>HG995369.1:7526218-8776218 GCA_905333075.3 Atethmia centrago | reverse complement strand
CGAAATGTCTTTGAAATTATTAATTTTACCGTCGATTAATTGCGAAAAGTTATCTTCTAAAATTGGGGAACCTAGGAAGGTGAACCTTGATGGTATATTTATAGATAGATAGTTAGAATACTCTTTCATGCCAGTTTCCCGGGAAGTCGTAGATGTATTATAACATTTGAAAAGCCTTTTGTATTAGTAGGTATGTTTCATATTTACATAAAGCTGTGACACATCGTTCATGTGAAATAACTCCAATATAGTCTACATTCTATGACACGCGTGAATATTCGTCCACACAAACTTCACAATTATAAGTTTGCAGAGTTAAATCACATTTATTACCTCCTACGAGTAAATTCGCCTACAAAAACTCCACATAAGTGTGCAGGTTAAAATCACCGCCCTTTCCGTATAACACGATATCAAACACAACTGTCAGACTCAAAGTCAGAACAAAGGTGTTCATATGACGTCACATCAACGTATAGCTCATAAGATCATTGACCTCTCGCGACATTTATGAACTCCCAAGGAAGGGACCTTTGGAATTCTGCAAATATTTTTTCCACCGTTTCCTCGTATGAGTGAATATAAGGGCTTGGTATAGAAACTTATTTTTTTTTATGAAGTGAACTGAAGGTGAATTTAGGTCACTTTGTTGTTACCGCTATCGGTCTTATCAGTGTTACAAACAGAAAGTTATGAGTTTGATACAGTACATTTGAAGTAGGTACTCAGAAATATTCTCTACTTCAAACGATTGCCATTCTGCATGATTTTTTTGTCTACAATAACATATCCATTACCAAACCCACTGTCATTGTGAAAATATCTCCTCTGACCATTGTGTGTATCGGTAATATGTGTTTGTTTCCCGACTAATTTGATAATCAACCTAATGATTTTAAGAGCCAAATAGACAAATTCTAATACAGACGGACATGTATTTTAATTGGGGCTTAATAGGGGCTCGTGGCTTTATTTTAACAGTCGCATGGGTCGATCGAAGGTTTAGTCAGTTCGTGGATGGACCATCCATTACAAATCGAGACCCCTCCATGTCTAGGAAAGCACTTTAAGCCTTTGCAGTTGGTTCTGGTTGTCATTTGTAGATCTTTGACAGTCGTTATGGGTATACAGAAACCCAAACCTCTAACAACCAGTCTTACCAAGAGTCGTATCGTGTTACCCAGTACCTGGGTTGTGCAGGTCAGATAGGCAGTCACTCTATGTAAAATAAATAAAAAAAAAATAAGCAAAAAAAAAAGGTTAATTTCAGAAACTTGTACAACTAGGTAAAAGTGGTGTACACTATGAAAATAGAAATTATACAACAAAAAGAAAAAAAAAAATTCAACAAGTAAAATCCCAAATTAAACAAGACAAGACTTGTACTGTACCTAACTAAATAAAATAAAAATTTATTACTAATATATGTGTGTGTGTGTGTGTGTGTGTGTGTGTGTGCATGTGAGTGTGTGTGTGTGTATGTATGTATGTATATGTGTGTGTGTATCTTTTCAACTCATATTGACAATGCTTGCAGCAATAATTCAATGCCATCATAGGTCTTCAGTTTTAGCCATTGAACTATTGCGTTTTTGCAGTCTTTCGTAGTCATTGGATTTATGTGTTGAGTTGAAATACTGGAATACATCCTGTTAGACTGGAAGCCGAGCCCTATATAGTTGGGAAAAGGCTAGGCAGATTATTATCTTCTTAATAGAGTGCAGTGTAACTTGTCCGGCAATAATTGATCGAGAACATGACATGTCGGCAATATAGGAAGGTAAGTTATAAATAAGGTAGAACACCTACCAACTAGAAGTTATTGATCAATAAATCAAATGGGCGTCTAGATTTATTAGTGTGTAAATCTCAAACTACCTTTATAGAAATTGTAACGCCTACCTGCAAGTGTTGTACAACATTTTTATATTTTTTTATTTTTTATGTTTTTTTCATTCTTTTATAAGCTGGCGGCTTTCTCGCGCAACGCATCAGCATTGCAATTTAGCGAGGAAATGCCGCCACCATCCTGGGTACAATTCCCCGAGGCCTTTTTTAGTCTTAATTTAATTTAGTTAATGTTAATAATCATCTTGTAATTTAGTTATGTAAATAAATTCAAACACCATTTTGATATGTAAATGTATATTGCTAACTTTAGGTAGATTGCCTATTTTGCATTGAATTATTTTGTTTGTTATAAAAAAAATTGTAAAATCAAAAATCAAAATCAAAAGTCATTTATTCAAACTAGGCTGAAAATCAGCACTTTTCGAACGTCAAACTAGTAAGTCTAGTACCTACCTACAATTTTTTTTGTGTGTGTGTGTTCAGTTCAGCACATAGCATATAAGCATATAGTGGCCTGTATTCAGTTCAGTACATACCATATAAGCATATTATAGTCCTCCAGACTGAATTTTGGCCATTGCGATCAGCGTCTCAGAGGAGACTAGCCTTCGGCGTGGGAGATATTGTACTGCACACGCGTGTGTGCAGATACAGGTGCCCGCACTCTCATAGTCCGATGGGACGGCATTCCCACACGACCGGAGAGAGATCAGGCTCAGGGCTAAATGTTTAACGTGCTTTCCGAGGACCGGATTCCGAGAATCACACCGCCAACTTCCTAAGTCTTCCTTACTAAATAAAAAAAGAAAAAGTTCTATTTCCAGTGACATACATAGCCTTATTTCTGAGTGACTTCTTTGTAATAGTGTGACGGAAATTACAATAAGATCAAACTCAACTCCCAGCCGTAGACCGCGTCCTAAGCAAAGCGAACGTCGCGCGAACACGCGACTTTTTTGTTCAATGAACCCGAATGCGTGGTCGCGCCGGCAGATAGTATTCGTACGTTCGGCTTTTCCGAACAAATAAGTGACGAATGTACGCAACGAGAGCATATTCATGCAACGATCGCTTATAATAGGGCACGGGGCAGTCTTCGAAGCTGCGTTATGCTCTCATTTTAGTTTTGATAACAGTTTAGAATGAAAGTTGTATGTGAGTGTGCAAACAATTGACTCAAAAGTTCCCGTCTCTAAACATTTGTGTTGCGTATCTACGACAGTTATACTATTGTTAACATATCAAGGACTCTTACTCATTGATGTCAAGTTTTAGTATCATGAATAAAGATCCTTTTCATTTTATTTAAACACATGTCTTACATAATAATGAAACCCTTTTTAGCTTAGCCTTTTATAGTAAAGTCACAGCTGTCATTTTTTGGCAGTTGTAAGAAATGGCAATAACACGGCAAATTGACGTAGGGTATCAATTTGCCTGACATGTGTTAAATGTTACAACAAAATACCTTGTGATATATCGCAATTAAACAAAGGTATTTTATCTTACATGGTTTTCGAGAAGTGTAATCACAGAGTAACTATACTTACATAGATAGTTTGGTAAAGCTGTTATTGGTAGACGACGCAATCGTTCAAGCTGGCAGTCCTAGCCCCACTTCCTTCCGCAAATATCTTTGGATATGCAAAGATATTTGCGGAAGGAAGTCAAGGAAGTGCCCGCTTGGCTACACAGCTACATACGACATAGAAATATTGTTTAACAGCTTAGCTGCCCACACTCAGCTCATCTCTCTATTGGAAACCCAGCCTAAACTTCCTATATTTCTAGGGCATATTCTATTCAAAAGATAAGGTATATTTTCAAACTGTTCTAAAGTGGGGAACAAATACATATATTCATAAGGATAAATGCTTGTCTGCGAGTGGTTTACCGTTTTTTCGGTTCAGTATGCAAGTTGCCTGTTGAGTTTTACTTTATTTTGAGGTCAAGGTCCTTGTTTTTTTGTGAGAATAATAAAGAAATGAAATAAACGGTTTATGTTACGGGAACGTGCGTCGTCATTTGATTTTAATTGGAACGGTACTTCGAACATAATACATCTCTGTATGTCGAAATCATTGTAAATCACGAAAGTGCGTCATGTGACTTTTACGCCATTCAGATAAGGTTTAAATTGCAGTGACTGAAGCACACTCGTTAATGAATTAATGAAATGCACCGACCCCAGCGTGGTTTGACCAGACTCGATAACTCGAATAAACCCAAAGATTCACTCTAGCCCCTGGAACCTAATGTTTGATGGGACTACAGAGACCATTGCATATCAAAGAGCCCCTCTAAACGTTTCCCCATGAACGTATTAGTGTGTGGCGGCATCTACGTCGCTACATCCGAACTACGCATCACACTAACGTCATGCAAAATCCTGCATCGCGCAAGCAGAGTTTACCACGCAACGCAACTAGCATATATACAACATCTTCGACATCAATAGTCGGGCAGTTGCCCACCAGACACGACACCCGTCTGGTCGGAGGATCCTCCCTTTTCTATGAAGGAAGAGTGACCTTCACCCTGTTCCTCATGCCTCTATACTGGTGACCCCAAATATGAACGTTAGCGCAGCTTTCGTGCAACTACTTCAGCGTGACGTCATCATCAACACATCCTCAAACTCTCGAGCAGCGAGTCACACAGCCAGCCAGCACGGCTACAACGGGTTTCCAAACCACCAGCATGCAGCGTCCGTGCATACCTGGTCATCACCCTCAGCCTCATCAGCAACATTGGCACAGCATACTGCACTTTCGGCCGGTCAACAAGCAGAGTTCTTCAACCCTCTCCTGGTCGACGCCAGCAGTCAGCCCTCGACCCGGCGCTGTACCACCTCCGACTCACTGGAGCATAACGCAGCGCCACCCCGACTCACTGGGGCATCACCGCAGACAGTAACGACTCACCGCGAACTATGCGACAACCGGTTGTGACCCACTGGAACCACATCTGGCACTGGCAAGCATCGCAAGATACACGACTCAGCCCACTATCGACCTCCGGTCTCCGGAGGGGAGTGATGTGGCAGCATCTACGTCACCACATGCGAACTACGCAGCACACTGACGTCACGCAAAATCCTGCATCGCGCAAGCAGAGTTTACCGCGCAACTAGCATGTATACAACATCCCGACATCAACGGTCGGGCAGTGGCCCACCAGACATGACACCCGTCTGGTCGGAGGATCTTCCCTTGTCTATGGAGGATGAGTGAACTTTACACCCTGTTCCTCATGCCACTATAAGTGGTATCTCCAAAATTTGACTTACCTTCATAGTCCGGTTAAGTAGTCACGACCTCTCAAGGTCAACTACGAGATGCCAAATAAAAAAAAATTGACTTACCTAACTATTCATATTGCCAGGCTTCATCAGCACATTCCATTGAAACGTCCCGCAAAAAACAAGGACAACAATTCAAACCAGCACAACACACATTATTCTCGAAAAATGTGATTCACAACTCCACTATGACGTATCACAAGTGAAAATGACACTACATTCTCACTACATACAGACGACGAACACATGATTGCAAACCGTTTGTTTCTGTCATCATTCAGACGGGAAAGTGTGTGTTACTATTTTTTTCAAGTTTTTTGTTTAAAATAATATGAAATACGAGTACAATGTGAGCAGTGTTTTTTTTTTATGTAAATCAACATTCTTCTTTTAAAATGGTGGTTGTTTTTGGTTCCAGCGTGTTTGGGCACAATGTTTGTACTGATTGATGCATGGGTTTATTTAAATTTAAATACGTTGTGTATTCTACCACAAAGAAAACTAAACATTTTTCAGGTTTTTAAAGGTGACGGTGAGCAATAGGTAGCTCACCGTCCGGTAAGGACCAGGCCCGGGTTGTCGGCGCGTCGTATTCCACGCGCGCCTCAAAGAGATGTCGTCTGCACAAGTGTAGGGGTCCACTAGGGCCGATGCCTGCCGCGGTCGCGGGAAGGTACTAAAGGGTTACCGAGGCCCCTGACAACACAGGCAATGGAAGGAATACGGGTGGGTTTTAGTCAGGAAGAGCCTAACACACCCTTCCGCTCCGCCCAGAGCGGGAGAAGTTATTTGATGATTTCCCACCCAAAAAAGGTTTTTAAAGGTAGTTTTTTTATACAAACATAATTATTATACATTTTACTCATCATCTGCCTAGTCTTTTCCCAACTATGTTAGGGTTGGTTTCCAGTCTAACCGGATAAAACTGAATACCAGTATTTTATGTACCTGGAGCGACTGCCTATATGACCTCCACAACCCAGTTACTGGGTAATACGATACCCCTTGGTAAGACTGGTTGTCAGACTTTCGGGCTTCTTTCAACCCGTAACGACTGTCAAAGATCCACGAATGACAGCCGGGATCAACGAAGTAACGTGCTTTCCGAGGCACGAAGGAGTCTTGGTATGGATAGATGGTCATCCACGGACCAATCACGAAAAGCGTAGCTTAACATTTTCGATCGACCCATGCGGCTAATTTAGCAACAAGCCCCACCTAAACATTATAAAAACTCACTAAACCTACACATAGTAAACTGTATAATATAATGTATACACATATTATATTATACATTTTATTATTTATATTAAAAAAAAATCAACCTTTTTCCCGACAATTAGAGGTCTAGTTTCTTGTTACTTCTCCACAGTAACTTCAATATCAATACATAGGTACTCGTAGTACATATAAAACAAAGCCGCATATAGTGTCTGTGTGACCGCATAGTTCTTTTAAACTACACAGTAGATTTTGTTGCGGTTTCCACCATCATTTAGGCAATAGGGATGATGACTTAATTTTTTTTGTCAGTAGAGATGGTTATTAAAAAATTATGGACACGTATTTTTTTTTACATAATCATTAGATTACGGCGATACATTGAGTTAAAATTTGTCATGACGCCTTGCTAGATTTTATACTGAATTGTGACGTAGTGAGCCCCCACTCTCCAACTTTAATGCGTTCTAAGTGTATTTTTTATTAATGTGACACAGTAAAAAATACGTGTCTAATATTTTTTTATTATCTGACCGACGGACTAAATAGATTTTTTTCACCCAGGCATCATCCCTATTAATTCCGGAAGGTTTATGTGCACGTATGTTTAACATAGATATAGCACTGAAATCTCATGTAAATTATAAAGTAAAACCTATACACTAACAAATTTATTTCAGTTTATCGAAATAACACGATTTACTTCGCCGGTAAAAATGAAGTTAATTCTAGCTTTCCTGAAACTTCTCCTCGTCAAAAGTTGGCGAGTAACTTTGCAGCAAAACATCGGGTAGTGACTTACCTGGACCGGAATTAAACGGATCATCTTATCAAGAGCTCTCTTTGTATTAAAACCAGCTGCGCCCCGCGGTTCCACCCGCATAAGTCTCGATCGCGTAAAAATATCGGGATAAAAAGTATTCTACATCCTAGCTTAAGTCATGGTCCACCCATGTGCCAAATTTCATTTAAATCCGTTTAGCCGTTTTAGCGTGATGCCGTGACCAAGGGAAATAGGGATTCATCTTTATATATATATATATATATATATATATATATATACATAGTATATTTTAACTTCCCATCTCATTACATGTATTGAGTAATAAACTCTGCACTTAGATACAACTACTACCTATTCTATATTATTAACAAACTTACGTCTAATTAATCAGAATAATGTGGGATGCTCGGATTTTGGAAACAAGGTTCAAAGGTTCAGGAACAAAAAATCTTTGTAACAAATTAAAGTTCCTGATTACATACATAGGTACCTAATCGTTGTTACGAATTTTAGCCTTATTTAATATGCTGGTATTTATAATAAAAATAAATAAATCAAATTATGTTTATTTATCTCCACAAATTACATTCTTATACTAGTTATATAAATTTAGTTGACAGGTATTTTGAGAACATTTTGTAATTTGTGGGAGATATATAAGCTTTCTATGTACCTATAAGTTTTCTAAAACTTTCCCCTGGCCTTACCCCATAAATAGCGGCAAACGATGATAATATTTACCATTATTAATGAAGTTAGTTAAAATCCAACCATCTTATTAATAAGATCTTTAAATCCGTTCAAATCTCGTTAACGGAGTAAACAGACCAATTCCAGTTTAAACACCATTTTAGTATTACTTTTTATGATTAATTTCTAGCTATTATGTTGATTCGTAGAAATTCTTAAGCTAAAGCTTTGGTCAAACTGAAGCGAAACCCGCGAGCAAATTTCTACCCGCACGGGTCGAAATTTGCTTGCGGGTTTCACTTCAGTTTGACCAAAGCGTTAGCTTAAGAATTTCTAGACCTCTAAAAACAGACCAATTCCAGCTTAAACACCATTTTAGTATTACTTTTTATGATTAATTTCTAGCTATTATGTTGATTCGTAGAAATTCTTAAGCTAACGCTTTGGTGAAACTGAAACGAAACCCGCGAGCAAATTTCTACCCGCACGGGTCGAAATTTGCTCGATCCAATTGTGTTTTTATGGAGATGTTCAAACTGGCGTGAAGTGTCACATAACTTCCTAATCATTAAAACAATAGACGCACACAGTCGCGTCCGGGGTTCACCTCAGTTTGACCAGTCCTTTATTCCAAAATGGTACGTCCGAAAAAAGATATAGTTCCGAAAGAAAATGTTATTTTTTTCTTTTTTTTTGGCTCTATGCACTACCATTTCTTTAATTAAATATAAAAAATGTTCTTTAAAACATTCACAAGATCTTTCAAGTGGAAATGAGTTAACCGATGCATTTCCATTGAAGTATTTGGTGGCTGTAACTTCACAGGGAAAATTCATTGGAAGTAGTTTGTAGTTTGAAAATCCCCTGCTCGAGTGGGTACTACGTACTCATTCCTGAGAAATGAAAACGCAAGCATAGGTAAGGACCCTTTTATAAAGTTTTGCTGCATTTAATGTGCTCTCTACATAGATATGTATGTGTGACCTTTCATATTTTATGGACTGAAAATTAGGTAGGATAGGAATACGTTTTCTGTGGCATAACATTTTTGTGGTTAGAAATGCGATTACGGTTAAAAGGTATTTTTGTTATCATGATGTTAATTTTGATGATGATGTGAGTTATGTTATTAATTTTTAACTGTGTTACTTGTATGTTTTTTTTTATTATTTAGAGTGATTCCAAACACAATGTATAAATTGTTTACAAATAAATTACATAGAATTAATTTAATGGTAGCTGTTATTGTTTTTGACGTAATTTCATAATCTTACTGACTTTGATAACCTTCAAAACAGTGTGCTAATATCAGTAAAACTTTTCTATATATTACGTATAACTCGATAACTAAAGGCCAGCGCACACCGGCGGACGGCGGGGGACGGCATCGAGGAGAATTTGTCGCCGGCAGTGCACACTGACTGCCTCGTTGGTCTAGTGGTTGCAAACGCTACTGCTGAGCATCAGGTCCTGGGTTCGATTCCCGGGTCGAGCAAAGTGTTATTGGGTTTTTCTATCTGGAATTTCTCAGTAGCAGCCCGGAGTCTGGATTTGTGCCCGGTTGATGGCAATTGGCTTGCCCCCTACTTACATGGGACTTAAAAATATAACTGGCGAAATGTGAGTGTACTACAAGTACACCTCTGCCCAACACGTCGGGAAAACAAGACGTGATGTTATGTAACTCGATAACACAATAACATCTAACTAAAGGCCAGCGCATACCGTCGGATGGCGGGGGACGGCATCTAGGAGGATTTGGGGACGGCATCTAGGAGGATTTGGGGACGGTTTCTAGGAGGATTTACGGCCGGCCAGCGCACACTGATTTGTGATGCCGCCAGCGTCCGCCGTCGCACTACTAGATCCAGCTAGTTCGGCATTCCGTAGTATGGCCAGGGGGCATGACCGATAGCCCCTCGACCTTGCTTAGCGACTACGCAACGCAGACAAAAAGTTTTTAAAATGGTTCGGATGGAACGATCAGAAATCGTTCCATCCGAACCATTTTAAAAACTTCAACACTGTTGACGTAGCGTTGAAGTTTTTGAAATGGTGAATTGGTGTTACTAACGATTTTTGGCAGATGAAAAACAGGCACATGCGATCATATTTTATATCATCGATCCCGCAATCATATGCTAGCGGACTCGCGCATACCGTCGCATTCCTTCGCGTCCCGCCACATGTCGTCGCATTCCGCCGCGATATCCTCCAGCGCGCTCTTCAATACCCCAGAAAGAAATTCGCTTTGGTGCTCCGTGGTCGGTCTCTGAGCTTTGGGATCTATATTTTGTTACCATTAGATACGTATGAATTTACGTTGGTAAATTTAAAATACCTTGCCTCGCCGTCCGCCGATGTGCGCTGGCCTGAAAGGTTTAACTTTTAACTATAAACTAGGTTATTTACTGTTCCATCTAACTTCTACTAATGCCAATTACTGTGGCATCGTTATTTAGCTTTAAAAATATTCGACCTACGAATATTTTTCATATCAATTGGCCCTTGTCACTTTGTAGACAGAAAAACTTTATTAACTGTTTTTTTTTTCGACAAGTCAAGGAGTTGTCAACAAAATGATAATTGAATGAAAATTGGAGACTGAAAATCTACTTTTAAAAGTAGATTTTGAGAGAGAGTACAACTTTGTGCCCTTTGGCGTCGAGACCCTCGGTCCTTGGGGTCCCAGTGCGCATAAGTTATTTGCGGAAATCGCGAAACGTCTAGTTGATGTAACTGGTGACCGAAAAGCTGGCGGCTTTCTCGTGCAACGCATCAGCATTGCAATTCAGCGAGGAAATGCCGCCAGCATCCTCGGTACAATGCCCCGAGGGCCTTTTTTAGGCTTAACTTAGGTTTAATTTAATTTAGTAATAATCATCTTGTTATTTGGTTTGTAAATAAATATATAACTTTTAAAAACAACATCTCCAATTAACATTTATCCCTTAATCAATGCTATCCACAGTCTTTTCGTTTTTATGAGGGGCAAGCCTCTATACTTTTAGGTATCTCTGTTTTGTTACTTTATTTTCTATCGATGTAATAACTGACCGCGTGACTATTTGCCTAGAATACAGATTGCTTCACCACTGCATCGCCGTCATTACATAATTTATTTTTCTTCCGCTACACGGCACAAGAAACTAGTTTTCTTTACGTAGTGTATCCTAAAAATATTACCAGTATTTGCTTTGCTTAGACAAGGTTCAGCCATCCTGTGGGAAATCAAGATCTTGCAGTATAAGATTATCAGTGGATAGGATGCTGCGCACTCTATTCACGAGCGATGGGAATAGTTGAGGTAGAAGCCTTCTTAGCCTGGGATATATGAGAGTAGGAGCTTAGAATCTTACCATGGTCATGTTGTACTCGTTCAAACAAAGTTAGGGTAGAACCAGCCCGTTTCAACTTAAAAAATCTACTTAAAAGGTTCCTGTTGAATAAGTGTCTTTATGCTGTTGAAGATCAATAACGAAATTCCTATATATTTTATATAATATACATTGTTGTAATATTTCCTTATGTAATTAAATTTTCTTTTTTATACCATGTCATTTCAGATTCAATTTATTGTTCATGACTGATGACTTTAAAATGTTGTGTTAGGACATTTATTCGAATTTCTGTTTTTATTAAGTTATATTATTGTGTGACTTTGTTAAATCAAAAGTTTCCTGACATCCCTCTTGACCGGTCTTTATAAGTAGGAAGAGGTGAATTAAGTACTTTACTAATTAACGATGGTATATTGGCGGCTAATAATGAATTTTATTAAAAGAAGATCAGTATTCAAAACTTCGTAGACATTTTTAAAAAGCGTAAGTAAATTGTAATAAGCCTCAACATAATTTGTAAAGACCGCAATACGCAATCAGTCCGTGTTGATCTCCAGATCTTGCCGTAAAATATAATATCAAACTACCCTTAGATTACAGGATTCGTTTCATAAAATCCAGCGTGGCTCTAAATAAATTTCACACTTGATTCCGTCGAGAATGAATTTTTCTTTTTTCGGTGTTGAAGCCATATGATAAAACTTGATTTAAACTGTTTTTCAACAAATATGTAAGCCCCAATGAAATGGACATTGGGTACTTTGATTTGGCATTTAATTACAGTTTTATTAAGTTAATGAGTTATTATGGTATGTTTATTTTGTGTTTATTCACCAACGTACAGATAATCAAGAATATTACAAGGCTGTTCAGTCCAGCCATATTCGAAACCGCAGGAATGTATTTTCCATTTCATCTTACAGTTCACTGACTGATGGACATAAGTGCACTTTCTCTGTATAATGGGCAAGCGGGTTGTTAACCCAGCAAGCTCTCAGACCAAATAATAATAAAATCTCTGTATGACTTCACTACGACTTATAGGGATTGAGAAGCACCAACAAGTTGTTTTATGACAAACATTTTCATTTTGCAGTTTTTTTTTTTTAAACTAACTTTTGTTGGGTTATTATGAAAATTTCCAAATCATAATAATGTCCGAAAATTCAAATTGTCCAAAAATAAAAAAATCCAAAAATAACAATGTCCAAAAATAAAAACTACCAAAAATAAAAATTACCAAATTATTTCCATATCATAACAAAAAAACTTTCTTTCTTAAGTTACGGTTTTCTAAAAAAGCGGTGGCCGCAACATAACGGCCGCAGTGACGGTAGTCATGAAAATGATGGCAGCGGGTTTGACTTTACAGTATCAAAAAACGCTCTCTAGGAAAACACACCAACTTACTTTCATAAATAACGTTTCAGTGACGTCATTTACCGGTAAATTACAGACGCTATGTAGCGGCCACCGTTCCTCTAGGAAACCAAAGCATTAGTCATGATTCTCTCAAATAACTAACAATAAAATCAATTCGTCACCTCCATTAAAGACTTTCACCCTAAAACCGCGGTGACCTGACCGGTTTGATCAGAATATTAGATATATATTTATATCAAATTCGTGTCCATCTTTGTTACCGCTAAAAGCTTTTTTATTGCACTAATCGCGATGCATGATGATTGATGATAATATTAGAGGTTGTGGAACATCGACTGGAAAGTGAAGGATGGTAGCCCGAAGTGATATTACACTGGTCCGCAAAGAAAGCGGGTCGGTAACAAAACCCTCAATAACTTCCAAAATATTAGAGCTATATTTATTTAATTCTTTCTCAGTATATGGTCCGAAGCGTGATTGGAGGGGAATTTTGCTGGGATATACGTCATCACAGTTCGTTTCAGGCATGCTCGATGGGGTTCAAGTCTTGGCTGCGTGCTGGCCACTCCATGCGTTATAGCGGCAAAAAGGTAGTCAAACACTATGCGAACTGTATGAGGACTAGCGTTATCTTGCATAAAGATGGCGTTCTCGCCCATATTTACAAAAAATGGGCCAACATACTCATTAAAGATTTCATTCATGTATCTTTCTGCAGTTAAAGGTGCCATTTTCTACAACCACTAGCACGGTGCAGCTTTCGGAAGAAATTCTAGCTCACACGTGTCTGGAGCCTCCGCCGTATGGCACTTTCTCATCAATGCAAACTTCGTTATAGCACTTTCCTGGTCTTCTGTAAACTCTTTGCCTCCCATCGTGCGTGTATAGCATTAAACTCAAATCTTCCGAAAACATTACTCTTGACCAGAGTCCAATTCATGTGTTCTCTAGCGTAACTAAGCCTTGAATAACCATGCTGCCTTCCGAGTTATGGACCATTTGCAGGTCTAAATTTAGCTTCAAGTTTGCTTCAGCAAGACGCCACCTGACTGTGCGTGTGGACTGCTCCCTCCAGCACGTAGAAGGTGATTTTTGACTTCAACAGTCGTTTGAAATCGATTTCTCAGCATTGTTGACACCACATATCGATTCACCCGCGCTGTCGTGCACCTTGTTCGGCACGTTCCTGGTCTGCGAATATTGGATCCAGTGTCTTCAAATCGCTGGAAAACTCTTTGCAGGGTTGATAGCAACACACCAACAGTTGTCACTGTATAACGCTGACTGCGCCCGTCTTCAAGCAGTGTCAGAATTATGGTACACTATTCAGGGGTCAGTAGCATGTTTTTATTGAATTTGATCAGAATAATTAATTACTGCACAAGAAATGCCATATTTATTAACAGAAATAAAAGTAAAACAAATGGTTTCAAAGTTGTTAAAATTTTAAAATTGTCTTAATTTTTTATTTATGGTTTTTAATACAATCAACAAAAAAAAAGGCTTTACTTCTTCCTATAGTTTTAATAAAATAAACTTTAATTTAGTTTTTATTTTAAAAAGATCAAATATTTTAAAAGTTATCGCATTTTTTATAACCGACCCGGTTTCTTTGCGGCCCTGTGTATTTTGATTGGACCCAATGCGCCGTCTATCTATAGGCAGTGTTTCAAACAACTGTAAAAATATGGTATTAACTATTTATACGGCTAGGTCAAAAGAACTGTGTAATAAATAAGCACCCCTAAATACACTTACTATAGCCATGCCTTTCATTTTGACAGTGACAGTTGAATAACATTTATTGCGTTAGTTTTGTTGGTGACCAGACGAATTTTTTAAACCTATGAAGAAATGGATTATGACTTTCCTGAAAATCTATCGGATTTTGACTAAAAATGTATTAAAATAATTTTATTATTTATTTATATTGGGGTGTCATTGATTAAATCAAATAAAAACCGCGGTAGTACTTATCTATTGGCAAGTTGATTCGAATAAAGACACTAAGAATTAAATCCAAAAGCAAGGGTAAAATAATTAATTTGTGGAATAATGCACAGTTGGGAAATTGACGCACTCACTAAAATTCTTGTTGCTTTATTTACTCCTCATTTACACGGTGCGATTGAATTACCTATGACATACAATAAGTTTAAGCAACAATAATAGTTGTTCTATCTAACAGTGTTTAGACGATGCAAGTCATTTGTTGCTTCAATTTTATTGTATGCCACGGGCAAGAAACTTGCATAGTGTAAATAGGGCTTAAGGGATTTTTTCCCAAATATGTGGCTACCTAGTGTAATGTCTACTCATGAAATGAAAACGCCTTGTCAGAAAGCACGAATATTTCTGTATTTATATTCTTGCCCACATACAAACTTGGTATATGGCAGTATTTAACAAAGTATTTAATTATGTACTAAATATAATATCAGTATAGACTTAAGATTTCTTGAAGACAACCTTTCTTGAAGAGAACATTTCGGTGTTCGAAGAGAACTAACTTAGCAACTACGCGGCACACCAAATATATCATGTTTACCATTTGGTTCTGTTAAAAAAACCATTACTTTTACGGTAACTGTCAAATAAGATACATTTAAACTTCATGACCCTGATACAAAAATCATTTGAAGCAAACCACATGCTTTCATTTTTATATTTAGTATTTAAAATCACTACAAATCTTATTAATATTTGGAAATCATGACATTCGGCCATCCGACACTGTGTTGCCTCCTGGCACACACACAACAATCATACATTTTTTTTTTATAAATCATGACACTCATGTACACAATGTTTTCTAGCAAAAGCCGCGTTTTCGGCTGTTCATTTATAAGTAGCTTCGCTATGCTAACAAGGCTTTAGCATAACTCGACAGACGATGGTGATCTTCTGTCGAGTATACTAAAGCCTTGGGTAAACTCGGATAATGGGGTAATTTTACCCTAAAAATCAGATTAAAATTTTCTTTAACGTCGGGCAATAAATTAATTAAGGGAAATAATTGAAAATCATTTATAACGGGCATTGTAAGTCTCCGCGGGGCCGGATATTTGTGTTGAACGAAATGCTTAGATGTATTGTCTCGGTTTATTTGATTGGACTTGTAATTAAATAGGTATTGAAACTGTTTTAACATTGTTATGAACAAAATACTTCTGATTACTTTTATTAAGAATTTTAGTACGAACAGACTTTAATTGTTATACTTATTGTACAGTTAAGGAAGTTAATTGTTAATCAAACCTGACCTGACGTTACGTCAATTTGCCGTGTTTAGCCGTTTCATACCATGCCGTGTCATAGAATGACGGTTGTACTCGTAATTTGAATATGCAGACAATTTAAGTCGGTAATCGATTTGCCTTTTAATAAATTTCCCTGACTTTGCACTCGCTAGCATTAATTAATCCGGGTGGTTCCCAAAAATCTTATTTTGACGAATATATCTTTTATCATGTGTATATCATGCGGAGGAACAACGAAAATGTCGTGAGGAAAGTCTTGAGTATGAATGTCGATGGCTATAAGAGTAGGGGAAGACCTAAAAAACGATAGATGGACTGTGTGAAAGATATATGGCTAGAAAGGGGGTGACTACCGAGACGACAACTAAAAGAGAAGTATGAAAGAAAGGGACATGTTGCGTCGACCCCAAAATAAATTGTGATAAGGGCAGGGGAGTGATGATGATCGTGTGTATATTGAGCGTTGGTAGACCAATAGTTAGACGGGTGGACGACCAACAGAAGATCGCAGGGAAACTGGATGAGACTCGCACAGACCTGCGAAGCATGGCACAAAAGGGAGAAGACCTATACTCAGCAATGGGTGGGTTCCAATGATAATTATGATATATTCCATCCGTCATCATCATTCTAACAAGTCCCGAAATTACCAAACATGGCACATACATTGTATTGCAGATAGTTAATCAGCCTATAATGTTTCCCACTGCTGGGACACAACCCTCCTCTTTTCGACTTCAGGGCAGTCCCTAAAGGCCTACCACGCGGGCCCAGTGCGGGTTGGCCAGTGGTGGTTGGTCACATGTTTTCGAATTATTGGTTCTAGGACATGTCGGTTTTCCTCACGATGTTTACCTTTACCGTTTTTGAGAGCAGTGGTGATGAAATTATTTACACAAAGTAAAGCGCTTGCCTGGGTTGTTACCACCGGGCAACCCATGCTCTAGCTCTAATTATTATATAACCAAACAGACAGACGTGCTGCTGGGGAGTTTGTTCCACCACTTCTTCTTCCCAGCTAAAGCACTAGGAAGTGGTGAAAGGCGGGCATTTTTGGGGGACTGTCTTATGTAACTTTGACGTTCGAAAAGTGCTGATTTTCAGCCTAGTTTGAATAAATGACTTTTGATTTGATTTGAGTTCTAGTTTTATATGTTGGGTTGTTTAGATGAGAGACTAATTTATTATTTTTTAAAGATCTCTATATTATCATGACATTTTTAAATAATTACACTCAGAGTGACATTATAGTCTATTTTATTAATATATGCATGCCATTGTTTAAGGCAAACGTGATTATCTGTTTCTATCTGTACTTTTAACATCTCTTGCATGCTGGCAATTTGTGTTGTATGTTATTTATTGTACTCATGTTTGAGAAAATTTTAATAAATGATTATCTTATCTTATCTTATCTCGTATCTCAGGAATAAAACGAAAACAATCTTCAAAAACCTGAACAATTTTTCTCATAAAATAATGGAAGATTGGGGTATGAGCTGAAACATATTACATGTATTACAGTCACCTTAATACGTTCGTCACCCCAAAATGTCGCGTCTCGTCAACATTTTCTCATTATTACAACCGTAACGAATCGGGAACTTAATAATATTCAAATTATTTGTAGTAAGCGCCAAAGGGCAGGCTTTGATTACTTCAGCACCTGTGGCTTTATTATTGTAAGGTGTTTGTGCAAACATGAGGTAGACGATATTAGTTTTCCGCTTCCAACATACTTGTAAAGGTAAATTAAACATTTATAAAACAAGAAAGGAACTTCGAGTATTGAATAGGTAGGCACATTGTGTTATTTCATAAATATTGTAGGAAAAAGCGAAAACTTGACGGGAATAAGCGAAATACGCCTCAGTATTTTTTTAGATTTCTGTGTAGCATCGTTTTTGATGTTTGTATTATAACCCAAATAGAACATTTTTCTGAGTAATCCCCTTAGCTCCAATGAAAGAATCTCGGAATTGTTGAAAGTTTTTCTAGAATTTTCCACATCAAAATTCAATTTAAAACCAAACAAGGAGTACAGCCGAACAAGCTATTCGAAAAATATTTATCTTTCCACTGCCAATATATTTTTTTGTTGTTTGCGTAAGGCAACTGTCCCACCGATGGCGATTAACGAAAAGCGGGTAGGGCTAGAAACTTTTTTTTTTGGATAGGAAATTATCAAATAACTTCTCCCGATCTGAGCCGAGCGGGACGGTGTGTCAGACTCTTACTGACTGAAACCCTGTATTCCTTCCGTTGCCTGTGTTGCCAGGGGCCTCGGTAACACTATCGTACCTTCCCGCGACCCCAGCAGGCATCGGCCCTAGTGGGCCTACACAGAGCTAGCAACTAAGAATGAGTTGGCTAACAACGAGCAGCGAGTACGCGAGAGCGATGAGCGATTACTTACTCGCTGGTATGTATGTATTAAGGGTGATTCTCTCAGCGAGTGTTCTGCCCGCTAAGTGAGCGTCACTGAGCGAGTATTCTGTTTTCTCAAACAGAATACTCGCTCAGTGACGCTCACTGACGCTCAGTCACGCTCTTGTAGCTGCGACAAACGAGTACTCGCAGGTGGTGTGAACAGACAGTGATCAACTATTTATATATTATGTATCTCTTTTCCTAACACGGGACCAACAATCTTTTGTACATTTCTTGAACGAAAAAACCGTCGATAGCTAGTCACTTCCTCGTCGGTTTTTTGTTTGGGGAATCTTCAAATAACTTCTCCCGCTCTGGGCGAAGCGGGAGGGTGTGTCCGACTCTTACTGACTAAAACCCACCCGTATTCTTTTAGTTGCCCGTGTTGCCAGGGGCCTCGGTAACCCTTTGGTACCTTCCCGCGATCCCGGCAGGCATCGGCCCTAGTGGACCCTACGCTTGTGCTGACGACATCTCTTTGAGGCGCGCGTGGAATACAACGCGCCGTCGACCCGGGCCTGGTCCTTACCGGATGGCGAGCTACACATTGCTCACCGAGGTGCATATGGCATGCCTGAGGCAGTAGTCCCACCGCCGGTGATTAACGAGTAGCGAGTAGAGCTATCAACTGAAAACGAGTCGGCGAGCAGCGAGCAGCGAGTGTGTAGTTCCAATAGTTTTGTCGCTGGGCTATCAGCGAATGTCCGAGTGTGAGGGGTGATTATACTCGAATACTCGCAGCACTTGCTCGACTGCTGGTTGGTCTCTCGGTGTAAGTTCTGACCGTCAAGTGAGCATCGCTGAGCAAGTATCGCTGAGCGAGTATTGACTTTGAAAGCTCTTGTTGCTCAGAGACAAACTAGTGGAGCGAGTAATCGCTTGCGATGTGAACAGTCGGCGGTCAACTACTAATATATGCATCTCTTTTGTTTTCACGGAATATTGTTCGTTGTTCGTTGTTCTATTGTTCGTTTCTTGAACGAGAAAATGGCCGATAGTTAGCCGCTTGCTCGCCGGCGGTGGGACAACTGCCTTAGAGAGTGATACAAAAGAATTGACCACCTAGCACACTCAAATATTGTTAAAAAAAAAATTGCAGGTTAGACTACTCGTATACCAAATAACTTGTCTGAGTGTACATTTCGTTACTAAATAGGTGGTACTTTATCTCTTTCAAGTACTAACACGTGTATTCTCTTGTTTCAGGTAGTGACGCTGATGATAGCTCAACAAACTGACATTTTGATGTTATTTCAGCAATTTCTACTGACGTCGATGACATTGCTACAAGTAGGTATACACGCTCATCTACCCTAAACAATTTTCTACTAGGGGAAAATATGATGCATTTTTTTTGTTAAGAACTGTCGAAGCTATGAAGGGTTCATAATATGGGATACCTGGAACAATACGTCCTGCATAGCTCCATCTCTTCCCACACTGAAGTAAGATAAAAATAAAACTGCTCTATGAGGTGGTGGCAGTTCCGGTCTCCCGACCCTTGCTCGTAGCTGAGCCTGTAGCTTTAAATTCCCCAGATAATAATAATTATCCAGATATGATCCAGCCTGTCCCACCTTGCTGTCCTACCCCAGCGACGCCCTAAGCCGAGGTTCGTACCCTACAGGGGGTGCCCTTAGCGTGCAGTCGCTTAGTAATTTAAGAAATTCACCCCTGGCTGGAGGCTTTGAGTTCGCTTAAGGCAGCCACAGGATAGTCCGGTTAAGTAGTCACGATCTCTCAAGGTCAACTACGAGATGCCATCAAAAAAAAAAAGGTGGCAGTTCCCCTGCAGACATGAAGCAATATAGCAACGTTCAATAATATCAATTGACTTCGATACTTAGTAGGACTATTTCGAAATAATTTTCAACCTCTCTGGTAGAAATATTTGTTACGCGCAACATTATTGTAACTCAAAACTGAAATCACCCATAGTACAAAACATCTTCACAGTCATAACTTCCAATTTGAAAGAAGCAGTGTCATTATCCATATTTAAAGGTGCACGGAGGTCCCATTTCTTTTAATTAACGTCGGGTAAAAATACCCAAATAATCATAACCCTTCCTTTTGCTTTCCCGTCGTATGGCAAAGTAAAAAGGACGGTTATGATTTTGACCAGTATGAATGTAGGTATGTTCATCTGTTTCCTCATAACTTCTAAACTACTTATCATAATTTGACAAATGAAATCGGAAGCGTCTTGATCGTCCTCTAGTTAAAGGCTATGCCACCTACCCTAACAAAACAATACATTCTAACAGTAGTAAGCGATCATAAGCTTTAGGGCAAAGAGAATACGACCACGGCCATCTTCTGAACATCACTATGAATATGTATTAATTACCTGTTGTACGAGTATGTATTATCCCAGCGCGACACCAATTCGGAGTCAAACAATAGAAAATCAATTGTGTCTCATTAGCGGTCCTTGACCAATTACGTATACCGGCTTTCTCGCGCAACTCATCATTGCAATTCAGCTTGGAAATGCCGCCAGCATCCTCGGTACAATACCCCGAGGGCCTTTTTTAGGCTTAACTTAGTTTTCATTTAATTTAGTTCATATTAATAATTATCTTGTAATTTGGTCATGTAAATATATAAAGTCATTACATTAAAATATGTTACGTGTAAGTTGATTATTTAATAGATATACGAGTACAAGCTGTTGTTTTGAACCTGCAAAACATTTCAGGAGGTTGTTATGAAACTCGTAAATAATCGTATAACAATACGATACCAAGTCAATAATCCTTTTTATTTTAGATTTTTAAAGTTTATCTTTTCTTTTTATTTTTTTTTATTTTTTTTTTAATTTTTATTTGTTGATTCGGGTCGAGAATCACTAACATAATTACCTCCTAAAATGTTTTGCAGGTCCAAAACAACACCTTGTATAGATAAATTTTGAATAGTTTGTACACAAAACAATTTCAGATGAGAATATTTTCTTGTTTCATACTATTAAGAGCGTGATTTTTCAGTATTCGGGTGCTAGTTTTTGAACTTACTTTTTATTTTATACGCATAATAACGAGATACCGAGGGGCCTGTGGCTAAATAATAACAGGCGCACAGGTTAATCGATCAGGTTAAGCTACGCTTGCCGCGGTTGGTCAGTCAGTAGATTGATGACCATCTTTACATACCAAGACCCCTCCGTGCCTCGGAAATCACGTTAAGCCGTTGGTCCCCGCTGTCATTTGTAGATCTTTGACAGTCATTACGGGTCATCAGAAGCCCGAAAGTCTGACAACCAGTCTTACCAAGGGGTATCGTATTACCCAGTAACTGGGTTGTGCAGGTTAGATAGGCAGTCGTTCCATGTAAAATACTGGTATTCAGCAGCATCCGGTTAGACTGAACGAACGAACGAACGACTGAACGTAGTTGGGAAAAGGCTAGGCAGATGATGAATAAGTGTTGCACAATGGCCCGTTTTTCTTTTGAAAACTCTACTAATGCACAGTGGTACTTATTTCGTTGGATTTTGATCCATGTCAAAGAGTTTGCACACTGCACAGTCGTCCTTTCTTGTAATAACCCTATTAAGGCAGCACGGTGGTCCCTATTTCATTCAGTTGAAACCCATCAAAGCTACAGCGAGCTTCTCGGCATTGGTGTTTGAAAATTATGGAGTCTGGCCTATTTTGGAGTCGCACAGCTTGTACTAGTAAAATTATTTTAAGACGTCTTAAGTCGAAATGGAAGGAATTTCCCGTGCTACTTCATCAGAATAAATACAGCATGAAGACTTTTAAGATTTTACTTCAAACTGTTTTTTTTTTTGCTTTTAAAGTAAAGCTGAAATGTTTGCTAGACAGGTTCATTTTAAATTAGGTTTTGTGACTATCGTAAAATAGGAAATCAATGCACTTCTACGATACTTTAAAAGTTTAAATTAAAATAGCTCGCCATATACCTAATATAGTATTTAATTTCACAACTATGTATCTTAAAAAGTTATGTAATATTTAGTCAAAAGAAAACGTTTTATTACCTATCGTAAAAGATAATTGATAACTTTAAAAGAAACTGATTTTCCATACTCATATTTCAAGTAAGTACGGTTACTTCAAGTATGTGTTTAGAAAATCATTTCCTTTTTGTTCTATCGCATTTAGGTATCGACCGATCTTCCAGTCCGTTCTGACTTTCGGTATCTCGGTTCACTCATGCAAAGCGATGGCGAAGTAGTTCGGTCGGGTCAGCATAGAGTTAACACTGGATGGATGAAATGGCAGCAGGTCACGGGAACAATTTGCGACTCGCGCATTTCCCTTAAACTTAAGGGGAAAATATATAAAACAATAGTAAGACCTGCTGTCTTGTATGGATCAGAATGTTGGGTCACAAAAGAGATGAATGAAAGGCAATTGTATGCAGCTGAGATGAGAATGCTATGAGGGATGTGTGGTGTGACACGAATGGATAGAATAAGAAATGAGTACATAATAGGAATTCTAAAAGTGGCACCGGAGACTGAGAAGTTGTGCGGAAATCGGTTGTCATGGTATGGGCATGTGATGCGGAGGAATAAGGAAAATATCATGAGGAAAGTCTTGAGTATGAATGTTTATGGCTATAAGAGTAGGTGAAGACCAAAGAAACGATGGATGGACTGTGTGAAAGATGATATGGCTAGAAAGGGGGTGACTACCGAGATGACAACTAATAGAGAAGTATGGAAGAAAGGGGCATATTGCGCCGACCCCAAATAAATTGGGATAGTGGCAGGAGAATGAGGTATCGATCGATACCGATCTCGTCTTCGAAGTTTCGCCAACTAATTGTATTTGTCCCTGTAGAATAAAGATGAGAATAACTTGTCTGTCCACCATAACAGTGAACAAAAATCACGTAAAAATAGTACAATAAAACATCTAAACAACGTACAATCATATGCGCGGAACCCGAACCTTTCGATAATAGACTTAATGCAAATCAGTCCAACCCTTTAGATTACAACTCGTCTTCAGAAATCATAATAGTAGGTTAACCCTTGTCAGGGCAAAATGATGTATCCATCACGACACTACACTATTTTCTAGATCTTTCTTACCGGGATAAGAAAGCGGCTCTCAAATATTTACGACCTCTCATGAAGAACTAGTACTAGCTACTTTGCATCAACATAAGCAACAGCTTGTGGTGATGCAAAGTAGTCTATGTCCTTCTCCATGTCTACCCATGAACCAAATTTTATCTTAATCCGATCAGCCGTTTTTGCGTGAAACCGTAACAAACAAACAACCTGAATACCTAATATTCGTAACGATATTAAGTTTCTTTATGTTTTGTTGAAAAGAAACAGAATACTGAAAATGTAAATAAATGCTTACTTCAAAACTGTGGTTTTCAAAATGGCTTATATTTGTTGTTTATTTTTTTAATTTTTTCGCTAATGATTAGGGTCTACGTGCATATTTACTGTTTCTTGTGACACAATTCAACGTATTTATTTCATTTGCCATTAAAGATGTGTAGTTCTTCCTACTATAGAATAAACTAAATGTGGTTAATGCAAAAATAGTGTTGAAAAAAGACAAGAGAGTTGCTTTATTTAAGAAAGTTACTTTTCTGAAAAAAAAATCCGTGAATGATTAATACCTTAGCTTAGTGAGGAAACCGGCATGTCCTAGAACCAAAAATTCGAAGACATGTGACATCTACCAACCCGCACTGGGCCCCCGTGGTGGATTACGGCCCACTCCCTCTCAAAGAGAGGAGGCCTGTGTCCCGGCAGTTGGAACATTATAGGCTGATTATGTTATGTTACCTTACTAATATAGCGTCCTTATTAGCAAAATAGTCATAATAATCCAGTAAGACATTCAAAACAACATTATTTTATCTTAAAAAAACACCCATAGCCATCACTTTTAACAAAATCAATAGATATAACTCAAATACTTGAACAAGTGGCTGATTTTCAAAAATGGTGAATATACAGTATTATATTCTTTAACGTTCTTATTATAGCGACCATCCATAACTTTGTAAACAACTAACTTCTCAGAAAAGCTCGCAATCAGATTTGTTTTACCATTTATAAAAGTTGTAACGAGAAATAAAAAATGGTTTTTAGGTATTTCGTTACCTCAAGTCTCGTGTTAATTTTAAGTCCAGTGGGATGTTTTTTATTTTTTAAGAAAACTTAAGATGGTGAAATATTTTAATTTAAGTTCTTGAACGCTGATGAAATGCTCCTCTCTTCTTACAGTTTTATGCTAACATATTTCTGTACATTTTCTACCTTTATTAAGTAGGAAGCTGACGTTCTCAGCACGTTTAGTTTTATTTATTCAGGTGCTTTAAAAAGTGTAGCAGTTGTTTAAAACATAACATTGAACACTTTCGACGATTTTACATTTTTATTGCGAGTAAAATCAAAACATTTTATATATTACTCTTTTAAAAATAATTGGCTTTAAAATGTTTTCAAATCACAGTGTTAATAGGTGTGGAGGACAGTGTAGGCCTGTCAAGAAGTTCCAGGTACTTAACAAAATAGAAATGGTCTACAAATCTAGTCTATTAAGCCTACAACGTTCTCACGTTCACAAAATACAAAAGAATTTATGTAAAATATTAATAAAATAATAAAAATAAAACACAACTAGATGGACTGACGACCTTAAAAAGGTGGCTGGGACAGACTGGATGCGGAAGGTGGAGGACAGGGTGTTGTGGCGCAGCCTGGGAGAGGCTTATGTCCAGCAGTGGACTGTTATAGGCTGAGTTGATTGATTGATTGAATATGAAAAACCTATTTAAACCAAATGACTTGTTTGCCATTACAACTGTAACAAGTCTGAATTAGTATCCTGTCCAGAAAAGCTCAACCTGTAAATTACCTGCTTGTATAGACTTACGTATAGTAATTTCTTATACCTCCATATACTAGAAACTTCTCGTTAATAATAGTACAGGAAACTGAATAGGTAGGGGTCTCATGTCTTTGAGCAAAACTTTGAGAACAACTGACCCGCCACTTATTTGTTTATACCCGAATTCGAGACACTGTTTCTTTATAAATTATAATAATGATTATCTGAGACCCTAGCAGGAACGCGACGTAAACGTAACGTAAATTCAATATAGTAAATTTACAACAAGCACAATAAGTATCACCCAAAAAAACGAACAAAGTCTTAAAACTAAGTTAATATTGGGTGAGAAACGAGTATTTCAGTTCTAAAATTGGAATCATTAAATATTAGAATCGTTCGAATTTACGTTAATTTTACTCAGCGCGTTCATGCTAGGGCCACCATCTTTTGAATAACTTTATTGTCTATGCGCTTCAGATTATGTAAATCAATCATTGTCGTTGACCCACAATTTGGAAACTCGATATTTGGAAATTGGGTCATGGAATTGTTACGAGTTTGATAAGATAGACTTGACTTAAATGAGTGTTCATACCTATTCCATCAGTAAATGTTTGTTTTAATAAAGTTGTTTACTAATGTGTATCGTCGAATCCGACTCGGCCCGAATCCCAAGCACCACACTACAAAATGATCATATTTATTGTATTGATTGTATTCTGGACTTTTACACTTATTATTGTACATTTATTTTACAGTTATATAAATCGATTAAAAACGATCACCGTTACAATAAATATGACCATTTTATTATACAAAGTGGCAGGTAGTACATGTCAGATTACTCCGGTGACTCCGGTCCGGATATTTCGACTTTATGTCCAGGAGTGGACGTCTTTCGGCTGAAATGATGATGATGACGAAGGTGTTCTGTAGTTTCTGCCTAACCCCACGAGGAAAGGCGTGAGTGAATGTATCTATAATATTGTCCTGAAAAAAAAAACAACAATGATAGGCATCGATCAACTGAAGCCCATTTCCCGTATTTCAAAATGTTCAAAATCCAGTTGCAATCTCAAGCACGACGCGACCCGCCGTGTCCTCGTGGAGGCGATCGGCCTCAGAGATCTCTCGCGTCCGGCCCTGGTTCAGGCCATGGTACGGAGCGAGAGGGCATTGGCAGCCGTCACCTCCTTCTGCGAAGCAGTAATGCTGCAACAAATGTTATTAAAAATGCTTCCAGATGCTATGAAATGTAACCCTCTTTCAAACGAGTACGAACCAAATTATATTTATTTTCTTTGTATCAACAATTTCTTGGATAAAAGAAGCATGCAGCTGTAATCAACCTACCAAAAGCTGTCTAGTTAAGTGGTTCTAAGTTAGCGCTAAGTTCCTTGTTCTAGGCTAAGTGCCGAAATGCGGTTAAAACTAGGTTCAACCTAGTAACTTCACTTCTGCGCTTTAGTAAGTAGAAGTAGCTACATTAACCGCAGGTTTTAATTAATTAATTTTCACGGCATAAACAAAATGGTAACACTGAATATAAACCATTCGACTTTGAAAAGATAAGTTAACTTTATGCATTTTACCATTATCCTCTCATTCCAATAATATAAGTATTTTTATCCCATTAAAGCCGTGGCTGATCGCAGTTTTGCTAAAAGTTTTTCATGCGCTTGGAAAGCTATTATCAAAGCCTTCACACGGACATCGGTTGAAAGTTATACCGTGAAAAGCAGTTTTTTCTAAGTTTTCTAAGTAAGTAAAATCAGAGAAATTACAAATAATTTCACTGATATTACCTACTCTTTTTAGTCCCACTTAGTAATCACTTTGCTTAACAATTTAAGCGAAGTGATTAGTAACTTAACTGTTCGTATATTCAAATCACAACTGTGATTCTTAAGCAGTGTATGAAATGGCTATATCACGCAAATTATAGCTATGTCAATTTGATTAAGTTTCCTGACTGTACTGACGGTCTGTGTTCATAAATACATACAATACATGCTTTCGGGCATGTGACTCCGGAATCGTGACTTTATGTTAGTCGGATTCAACTCGTCGGTTTTTAGGTTTCTGTAACTCAAAAGGAAAAAACGTAACCCTAATAGGATCATGTGTGTCTGTCTGTCTGTCACAGCCAATTTGCTCAGAACCCACTGCACCGATTAAGTTGATATTTGATACACATATGAATTTCTGTGACCCAAACATGGGTGTTTAACGTAAATAAATGAATTTTGAATATTAAAGTAACTTTTGTGACAGTGACAACACATATTTTTTTATTTTCTAATTTGCCCCCCGCAAATTAGAAAATTAAAAAAAAATGTTTTGTCAACTGTACTGTGTGATATATCAAATGGAAGGGTCTTAAATATATTTTATAATTTTTAAATAAATAGCTTTAAAGTAATTTAAGAAAATAGATAGAAATTAACCATTACCTCTGGAACGACTGAACCTATTATTTTTTTTTAACCACAAAAAATAGATCTTTTATAAGAATCTATGGTCTCGAGGGCACGCTGTGTAACACCATGCGCGCCTCAAAGAGATGTCAGCACAAGTGTAGGGGTCTACTAGCCGCCATGGGATCTGGAGGCAAAAGGATCTGGAGGAAAAAAACCTGGATAAGGCGGGAGGAAACGCCCGGGTGTCACCACTGTGTGGATCGCCCGAAGAACACAGTGGAGCATACGGTGGAGGACGGCCCGGCTTGGGCAGAGCACCGCCGTGTCCTCGTGGAGGCGATCAGCGGCAGAGATCTCTCGCGTCCGGCCTTGGTTTAGGCCATGGTACGGAGCGAGATGGCATGGGCAGCCGTCACCTCCTTCTGCGAAGCAGTAATGCTCGCGAAGGAGGAGGCAGGATGGTTGAGGGGAAGGCAAATTTCGCGCCCTCTCGCCCCTAGCTGCCGCAGGAGACGCCCTGGGCGTCGGGAATCCTGGGCGGGTTTCCGGCCACCTTAGGCGCGGGCTTGCGAACGGTGAGCGATGGGTAGCTCGGCTTTCTGTAAGGACCAGGCCCGGGTCGACGGCGCGTTGTGTTCCAAGCGCGCCTCAAAGACATGTCAGTCACGTAGTCCTTTTATCCATCCTTTCTTTTCATATGGTCTCTCCAGAGGTATTGGAATGGTTTTCCTCTTATCTTCGGGGGCGTCAGCAGTCTGTTCATGCTGGAGACTCTTCGTCGAGTTGGTGTGATCTTGCAGCTGGCGTCCCTCAAGGCGGTATATTATCTCCTCTTTTGTTCTCTATTTTTATTAATCTCATTACCACCGAGCTTCGGGCTGCGTATCATCTCTATGCCGACGATTTGCAGCTTTAGTACCATGCAAGTGTTGATAACATTTCTGATGCGATTGAGAAAAATCGATCAGACCAGTTTTTGCCCACACCTAAATCCCGGTTTAGCTCACCGGGATTTAGGTGTGGGCAAAAACTGGTCTGATCGATTTGGAGTGGCGGTTAACCCTACCAAGTGTCAGGCTATCATAATATCATAATATTGTTCTCTATTCTCAACAAACCCACTTCTCCTTCTTACCTGACTTCCCATATTCAATACTTGTGCTCTGCCCATAGTAAAAATCTTCGTTCCACCAACAATCGTCTTCTTCGATGTCCTCACCGCTCTGGTTTCATTCGCTCTTCTTTCTTTGACCAGGCTGTCTTTCTTTGAAATGCGCTCCCTCTGAACATCAGGACGGCGACCAGTCGGTTGTCTTTTAAACTGAAGGCACGTGAACATATACGTAAGAAGTTGGCAGAAACATCCCAGCGCTGATATTTTGCTGGATTCGTTTTCTCCTCTACTGATCGTTATTTCCCCACTACCGATCGTTATTTCTCCTGACAAAGTTTATTCTATTTATATGTATGTATCTACGTATCTATTTTTGTATTGTGTAGTTATATTCGTGTTATCTATCCCTTAAGTTGCACCTGCCATGTGTCTTCTCTGCATCACCCTAAGGTTGACTGGTAGAAAATGCCTCAGGCATTAAGTCCGCCTTTGTACGGTATTATTTTTTTTTTACTTGTGCATAAAGTTTTAATAATAAATAAATAATAAATAAATAAATTAATGTCAGCACAAATGTAGGGGTCCACTAGGGCCGATGCCTGCCGGTGTCACGGGAAGGTACGAAAGGGTTACCAAGGCCCCTGGCAACACTGGCAACGGAGTGAACACGGGTGGGTTTTAGTCAGAAAGAGTCTGACACACCCTCCCGCTCCGCCCAGAGCGGGAGAAGTTATTTGATAATATCCCATATAAAAAAAAGCGTGACAATACGGTAATAAGAGTTTCAGGCCACTAAACACTGTCCCCTTTATTTATAAGCGTTCCTGTAACTTAAGAGACTTTTAAACGTCAAAAAGGTATTGTTAGAAAGAAGAAAGAAAAAAAAGAAGGAAAGACGAGAAAGAAAAGAAAGAAGAGAAAGAAAAGAAAGAAGAGAAAGAAAAGAAAGACAAGAAAGAAAATAAAGTAAAGAAAGAAATGAAAGAAAAGAAAGAAAGAAGAAAAAGTAAGTTTATTTATCACAGATGCATACAGAAAGATAATTAACTCGAGTAGGTAAGAAAAATATTTTATTTGGATCACCAACAAGAAATACAAAAAGTAAAAAAGGAACATTTAAAAGTAACAAAATGTACATACGAGTATTTGTTCGATTAAAACAAAAACCAAAGAAAATAAATAAAAACGACTTGTGCGACGGCAAAAAGGCTCCCATCTCAGCATAATGCAACGATATTTAAAAAAATAAATACCACAACGCTGATATTCTGATAGGGCCCATTGCTAATCATTACGTAACTTTAAGCAACGTTATAAATAAACCCTTTTATGTAGGTGATAATAATTCGTGCAAAATGATTGATTATATATACACGTGTAATCTGCTGTTAGTTTGCGATAAAACTGAAGATTGTGTAGTCCCTAATATCCTAAATGTAAGGCCTAATTTAAACGCACTGTAGGATTATCAACTTTCGGCGCTGAGCCAAGCGTTGGAAATCCAACAACGTGTTTTTATTTCGACATACGAGTACCTATAGGTTTCGTCTAGTGTGTTAGTGAAAACGGGCATGAAACATCCAAAAACCAACACAAGTTTCAGAGTTACAAACCTAGTTTCTAACCCTTTGCCCACAAACTGTGTCCAACATTACGTTCTCACCTCTAAAGCTTAATCCGTCCGTCCCTAACTAAAAATACGTAAACAACACGCGAACTGTAATCAACTTGTTGATACAGGCAACAATAAATTAAATAAGTTTCCCTCTGATGTACTTTGATCCTCCGGGAGTGGCTGATACTTCCACTTTGTTGGTTTAAGTTGAAACAGATGTTTTTGTTAGAAAAATAATATGGGTATCAGCGGGATGGAGTGGACCGTTTTGTGGTACACAGTAACTTAAAAACACATTTTCCCCAAAGGGTTGGGCAGAGGTGTACCTATAGTACACCCATCACCAGTTATGTTTAAGTTCCATGTAATAGGGGGCGAGCCTATAGTCATCAACCGGGTACAAATCATGACTCCGGACTGCTACTGAGAAATTCCTCATGCTCAGCCCTTGCGACTACGAGGCAGTTACTTAAAAGTTGAAGAATATTTCGAAATGTTTTATCCATTTTTATTTTTAATTTAGCTTAGCCTTTTATTTATTGATTTTTTTTAAATTATCTTTGGTTATAGACGAAAGAATGTTTTGAACTTTTCTGTGAGTTGAAACTATGTATTGTCTTTTCAGGTGACGATTTTTTTAATCAGATTCCCACGATATTTTGCCTACTTAATTTCAGTTTTAATGCAATTCATCTTTATTGTAGTAGTTAATGTCATTGAGTCTGCAAAATACAACTCCTACAATTATGTGTTGACACTTTATTATGATAATATATGCGTATAGATAATATAAATATCCACGACATTTAACAATATAAAATGACATTTATAAATAACAACTTATTAATAAATAAATAAAAATAACAATACAATATTCTATTAACAAACTAAAATATGGCGTCGAAAAATTCATCCGCGTCGCTGCCGACTGGTAACGTACCCAAGAGACTGGTGATGGCGGCATTACCACGTTGTATGGCAATACTTAGCCTCTGGCTAATGCCTGGGAAGCGTCAACCAGCCTTTTAGAGATTTCCTTAAAGAGACCATGATCATTTGGACCCCACGGCCCCAAGGGTTTCAACTACCAAAAGGCTCGAAAATAATATGTTAATTAGTTCATTTAGTCTTCACTTTCATCTCCAATAATTTAAAGACAAACGAAAACTTTAATATCCCACTTTCTGAAAATTAAAAAATAAACTTTAATTCAGTCCTTGAGCCATAAATTTAATGATGTTAGTGATTGATACACAGTACTTATAAGCTATATTATTAACAAATTCAGTTCATATATCTGTTGCACTCACCTGACGCACCGGGTACATGAACATGTAACATGTACTCAATGCGCCACAATGGAGCAACACGGCATATCACTGATGACCTTCAGAATGCCGTTGACGCTCCCACGCACTCTGCGCATCACGGACGCAATTCCTTTTCACACGATGGTATTGAAACCATCAGTATGTGCTTCGGCAAACATTCCTGCACTGTATTAACAACATTCTGAAGGCTTACATGAACATGTAACATGTACTCAATGCGCCACAATGGAACAACACGGCATATCACTGATGACCTTCAGAATGCCGTTGACGCTCCCATGCACTCTGCGCATCACGGACGCAATTTCTTTTCACACGATGGTATTGAAACCATCAGTATGTGCTTCGGCAAACATTCCTGCACTGTATTAACAACATTCTGAGGGCTATTATTCTGAACTCTGGGGGCGTTATCCTTTGCGTATATCGAACCCACAGAGTTCACGCGTACAAAGATTGGCAAAAGCCTTCTTTTACTTTTACTTCTAATGTACAAAAACGTGCAAACCTTCGGGCTAACATATTGCATCGGACAGCCAACGCTCTTCGTTCTCTTTCCATGTCAGCATCATCTTTCATATCATCATTCTTCATCATTCTTTTTCTTGAAAGATGATGTTGAGATGATGATGCTGCCCTAAGTACTTAAAAACCAGCACCCTTTCAAGGGCCTTTTAACATAACCGGTGGGATATGTTTTACCATGAACACTGTTAATTTGCTTTTCTCTACATTATTCACAAGTCCATGCGCTTCTATATAAGTCTCGCAGACCGCTAACAACTTCCTGAGTGCGCTAATTTTTAAGTTAATAATAATAAAAAATAAAAAAATAAGTTATGCGGATGACATGGTGCCGCTGAGTCCATCAACTCAGCAATTTCATGTCGTCTGCATAACTAATATTAGGAATACACAGACCGTCAATAGAGCAGCTAACATGAGTGTTACTGAGCTCGACAAACAGCTGGTTTACTTATAGGTTGAAAAGCGCTGGCGAGGTCAATCCACCCTGTCTCACCCCGGATTCCCACCTGTTCTCCTCAGACAACTCGTTGGCCTATCTAACATAATTGGTTTGGTTGCCATACCAATACTGAAAAATATTTGTTATGGCGTAAGGCACCATTCCATCTTACACCACAATATGTCTTACCTAACCAGGTCAAATGCCTTGGAAAGGTCCAGAAACGCCGCATTTACCTACTACTACGTATAGTACCTGGCAGTATGCTTGAGGGTCAGAAAAACACACTCATTCGATAACTATGGCCAATAGCCGAACTAAGCATCGTGTATTTTTAAGATGTATACTAAGTGGTCTCTCATACAGACCGTCAAGTAATTTAACCGTAATAGTCGCTAATGAGATCGGTCTGTAATTACCCTTGTCAGTGACGTCACCAGTTTTATTTTCAATATTGGTACAACCACCATTCTCATCAACTCGGGTAGGTAGGAGTGTCGGAAAGAGAACGTAAATAATAACGCTAGTAGTTGTGGGAGATGCGGCTATGAACAAAATGTTCTATGTTAAGGCTGTCATGTCCCGGTGATTTGCCTCGTCACATATTTTTAATAAGTAAACTAATCTGCTTAGCTGCAATGCGAGCGCCTGCACCAATTTCACCACCACACAACAGCCCTAGCTATGACCCTGAGGCGGCAAAATCCTGCATCGCGCAAGCATAGTTTAACGCACGACTCGCATATATACGAGTACAACGTCCCCACATCATTCGCAAGTGACACAGCCAGCGTTGGCTGGCTGTGTGACTCGCGGGTGTTGACCCGCGGCTTCAATGGGTATCCTAACCACCAGCATACAGGGAATGCGCATACCGGTCATCACCCTCAGCCTCATCAGCAACCTTGGCACAGCACATTGCACTGCAGAACCCCTCAACCCTTTAATTGTTGAAGCCAGCAGTCCGCCTCAACTCAGCGCAGTACCACATCCGACTCACTGGAGTAAATGTTCCCCAAAAAGTTTGCGAGCTCTCCGTGCTTACACCATTTACACTTAGAGGAATGCTGGGCTTCAGTTTTATTTTTTAGCGTGTTTCCAAAATCTGCGAAAGTCTCTTTTCATGCCTTGAAGTCAATATATCCATTTTATTTTGGTCTTGTTTATTTTGACAAAACTTAAGTTTTTGTTTGAAAATCTTTCGGGACTCAACCATATGATTATAAATATATCCATTGTGTGATTCCCATGCCATACCCAATTTGTAAAATTTGCCTTGAATTCCGGTAAGCGTCACTTACAGGCTTATTCCACCCCAGGATCCATGGGATCTGGAGGCAAAAGTCCTCGCGCACGTATGGGAGTGGCGCGAGGAGGCGAAACGCCGGGGCGTCAGTCCGCTGCCGCGAGAAATCGCGACACAGCGGACGGAGCTCCGGCGGGATCTCATGGCGTCATGGAAAGTACGGTTGTCGCAACCCAGTGCTGGGCACGCCACGATTGCGGCGATAAGTCCCCTCTTTGAGGAGTGGCTGGAGAGGCGCCACGGCGTCCTCACCTTCCGCCTGACGCAGGTCCTCACCGGACACGGCAGCTTCGGGAGGTTCCTGTGTCGGATAAGGCAGGAGGAAACGTCCGGGTGTCACCACTGTGTGGATCGCCCGGAGGGCACGGTGGAGCATACGGTGGAGGTCTGCCCGGCTTGGGCTGAGCACCGCCGTGTCCTCGTGGAGGCGATCGGCGGCAGAGACCTCTCGCGTCCGGCCCTGGTTCAGGCCATGGTACGGAGCGAGAGGGCATGGGCAGCCGTCACCTCCTTCTGCGAAGCAGTAATGCTCGCGAAGGAGGAGGCGGGACGGTTGAGGGAAAGGCACGTTTCGCGCCCTCTCGCCCCTAGCCGCCGCAGGAGACGCCCAGGGCGTCGGGAATCCCGGTCGGATTTCCGGCCACCGTAGGCGCGGGCTTGCGGACGGTGAGCAATGGGTAGCTCACCGTCCGGTAAGGACCAGGCCCGGGTCGACGGCGGGTCGTATTCCACGCGCGCCTCAAAGAGATGTCGTCAGCACAAAGTAGGGGTCCACTAGGGCCGATGCCTGCCGGGGTCGCGGGAAGGTACTTATGGGTCACCGAGGCCCCCGCAACACAGGCAACAGGAAGGAATACGGGTGGGTTTTAGTCAGTAAGAGTCTGACACACCCTCCCGCTCCGCCCAGAGCGGGAGAAGTTATTTGATGATTTCCCACCCTCAAAAAAAAAAAATGCGTCAACCTTTTAGACTCTACAGTGACTATCATAAGTGGGTTCATCAGCTTCCCGTAACGATAATGTTTGATATAAATTATCCATTACTTCCTTATGTTCTTGTTCATTACACATATTATCACAACAATGACTTAATTTAGTAGGAAAAATCAATTTGCCTTAATTTAGAATTACATTCTTGGGTATATAATTTCATCTGACCTATATTACTTTACTACGTATCTTTATTTATTTGAAACTCATGTAGTGGTGTCGACTTTGGCCTGGCCCTCATCATATTACATTGCCCCTCTAACGGTAAGTGATCTCACCAATAAAGAGAATTTCTCTGTATCTTTTTAGAATATTAATGTGCTAACGTTTTGACGTTCGAAAAGTGCTGATTCTCAGCCTAGTTTGAATAAATGACTTTTGATTTCTGATTTTGATTTTAACCATACATTGTGTCTTTTTAATCATTGGGAGGCTTCAAATTATAGCCGCCGAGTGAAAGAAAGTTGTTGCTTTTATAAAACAATTAAGGAAAGAAATAATTCTCTGGTTCTTTTCTTCACATAAGTCTGTATTGCTTACCACCTGGTAAATAATACAGTTGATTATAATTATGTTTGATTATTGGGTCAAGAATTTTATGTTTTTTTTTTATATTATCTACAAAAGAAAGTGAAAACTCGTTCAAATGTAAATGTAAAGCGAATGGAAAAAGAAAGAAATATGTATGAGGAACAGGGTGTAAAGTTCGCTCATCCTCCATAGAAAAGGGAGGACCCCTGACCAGACGGGTGTTGTGTCTGCTGGGCTACTGCCCGACGTATATATTGGGACGTTGTAAAGCAAAGGTTACCACTCGACTAGCATATGCTAGTCGAGTGGTAAACTTTGCTTGAGCAATGCAGGATTTTGCGTGACGTCAGTGCGATGCGTAGTTCGTATGTGGCGTTGTAGACGGCATCTACGAGTACAACGCCACTGTATGCGAACTAATCTACTATTCTTACTTCAACCGATCTTCTATCACTATTCATAGTTATAACATAATCTATCTCAACGCTCAAGGGGAAAATTGGCGGTTTTTACATTGATGCCTTTAGATGGAGCTGCTCATTGCGCATCTAACCATTGGTCACATGGTATAGATTTCAGCCAATCAGAAGACGTAATTCGAAAAGTAGTGACAGCGCCGCAAGTCAGTTGGCCTCTCAATACCGCACAAGTTCTTCGTCTCCTGTAAAGTTGGTAAAAATGACTTAAATGGTGTGGATAGCTAAGGGACGATATTAGTTTATTAGACTAGATTGTAATCAATTACTAAGAACTTTAGTTATTATATTAAACAGAAAAAAAGCGAACTAATTCAATTTTTTTCTTCAAATTTTCCAAAGATGTAAACAACAATGGCCGCTCGAAATTGTCTATGGTTTAGTTATGACGTACCTAGTAAAATAGTCACGTTCTGGTGCTATCGAAGTTACAAATAATGTACGCATATACAATATGTAACAAAAACCCTGTTGTTCCATTTAGGAACGTATTCATTTACCTATAAGCAGAACATTGATGAAATTATAATTTAAAAAAATTAAGCATTGGCTAGTCGAGAGGCCAAAATCAAATAACTATTAAAATTGACACATTCAAAAAAATGTTTACAGTATCTGATTTTACAAGTACATCTTTATTTTGCTAAATAGCCGGCGGCGGCTTTCTTTGAATGCGACAAAAGGTGGCGCCAAAAAGTTCCGCCGCGTATGTCGGCGGGTCGGTACCACGTGCCTACCTACACCGCCGCCCCGCCACCCGTCTCCCTGCGAGTAACTTCCTTTAGTCTCCCGCGCACTTTACTTCAGGATAGATGTTATTGTTGACCTACGTAGTGAGTGAATTGTGTTTTGTTTACGTAAACGTTGACAATGTCTTATTCTAACGTAGAATATTTTAATATGTTGATGTGTCTTCGGAAATCTGACTGCAATTATGCAGAAGCACGCATACTTTACCAAGAACGTTTTGCGATCATTACCGTCGGCGATGGCATTCCAACGTTTGCACATACGTACGTACAATACCGTCAATGTGCACGGGCGAGACTTGTCATCGAGCTGACGCAGGCAGACCGAGGACTCGAGACAGAAGTCTTGGACTTGTTTGAGCACGATCCAACGCGAAGTACACGCTCAGTGGGACACGAACTCGGAGTAAATCATATGCGCGTTAAGAGAGTACTCAAAGAAGATGGGCAGCACCCATTTCACTATTGTCGTGTCCAATCACTACTTCCCTCCGACTATGAGCCAAGAAGTGTAGAGGTACAAGGTGGTCATATCGAACAGCAACTCCGTGGCCGTCAAGTAGATATCATAATAAATTAATGCATTAAAATGTAAATAAGTGGTTATGTGACAGACGTGGCGAATTTGTTTTTTTAACGTAGTGAAGTGTTAAATGTAGTTTTAACAAATATCAATTGTGCTTAAAAATGCTGTGTAAACCAAGATTTTCAAAGATTAATTCGTTAAAGTGATACTGATATACAACAGCTGACAAGGTCACGAACTTGTGTAGAAAAATAGGTAGATAATCGGCAGCGCGGCGGCGCCGATCAAAGAGAGAGCGGGAACGTTCTATCTACTTCTGGTTTCGCGTCATCGCTTCATGTAAAATTGCAGAGGTAACAAATCGATTAAACATTACAAATATTATTAATTAAATATTTTTTTTTTTTATTAAACAGCTTTTTATAAATGAGGTGCTTTATCGCTTAGTAAACCGATTCTTAAAACGTAGGTAGAAGGAACAACAGGGTTTTTGTTACATATTGTAGAATAGATTGAATCATCTGAATTTCGATATTTTTCGTCTGATTTTTGTTATGAAAAGTTTACATCAAATAAGCATTAAGTTGCAGTTTTATTGATAGATCACTTTATAATATGTAAAAATAATATTTTCACGAAAATAAAATTGAAAAATTTCTATGCCAAACGCTTTTTTGCCCGCTCTTCAATTATACCCTATTTTTCGGGACGCTAAAAATGTCATCCGGTATACACCTAAGACATTATTATTTTTCAGTATTAAATATACTCTTTGCACATAATGTCGATAATTATTGTGTTACATCACATAATTCTGGACAAAAACTTTCGATGAGACAAAAAGAATGTCATTCATTTGACGCTTTATATGAATTCAAAACCCTCCCCCAGATTTAAATTTTAAAAAATATTAAAATAATTATATTAAAAAAGTATTTAATCGTTTTGTGGTGATCCATAGGATGAAAAACTGATTGTGGTCATATGTGTAATCAGTGACTCGCAAATATCGAGTTCTATTCTTAGGCAAGTTCAATGTCATTGCGTTTGGTCCCTGCCCATCACTTTGTATTTATTTAGTAAAGAGCAGAGTATGCAAGGAAAACATTCAAACAAATGAAAAACTTACAAAAATATAGGAATATGACTGCCTCAGGGCCGCGCCAAATAGGTTAATTTCAGCAATCATGCCAGATAGATCCTGACTGACGTTTTTTCGTATCTAAATCTTATAATTAAAATTAACATTAAATCTCTATTAAAGCATTAAAACACTGACGAACCTGTTGGTGTTGAACGTACTTTCAACGACCTTTAAGCGTTATCAAAATTATGCGCAAAGTAATCTTCATAACAAGGATAGACTCGACTTAAACATTGTTACCTATTCAAAAGGTTAATCATTTTCTTTGGTAAAGAGAAAATTGAATTCATCTCAAAATCTTGTATCTCAAAAGATATTAAAAATCCTCGAACCCGTAAACCAATTTTATTTAAAGTTTACCAGGAGCAAAATAATGTTTCATATATTTAATGGCAATATTACACGGTTCACTTATGCCATTCAAATTGGTTGAAGCAGAGAAATTAAACATTCATACTGTTCACATAAACAAGATGGCAGGGATATCGACGCGTCGCGGGTAGGTACAAAAGGGTTACCGAGGCCCCTGGCAACACAGGCAACGGAAGGAATACGGGTGGGTTTTAGTCAGTAAGAGTCTGACACACCCTCCCGCTCCGCCCAGAGCGGGAGAAGTTTTTTGATAATTTCACACACAAAAAAAAGGGACATCGACGCGCCTGTTACCATTGATTCAGTACATTATTCTGGAAAATTTTCGTTAGTTAAAAAAAAAATGTACTGTAACAGGTTGTGCTAAATGCAAAATCAACTCTATCGCCCTGTCTGTCTGTTACCTTTTTAAACCTACTGAACCGTTATGAAATATAACAGATACAGGTAGACTGAGACCGTAGGTCCGTCAGGCTAGAATTATTGAGAAAAATATGAAATACAAAATACACGCAGACCAAGACTTTGGCAACGGCTAGTGTAAACATAAAAGTGAATCATTTATTCGTTGAACCGTGTAATTGCGAACATTAAAAAAAACCTCAGCAAAACAGAATCCAATAAAATTTAAAGATTTAAAAAATAATAACTTCATACAATTACTCCGAACCGCCGAAGAAAACTTTGAAACGATTTTGCCAACTTCACGGAACGTTAGTGCTTACAAATAGCCCTTGTTATTATTCTGAATGTTGCTCAACTTCACGGGCAATTAATAGAAAAAGTTCTCATTAATATTTTTGGTTACGTTTTCGTGGTTGTGACATTTATCTTGTTCTTTTTAGGGAAGGAGTTTCAAACTTGTATGACATTTTACGGAAGTAGTACCTAATTACTGTTCACTTTTTAATTCTGTTCTGTGGTTATAGGTACCATAATTGAGAGCAGTGGTGGCCCAGTGGTAAAAGCCCAACTTACTAGTTGTAGGTCGTGAGTTCGAACCCAAGCAGGTGCTTTACTTTGTGTGAAGGAAAACATCGTGAGGAAACCGGCATGTCCTAAAACCAAAACTTCGAAGACATGTGATGACCCGCACTGGGCCCGCTTGGTAGATTACTGCCCACTCCCTCTCGAAGTAAGGAGACCTAGGTCCTAGCAGTGGGAACATAATAAGCTGATTATACTATTATACATACCTATATATAGGTACAGGAATAACTTACGCCGTAGTCAAATACTAGGCTGTCAGCAAGGCAAGTTGTAAAAAGGGCAGACTGCCCAGAGTGTGCCAAAAGTACGTACTGACTAAACTATTGTGACACTTTTAGGTTCAGTAGAGATGTCTTAATAGATAGACAGTGACGAGCCATATTGGTGCGCGGCAACATGCTAGCTAGGCGGTTTAGCCGCTGTAGCAACGTTGTAAAGGCCCAGCTATTTACCAGTTACTGCACAAGCATCTGCACAGTCGAGTTGTGGACAAAATACACACCAAGGTGGCACTGAGTAACATGCAAGTGCAGTAAGACGCTGGGCGCGCGATGTTTCGACTGCCCCGGGGAGGTACAGTGCGAGCGCCATGTTCGCCGTGGGCCGCGCGTCCAGCTGGCAGGCGCTGCTGAGGAGCCGGTCGACCACCGCATGCACCGCCATAGATCGATCGGCCAAATGTTTTGTGGCCGCGGTACGAGATAGGAACCACAGCCCCCTACATACAAGGTGGCAGTCCTACCACACGCTGATTACCTAATCCGCTGCTCCATTGGCAGCGAATTGGGTATTCGACGTGTGTTTGTGTAATCTGGATGTGATATTGAATATTTATTACGTTATCTATGTATATATTTACTGAAAGTTGTATGTGGATTTATAGGCGCTCCACAAACATACCAGAAGATAGCAAGCTGCCTATTATTTATGGTAGCAGGGACATCGACGCGCAACCTGTTACCATGGAGTCAGTACATGATTCTGAACACCCCGGCGTTGAAAATTATCGTCGATTATTAAAAAAAAAAAATCGCATGTCCATATATTTTGACCGCGTAAGTATTGCACTTTCCTATGAAACAGAAAATTTTTTTGGTATCCGACCAAAAATGTGTACGCTAAGAGTCTAGAATCATCTGCCAGGGTCACGGGAAAGGCCGAAAGAGACACCGTGGCCCCTGGCAACACAGGCAACGGAAGGAACACGGGTGGGTTTTTAGTCAGTAAGAGTTTGACACACCCTTCCGCTCCACCCAGAGCGGGAGAAGTTAATTGATAATTTGCCACCGAAAAAAAAAAAAAATCTACAGTCGGCACGTCAAAGTCCATACCAGCCTGTATATTTCAAAAAAATACCAAACCATTTAGGTAGACTTACAACAATTGCTATTTACATAGTTTACGTGGGTTCGACGTCTTTTGACAAAATTACTTATTTAAAGATGAGGCAAGTCTTTTCTTACCTAAATAAAAGCTACTTCTAACAGTAAACACAGAACCTTATTAATTAGTCCATTTTCTATTTCCATAGAAGGAAAACAGTAAGATAACAGTTGCTTATCTCCGCTCGTTTAGTATAAATCAAGGGCAGGTACATCTGGTACTTCACCTCACGGCACCATTAACCGGGTCGGCGCTAGGAACCTTTAGATTTATTGACGCCAAAAACAAAGATAACAGAAGGAACGAAAATATCCTTTGGTAAAATATGTTCTTTAAGTGCTACTGCTGAGCATAAGGTCCTGGGTTCGATTCCCAGGTTGGGCAAAGAGCTATTGGGTTTTCTGTCAGGAATTTCGCAGGAGCAGCCCGAAGTCTGGATTCGTGTCCCGTCGGCAATAGGCTCGCCCCTTATTACATAGGACTTAAACATAACTGGTGAAATGTGGGTGTACCTACTCATGGGCACCGGCAAGTTTATTTCCAGGGGGGTGATATTCAGCTCCATGAAGCGAGCACGATCATAGTTGCAGTTCATCTCGGAAAAGTTAGGTTATCGTTTGACCATTCTTACAATGAGTAACTTTGTCGATTTATGCAGGATAGCTTAACAATTAAGATAATGTAGTATGCAAGAGCGAGCGAAGCGACCTCAAATTTTTTTGCATCCGCCTCGAATGTGATAGGTTTCTTTTTGTCTATTCACACAGAAAGAGGACTGAGTCAATGCATACAAAGAAGCTTAAGAATTCAAATAAAGTAGGATGCAAGAGCGAGTGAAGCAAGTTCGATTATGTTAGCACCCCGCCTAGTAAGGGTCGATTAGATTTCCAGAAATAGGAGTTCGATACTTTGTTGTCTAATGCACTGAAGCTTTAGAATTGAGAGGAACATTTTAGGATCTCGCTTCGAATAGGTTAAGTTCTCTATTATTGTATTAGGCGTAAATGCCTATATATAATATTTTTTAGTTCTGAATGTTTTTACACCTTTATTTTATTTGGTAACCAGGGAGGTGCAAGTGCAGCCTCTTGCATCCTGCTCCCGGCGCCTATGGGTATACTATAGGTATAGTTACCTCTGCCCTATAATTCGAAGACTACAGCCGGTATGTTAGGTGTAAGTTTTCAATTTAAAATCAAATTGTGACAAGGCTTTTATTAACTCTTTAAATGTCAAATGTACTTTTTTTAAGGGGTAGGCTTTCGGAAAAACTAAAAATTCGTCAATATATAGCCATTAACACGGTATATATCATACTTTTCTGACTTCGTTATTAGTTAAACTAACTATGTGTGATAACAAAAAATCAAAAATAACTCACAGTGCTATTCTGTAACCTTCTCACCGTGAAAACTTAAGTGAAGTGAGCGTGGAGTGAACTGTCAGTGTCAGGTTTCCATATAGTTTGTGAGGGGATAAATTCTATGGTCCGTCAGCCAGGCACACTTTTAGCACTCGATCACTTGACACACTCGGTTATCTCTTCTTATTGAATAGGTTTGGGTTAATAACAACGCTGAATAACGTCGCACAGTCTTTACTCGACTCAATCCACTATCGCTTCTTCAAAATACATCGCGGTTGGGTCATGGGATTGCGTTTATTTAATCAGGTAACTGATTATGATCAATAGAATTAGCATAAAAATATTCTTAAAATCTCGATTATGATTGTAAATGTAATCCTTGGTCCATGCGTAGGCAACACAAACATATGATAACAGAACTCATGCCACTTGAAACTATCCAAAACACCATAAAAACTTTTTGTTTACGCAACGAAAGAAAAATCGTGCCGCGCGCACGCGTGGCGGTCGTAAAACTATCGGATTACACTAGCCACCTTGTGTACCCGCGTACTATGAACGCAGTCTCATGGTACGGGGGAATCGCCGACTTTTACTCTTGAAAATACGATTATGATAACAATACGCAATAATATCAGCAGCTATTAGCCAAATTATGTTCGTAGATAAATAAGCTAGCTACTTACGAGTATGTATACGAGGGCTGCACTAAAAGTATCGGGAATGGAATATTTCCACTGTTCCTGTCATATTAAAATCTTTTTAATTGAAAACTCCTTGGTTTTAAAAATCGAACACCATTTATTTATTTAAAAAAAGATTCTCAGTCTTATCACAAGGTTTTGTCAAACTTGTTTAGTCGTTGAGAAAATGAAATTGACTCGAGAAAATTCAAGAGCGATGATTTATTATGACTTTCGAAGTGGTTTAACACAAAAACAGTGTGTTGACCGGATGATTTCTGCATTTGGTGATGAAGCCCCATCCAAAACCACATTTTATCGCTGGTTTGCTGAATTTCAACGTGGACGTGTCAAGCTCAGTGATGATCCCCGTCAAGGTCGTCCCAAAACTGCAGTCACCCAAGAAAACGTTGATGCTGTGCGTAAGCTGATTGAGGAAGATCGACATGTGACATACCGCGAAATTCAGGCAACTTTAGACATTAGCATGAGTAAATACAAATAATCTTGCATGAACAATTAGGTGTAAAAAAGTTGTTTTCCCGATGGATACCGCATTCGCTCAGTGAAGAGCAAAAAGCGGCTCGCGTTACTTGGTGCGTCAGAACACTCGAAAGATTCCACGCAGGATCCTCAAATGCTGTATACAACATCGTATCAGGTGACGAATCCTGGATATATGCGTACGAACCCGAAACAAAAAACCAGTCACGAGTTTGGGTGTTCGAAAATGAGTTAAAGTCATCAAAAATTGTTCGTTCACAGAGTGTTGCAAAAAAATGGTGGCCACGTTTGTCTCCAAATCCGGCCATGTTACGACTATTCCTCTTGAGGGAGAAAGAACGGTTAATGCAGAATGGTATGCTAGCATTTGTATGCCACAGGTCGTTTCTGAACTCCGTAAAGAGAACTGCAACCGCCGCATCATCCTCCATCACGACAATGCGAGTTCTCACACCGCGCACAGAAAAAACATATAATTATTAGACCATCCGCCATACAGCCCCAACCTAAGCCCTAATTATTTCTATACTTTCCCTTAAATAAAGAATAAATTTCGTGGACAGAGGTTTCCATCACCTGAAGAAGCTGTGGACGCCTACAAAACGGCCATTTTGGAGACCCCAACTTCCGAATGGAATGGTTGCTTCAATGATTGGTTCCATCGTATGGAAAAATGTGTCAAATTTCGCGGAGAATACTTCGAAAAGCAATAAATACATTTTTAAATAGTAATGTTGTGTCACTTCCTTGATTCCCGAAATTTTAAGTGCCGCCCTCGTATTTCAAACAGTTTATAAGAACATTTATCATAAAAACATTACTAAACACGGCGGCGACAAGGTCAAAATTAGCACATTACAAAACTTTCGTTACTTTTTCACTGAAATATTTATCACTTTTCGAAAAACTAACACTCAGTACGGAATCTACACTTATTTCTCAGTAATTCTGCATCAGTTTCTTATAAGATTACTCCGCGTTTTCTTTTTGCATTCAGTGCGAATTAAAAGGCCGCGCAATGTTTACATTTTGGCGACAATATGGCGTCGTCGCGTGACTCAACCACAAATGCGTTACGTTTTGTTTTATTTTTCGTTCAATTTGGTGGTGTTCCCACTAAAATGTTACTAAAACCGGTCAAGTATGAATCTATTAGTCGAATAATACAGCCAGACCCTGTTGCAAGTGTAAATAAACGTAAAATTTCATCGATAAATGTGCGAGTGTGGGAGTGACATTGCTTATGCACCAACGGTGTATCATGTGACATTTAAGGAGAAGGGCTATAATAGGAGGCATAATCTATTTCGTTATTGATTTATCACTTCTGAAAACAATACCCACTAATTTGACACTTCACTGAGGTTGAAACTATCGAACTGTCACATAGATAAATAAACCTTGTCGTTTTATGACGTGCAAATGACATTCAACCTAACAGCGTTTGTCCACTGCCACCGAAAACGGGACGTCAGTGAAAACAAGATTATTCGAACCCAACGTGACGTCCCGGTGACAGCGACCGTTTGTCCACCGCGACCGAACTCGGTGGTTCCGTATGTTATGATAGACAAAATAAAAGCCGAGCGGACAGCGCCGCGCCAGTGCGACGGCAGTTTGTGGACAAGATCAAATTTATTTTTAACCGAATTCAAAAAAGGAGGAGGTTTTTCAATTCGATTGGTTTTTTTTTATACATATATATATTTTTTTATGTGTGTTCGCCGATTTCTCCATCAATATTGGACCGATTTAAAAAAATATTTTTTTGTTTGAAAGGGTATGCTCCATATGTGGTCCCATTGTCTCCATGTCATAATCTGGTAAGGGGATCCCATGGAAATCGTGGGAAATCCTCAAATTTTAAAAGCACACCTATAGCGATTTAGGTAATTTTTTATGGTAACTTGTGCATTTGCTCTCGGAAAGTACCATTTGGTGGAGTGGAATTGATGATGAAGACCACAGATGGCCACCGGAACTACTTAATAAGATGTAATTAACGAGTTACGATTCGATTCGAATATGGTTGCTAAGCCATTTATGCTCTTCACAATGCATATGGTGAGTGGCAGTTCTCCTGATTCTTACCAGGAGAATTCCTCAATAATTAACGTCCCTGCATCAAGAAAAGTAATATTTTGTAAAAGGTGATGAGCAATTGACATAAGGCTATTGTAACTCAGATAAATTACAAACTGACCCGCTAAAAAGTGAAAAATAAAAAACGTTCTTTTTCACTTTGTAGTATTTTTTTGGAAGTCAGTTGTTTTTTTCTTTGTAAAAAGTTTTTGTACTGTCGGCACATAGGCCCGTCATATTATTTGGCCGAGGGTAGCGGTTCCGCCGAACTACTCGAAACTTCGGCGACGCTCAGGTGATGGATGTGCGTTGGACTCGCGGCCATAGTTAATGTATGAATCGCTACTTTGACGTCGTCATCTCGTCCTCGTTGACGTCCCGTTGGGGGTCGGGTTGTCTTCTTTCCTCAAATGGCAAGGGAATAGTGGCTGATCTTTGCGTTATGCTCGTGAAAGGGTGCTACTTGTATTGACTAGTCGTCTTGCTGACCATTGTTTTGTTATTGTTAGTGTTATTAGTAATTAACTGTTTATTTATTTTACTTCAATGTTTTTCATTTTTTGTAACTTCGAGTTATAGCTTTTATATGTAAGCGGGCACGCCCTTTATTGCTGGAGGCTTTTATTTAGGTATTAAGTTTTGTTTACGTTTTTAGTTTTTATTTTCGCTTGAGTTTTTCCATGTTTTTTTGTTAGTATAGTGGCGTGTGCTAGCTGAAACATGGCAAATTATTTAATCAAATATTTTGTGTTGCGTAATGTAAATTATTTTGCATACTATTGTATAGAACCAAGTTTTTCCAACTGAACAGACAGCTGTGCTGCTGGGGAGTTTGTTGTGCCACTTCTTCTTCCCAGCTAAAGCGCTAGGAAGTGGTGAAGGGTGGGCGATTTGGGGGACTGTCTTATGTAATTTTGACGTTCAAAAAGTGCTCATTCTCAGCCTAGTTTTAATAAATAACTTTTGTTGTTTTGTTGACGGTGGTCGTGGACAAACGCCCTTAGGGTGATAAAGCTATAACTTCAACATGAATGAGGTTACCAATAGTTTGTAATAATATTTTGATTTAAAAGAGTGTCCGTGGAGTTTCTTGTCCGTTCTTCTCCATAGGAACCTACTACGCTTTGGAACAACTAACTTCATCTTTCTGACTGACCGACCTCTTGACATTTCAAAAGTGCGTGTAATTTGTTTATTTGGAATAAATGTTTCGAGTTTGAAAGCAATTACGAGGTCTACTGTACTTTCCTCGGACGAATACTTTCAAAAAGTGCTCGTCACTGCTAAAAGCATTTCGTTAGATAGGAAGCCGACCTCACCATAGTAAAAGGGTTGCCAGATAATAATACTAGGATGTCAGAGTTATTAAGAATTGCTAAAATATTACGTTACTTTAATACATTACACCTTCTTAACGGTTTGCTGAATGAACCTTTGTTCCCGTGTGCAATAATTTTGAAATATCATACCTTTTTCAGAACTAACCAAGAACATTAGGTATTCTGTGGCGGCCATCTACATCGCCATATGCGAAATACGCAGCACACTGACTTCACGCAAAATCCTGCATCGCGCAAGCAGAGTTTACCGCGCAACTAGCATATATACAACATCGCGACATCAACCGTCAGCCAGTTGCCTACCAGACACGACACCCGTCTGGTCGGAGGATCCTCCTTTTTCTATGGAGGATGAGTGAACTTTACACCCTGTTCCTCATGCCTCTGTAGTTATTCCAGTCTTTTAAGCAGCCCATAGCAACACAAATAACAAATCCAGCCTATAATGTTCTCACTGCTGGGCTGACACAGGACTCGGGACTTTGTGAAAGGGACTGGGCCGTAATCCACCACGCGACCCAGTGCGGATTGGTAGATGTCACATGTCTTCGAATTTTTTGGTTCTAACGGTTAGATACCTCACGATGTTTTCCTTCACCGTTTTGAGAGCAGTAGTTATGAAATAATTTACACAAAGTAAAGCGCCTGTCTGGGTTCGAACCTACGACCTACAACTCGTAAGTTACGGTCGGCCACCACTGCTCACTTGCCCATAGCAACATGAACCTCATATTTCAATTCACAATTCCTTAATTCCACCCAATTTGTTTAATGAATGGGTCCCACGAAATGAGTTTGGTACAAATGGATCGTACAAAACGATCCATTTGTACCAAACTCATTTACACTCAAATAAATAGGTAATGAGATTTTGAGCTGCTTCCATTTATTTAATGAGAATATCTGATTACAAACGGGTTATGAATTAAAAATACGATTTCAGACAATAAATATTAAGAATTGTAGTATTTTATTAAATATTATGTTTGTAATTTCAAAATAACAGCTTTTTGCCATATGAAAGTATATACGGTCGACTATTACTCGTTAATATTACACAAACGGATCCTTGTATCGAAAAGTGGTGTTCATAGACCCACAATATTTTTGAACCGCCTATCCAACAAACCCACACCATGGGATAGACGAGAGAAAAAATGTGATCCCCAAAATACGTATAAAATTTTTGCTGCACGATTACTGACAAATGCGTGCACTGACTGGATAGGTCCACTCAATCTATGTGGTTCTTTCCTCAAAAGACCATTTCAGACACCAATCTACATGGTCTTCATATTATTATGATTTGACCAAAATTATGTCAGGACTTTAAAATAGACTGTGACCTCTGAGTTTGTTTCGGCCTTTCTTCGATAGGAAACGCCGACCTCAACTAGTTTTTTTTTAATACCATTTAATAATACAATTGTGTACAAACCTACTTACCGAAATAAAATCATTTCATTTATTCTGTTCACTCTTTTAAGCGCTGCACAGACGGAGCAATTTGACCCTCGAGTTTTGGGAACTGGGAAACCCGCAACCTGTTTATGAGGTTTATCATATCAGTCAATCAATCAATCAATTGATATTTATATATTACAAGCTAGGCTTACAGTTTCATGAAATTATATGACTAATTTCATGAAACTGTAAGCCTAGTTTGCTATTCACATTGTTATATTGCATTCATATTGTCAGAGTGATAATGTCACTCTGAGACAAACTATTTAAAAGTCAGTCGCCCAGGGCCTCAAGTCTGCTATTACAATAGTGTCAGAATGGTCTATCATTGATTTCATAATTGTTGATTTTGACAAGTTTGGTAATATACTAATATAATGGCGTCATTATGACTTTCCAATGGTAAACCACTGACACTCCATTGAAAGAAATGGCATAGAATGGTAATGTACATAATGACAAATGAATGATTGGCGTATGCGGTAATCTGCTAAAATTTTGACAGTTCCTTTGATCAGTGACGTCAAACGTCAAACGTCAAACGTCATTGTGCAGTCATTGCTTTTAATAGCTCGGTTGTCAAAAAGTGTTTGCTATCGTGTTTGTGGAATATTGAATGGAGAAATGTATTCACTACGAACAAATATTCTCGACCTAGCCAACCCAGTGGATGCTAGAGAAAGAAGATGGGCGGAATGCAAAGGACGTCGTCGAGCCCGTCGCAAGTTATACAATTATTACTACCTATATGCTTCTTACTATAATTCTGCAAGGCTGCCAAAAGAAAAGTATTGCTTACCTGTTGCACTTATTTCACTCTTCTATGATTTAATTTTGTTTAAAATTTTACTTTTATATTCAATAAAGAACTAAAAAAGTGCAAAAATATAAATAAAACACTCAAATGAAAATAAATAACTAATAAAACACCGACCGCTAGAAATAAAAACCGGCCAAGTGCGAGTCGGACTCGCGCACGAAGGGTTCCGTACGGCAAAAAAATCATGTCTGTTGTATGGGACCCCCTTAAATATTTATTTTATTCTGTTGTTTAGTATTTGTTGTTATAGCGGCAACAGAAGTACCTACATCATCTGTGAAAGTTTCAACTGTCTAACTATCACGGTTTATGAGATGCACCCTGGTGACAGACGGACAGTGGAGTCTTAGTAATAGGGTCCCGTTTTACCCTTTGAGTACGGAACCCTAAAAACAGATTAACCTCAGTAAGCAGTGATTTAACATTTGACTTTGACAGCTAAACTGATAAAATATTATGGAGTTGTATAGTTTCACATAAATTTAATGTTTTTGCTATTTACGAACTTCTTGCTACTTCAGATTGCTTATAACACTAATAAATAGTATGTAAATTATATATAAATGAAATCTGGCATGACTAACTGTTCAAATTAAGTAGTAGTTGTTCGAAAATCATTTCTACTAACGGGTTTTATAATAATGGCAATACGACAATGTCATTCTACCACGATTCTATTACGAGACCATTGACCGACCAATGATCGACCATTATGAATTTAGCAGATTACGAACTTTTAGCAAAATGACAATGGGATCGTGTTGGAATGACGAGTTTATTAAAAATAGCAGACTTGGGCCCCTGGGCGTGGGGAATCCGAGGCGGATTTCCGGCCACCGTAGGCGCGGGCTTGCGGACGGTGAGCAATGGGTAGCTCACCGTCCGGTAAGGACCAGGTCCATCTTGACGGCGCGTTGTATTCCACGCGCGCCTCAAAGAGATGTCGTCAGCACAAGTGTAGGGGTCCACTAGGGCCGATGAATGCCGGGGTCGCGTGGAAGTTCGAAAGGGTTACCGAGACCCCTGGCCACACAGACAACAGGAGGAATACGGGTGGGTTTTTAGTCAGTAAGAGTCTGACACACCCTCCCGCTCCGCCCAGAGCGAGAGAAGTTATTTGATGACTTCCCACTCAAAAAAAAAAGTGACATTATACATTATTTTATTAATATTTGCATGCGTCTAAGGCAAACGTGAGGATATGTTTTTAATTTTACTTTTAACATCTCTTGCATGCTGACAATTTGGGTTGCATGTATTGTACTCATGATTGAGAAAATAAACTATTGTAAAAGCTCCTACATACTGGCGCGACTTGTCGCGCGACGCGTCGCCACACAAAGGCACCGCTTGTAGCGCTACACGCGGTGTCGCGTCGCGTCGCGCGACAAGTCGCGCCAGTATGTAGAAGCCTTAACACCACAACAACAGCGTCGCATCGATAAGACTCAGGCGCGGGCTGAGCGACCGTGCGCGTCCTTTCCGCCCCGCCGCTCGCGCCGCCGAGTCCCTCGGTGCCTTTAAAAGCTCGAGCGCCAGCCAGTTCAAGCATATGACCAGATATCTCGCACTCTCCAGATCGAAGTCAAGAAGCTTGTCGCATGATTTGGAAAGTGGAGAATCGAAGTTTATCCCGACGAAAGTCAGGCGGTTCTTTTCACCAAACCGCGTAAAAACCTCATCCCCCCTGACCACTCACTATGTTCGGCAAGCCTATCCCTTGGGAGAAGCGAGCCAAATACCTAGGCGTGACCCTTGACCACCATCTCTCCTTCTCAGCAGGGCTAACATGACAAGCGCGAGAACGCTCTCTTTCTCGATTTGTCGAAATTTGTCTACGATTCTGACGTCATCCGAATGCCTAACATGACCGCTAAGCGTGAGTATTGAGTAAACCCGAGAAAGGCACTTTGACAGTTCTTTATCTCGCGACGAGAAACCGATGTAGCAAATTATTAAAAACAAATAATTTTTATTTTAGCAACATCGGCTCATTCGATAAATTTTACGCATGGAATTAGTATGTACTATAATGATTTTACATCCACCTCTATTAAATTATGTTGTAATTTTTTGTGTAACCGACCTTTTTTGTTAAAATTTAATATTTTTCTATGGCATGCCGAAATTAAAATACAAAATGACGGAAACGAAAATGAATGATCACCAATATGTTAACCGCGTCACCGACATACTAACCACGTCACCGACATCCTAGCCGCGTCACCGACATATGAACAGCATACCTTGAATATGCAATCTGCGTCACCAACATGCTAACTGAGTCACCGACATGCTCAATGCGTCATCAATATGCTCAATGCGTCACCAACACGTTAACCGAGTCACCGACATGCTAACAGCGTGCCCTACCTGCTAGCAGCGTGCCCGACGTGCTGGCAGAGTCAACGACATGCTAACAGCGTCACCGAAATGCTAGCAGATTTACGAAATGCCAATCGACTTACGCCGTGATAACCGCGTCACCGACATTCTGAAAGCACTTGTTGACATGCAATTTGCGTCACCAACATGCACACCGCGTCACCGACATCCTAACCACGTCACCGACATGCAGACTGCGGCACCAACATGCTACCCAAGTCACCGACATGCTAATGTAACGTGTGCATCAGACTGGCGTCGCGGAGCGGCCTGTGTACGTACTTATATATGTTATTCCAAAGGTTTAAGTTTTCATTTCTGTCACCAGTCCCCATGAATGCCATATTTTTTTGTATTATAATTTTGTCTACTCTTCTCGTCGTCAAAATCGAGGACGACTAAATGACAGCAGAATCGAAGATTATCTCGTGTTGAATTGTCAAAATACGAGATAATTTAGGTGCCATGTTAGGGTTTGTCGAGAAAATATCGAGTTTGACAGAACGAGTCGAGTATTTTGTATGGCAGCGCTGTCAGAAAACGAGATAATTGACAGAAATAGACAAAAATTACTCACGCGAGAGTGAGTAATTGTCGCGTTTGTCATGTTAGCCCTGCAGAGCACATTAAGCAGGTGCGTTCGCGTGCCGCTTTCGCTCTCGGTAGGCTACACTCCATCTGCGCGCAGCAAATTGTCCCTTAAGGGCAAATTGCGTATTTACACAGCGTGCATCCGTCCCATTATGACATATGCCTGTTCAGTCTTCGCACAAGCTAGGCCCCACCACAGGATGCAGTGCCCCCAAAACCGTTTCCTCCGAAAGGCAACGGGATCCCCCTGGTTCATCCGAAACGAGATCCTCCATCTCGACCTTAAAATCGCCACCATCAAGCAGTTCATGAAGCGCATCACGAAGCGATTCTTTGACTCTGCCTCCACCCACCGCAACCCTCTGGTTGTGAAGGCCGCCAGTTACAGGCTCTCCTCCATTAGCTCTATTCGTCGCCCAAGGCATACTCTCACCGACCCCGATGACCCCATTACCCTCCTCCGGGAGAGCAGTAGGGCCACGAGTACAGTGCACAAAACACACCGACCTACGTTCCGACCTCGCCGCCGAGGTCCCTCGCGTAAACCCCGACGTAATTGTCCCCCCCGACCCTTGCTCGATGAAGTGCCAGCCCGCGCCGCAGCTGAGCCCGTAGCTTTAAATTCCGCTTAATAATAATTCTGATCAGATTCAGCCTGTCCCACCTTGCTGTCCTCCCCCCAGCGACGCCCTAAGCCGAGGTCTGTACCCCACAGGGGGTGCCCTCAGCGTGCACTCGCTTAGTAATGTAAGTTATTCGCCCCTGGCTGGAGGCTTTGAGTCCGCTTAAGGCAGCCACAGGAAAGTCCGGTTGAGTAGTCACGACCTCTCAAGGTCAACTACGAGATGCCATGCCAAAAAAAAAAAACAGTTCAAGCAGTCAGCGTTCGGTACGGTCCGGGTGCACTACTCCGCATCGACTTAGGTAGGTCACCTCCCCGCATCTTATCGGATACTGGCTGAGCAGCGTATATTATTTGTTGATTGTGTTGACTTCGTTAGCGAAACCGCATCATCGACTTATAATGTACGACGCTTTTAGGGATTTAGCTTAGGACACTTGCATTGTGATTTAGAATCAGTTAATGTTTGTTAATATACCTTTGTTACGGTTTTAATTACGCGTTTAGTTTATCTCCTCACACATTACCCCCGTTACACTATTATCTTATCTGTGTAGACGTAAACTTGGCTCCAACTGGCAGCTGTTATCTGAAAGCGTTTAAAAAGTTGACAGTTGCGTCTAGTCTTCAATGTTATACAATTCAAAAGAGTGTTGCGTATGTCTTTAACAGCTACTAGCAGGTTTTTAACGAACTATTTTCAGTACAGGGTAGTATTTAACGTGGATCTCATATTCTTGATAAATAATGAAATCAACTCGTACCTTCTCGCGAGTTAATTCGCACTCGATTGAATACAAGGGAGTAAATCAAAATATTTCGTTCCGATTAGAATAGACGAGAAACTTTTGACAAAAATCAACTCTTGTAAACATGGTTATAATATTATATAGTGAAAAGAAAATCGCTGGTCTGCCAAAGCAATTTCTGTCGAATTACTGACAGAAATGATTTATATCTGAACCCCTCACCCTTTTTATCTATAAGGAAAAATTACAGACATATTTTGAGGGAGACGCGCGTGTCATACAAAGTTTTTATTCTGTGACAGCCACATGTTCTTATTGATTTGGAACTTGCTAGGACTAGAAAGGGATTTATTTATTTATTTATGCGTTTATTTCAGAACATAATTCCATATAAAATTGTTAAAAAGCTTAAACTAGGTTAGTACCTTATACCGACTTATTCACACGAACTGTGTAGCTTATTCCAGTGCCCCACAATAGGGCACTCAACCCTTTCCGTTATGGTGTTTAGAAGTTCGTTAGTGCTGCCCCGCACACGACGCATCAGGGAGGCCACTTTCTTGCACACTATTAAAGCAGTCGGTGTTGGCCTCCGCACACATCCCTGATGAACTACAGTATCGCGGCAATCTCATCAGCATCCAGTACCCATTATTGTAGAGGATTCGTAGGGCACTGAAAGCATTCTGCATATAGCGGACCCACAGGCTGCAGTTGTACAATGGCAGTACACCTTAAACAGTAAGCTAATAAGCTAAATTCAATTTTTTTTTATCAAAATCAAAAGTCATCAGATCAGCACTTTTTGAACGACAAAATTACAACTTGTATAACCCCAAAACCCGCCCGTCCTTCACCACTTTCTAGTGCGTTATCTTGGAAGAAGTGGCGCAACAAACTCCCCAGCGGCACAATATTAATTTTACGAATTGGTGAAACCTTTTGGTTCTCCTCAAAAATTGAACCAAAACCACACGATTTGGTTCTTATATTCAATCAACCATAATTTAGCTTATACATCGTTTCCTAGTCTATTCACTATTAAAAAGTGCTGAAAAAAGGCTTTGGCTTTTCATTCAATTATAGCTTTGTCATCAAAGAACGGGTGTAGGTGAAGTATTTGCTGTTGTAACTCCAGTTATTCCATGAACAAGAAATCACTAGAAACAACTATCATTCACTCCTTTTCAATTCACGAACGAAACTAAACCCCGGAATCCTCTTTACACCACTACCAGCATTCACAATAAACAAAGGTTGAAACAAACAGTAAATCCAATTTTATTCGGGCACGTAACTATGCTATCATTGGGCGACAGTCGCCAAACCTAACGTTATCCTTAATACAACAGCAGGGATCCAGCTCACCACTTCGTATTACGGTGACGACCGGGATGTGAGAAGTTTTGGAGCTGATTACGAAGGCTCATTGACAAAGTAAATTATCAAATTTCTTAGACAGTTGTCCCACCGTTGCGCGCTGGCGAGGAAGCGTCTAACTATCGGCTATTTTCTCGCTCAATAAACGTACAATAGATATATATTCCGTGTAAATAAAAGAGATGCATATATTATTAGTTGATCGCTGACTGTTCACACCGCCAGCAAGTACTCGCTCCACTAGTTTGTGACTGAGCGACAAGAGCTATCAAAGATATAATATAATATAATATTGTATATTGAACTAATTGGTTTACATAAATATTTACAAAATAAGGCCTTAAACTAGAGATTAAGTTATACATATAATAATTGGATTCTACCTGAACTAGGAATAAACCTGTATCTCAGGTATCTCACTCAAGTGCTTTAAATACATAAGTGCTATCTGAGATTCTAACAAATAGTAAATTATTTAACTACTATAAATTATGGTTTTATACAAATTAAGAAAAAAGTATAAGTAACATACTTTTGCATCATCGTAAGACATTTTTGCAACAATGTTCTGTTATTATTTTTGCAATCTGACATTTCTAATAAGGTCGCCTTTACATTATTATTCAGAGAATTTTGCCGTGTCAACAAAAACTAAAGATTGCATGTTTACTTATGATGCGAATTGTAAAAATTAAACTATTTTTATGTGTAAAGGGCAAATAGAGTAAGTATATAACAATTATATAAAAGTCATAGAAAACCATTGGTGCTCTTACGCTACCTCAGTATAATCTATAGAATTTATGTATCTTGTCTCAGCAATTTTCTTTGCTGGACATTCTTGATCGCCTGTTTTGTGGTTGCTCGGTTTTTTAAATGGCAAGCATGTTGCACAATGTGACTGTTCAGCATGTTTAGTGCACTCGTTTGCCTGATGACCTTGTTCTCCACAATGTCCATAATACTCGTTCAGCGATACTTGCTCAGCGATGTTCGCTTGGCGATCAGAACTCACGCCGAGACACCAAGTAGCGGTCGTGCGAGTAGTGCGAATCACCCGCTGCACTCGGACACTCGCTGATAGCCCAGCACACACTCGCTGTTCGCTGCTCGCCAACTCGTTTTCAGTTGCTAACTCTACTCGCTACTCGTTAATCGCCGGCCGAGGCGGTGAGATAACTGCCTCCCATTTCGGTTCAGAGTCCTTTTAGGGTTTTTATAGTTACTATGGATGCAAGAGAAAGATTAAATTCGTTACTTTTGTATTGATTTTCATCTGTAACTCTTGAAGGAAATATTTACAAGTTCCTACAAAACACTGTATTTATCTGGAAATAGAATAGTGTTATATCATGTCTAGTGTCATATGGTTGCAAGAGAAATTGTAGATAAGCATAGAGAGTTATAGAGTTAACATTTACGGGCTTCAGCAGTATGTACTGTTCTTTAAAAACACAGTTAACTTTCACATTGACTGATCAAAGGTAAATAGCACTAGTAGGTAGGTAAGTAGGGTAATGATGACTTGTTTAGTGAATAAAATACAAAAGGCATTCATATATTTCTTAAATCATTTGAATCATCAGACAAATCGATGCTATGGTTCACTTAACCTCATTGAGGTAGTGTATTTATTTATTTAGTTATTTATTCATTTATATATACTTTATTGTATCCTTGATTATCCAATACAAAAATAAAAATAAAATACACACTACAAAATATACAAAGGCCGGAAAGTTTCTTGATGAACAAAACTTAACTCTATTGTGCATGTACACATATTGTTGCCACCTCCACCCAAATCTGTCTTCCCACCTCCACGTCAAGATAAAGTTAGAGGCCGCGGCTCTGACACCAAGCTGCGATCCGCAGAACTCTCCCAAATTGATCTACCTGTTGATTCGGATCGCTCTCGTCTTATGTGAGATTTGTACGATATAGTCGTATAGGATTCATTACTGAGATGCCTGTTGCTTTCAAATGAATGAGGCGTTTGATAGTGGAAGTAAAAACATTGTTTGTATTTATTTATTTTGTACTATTTCCCCGCGATTTTGATGAAGATCTTTACTCCTTTCACGGTGGTTGTTTTTGGTAAAGAATAGCCATCGTCGTTGCAAATTTAAAATCTCCCATGTGTATAAAGTAACATTATTTCGAAAATAAATAAAAAATAAAACTTCTTAGCACAAAATAGGCGCATAATTGTAGTGCGCGTCGTTGGGTTATCATAACATACGCATACATAACATCACGCCGTGTTTTCCCGAAGAGTTTTGCAGAGGTGTACCTATAGTACACCCACATATCGCCAGTTATATTTTTAAGTCCCATATAATAGAGGGCGAGTCTATTGCCACTACCCGGGCACAAATCCAGAGTCCGGGGTGCTATTGATAAATTCCAGATAGAAAAATCCAATAACACTTTGCCCGACTTGGGAATCGAACCCAGGACCTCATGCGCAGCAATAGAGCTTACCACTAGACCAACGAGGTAGTCCCAAATCACATAAAGTAGTTTTTTTTCCCCCTCTCATGTGTGCATCGGACACAGAGAACATTTTGATTTACAATTAAATGTAGGATGACACTTAAGATAAAAAGGGGCTTGTGGCTAAGTAATAACAGCCGAACGGGTCGATCGATCAGGTTAAGCTACGCTTGCCGCGGTTGGTCCGTGGATGGGTGACCATCTTTACATACCAAGATCCCTCCGCGCCTCGGAAAGCACGTTAAGCCGTTGGTCCCGACTGTCATTTGTAGATCTTTGACAGTCGTTACGGGTCGTCAGAAGCTCGAAAGTGTTACCCAGTAACTGGGTTGTGGAGGTCAGATAGGCAGTTGCTCCATGTAAAATACTGGTATTCAGCTGTATCCGGTAAGACTGGAAGCTGACCCCAACATAGTTGGGAAAAGGCTAGGCAGATGATGACACTTAAGATTAAAAAAAATATAAGTGCTTTATCGAAATAATAAGATATACCCATGGAAGTTTTTGCTAAGTATGGGGTATTCAAAATCGCTTTTCAAATATCTGCAATACTCATTTTCAACAAAAATGACACATATGAGATTTTAAATTTGCAACGACGCTATGCAACTTTCACAAACGGGAGGACAAACTAACAAACACACTTTACAATATTAATAATAATAGTAGTAGGAAGTAAGATTTGTAGATACAGTTTCTCCTTTTTCATTTTTTATACTTACAGCTAATTCGTGAACAGTGCTTTTTATAAACAAGTTTAAAAGGCCCTGTGCACTTATCGACTGTTGTGTTCCTCAAGCATTCAGCCAGATTCGCTTAAGTAAACAGGACCTGAGAAGGAAATGTGAATAAAAATAACAGTTTTCTATACTTTTGTCAAATCATTGAGGCATGTTTTGAAGCCATTAAGAATCAAATTACGACCAACGTGACGTTATCTTAATTATACACGACACTTTACGATAAAATTAATTATACAGGACTTATTGTATAATGGTCTATAATTTTCCAACGAGACGCTATATCGTTAAGGAGCACGAATTTTTTTTCTGAAGGGATATATAGGTATGTAAAATCTTAATATAAAATGTGATACAATATTTTAGAAGTTTGGAAGTGAACTTCAGCATAATGTCGAAAACCAAACGTTATAATAATACCAGCTGTCATAATATTCCAAAAATGTTACGTAGTTATGAGTCTAGAATAAGTTTTCAAATGTCACACACTTCGATGTTTTAAAGTTTCAGCTACGTAATAGAAGTTTGACATACATTTATGTATGTATTTTATTTTGAAAACCAAACTAAAACTTATCGCAATTTTCTGTTGTCCTAGATAAAAATAAAACAGCACAAAAGTGTGTGAAGTCTGTTTTTAGGGTTAGTTAGGAAAAAACGGAAACCTTATAGGATCACTCGTGTGTCTGTCTGTCTGTCTGTCTGTCCGTCTGTGATAGACAATTTGCTCCGAATCTCCAGCAGTTTAAGAGGCTGAGAACAGCTAAAGCGCGGTCATTGTCGGACTGCCTAGAAACGCGATGACACAACGCTGGTAATTTATTGCAAAATATGAAGCTACTATCTATTTAGATAAAATCTATTGGTTAGATAAAAAAAATAAAACACTATAATGCTAATTATGTTGCTTGTAGAATAATCTGACCAAAAACAGAATGATTGCATGTATATTAAGTATGGTTTTTAATCGTTAAAATATATTTTTAGAGGTATCTTCGTGATTTTTTTCTATCCTATCAAATTAGTTATATTATGTTTTCAACACACTATCTACCTAGCATACATATATCCTGAAGAATAAATCATACATTTTTTTGACTTTGTTTACTGCAGTGGATCGTATACTTTTAGGCATTATAAAACTTATAAAACTTGCGTTTAGCTCCTGTAGTCCCCTTAACCCTAACTAAAACGTGCAGGCATCTTCTTAAATTTAACAATAAAGACCTATTGCCTCCGACTGCATGTGATTGCATTAAGTTATATAAATCTTGTTTCCATCTTTTTAAAGTTCAATTTTTACGTGTTTTTGTGTTCTGATAGACCCCTCCGCCCGACGGGGTAGTTTTAGTCAGTAAAAGTCTTCTTACTGACTAAAAACTACCCCGGTTTTCCCCTCCCACACTTGCACCGGGTATCATGGGATCTAGTGCGACTTCCACGATATCCGGCTGGTACCGGCGCCCGCCATTGCGGGCTAACTCAGGCTCGCGGGGGAAACGAGGTGTAAAACTCCCCCCGCGAAGTCCAATAGAGGCACGCGTGGAACACTACGCGCCGCCACCTCAGGGGGGTAACCATCACTTCTTATAGCAGTATATTACTTCACAGTGGGAAAGTGATGGAGCTATAAAGGACTTATGGCTCCATCTCTTTCTCACGCTGAAGTAATATTGAAATAATACTGCTTTAAGAGGTGATGGCTACCCCTCTGGTCTTGCTATTAAATAGACTAGCTGACCCAACAGACGCTGTCCTGTCCAAATTAGAAAGATGAAACTAGATGCCCATTCCAAAAGCGTTATAGGTTCCTGTGGAGAAAGAAGGGCAAGAAACTCCACGGACATTATTTTAAATAAAAATATTGATGACATCATTCATGTTGAAATTATAAAATTAAATGTACGAGTATGTAAGAACGATGTAGAAAGACGTTGTGTACGTTAAAATCGTCCAAAACCCGGCCAATTGCGTGTCGAACCATGCACAATGAAGGGTTTATAGCTGGGATGAATTTATCTCAAATTCTTGCCAAATTTCATGATTTTAGGTCAACGGGAAGTACCCTATAGGTTTTGATTTATTTTCGAGTATCAAAGTGTCGCTTAAATGGCCGGTGTACGTTAAAATCCTCCAAGTACAAAAATCCCACCCAAGTGCTTGTCAGACCATGCTCAGTTGTGTGGATCGCCCTGAGGACATGGTGGAGCATAAGGTGGAGGTCTGCCCGGCTTGGGTAGAGCATCACCGTGTCCTCGTGGAGGCGATCGGCGGCAGAGACCTCTTGCGTCCGGCCCTGGTTCAGGCCATGGTACGGAGCGAGAGGGCATGGGCAGCGGGCACCTCCTTCTGCGAAGCAGTAATGCTCGCGAAGCAGGAGGCGGGACGCTTGAGGGAAAGGCAAATTTCGCGCCCTCTCGCCCCTAGCCGCCGCCGGAGACGCCCTGGGCGTCGGGAATCCCGGGCGGATTTCCGGCCACCGTAGGCGCGGGTTTGAGGATGGTGAGCAATGGGCAGCTCGCCGTCCGGTAAGGACCATGCCCGGGGCGACGGCGCGTTGTATTCCACGCGCACCTCAAAGAGATGTCGTCAGCACAAGCGTAGGGGTCCACTAGGGCCGATGCCTGCCGGGGTCGCGTGGCAGTCCAAAAGGGTTACCGAGGCCCCTGGAAACACAGGCAACACGGAAGGAATACGGGAGGGTTTTAGCCAGTAAGAGTCTGACACACCCTCCCGCTCCGCCCAGAGCGGGAGAAGTTATTTCATGATTCCCTACCCAAAAAAAAAGACCATGCTCAGTGAAGGGTGGGATGAATTTATCTCAAATTTTTGGCAAATTTTATGATTCTAGGTCAACGGGAAATACCCTATAGGTTTTGATTTATTTGCGATTATCGAAATATGTCGTTTAAATGGCCATATTTGTTGCGTTGACCTAGAAGCTTGATTTTTTTGGAGATCCAAAGATCCGTAGACCTACGTTAATTTTATGTTAATTTTTACTCGATACCTCCATGCGTTCCTGAGAAAAAGGGTCTTCACAGACTGACAAACAGACGGACGGATGGATGGACACACAACGAAGTGATCCTATAAACGGTTCCGTTTTTTCCTTTTGAGGTACGGAACCCTAAAACACTTCTAAAATAAAATAATTTCAAATAAGCCGTGGCAGCTAAGAGATGACCGGTCCTTACTGAGAGCGCCAATTCACGAACACGACGTTTGGATGAGCACTATTCAGCTCAACCATTTTAAAGGCAACCGAATGATCCAACATCCACCTTTTTATCTTTTCCAGGATGCTGGGCGGCGTGGGAGGGCGGCACGCGTCCGTGCGCCGGCGCGGCAGCTCTCCGGGCGTGCGCCGATATGCGGCAGGCGCGGCCGCCGCAGACGATTCGCCGCCGGCGTCGCCCCGGCCGGTGCGCCGGCGCCGGGCTGCGATGGCTGCGTCAGACCACAAGACCTGCGCACTCATACATACGAGGCTCAAATTGGGAGATATTATGTAAGTGTTTAGGTTAATACTTCTTTTTTATTACGATATGGGCTCGTTGTGACGTCGTCCTCGCCAGATGGGAAGCGTAAACATTTTCTTCCAGTGGTAGATCAATTTGAAACTCATTGAGACACCCGTTCTGGCTGTTATTTATATCTGTAACTAGCTGACCTGACAGACGTTGATTTAATGATTGGATCATTTCAATAAAAGACAAATTTCATTAATTGATACAAAAAAGGACGTTCTACTTTTCCTGAATTTGATTTTCCAGGAAATTTTCCCAGTTTTTCTTTCCGTAAGAACCTGACTTGGATTGTTACGAACATTTTAAAACAAACTGGCTAAATCGATCCAGCCGTTCTGAAGTGTTGCGCTTACCAACGATACTTTAAGTACATATTACATAGGTACTCATTTTGATCGGCAAATTCACTTTTATAAATACTCCTAACCCTGCGAATCACAGCCATCTTATTTTTTAATCAGCTGAAATAGGGGGTATGTTCAATAAAATGCTAGTATCTTTAAATCTAAGAGACCTATTCTCCAAACACACTATAGGTTATGTGGTGTACAGTCACGAGCACTAATATGCACACTTAGCACAATTCAAAAGCGATTTACTCGTGGAATAATGATTGCAACTTTGAAATAAGACCTATTTCATAATAGTATGGGATCCAAAATAAAATATTTGGTCTATAAAATACAGTTCTTAACATAATAAAATACAACCAACATAGTAGGACAGGGGGAGGTTTTTGCTTCAATATGAGGCTTTTGGCTACTTTGAATGTGTGTATTTATTTTTATGTAATTTTTTTGTAATGTGCGTTTTGTTTCTGCAGAATAAACAATTTTTCTTTGTGGAAAAAATCACTTTTACTATTTGCCCAGTGTAATAATACATTAAAATTACATTTGTGTAGTAATAGACACTAGTGGTCGTGACTGTACATAATAAAGAATATTCTATATACTATCTATTTTCTACAATTGCATTCCGGAAACGAGTCCAGGAATTAACTTTCTATTTGATTTGCTTATTTCACAAGACTCTTTTTGCTTCAAATGAATTGTGTCAACTACAATATTGTATGAAGCAATATACAACGTATTCGGCAATTCAATTTCAAGTGCTACAAAGCTGCACTCGTATTGCCCAAAAATACATTTTATAAAATGATCTAGTGACTAGTATTAGGTAGATAGTAGCGTAGCTATCGCAACTCGGCTTTGTGAATCAAGCCCCTAGCTGGTTTAAGTTCTCATAAATCATTGAGTAAACATCTAAATCTCTACCTTCACTCTGTAATCTGCATGTTAGGTTTTGCTCTTAAAGCCTCCTAGGGCTTAGGAGCGAAACTAAGACTTTAAGCTGAGGGCTGTCCAAAAATATTATTTGGGCATTATTGTTACTTTTATAGTATGCCAATACATAGAGCATTGTATTGATTCTTTTAAGAACGATAACACTTAGAATTCGTACTATTTTGAGGTGTTTTAATTTTTTTGCTACTTACCTAATTCTCAAAACCACTCGGTTGATGTGAATGCAAAATCTAACTTACGATAATATAACATGATAAAGAATTTGATAACTTAAAAGTTTTAATAATCCTTTCACTTCCAACAGATCATTTTACACAAATTCTTAGTTACGAATTTATAGTAAAAAAATGTAAATGGTTGTCAGCAAAACATACGAACAAATAATTAGAAGTTAAACTTAACGTCAGTCACCCCTCTAACAATTTCATGTCATAGCTTTTAAACTCAAAGCATACGGAGCGCCACCGTAGACACGTAGCAAGTGGAAAACAGTGGAACTTAATCAGAACTGCGATTCTAGAGCACTCTAGTGACAAATCACTTGAACCGCTAACTAAAAATATCTAGTAACGCCATCTAGCGCCCAGGCGCTAGCAGCGGGAAAATGCTGAACTAAAATGGTCCTCTGACACCAGCGCACGTTACGGGAAAAACAGTAACTCATTTCTGCGACGCTAGAGCCATCTAGTTTCATCAATTTTGTATGAAAAGCTTCTGCGTGTTGAAAGTTCGCTATGTCAGAGGGCGGATACTAAGCTTGGATGACCTGGGTGGATGGGTGGATTTTGTTCACGGCCGATAGATGTCCCTACTTGTCTCACACAGACGACCATGGTTGAAAGTCTCTGACTCGTGCTTAACGTACTTGGCCTAATTTCGTGTTTAAAGAAATGTGTAACGTGGCTTCTGGGTAATGTTTAATTGAATAATAAGACATTAATTCCGATAACTATCTAGTATTATAGTTTAAACAAGATACATACTTAATCTAACCTAGACTGGATTAATAAAAATATCTAGCCCATCCAACATCAGAGTCAGCATTCGCCCGAATACCGCAACATCGACAAAGGCCTATTCGTCGAAGTATTCCGACCGATGCTATCGATTGGAAATTCAATTTCCATTCGGAGTCCAAAACAGAAGACCGTCGGATTCAATTCTGTAATAATAGAGTCTCGTGAAGTCGTCCGTTCACCACGTTCGGCCAGTGTAAATGGAGCAGACTTGCTTCCTGCCTCCACGTGGTGAGATGCCATTATTGATTTCCGGCGCGAGAACGAGACAGCGCCATACCACAATTTGTTGCACTATTTTCCGTCTCATTCTTTCGCCAATATATGACCTATTTTTATGCCGCTTTCCCTATATTAATACAGCCTAAGTAATTAGGTAAAAAGTTTGGTTGGCGCGATGTAATCTAAACAGTGGTTTGGTTATAATGATGTGTTTGTTTTTTTATTTAGTTTTCGTGTATGTTGAACTGCGATAATGCTTCGCGTCATTGAGTACGGAATAGAACCTTTCTAATTTGCTCGAAATTGTAGATTGAATAATAAAGCGGTTAAGGTTTATGTTTTAGGGGCATTGCGTTTTGTTACTGTCGATGTTGGAAATCGATATTTGGATTTATAAATCTAGCTCATAATCATTCTAACGCATAGAACGCGTAATGTATGTACTTACCTACTTTAATGACATAATTACTTTATTAAAAACATGCTTTGGCATTAATTCGTTAAATAAATATTATTATCGACAGACACCAAAAGTACTGTTTAGTAAAAAAAAACGATAGCTTTATTACCAACTCACATTAACTTCTATCATGATAAAATTGCACACATTTATCTTTGCTAATTATTCATAATCATAAATTCAAACTTTTAAAAACCTATCAATAATAACACAATCACCATTCTCAGTAATCACCAAACCGAGCAACAATTGTAGGTTGAACAGTAAATCAGCAGATTACCTACCGGTGGCTGGCGGTTCGACGCACCTGCACCTCACGGCTTACGGGAATAAATACCCGGGATTAGCACCGCGTTAATTGGACCTATTTTACACGTATATGTAGGGAAAATTGTTGAAAATATTTGACTTATTATGTGTCATTAAATGATTAAGTAGTTGTTATCAAAGAATAATGTGTTTTCTGCTGCTTATTTAACACTCGTTTCCTTGGTGGTAATTTTTCATGTCTTTTCCAAAGAGTTCTTCGAAGCACTTTTGCTTGAAAGTTAGTCTATTCTGATGCATTTAGATATAAATTTTGGATACTTAATTAGACCCTTGTTATACCATCATGACATCCTGGATAAAATTGTATCCATAGAAGGAAAGTATGGGACTCATAAACAGTGGTGGCTCAGTGTTAACAGTCGCGACTTACGAGTTGTAGGTCGTAGGTTCGAACCCATGTAGGGCAGGTAGGTAGGCTTTACTTTGTGTAAATTCTTTCATCACCACTGCTCTCAAAACGGTGACGTAAAATGTCGTGAAGAAACAAAATGTCCTAGGATAAAAAAATCGAAGACATGTGCCATCTACCAACCCGCACTGGGCCCACGTGGTGGATTACGCCCCCTCTCTGTGAGAGGAGGCCTGTGTCCCAGCAGTGGAAATATTATAGGCTGATTATGTTATGGGGCACATAAAGTACCTAGTATTCACCCTGAAAAACTACTTCAGAGGAATGTCAACCAACATTGAGTAGATAAACAATAGCAACCAACATGCAAGTTCCTATTTTCCTGCCGGGGTCGCGTGGAAGTTCGAAAGGGTTACCGAGGCCCCCGCAACACAGGCAACGGAAGGAATACGGGTGGGTTTTAGTCAGTAAGAGTCTGACACACTCTCTCGCTCCGCCCAGAGCGGGAGAAGTTATTTGATAATTTCCCACCCAAAAAAAAGATTCCTATTTTGAAACGTTTTTGTGTTTCGGGGGGAAGGATTTTTTTAATTGAAAACTTGTTTAGGCGCGTTGAGCGATTTTTAGTAGGGGAAAACTTTCTCGTCACCGACATACCCACTTCATCGACATGCTAATGCGACCAGGTCACCGACATGTTGTAGTACTAGTAAGTGAAATTAAATTAACCACGTGAAAAGTTTAATTTGTGTATACTGTGCATTGTTTAAATTGTGTTCTAGATAATCATTATTTTATTGAAGTGAAACCTTCTTGAGACACGTTGAGCGATTATTGGGGAAAATTTTAATGGTGGGCGTCACCGACATGCTAATGTTAACACATTAACAGTATAACTGTAGCTATGCATAGTTTTAAGTTTTAACTTCTGTCAGTTCAACTACACCGCTAGAGGAATATTAATCGAGCTTTTGTAATACCTACCGCGTACAGTAAGTACTATTTATATACATAAGCATGACAGTCAGGATTATGTGTATAATCCACACAAAAAGCAATCACCGATATAACTTACTCATTTATCCATTAAATGGCTACTACAATGTATTAAAAGCATCGAGTTGTGAAAGGATTACTTCAATTTACTACCGGCCAGTGTTACACTGTATCGCTAAATAGGAATATGCTAAATTCTTTAGTGGACAAATAAATTACATAAATGAACTAATTACAATCTGGCTACTACAATGTAGGTATTAAAATCATCGAGTTGTGAAAGGATTACTTCAATTTACTACCGGCCAGTGTTACACTGTATCGCTAAATAGGAATATGCTAAATTCTTTAGTGGACAAATAAATTACATAAATGAACTAATTACATTCTGGCTACTACAATGTAGGTATTAAAATCATCGAGCTGTGAAAGGATTACTTCAATTTACTACCGTTCAGTGTTACTCTGTATCGCTAAATAGGAATATGCTAAATTCTTTAGCGGACAAATAAATTACATAAATGAACTAAGTTCCACTAGCGCAATCGTTTCATCTGCCTAGCCTTTTCCCAAATATGTTGGGGTCGGGTTCCAGACTAACCGGATGTAGCTGAATACCAGTATTTTACATCGAGCGACTGCCTATCTGACCTCCACAACCCATTTACTGGGTAACACGATACCCCTTGGTAAGACTGGTTGTCAGACTTTCGGGCTGCTGACGACCAGTAACAACTGTCAAAGATCTACAAATGGCAGCCGGGACCAACTGCTTAACGTGCTTTCCGAGGCACGGAGGGGGTCTTGGTATGTAAAGATGGTCACCCATCCACGGACCAACCGCGGCAAGCGAAGCTTAACCTTATCGACCGACCCGTGCGGCTGTTATTACTTGGCCACAAGCCCCTCTCACTAGCGCAATCGTTTATTTTGTATTAAAGAATGCACACCCTACAAATAAACGCTAGTTTGAATAAATAACACAACACATTTAACAATACATCGTGGAATCCCAATGGGTGAAAATCACATACACGCATCAAAAAGCATGTTGATACATTTTTGTTCATATAAGATTTAAATGCTACAGCTTATTTTCTCAACGATTGAAACACCAATTTCAGCAACAATCTCATTACAATTCTAATTTAAAATAAAACGAGAAAACAAAGGAAAAACAAAAGAAGATAGCACCAGTGTTGTCACAAATCAAAGAAGCTGGAAATGGGTGCAATCCTTTACGGCGAGGCGATAACGAAAGAGTTTGCGAAAGAAACCGGAACTTGAAATAATTGAATCTTGCGAAACAAAACGACGACACTTCCGTTTCGTAATAGCTCTCCTAATAAATAATAGCTTCAATAAATATTGTAATATCTTGCCATAAATTAATCTTATTATAATATAGCTTCCTACGTGTGTACATATCCTTTGATCCTTGGTACATTTCCGCCTCAAAGGACAAAGTTTAAGTGCTCTGGGCCGTTGATTGTAACGCATGCGGACAGGTTTTGTAGTATTCAATCTAAAGGGTCCCCGAAACGATCGATTGCAATTGTATTTTTTTCCTAGATGTATCTATCATTGATGCGCAAAATGATCGTCTACAAAATGCAATTGAAACGATTGACAATAAGCACACAAAACATTGACGATTGCAATTGATCGTTTCGGGGACCCTTAATGATTGAACATATAAAGACTAAAATCGGGTATCGTAAAAAAATATTTTATGGCTATAATTATACTCGTACTTGTTTTTTCACCGAGCCTAGATAAAGTGACATTATATTAGCGATAACGATGATAAAGAAGTAACAAATGTATTCGAATGACAAAAACAACCGAAAAGCTGATGTCAATCTTGTTGAAAGTCTTTGTAGAAATACGAAACGCCTTGGAAGCGATTGCCACTTGCCTAAGGCCCACAGGTAACACGATAATTTAACAATTTGCAATGGAAATGGAACTTAAAATAATTTAAAGTCGCAAAAGAACTACGTCACTACGTTTTGTAGGCCATCAAGTTTGTTTCGCGTCGCACTTGCAGGGCGGAGTGTTAATGCACACTTCGTACCTAGATCTATGCTTCGTATGATTTCCTTTTCTGTACTGTACACATCGCGAAGTAGGACAATTTCTTTTGTACTGGGCCTACCGTCGGTTTCCGGATTGGCCGTCGCACCCTGTTTCGGCTGGCCGGTGGCCGTAGGTGGCCTGTGCAATGCAACGGTTTGGGGGCAGATGAGTTTGTAAAAACTAGTAATTTCTTCTTGCTTTACTTAAAGATAATTATTATATAGCGTAATCATGTTACTATTATACATAGGGTAATATTATATTATGAGAACTCATTGCCGACAAACTGTTTAGCAGTTTGGCAAATACTGATTATTGTTGGATTGTGTATTTTTTCAGGAAACAATAAACGAATAAACGACTTTTAGAAAAATAATCAAAAAAATATTATTAGGAAAAGGAGTTTAGTAAAGAACGAGACGTAAGTCGTGTTACGTGTATCTTGGAATCATTTGAAATGGCATCAGCGTTCTCCTGAGTAGCACTAACAAGATACCTACTATGGTTTCAAATTTATCAGCCACATTGATTATGAATTGTAATATTTCACCCTTCCAGACATGGCTCTGCATTGTTAGACTTACATAATTGACCGAGTGAGCCTAGCGTCTCTGCTTCAAGTCTGGCAAAATTTGCTTTCCTGTGTCAGTTTGTTGCTACTAAAAACTATCACAGCGAAGTAGGTGAATAATACCAACTTACATTTGCGGTTGGAGAATTGATCGTGACGTACATCGATGTATGGGAGAACATGTTTTTCAACTACAATGTTAAGTTTGTTTTTGGAATAAATTCATCCCAAGTAATCTCAACTACGGAACCCTTCATTGCGTGGTCCGACACGCACTTGGCCGGTTTTTAATATGAAAGGTAAAAAAAAGGTAAAGGTACTTTGAGTTAATTTCATAGAAATTTGGTGAAGATCTGATGAGGATCGTCGACGTGATGAGCAGAATAGTTTCTCAAAATGCAGTAAATTGCTCAATTTTAGATTTATATCCGTGGAATCAGCCCTTTAACTACTAGGTAGGGATTGATGGAGCACCTGGAGTCACCACCTCATCACAAATCTATTTACAATAAGATTACTAGATGGCGCTACTGTGTACCACTAGATCGCGCTGTCGTTGTCGCTCACCATTTTGTGTGACTGAGTTTTGTTGGGTGTAAAGTAGCTTCAAAAGAAAAGTATCGTGTTTAACAGATAGTATACTTGGTTAGTTGTGGATTAGTTTATTTCTATTTAAATATCGTCTTGCCACTTGCCATGAATTTGTTGGCTAAGCGACCGCGCTTAGCCAACAAATTCAAATTCATAGCATTAGTTAAAGCAGTCAGTAAACTAACTGAAGCTACCGAGCTTAAGTTAGTTTACTGACTGCTTTAACTACTAATAATATTTCGTCATGGCTACGATTGCTGTCGTGTATGAGCTATGCTTACTATCTGGCGATAGATATTATAGGGTATGCCTGCAGCAACTGCAAAAATTGGCTCCGAATGAAGTACAGCTTCGTTCGGACAATCTATTGTCTCCTATCCAAATCAAATAACTTTAATGGTATATTAATTGTTACAAAAAAGTTTGTGCTCGCGGGGTCTACAGTTCGAGAATTACTAGTATATTAATAATATAATTTTTAGACTTTAAAAGTGAATATGACCTCTAAGTTTGTTTCAACATTTCTTCTCAGGGATCAGTCAGCTAGTAAATGCCATTTTAAAATATTGACCTAAAATTGACTTGTAAACGTGTCGTAGGAGAGCTACTTCCAGGAATATAATATATTTTATTTTAATTTTACAATTAGCAGTGGACTTTTACCTATAGACTTTTAAAAATCGAACTCGCCCAAGCCCTGAGCTCTGTGATCATTGACCTGCTTATCCCGTGTGCGCACTTTTTGGTCGGTAAGCAATAGCATTAAAATTGTTAACAGCAATAATAACAAAACTAAGGACCATGCAATTGCTAAAAGTGATTGTTACGGCTTGTGAATTAAAAAACTTTTTCTGATAGGTCTAGCGGGCTGGTCGAATTGAACGATATACATCGTTCAATTCGACCAGCCCGCTAGACCTATCCGAAAAAGTTTTTCTCTACACGAATCGCGCCTCAAAGAATGTCAGCACAAGTGTAGGGGTCCACTAGGGCCAATGCCTGCCGGGGTCGCGTGGCAGTCTAAAAGGGTTACCGAGGCCCCTGGAAACACAGGCAACGGAAGGAATACGGGTGGGTTTTAGTCAGTAAGAGTCTGACACACCCTCCCGCTCCGCCCAGAGTGCGGGAGAAGTTATTTGATAATATTGTTACCCAAACAAAAAATACCTCTACGCGAAACAATTTTATTTTTAGAGAAAAAAATATACTACTTACCCAGTTTTACTAGCATGTGTTAGCAAATGCTCCCAGAGTTCATGTTGGAATTTTAATTACTACAAAGTGATGTATTTTGTTAGTTCATTTTAGGTTGTTTTTTAGTTCAGACATGCAATAATGCAAAATGCCTGGAAGGATCCCGTTCTGTTTTAAGCGCACTTACAATCTGCTTGAGTTTTATTCGCAAAACAAAACGAATTTAACGCTGGATAGTCTAATAAATGACGAATGACTACTTTTCAGTTAACAAACGAACCTTTAAGGCTCCTACATACTGGCGCGACTTGTCGCGCGACGCGACGCGACACAAAGACACCGCGTGTAGCGCTACAAGCGGTGCCTTTGTGTCGCGAGGCGTCGCGCGACAAGTCTCGTCAGTATATAGGAGCCTTTAGCAGGTACATCATTTCAAATCTGTAAATCAAAAAGAGTTTATATAAGATGTGTTTTTATTATATTATAATGTGGAGGCATTATAATATTCATGGGTCAACCTAAAAACATGTGGAAGACATACACTAAAAAGACTGTACTATAAAGGCACACGTCGACATGCCCAGTACATCCCCCTTTTAATTTATGGCAGCGGCAGCTTTGTGAACACGACGTGTGAAATTATTTCCCGCTTGTCGTCGGAGCGTAGAACGATGCCCATTTCTCCCTCCCTTGTGCCTTCACCGCACCGGTGCACTATGTGGAGAGTCGGTTTCGGGTCATAAATCCATAACTTCCATGTTTTTATAGACTTTTTTTTAGATAATCTAGATTAGATATACTTCAAAATAATATACAGTTTGTGGATATAAACATATATTTAATAGTCATTAAAAATACAACATTGAAATATTGGAAAATGATCAGAAATTTACGACTATCTATAAATAATGTGACCTAAAATGTTATAATTAATACACAATAAACTCTTAGTATTACTTTAATTAATTCAATAAATTTAAATTAAAATTAAAATAACATTTAAGCGTATTATTCTATTAGCTCCAAAGCTTCATCTATAAGTTCCATAGACTTTTTATTGGCAGGTTTACTTAAACTTGTTATGTAAGGGTCCGACGTGTACAAAAGTGTATGTAGAACATTTTAATTTGTGGCTACTCTAGAGCATTTTCTAGCATGATGAAGTCTGTATCAGTTACAGTCTTTGTTCCTTGATTCCAGGGCATCTTCGGAGAGCTGCCCTAGAGGTAATACTGAATAATACCGAATGACGCTTTCCCCGTGAATTAGGACTTTATGGACAGATGATGGCGTAAAATACCACATATATTTATTAAAATATCGTTGTGATGTATCGAAAGCATACTGTACGAATTTCGAAGCATTAATTACTTTTGCGCTTGACATAACTTGAAGTAAAACATAAAATCGTTTTATTAATTCCTCATCCACACCAGTAATTTTTGCACCGCACTGATAAATTTGAAAAAAATCATCTAGCTGTATTACCGTCATTGCTGTTACCAGTACCTTGCTTAGGTTTATCTATATTTAAATCAAGTTCATCTCTGAACCTTCTTTCAACGTCTTCTTTAGTTTTTTCAAATCTTTATTTTCTGTTGTTGAAGCAGACTATTTTTCAAAGCCTAGATTATACGATATTTGTAAAATTAGTTCCATAAATCTAATCCAGTAATGCAAAGTCGAAAGCCCATATTAATAAGAATTTTCATCAACCGGTTTATTTTGTACTTTTTCTAAATTGTTCATCACTGTAGGTCTTGCACCACAAATAGTGCATACAGGACCTGATGAAGTTTCTGACAAAACATGAGCCACTTTCCCGTCAAGCATCGTTTGTGTGTTTCATTTCAAAACCTTCACCATTTATATTGATTAAGCTTGATATTTCAGTTTTTTTTTCTATGGGCAATACTCGTAAAATTTCGACAAAGAATGCTTCTTCTGTTTTCCTTTGAGATCTCAATCCCTGAAGGTATGAATTCAGTATAAAATCAAGGCCACATGTATCAAGCAACTCCTTGTTTTTTATCTTTGTGTTTTTTTGAAAAATAAAGGTTTGCCCGGGAAGTATGTGGAGATAATTCGTGCTATGTACAGCCAATCTTGTATGTCCGGTCGGCTGCTGGCAATACCTACAAGTTCAGTGTAACTGTAGGCTTACACCAAGGGTCGGCGTTAAGTCCTGTTGATTATGGACGCCCTGACGTCGCACATACAGGAAGAGGCACCCTGGTGCATGCTGTTCGCCGATGATGTTCTTGTCAGTGAAGATGGACCTGAGAACAAGAGCACATTGGAGAAATGGGAACAGAAGCTGGAGAATGTTGGCTTGAAAATAAGCAAACAAAACTGAATATATGTTCTTCGATTTTGGCGGTCTCTCCAGTTCTGGAGCCATAGCGCTTGATGGCGCACTTCTCCCAGTCTGTTCTGACTTTCGGTATCTCGGTTCACTCGTGCAAAGCGATGGCGAAGTAGATGGGATGGTTAAGCGGATCGCTGAAATGGCAGCAGATCACGGGAACAATCTGCGACTCCCGCATTCCCATTAAACTTAAGGGGAAAATATATAAAACAATGGTAAGACCTGCTGTCTTGTATGGATTAGAATGTTGGGTCACAAAAGGGATGAATGAATGGCAATTGCATGCAGCTGAGATGAGAATGCTAAGAGCGATATAGCGACGTGTGGTGTGACAGGAATGGATAGAATAAGAAATGAGGACATAAGAGGAAGTCTAAAAGTGGCACCGGTGACTGAGAAGTTTTGCGGAAATCGGTTGTCATGGTATGGGCATGTGATGCGGAGGAATAAAGAAAATGTCGTGAGGAAAGTCTTGAGTGTGAGTCGATGGCTATAAGATTAGGGGAAGACCAAAGAAACGATAGATGGACTGTGTGAAAGTTGATATGGCTAGAAAGGGGGTGACTACCGCGATGACAACTAATAGAGAAGTATGGAAGAAAGCGACATGTCGCGCCGACCACAAATAAATTGGGATACGGGCAGGAGAATGATGAATGATGATTTGTTCTATCGAAACTGTCTTCGTAGGTTTTAGAAGGGCGTCCGTCCGGAATTTCGGCAGCTGTCCAAAGTAATTGAAAGTTTCAGATACGCAAAAATGATATGTCATGAGATAAATATTTCTAGTAAATATATTAACAAATTTATAGCATATTTATATATACTAGGCAATAGTATACTTTTGTCTGGTATATATAAATATGCTATATATTTGTATACAAGCTTATAATATATATATTATAAGCTTTCTGGAATGGTATAATACTTGTATAGTTTTCATTGCTAGCTTACCAGAAAATAATCCTGAAAAAAATACAAATTAAGATGTTTTTATTATAATTTTTGAATCATCGTAATTAGATGCTTTTTGCTATAAACCTGTACTAGCCACATACATAATTGATGTATAATATAGTAGATTAACTTCTTAGCTACAGTTTGAGTTATAATACAAGTCACTGCGCCGATTTTAACATAATGTATTTATGCCAGGCTCTCTTAGGCACCTCCACATAGTGCGGTGTAATCGCAGCCTAATACGCGCTTCGTTTTTTGTTTTATTTAGGTTCGCTCTGTTTTCTATGTTTGCACGTCAAAGTTCTGGCTTGCGGCTGAAAATCGGCCTCACATGAAGCGCTTTTTGAAATGTCCATAATACCCAGTCTTGGACGACAGATTAACATTGTGCAGTTTGTTGTTAATAAGAAATAAGAGCATTGAGGGGCTTGTGGCTAAGTAATAACAATCGCACGGGTCGGTCGATCAGGTTAAGCTACGCTTGCCGCGGTTGGTACGTGGATGAGTGACCATCTTTACATACCTAGACCCCTCCGTGCTTCGGAAAGCACGTTAAGCTGTGGTCCCGGCTGTCATTCGTGGATCTTTAACAGTCGTTAGGGAAGTCCGAAAATCTGACAACCAGTCTTACCAAAGGGTATCGTATTACCTAGTAACTGGCTTTTCGAGGTCAGATAGGCACCAGGTAAAATACTGGTATTCAGCTGCAACCAGTAAGACTGGAAGCCGACCCCAACATAGTTAGGAAAAGGCTAGGCAGATGATAAAGAAATAAGAACATTGATATTTCCCATAGTCTTTAGTTCCCTTCTATTTAATTTTTCAGTAACCAGGCTTGTCTAATCAGAACAATAGTATGATCCCTAAATGAATCCAAAATTATAGCATTCTATGCCTATGGCCTATTTCACCCTCCCTTGTGCCTTCACCGCACTGGTGCAACCGCAGCCTAATACGCGCTTCGTTTTTGTTTTATTTAGGTTGGTCCTGTTTTCTATGTTAGCTCGTCCAATCCTCGTCAAAGTTGGTAAAAGTTCACGGCTGAAAATAGGCGTCTCGATGTCCGCTATCATTAAAATGTTCATTAACCCCACTCTTGGAATACGGATAAAGATGTAGCAGTTTATTATTATTAGGAAACAAGAACACTGTTATTTCCCATCATCTTTAGTTTCCTTTTATTTAAATTTTCAGTAAACAGGTACGTCTAATCAGAACAATAGTCAGTTTCGCTAAATGAATCCAAAACTGTAACATTAGGTATAGTTGTAATAATATATTATAGTTGAAAAACGTGTTCTCCCATACATCGATATACGTCACGGTCAATTCTCCAGCTGCAAATATAATTTGGTCTACTCGTTAACTTGTAAACCCCACATTACGTGCAAGGAAGGCACCCTAAAATTTTATTATTTTTATTTTACCAGTTTTTTGGCATGATTAAATGTATACTCATGTTAAATTACATATTTCTAGTACTAAGCGTATCTGAGCTAAAGCGGGGACAGACAGACGGACATGGGGAAACTATAAGGGTTTCCTTGTTGACTACGGAAGCCTAAAAACTTCACATAAAAAACCTTTACTTTGATGGAACAGCAACAATACCTGTAAGTAATTGGAGACTACGTTCTACCCACTTTTCTTAGGAATATCTTGGCATTAAGCCAATTAAACACAGTCTGTACGTAACATGAAATCTCAGTACCAATGAAAACGCACTAACTCAATCACTTACACTATTATCACGTTCAATATTTAATTAGCAATCAATCGCTTAGCACATTGACTGAGTAAGGCAGGCGTTAGCCTACCGGCTAACTCTCTTTGACGCCTGACACTGTAAGCAGTGGCAGGTGTCAAAGGGAGTCCAAAGGATCGTTCAATGCAAATTGCTTGCACTTACGTTTGAGAGAATGGGTTAAGTAAATGTTTAGAAAGTGTAGGTGAAGTGTGGGCTTTGTTTTCGTTTCAGTTAATTAAAATGTAGCCTGTCAGCGTTCATAACAACGTAACTTTTATGAAAGTCTAAACACAATTTAACAACATTTGGACTCATTTAACACGTTCAGGCCGGGGTGTACCACCGGTGTAGCACGGAGTACTCGCTGATATGGCGGCGTGTACCACCGGTGGCCACATCACACTAGACTTTCAATTTTCTAAGAAATTCGCCTTGAGAGAACGTGTGGTAGTTTTCATGTGGTCCCGGTCTGAGCGTGTTAAACTCTTAATTTGATGTTCTAGTAATAATTTGATATGATTTGCTCAATTGAGAGGTATTCTATGATAGCATGTCTATGCCAAGCAGTTTGCTCGTTCACTATTTGTTGGATGCTGCATCCTGCATGCACCTAGTAATCTTTCTGCACCCCTGCAGATATACACTGATGGAAAAAAGTCAAACGTAACAAATACCTTAAATTTTCATTTCTTTTTCTTTTCCTGTTCCATTTCTTATGTCCTTCCATAAAAACCTCTTAGCATACTAACCCTATCTGAAACTTCACAAAAGTAAGGGTTTGAGAAGAAAATGGAAACCGTATGTATGTACTTGTAGTGACAGCCAATCACTTACAAGCTCTACCTACGTTCCTTTTCCGGAGCCAACCTTTAAAACTTGTGTGGGATGAAGCATATGTGATGCACTTATACTTCTACCTACATTTGCAGTTTGCACATTGGATTAAGACGCTGACAACACCTAAACCGCGGTCACTTTCAGATTGCCTAGAAAAGAAAGAGAAGCGCGATGACACAACGCCAGTAATGTATTGCAAAATATGAAGTAATTATCTATTTACACAAAATTGAGCTGTGTAATCGAAAATAAAAAACAACCAAGTTCTGCATTCAAATAAGACTTTCTTGTTTTTAATTAAATACGTAACGTATGTTGATATTTAATGCAGACATTTTGGATTAGAACTCAAGGTAAGCGGTTAGTTTAACGTTAGTTTGTATCGAGATTTTTTTTCAAAACGTGTTTTGGTAACAACCAAGTTCTGGGAAATATATTGAAATTTAACATATCTTTTTTCCGCTACCACAAACTATACAGATTTGGTATTTCTTTTTTCTTAAGAGAAGCCTATTTTGGTCAATTGGGTCTTGTCAGCGCCTTAATATGAAAATAGAGAGGAAAATAGGGAACTTAATTCGTGAATGCCTTAAAATCCCATGTTCTGTTATGATTATATGTGTAACTGTGAAGTTTTAGAAAAATATTACCGCTGGTTTCCTTTTTACCCGACTGCGCGATGCAAATGAGGGCAATGTGTTTATCAGCCTATGTATGTTTGTTCCTTTGTGGCGGTCTAGAAACCAAAAGTATGGGCCGATTTCGATGATTTAAGAATAATGGTCAGTCATCAAAATTCAACAGTAATCAAAATTTTATATTGCGACAACCAGACGCCATATTGTGAAAAATAAAAAAAAATGAAAGTCGACAAACTATGTCAATCGAATAGGTCTTTGAAAATCATCTGTAGGTTTCTCTAATAACTTTTCATTTTGAATGACCATTTAGGATCTATAACGGTTTAAAGCTAGTTAGCAACCATTGTCACTTAGATCTCATAGATCTTATTAACGTGAAAAAAAAAATTAAAAAGTTTAAAATAAAAATAAAGTTAAAAAATCTAACACCCGACTGCGTAAAAAGTGAACTGAAACAAGAGCGCCTAAAGAATCTCATGTAGTCAAAGGCTTTAATTTAGCAATAAAGTAATATTGTGACCTATAAGTTGTGTTGCGAAATACCTATAATAAATAATATTTTTTTTTATAAAATTTATAATATTGTAATAAATATGTATGTTTATAAAATATAGGAAATAATAATTTATTTTCCACTTTAACATTTTCTACCATAAAAGTTACCATTTAAGGCCGGCACGGGTCCGAGCCCATTCGTCCCCTAAGATTCGCACCCTGTGCCCACTCGTCCCCTGGAACTTTTGAGGGGCCCATTCGTCCCCTGAAGAATATTTATTTTTATTCATTCTTCTAATATAAGTACATGTATATGTGTATACTGCAGCTTGGTAGTCCTGGTACAGTCGCGTAGAAAAGGCTAAAATAAAAAATCTAGTAATTCGGTAGATATCATGTTTATTTCAAATAAGATTAACACATACAAAATCACAATGTCCTAGAAACTAACAAAATACAACTCTTTTACAAAAATCAGCCTTGATTGACCATCATATAAATCAACATTAAATATAAAATATGCAAAAAAAAAATAGAACACATATATAAGCCATTCGTAGTGAGACAATTTTACATCGTAAGCCTATCGACAGGTTATATTATTATCATGACGGATTATCATTCATCATAGCTCTTTTTTCAATGATCTGTTATGATTTATTAAATTAATTCCGTTAATAAACTGTTTACAAGTGTACTATGTTAACCGTTTCTTAAGTAAAATATAGCTAATTTTATCTCAGGGGACCAATAGGCACCTGTATAGGTGCCGAATCTTTAACTTATATTGTATATATATTAGAGGGGACGAATGGGTACCTTAAAAATAATAATAATGATGATAATATTATCATCATTATTTGTTAACTTTTTGTAAAAAGAACGTTACAAGTGAAAGTGACATGTTTATCACTGTTGACATTCTGTCATTGCGGGCAAAAAACATTTATTATCCTCTTTTTTTTCGTATCGATGGTCATCATAATCAGCCTATAATGTTCCCACTGCTGGGACACAGGCCTCCTCTCTTAGAGAGGGAGTGGGCTGTAATCTACCACGCGGGCCCAGTGCGGGCTGGTAGATGTCACATGTCTTCGAATTTTATATAAATATATAAAATAAATATTGGAAAGTTTTACCTGTGTTAAACTTTCCAATATTTATTTTATTTATTTATATTTATTTTATCACTATTCAAAGTATTTATCACTATTTCCACAATATGTCTATCCCAGTATACAGTAGACGCCTATGTAGTGTGAACCGTCTATTGTTCGACGTTGACACTTTTCTAGGTTCGTGGGTCAATTGCAGCGGAGTCGGGTCACGGCACCTTCTTTTACCAACACCTTTGAGAAAAAGAATACTGTTCCTATACATTTACAGATTGTAACTTGTAGCTTGTTATTCAATTAAGTTAATGTTCTACACGGCGAAAACATAATTTGGATTTTTTTTACGTAATTCTGAAATGGAATGTAGAAAGACAGTAACGAGATACTTACAAACATCTTGTTTTTGAAATTACGGCGGCATACGGTATATACTAATGATTTTAGCTAGATCTTTAATTCCAGAAATAATATGTATACCTATGTATAATTAAGTAAATGTTTGTCAAGTTAAAATAAAATTCAATTTGCAAAAATAGGTAAAAAAAAATGTGCGAAAAACATATAAGTAAGAAACTGAAAAAAAACTGTAAATAATTTAAAAAAATTAAATTAAAAAAAAATTGTGAAAATATATATGTAAAAATGAAAAAAACTGTCATGTCTGCCAAACACCATGAGAAAAAGGCGTGACGATTTATGTGAAGTAAGTACATCATATACCTACCTAAAATTTACCGATAACATTTTTTTTTAATCCAAGTTGCACTATTCAAACAAGAAATCTAACTTACCCCTGACTCCGAAGCCGAACCAACTAAACAGCTAAAGGAACATAGAACCGCTCCAAGTCAAGTTAAGTAGTAACTTGAACGTTCAAAGATTGCAACGCTACAGACGGGGCTGCTGACCCATTTCTGTAGTTAAGTTTTTTAACTACATTTGACCTGATATCGCTTTACAATTTTCTTAGCGTTTGAATAATTCATTTTAGATTTTTGACGTTTTCTAGTAGATGTCGGATGTTGCTAGGGCCGAAAATGGCGAAAAATTTAGTTTTGGTAGGAAAAATTAGAAAATGTCTTATATTATGTATTTAACCCAACATTGGGATATATCTATGACTCATAAAGATATAATTAAATTTCAATGCGTTCGTAAGTTTCATGTTTATGTGTCGATAGTTGGTACCAGAAAAACAAAATTAAAGCAAAATCTGTGAAAACAAATGTAGGCACTTAAGTGATAATCGTAAATTAATTAATAAATTTTCATTCGTTTCCTAAGTAGGCTAAGAACCATTTTCTCTGTACATTTTTTTTTTGCAACCCTTAAAAAACAAAATAACAAAAGAAAAGTACGGCTGTACAATATCATAGTTTTCCCACCCAAAATACAAAACTAATAACAAAACAGCATCACGGTAAAACCTCATTATATAATATGGAAGTAGTGATGTTTTAACGTGATGCTGTTGTGTTAAAAAAAAAACAATTCACAAAAATTCAAAACTCGAACACAAAAAGACCCCTTTACACGACACAAAAAAGACGACATGAAAATGCCTGCTCACACGAGTAGTAAGCGCGTCTGCTACGTTGCACGTTGCACGGTTGCAGTGCACCGGTCGTCGACCTCGGTCAGTAGGTCACCGCCGCCGCGGCAGGACACTGCATCCCCTTCCGTACTTGAACTTTGCGATTGACGGGCTGTGTAACTGGGACGGTTGTAGGGAACTGGTAGGGATGTTCGCAGAATTGAGAGATTTAACAACGTATAGTAAATAGTTGAGAATTTCGGGGAAGTGCTTTGCAAATGCATCTGGCTATTTCACGTTTGTGTTTACGGGTTTGTTTATACGTGTTTTTTTTTTTTAATACGGCTGTTCTATAGTGTAAATAGTTATGTCTTGTGGAAGTATAAGTACATAAATTAGTTGTTGATTGGTTAAAGATTAAGCATTAATTTTGTTTTCTATTTTTAATTCTGAATCTCAGTTATTCCTTACAAACTCAAACACATTTATCTACTATAAAGTGTCGGTAAATACAATCAACATAACAATACAAGCACTTAGGTATAACTACAAATGAAATAGAATTTGCATAGATTTTGCGAAGATTATGTCTGGACTTTAAAAGAGACTGTGACCTCTGAGTTTGTTTCGGCCTTTCTTCTCAGAGTAGTCAGATAGGAAACGCCGACCCGATCTAGTTTAAAAAAAAATGATTGACGTGTAAAAATGTTTGTACAAACCTACTTACAGAAATAAAATAATTTTTCATTCATCATTTATCATTTATCATATGACCGCTAAGCTGCAGCTATTATCCTCTTTTTAGGGTTCCGTAGTAAACACCCTTATAGTTTCGCCATGTCCGTGTGTCTCTCTGTCCGTCCCCGCTGTAGCTCAGAGACGCTTAGTACTAGAAAGCTGTAATTTTTCATAGGTATAATAACATATTAATCACGCCGACAAAGTGCTAAAATAATATCTTCAAAAATATATTTTTTATTATACCTCCCGCATTTGCACGTAATGTGGGGATGATAATTGTTTTTCTCGTCTACTCCATGGTGTGGGATATCATTGGATAGGCCGTTCAAAAATGTGGCGGGTCTGTATACACCACTTTTCGATTTAAGGATCCGCTTGCGTAATATTAAGCATTAAAGTGATATTTTTTGTTAGAGTCAAGTGTCCCCACAGGCAACGGAAGGAATACGAGTGGGTTTTAGTCAGTAAGAGTCTGACACACCCTCCCGCTCCGCCCAGAGCGGGAGAAGTTATTTGAAGATGACCCAAGCAAAAAAAAAAAAGTGTGCCGCGACCTGCCAGCTAAATAGTTGTTTATGGAGATGTGAAAAAATTCATGGCACACATATAATTAAATTAAAAGGAAAACTATCACAGCTAAGTGGGCTTTACTAGTTAACGAGTAATAGTCATCATCTGCCTAGCCTTTTCCCAACTATGTTGGGGTCGGCTTCCAGTCTTACCGGATATAGCTGAATACCAGTATTTCACATGGAGCGACTGCCTATCTGACCTCCACAACCCAGTTACTGGGTAACACGATACCCCTTGGTAAGACTGGTTGTCAGACTTTCGAGCTTCTGACCCGTAACGACTGTCAAAGATCTACAAATGACAGCCGGGACCAACGGCTTATCATGCTTTCCGAGGCACGGAGGGGTCTTGGTATGTAAAGATGGTCACCCATCCACGGCCCAACCGCGGCAAGCGTAGCTTAACCTGATCGATCGACCCGTGCGGCTGTTATTACTTAGCCATAAGCCCCCCTTAACGAGTAATAGTCGACCAACTAAAATTTGCAGTTGCAGAATTGGTTGTGGCATATATTGATGTATGAGAGAACATATTATGTTTTTCAACTAGAATGTTAAGTTTGTTTTTGGGATAAATTCATACCAACTTCCCAACTACGGAACCCTTCATTGTGCGTGGTCCGACACGCACTTGGCCGGTTTTTTAAATATTATGCTTTTACTTTTTATTCTACGAGCTTCTGCCTTTTTTTTTTTTTGAGGGTGGGAAATCATCAAATAACTTCTCCCGCTCTGGGCTGAGCGGGAGGGTGTGTCAGACTCTTACTGACTAAAACTCACCCGTATTCCTTCCTGTTGCCTGTATTGCGGGGACCTCGGTGACCCATAAGTACCTTCCCGCACCCCGGCAGGCATCGGCCCTAGTGGACCCCTACCTATGTGCTGACGACATCTCTTTGAGGCGCGCGTGGAATACAACGCGCCGTCGACCCGGGCCTGGTCCTTACCGGACGGTGAGCTACCCATTGCTCATTTACGAGCTTCTGCCTGCGACTTCTTTCACGTGGAAAGCAACTGTACCATAAAACATATCATATGACACTCGGAAATAGTGTAGCTTTCTATCAACGAAATATTTTTTTGTAATAGGATCAATACTTCCAGAGATTACCCCTTACAAACAAACAAACAATTTTAACTTTTTATAATATTACCTTTAAGCTCGATGAACACGTGGAAAGGAGAGTAAATGCGGGAAGCATTTACTCTCCTTTCCACATCTTCGTAGAGCTTCCTATCCTTCGTAAACTAACTTCCCAAATATACAAAGTCCGAGCCTTTTTGGGCATCGGTTGGTCACAATCGTATTGCGAATAACCGATGCCCAAAAAGGCTCGACTGGCTGGTCACAATGGCGTACGGCTGGTACCCACGTTTATGTATGGAAGTGAATGTTGTGTGTGGCAATAAAAGCATGTTAGTATAGTAAATGTTGTGGAAATCTGTTCCTTGCGAGGCATGTGTGGCGTGACTATGAACGATAGGCTGAAAAATTATATGATAAGGCAACGGTGCGGTTTAAAAGAAGATGTAGTTATAAAAATTTAAAAGAGTATGCTTATATGGTTTGATCATGTTGAGAGGATGAATGAAAGGCGACTAACAAATAGTATTAACAAAGCAGATGTGAGTGGAAACGCTGGAAGGGGACGCCCTAGGAGGACATATACTGATCTAATTGGTGATGTTCTTCGGAAAGATGGGGTGCGTACTACTCGCAACCGGCGTGCGTGTATGACCAGATGTATGAACGTAAACGAAGCTAAAAGCAGTATGTAACGAGCGTTGTAGATGTTGTTCTATAGTTTAATGCGTACGCCCACGCAAAGAAGGCGTGAGTTTATGTGTGTACCTATGTATAATATTAAGTTTAGAAGATCAGTATCATAATTTACTAATGTTATGATTGTTAATGTTATGTTAACATAACAATAACAATCATGCCTGTATAGGCATGATTGTTATTGTTATGTTAACAATCATGCCTATACAGGCATGATTGTTATTGTTCTCAGAGGTATACAAACTTGTTAAATACACCACACCCATATTCACAGTACCCACATTTTCCAAGTATATATATCTCAAATTGAACTCAACTCAAACTCAAAGCATTTATTTCAAATAAACCAAATATAGGCACTTTTTAATTCTCAAGGGGTCGGTCAGTCAGAAAGATGAAGCTAGTTGCCCATTCCAAAGCGTAGTAGGTTCCTATGGAGAAGAACGGGCAAGAAACTCCACGGACACTCTTTTAAATTAAAATGTTGTTACAAAAATATTGTTTACATCATTCATTTTGAAATTATACATGTGTTAACAATGTAGAAAGACGTGCACGTTAAATGTGTCCGTAATAAAAAGATAAAGACAATTATTGAAAAAAACAAAAGCACATCAAACCGTCCCACAACACTCAGGTCCTCACATAATTGTTTGATGCAGCACATAACTGGGTTACCTGAGCACTTACTGTCATAAAGTATTGGACGGTATTGTCAACATCGCTCCCTAGTTCCTACACTGTACACATGAACTACATGAATGAAGGGAAATTGTGTTTGGTGGGTAGGCTAATTGGGTATGTTTAGGTATAGATAACTACCTGTCTACATGTTTGCTAAAACTAGTAGGTAGGTAAAACAGATAGGTAGACAAGTATCGAAAGTTGAAAATGTTTCCAAATAGGTTGATAACTACGCTACTACTAAGTTATCAATATTTGGACAGAAAATTAAATGCGATTTCGCAAAAATTAAATGCGAGGCGGCATCTCTGCTCCACGTCTCGGGCGTTGTACCCTCTGATTGTGATTATATTAACTTGTTAATAAAATAATAAGTTAATTAAAGATTTGTGTATTTTTTGTATCTCAAAAAAGCACTTTCCTTTGAGGAAATCATCAACACGTTTGCACGGATAAACGACCGATACGACACATTTTTCTTTTTTTTTAATGCTAGTGCGTATTTTAATTTAAATTAACTCAAAGCGTTTATTCCAAATAAACCAATTACAGGCACTTTTGAATTGTCAAGGGGTCGATCAGTCAGAAAGATGAAGTTGGCTGCCCATTCCAAAATGTAGTAGGTTCCTATGGAGAAGAACGGGCAATATTCCTATTTTTTTTTAGGAACAAAAACACTATTAAATAGATATTTACAATTTAAATGAAATACAACGACCATCATCCATTAGTACGATTACAATCTATAAAAAGTGCAACCCACACGTAAACATAGAACACTACATGACAGCACAAGTTGTGGTGACACGCTACTGATAAATATTACGTTTTTCATTCATATCACTGTCGTAAATAACTAACACATCACTTGACAATGGTTTAATTCACATGTAAAAGGCGACGTTAGCAGGAAATGCACTATACTGAGTGAAGGAAAACCAGGCTTGGGCTTAGTGCAAAGCTCAGATTTAAATCGTTAGATTCGCCCTACCACATCAAAAGATAGTCACGTTTCTGTTTCGTTTTGACGCTTTCGACACACACAATGACGCAGTGACTTGACTTAATCGTCATGGAAACGGAATTAGTAATGTGTTAGTTCATTATTTTCAGCATGGTCACTTTTTCGCGTGACTAACTACATCAGCATATGCATAATCAGCCTATAATGTTCCCACTGCTGGGATGCAAGCCTCCTCTCTGTGAGAGAGAGTGGGACATGACTATGATCCACCACGCGAGCCCAGTGCGAGTTGGCGGATGTCACATGTCTTCGATTTTTTAGTTTTAGGACATGCCAGTTTCCTTACGATGTTTTCCTTCACCGTTTTGAGAGCGGTGGTGATGAAATAATTTACACAAAGGGATCGGACCCACGGCCTTCGTTTCGTAAGTCCCGGCCGTTAACACTGGGCCACCACTGCTCAAACTGCTAAATCTAGCGATTTAAATATTTGGTGCAATGGATATTAATCTATCATGCTTATTAAATGTGGCCTGTTGACACTATGTGCAAAAGAAGCTCAATTTCAAGCTCCTATTAAACCGGATCAAACATAAACGTCGTCATAGATAGAATCTATAATAATATAATATAAAACGTTTATTTTCTCTACACAACCTATAAACTTAATGCTAAAATTTGACAGTAGTGCCCAAGGGGCTAACTATATGAGAGACCAAAGCTTGAGATAGGTTTATAAAAACCTGTATTACAGGTCACCAGGACCCTGCCGCGGCTAGATGCCTTTTATTTGCGTACACGACACAATAACAATGCGAAAAATAAATAACAATTACGAAAAATAAATTAAGAAACATACCTAATATAAAATTTAGTAACAAATATTAAAAAAAATAAAAAATACGAGAGTGCGTGTGAGTAACCGGAGAAAGTGTATGAGAGAGATGTAAGAGTGTATGTGAGAGGTTGCTTGAGTGAGTGTGATGATGGTATGCGGAAGCAGCAGAAGGGATGCGTAATTCGTATATAGTTTATCTGAGTGGGATCAACAAGTTCTCGGTTCCCTGATAGTCATGAGTTTTTAAATAGGTAGTGACTGAAATTTTACATTTTAATTTAGTTAAAGGATAAATATTAAAGTTGTTTTTTTAGCTTATTATAAAGGTATGGTCCGAGGAAGAAGAAGAAATCTACACAATTGTGCACAGCTGGAAGGTTGTGTTTGACATACTTGGCATACTCTATACTTACCTGAAATACCTTTCTCCTCTCATATTCAAATCCGCTACTGGAGGGGCTTGTGGCTAAATGACAACAGCCGCGCGGGTTGATCGAAGGTTGAGCTACGCTTGCCGCGGTCGCTTCATGAATGGGTGACGATCTGTTACATATCGAGGCCCCTCCATGCCTCGGAAAGCACGTTAAAGCGATGTTCCCGGCTGTCATTCGTAGATCTTTGACTGTCGTTACGGGTAGTCAGAAGCCCAAAAGTCTGAAAACCAGTCAGGTTGCCAGACTGGCCAGCCAGGTTGTGGAGGTCAGATAGGCAAGTGCTCCATGTAAGCTCTGAATACTTCTGGAATTCAGTTACATCCAGTAAAACTGGAAGCCGACCTCAACATTTACGCTGACTGATTGATTCAAAGCCGCTACCGAAAACTCTAACCTGGATACCACTTTTTAGATATTTTTTGAGTCGAACAATGAGTAGTCATGCTATACAGCAACTTTTCAGATTGTAAAAGTTAAAAATGCCACTGAAATATCAATATTTTAACATATAGCAACTGCCATCTGACCCCCACAGCCCAATTATTGGGCAATACCACTCCACAATTATGAGTTGTATTTGGTGTATTTCACACTACAGAACAAATAAATTACTTCAAAATTGGGCAAAAAATCAAATTTAATTACTTTAAGGAAACAAGTCAGAATATACACATACCATAGTATGTGTATATTCTGACTTGTTTCCTTAAAGTATAATATTTATACTGTACCCGGGAATTAAATGACAAATATTTATATTTATATATAGTTTAATTAAAACTTTACATTTTCATTGCAAAAATATTTTTTTTTTTATAAATTTTACATAATATATATAGTATATACACATTCATATTAGTTATTCTGCTATTATTATATTTAATTATTTTAAAAAAAAAACAATCTAAAAGTATTACTAAACGAGCTTTAGAAAGAGACTGGCAACTGCCACAAAATATGAGTGACAGGGACGTCGCTCAACAAAGCTAAAAAGTTTCACTCACACAACTCGATGACGTATTTTGCAGCAACCCGTACTGTTCAGTCAGTCTCAAAAAGATGTATACATCGACTAGAGTTCATTTAATTGTCTACAATTTGTGATTAATAAAGGCTGCCACAGACAGGTATGACGTAAAAGAGAGACGCGATTCTTCGATATAATCCGTAGAAATATTTCTATGTAAACAGAGTCACAATGCGACACGTCGTGCGACAAGTCGCGCCTTAATACTGTGTCAATGTGTAACTACAATTAAGTACTCAATAATAATAATTATTTTTTTGTGGCTACTCACTGATACAATATTATGGAACAAAGATTGAAGACAATTAAATGGATTAATGTCCATTTATACATCTTTTTGAGGCTGACTGTGCCAATAAGAAAGAGACTGGTACGTATGAGTGACAGAGACAACGCTTTACAAAGCCTGTATTTATCTTCAACTTGGTGTGTCAGATTTACAGCAAACTCACAGTACCAATAAAGCAGTCAAAATCAAAATCAAAATATTTTATTTTACATAAACCTACATGGGCACATAGGAAACGTCAGAAGCTACGAGTATGTGCACGGTTTCAATTGGTCGTTTCCCATGGAAAAGAGCTGGCAAGAAACTCCACGGTTGCTCTTTTAAAAATAATTGGCTTTTACAATGTTTTCAAATTAGAGTGTAGGTATTGGAGGACAGTGTAGGCCTGTCAAGAAGTACCAGGTACTTAACACAATAGAAAATAGTCTACAAATCTACAGTCTATTAAGCCTACAACGTTCTCACATTCACAAAATATAAAATAATCTATATAAAATATTAATAAAACAATTAAAAAAAAAAAATAGAAAATCAATTGTGTCTCATTAACTGTCCTTGACCGATTAAACGAAATGAAATGATTGCCATTACAACTGTAACAAATCTGAATTAATATCCTGTCCACAAAAGCCACTAATAAATAGTTGAAATTAAAATTGTAGGTAAATAATGTCAGTAATTATCTTCCTCCATCCATATGTATATTTGCGTACTAATTATTAGGAACAATTTGCGTAATGGAGTGAATTGCGTGACTACCCTCTGTTTGCGCTCCCGTAGGAACGCTGAAGAATTGTTAACTCATGTTGTTGTAATGGATTGACATCGATGGAGCGGAAGTTTTTACGTGGATTTATAAATTATAGAGTTTTTGGATGTTTGAAAATACACACATCAAAAACGTCTAACCAACATTTACGGTTTTGAACTTTTAAACGATTTTTACTATTTTAATATATTTATATTTCTTTTATAAATATTAACTAAGCATTTTTTGATGCATTAGTTATTTTTTATATATATTAGTTATTATAGTGACTAAAGCAACAAATCCTTTATTCAATTGTTCATTTAATCACAATAATTAACAATATGTGTACCGTAACAAACGTAGTATAAAATAAAGTTAAAACGAAATTAAACTTTTCATGTTTTACAAAATGAAATAACGACATTTTTTTTAATTATTTGGTAATTCAAAACAAAGTGTGACCGCCTCTGTTGTTTAAAATTTGTCGGCAATGATTTTTCATTGAATTTACAAGACTGTTTATCTGATCCTGCGGCAATCGCTCCCAATGGAATTTTAACAAGTCTTTCAGTTGTTAGGTTGTCGACACTCCGTCCATGTTCTCTAGAACATAACACCCGCCCATACCATCACTGTAGAGCCATTGTAAGGGTGCACTTCCTGGACTCATCTCAGTCGTTCAGCATTTCCAGGACGACGATACACTCTTACCCTTCTCGTATCAGGGCTTAATCCAAACCGGGACTCATCGCAAAATAAAATTTTATTCTATTGCTCCTGAGTCCAAGTGTTCCCTAGACCATTCGTTTCGACGGGCGCGATTCCCATGGCGTATAGGAGGGCACCTAATTGGGCGTCGTGCTCGTAGGCCGTATTCATGCGGCCTATTTCTCACGGTTTGCTGGCTAAAAACAACACCGCTTGAGCCTATCTAGCTTTAAACCTATCTCCCGGGCGGTTAATATCGGCTGACGTCTTGCAGTCAGTTGTATGTATCGGTCCTGTCGAGCAATTGTACTCCTTCCACATCCTGGGTGCTGCTCAGCAGGATCCCCTGTATTGACGTAACGCTGCCAAAGACGACAAATCACGCTCCTATTGACAGCAAAATGCCGAGATACCTAGGTCGGATTTCTTCCCGCTTGCAGCATTCCTACAGCTCTCTGCATTTCATCAGCAGTCAAATGGCGTCGCTCCATGACAAAAAAATGATCACCACTAAATTAAAAAAAAAAACTGTATATCTTAGAATTATAAAAGTGAGATAAATACCCAATTTATCAAGCAACGAAAACATCATGAAAACGGGAAAAATAATTAGCTTTTATTTTAATTAAAACAAAACACATTCGAAAAGTTTCTATTTTTTAAATCAGCCAGTATGTTTCCGAGAACAAGAAGATTGTATACCAATCTAGTTTGTTAAGAAAGAAATAAAGTATCAATTAATAAAACATGCAGTTTCTGTAAATGATGCGTGTTGCTTAGACTTTTTTTTGTGTGTATTTGTGAGTTTCCGTATTTATTGGATAACTGGCTTCTGCCCGCGACTTCGTCTGCGTGGAGTTTAGGATACATATTATGTCATTTACCGGGATAAATAATAACCTATGGGTTAAACCAGGTTATAAACTACATTTATGTGTGCCAAATTTCTTCTAAATCCGTTCGGCCGTTTTTGCGTGATTGAGTAACTAATATCCAAACTTTATTTTTTTTATAATATTACTAGCTGTTGCCCGTGACTTCGTCTGCATTCCAGGTTGAAAATTGCCTATGTCCTTCTCCAAGTCATGATCTGCCCATGTGCCAAAATTCGTTTACTTCCGTTCAGCCGTTTTGGCGTGAAAGCGTAATAAACAAACTCACTTTTTCATTTAAAATATTAGTCAGGATTAATTAATATATTAATATTTATAGTAGAATTGGAGTTTCCCTACGTGATCCAGTCAGAAATGAAGAGATCCGCATCCGCATCCGCATCATATCCCGTAGAATTGCCAAACTTAGGTGGCAGTGGGCAGGGCACATTGCTCGTAGAACAGATGGCCGATGGGGCCGAAAGCTTCTGGAGTGACGACCGCGTACCGGAAGACTTAGCGTTTGAAGGCCTCCTACAAGGTGGACCGATGACCTTGAGAAGGCTGCAGGAATCCAGTGGATGCGGGAAGCACAGGCATGGTCGAAGTGGCGGTGCTTGGGGGAGGCCTATGTCCAGCAGTGGACATCTTTTGGCTGAAATGATGATGATGAAGTAATTGTGGTAACTATGTGGTGATTCCAAAAAAATCATTGCTATATGCACTAGCTTTCTATGGGTTACAGCTATTTAGCCTGCATAATGTATACTACTACAAATAGAAAGAAAACAACGGCCGTCCGCTCTGGCTAAAAATCTTTATGAGGTCAACGTACGGACGCTGCTAAAAAGAACTGAAGTAGACGAGCAGATAGTTTTTGATTAATTTCAGTATTGATTCAATCTCTCTAAGAATTAGATGCTAATTAGGTTGGGTTAATATATTTAGCGCCAGATCTAATTCATTTAAGCATTAGACGAAACGAAAACTAGGCTGTACGTTAAATTAACTGAAATTAATTAATTGAAATTACAATGACGCTTTCAAACATTTTTTTTTACAATACATAGGTTATCCTTGTTTTTTTCCCAGATGTTTTATGCGCTGGCATAAGCACGGAATACGGAATGTTTTCCTTCGCTACTTTAGTAAATAACTCAATCAGATAACAATACAGCTATCCACCAACATTCCAATCACAGGATACAGTCAACATACGTACCTACTATTAATAATAATGCTTTACATCGGTGCCTGGCTTTTTTTTTTTTGAGGGTGGGAAGTCATCGAATAACTTCTCCCGCTCTGGGCGGAGCGGAGGGTGTGTCAGACTCTAACTGACTAAAACCCACCCGTATTCCTTCCTGTGTTGCGGGGGCCTCGATGACCCATAAGTACCTTCCCGCGACCCCGGCAGGCATCGGCCCTAGTGGACCCCTGCACTTGTGCTGACGACATCTCTTTGAGGCGCGCGTGGAATACAACGCGCCGTCGACCCGGGCCTGGTCCTTACCGGACGGTGAGCTGCCCATTGCTCACCGTCCGCAAGCCCGCGCCTACGGTGGCCGGAAATCCGCCCGGGATTCCCGACGCCCAGGGCATCTCCTGCGGCGGCTAGGGGCGAGACGGCGCGAAACATGCCTTTCCCTCAACCGTCCCGCCTCCTCCTTCGCGAGCATTACTGCTTCGCAGAAGGAGGTGACGGCTGCCCATGCCCACTCGCTCCGTACCATGGCCTGAACCAGGGCCGGAATCGGTGCCTGCTTACTTGTGTAATTCACAAGTAAGCAGGCACCGATTCCGGCGCCTGCTTACTTGTACTTGCGAAATCCGCAATCGTTTGCCAAGCACTATGTTGAACCGTTGAATCGTGCCTACATTATCGCATAGTTTACTACGGCTTATTATTAAATCATCTGACTATGGCAGTTGGAATTGCAATAGAATGCAGTGTAACTAAGTTGGATGTATTTTTATGATGATTTGTTGGGTAGAGAAGTTATGAAAGCTTCTTTGGAGATAGTAGAGCTTCACCATACGTAATTATGTCACCAATCAGGTTTGCTGTTTGGTTAGGACTTTCATAGATCTATAGTGCGTTCACTATAACTTGATCGGTGACGTGATGGTAGCACTGAATTTTGTTCGTTTTAATAGACTTCAAAATGACGACTGACGAACAGAACTACCAAAAACATGACTGCAAAATTCAGTGCTTCCAATCGCGTCTCGCGTCAAGTTATAGTGAACGCACTGTATGGTTAGGAGGGTACAGTTGAAATTACAATAAGGCTTTCAAACAATTTTTTTGACAATACATTAGGATACCTTTGTGTTCCACTGATCATTCCGGAACTCTCAACTGCATGTGCTGAAAATGGCTACTGCGGAGTTTACTGATAAGAGATTAGCATAATCCTTCACCTAAGATAAGGAAGGATAACGCCACGAACTACAAACCAAGAAACAGTTAAGATTGTTAAGCCAACATAGTAAGATAAGTATCCTACAGGTTCCCTGCTTCCATTGCCCGGGTCATTGTATTTTGTTCGAGCGAAAAACAAACATAGTGAAATATTCCTTTATAGCTGTGGTAGATACATATAGTTAGAACTGGGTTAATAAAAAAAACTATCCGCTTACAATGTACCGGCTATGCATTGAAATACTTTTATGCGAAGACAGTGTACGGCGAATAAGAAAAAAAACTTTAAAGTGCGAGTTGGGTTGTAATATTTCTGATAATGTACATATATGAATTGATTTTAGTCAATCAGTAATATTGATTAGATCGTATTTAGACACTGTAAATCTAAGAAAATCTTCCCCTAACAATCTTCTATGTCTAAACAAACCACACCAAGATATTAGTACATCTAACAAAAACAACAAACAAAACGTTTCCTCCAAGATTGCACATCGTACAAGAACAAACCAACATCGTACGGAACCCTAAAAAGCAGTCCAATACGGCCTACATGAACAAAGAGTTCGCTGCAAAGTGCAATATTCACTGGACACGGATCTCGGAAATGCGGACACGGCTCGAAAATATTTATACGTATTTTTGGACTTCGTTCTCCGCTTGTGAATACATTTCGGGTTATGTATGCAGTGTAATAACAAGAGCGTGGAGCGGTGATGGAATGAATTGTGGAGCATGATGGGTTTTATAATGTCGGACTGGGATGAATTATGCTTTCTATCGTGGATGTTTTGTAAGATACGAGAAACTGTTAGATGAGATAGAGGTAGTCTACGCTTGCAAAAGATAGCGACACCATGGTCTCCAATGTGCTCTCTCAGAATGGTGGCTGTAACCATTTCTAGTTTTACCTACGTGTAGGTGCCACGATATTAGAATTTCTATAAATGGGATCATTCGGGGAAGAAATCTTACCTCAAATATTGATCGCCTGTCAATCCAGCCACTTTTACTTTCCCCTTCAGAATCTGTGTCTAAGTTCCTCTGTAAAAGTAGCTAGCTTGGACATTACCACCAGCAGAAAGAACACCAGCTACCAAGCTCCATACAAAAATATTCAATTTATTCAAAATCCGTCATTTATTTTTCATTTAAAATTCTTTAAAGCTCCGTGTAATGTAAACTGGAACCCCTTTTAATCGTGCAAGCAAGGCTCGCATCTAACCGGGTACGTTTGTGACCCGCTCTAGTTTAGGGGGCTGGCCAAATACCTTTGGAAATTCGGAATTTACTCGTGGACTCCGATGCAATTTTTCGAGTTAATGGAGTACATTACGTTGTTTGGGGTACGCGAAGAGGTTGTACTTGTATATAAGAGTCTGCCGCTGTTTTGACGCTGCAAAAATACTTTCAGATATACTTTTACACAGTCGAGAAGAAACCGGGATTTATAGTGGTCTTCCTTTATTAGAATTGGTCTTTACCCTGCTGTAGGACAGTTCTGATGCTCTATCAGGATAACAATTATATATACTTTGTATAATGTACCTAGTACCTAGTAGGAAAGTTGACTGCCTCGCTGGTCTAGTGGTCGCAAGTGCTACTGCTGAGCATGAGGTCCTGGGTTCGATTCCCGAGTCGGGAAAAGTGTTAATTCTTATCTGGAATTTCTCAGTAGCAGCCCAGAGTCTGGATTTGTGCCCAGTTGATGGCAATAAGCTCGCCCCCTATTACATGGGACTTAAAAACGTAACTGGCGCAATGTGGGTGTACTACAGGTACACCTCTGCCCAACCTTTCGGAAAAACATGACGTGATGTTATGTTGTTATGTTATGTTTGAATAAAGTAAAAATGTTGATATAAACATCGTTTTTAGTATGAAGCAGAAAGCTATTATAAACTAAAGGTCAACAAAAATCAACACTGATTACCAGTTTCTGAAAACCAAAATCGTTTAATGTGAAATAAGCATTTCTTTGTATCACTTTGCTGACTAACATTTCTTAAAACTGCGCTGCGAAAATGATGCCATCTTTATCATCATGATGCATCGTGTACTAGGGTTGGGTTTTCTGGAAAATTATTGGTCACCCGCTACGGATGGTGATCAATGGATAATTTTCAGCTTACTTCTGCGATGAGATTATTTATAGTGTAGTGTTTCTAAGTCTGTCGCCATAACAACAATGTTGCAAGACAGCATTGTTGTGTTTAAGAAGAAAGGAACAGAAAAATACGTACAAAGGTGAGGCTTATTTATAAAGAAATCTCTTCCAGCATACCTGCAGTTAGAGGTATGATAGCCAGCTTCACCCGGAATCCTCAACCACAGAGGAGCCTCTGCGGTTGAGGATTCCGGATAAAGCTCGCTTCCTGATCATCACTTACCATCAGGTGAGATGAAGGCTGAAGGCAGCACTTACCTGTAGTGGACTGATGGGAAGTCTATATTCAACAGCGCATGTTTACGACTTGAGATTGACAATCTCCTGTGGATTTCCGTACTGCTCTGTTCCTATAGTAAAAAACCGGCCAAGTGCGTGTCGGACCACGTACAATGAAGGGTTCCGTAGTTATAATTACTTGGGACGAATTTATTCCAAAAACAAACTAACATTGCAGTTGAAAAACCTGTTCTCCCATACATCGATATATGCCACGGTCAATTGTCCAACTGCATATTTAAGTTGGTCGACTATAACTCGTTAACTTGTAAAGCCTACTTAGCCGTGATAGTTTTCCTTTTAATTTCATTATATGTACTACTGTCATGAATTTTTTCACATCTTCATAAACAACCATTAAGCTGGCAGGGGGGGGGGGACACTTAACTCTAACAAAAATTAGCACTTTAATGTGTAATATTACGCAAATGGATCCTTGAATCGAAAAGTGGTGTTCACAGACCTGCAATATTTTCGAACGGCCTATCCAATGATATCCCCACACCATACGATGAGAAAAAAAATATAATCCCCACATTATTTTTTCAAGATTTTATTTTAGCACTTTGTACTAAACGTCTCTGAGCTACAGTCGCTTGAGACAGACAGACAGACAGACAGACGGACATGGCGAAACTATAAGGGTTCCTTGTTTACTACGGAACCCTGAAAACGATAAGTATTTAGATTAGTTAGATTAGTAAGTCATTATCATCTGCCTAACATTTTCCCAACTAAATACGAGTATGTTGGCGTCGGCTTCCAGTTTAATCGTATGCAAATGAATACCAGTATTTTACTACGACTGCCTATCTATCCACCAGTTAGACTAGTGAAGAATATTTGTTTGTCGGCCGCGCTAAACCATGACTTGACATGACAACCACTTTTATGTTAAAAACACGTTAATTATATGAAACAGTTACCTAGTCATGACCACTACGGTGGCTCAATTCTCACGAAACAAGCTTTCTAGGAAAACATTGCCAACAAATTACTATTTTACACCCACGTTCGATAGGTACCTATGTAACGATCCTGCAATCTGAAATACATGAAATAGATTCATTTTATATGTCCACAACCATAGGGTCTAAGCAGACATTCTATTGCATCTGCGATCGGCGATTTTATCGCTTTTTGGAACATCGATACATCGACTGAACACTACGTATTCATTCTGATCGCAACGAGGCTTTCAAGGGGGGCGTCTTCTCGCCCCTAGCCACCGCAGGAGACGCCCTGGGCGTCGGGAATCTCAGGCGGATTTCCGGCCACCGTAGGCGCGAGCATGCGGACAGTGAGCAATGGGTAGCTTGCCGTCCGATAAGGACCAGGCCCAAGTCGACGGCGCGTTGTGTTCCACGCGCGCCTCAAAGAGATGTCAGCACAAGTGTAGGGGTCCACTAGGGCCGATGCCTGCCGGGGTCGCGCGAAACTCCGAAAGGGTTACCGAAGCCCCTGGCAACGGAAGGACTACGGGTGGGTTTTAGTCAGTAAGAGACACACCCTCCCGCTTCGCCCAGAGCGGGAAAAGTTATTTGCAAGTTCCACAACCAAAAAAAAAAAGTGAGGCTTTGTGATATCTGCGTTTAAAGCTCAGCAGTCGGCAAAACACAATGCAGTATCAAAACAATCGCTGATACGCACGGTTCTGTTGTCGCAGCCGATCGCATAGGGCAAGATTCACAAACTGCACTTTGACTTTACTTTCTACTTTACTATTTAATGTAAGCTTTTCATACGTATGCCAACCTTATTCGTATATGTTTAAGGTTTATATTCGTATGCGGTTACGTTACATAGCGCAGTAAAGCCAAAGTTCGCTATGTGAATTTTGCCCATAAAGTTACTTAAACGCAATGTATGATTCAAGCTGTCGCAAAATCGCCGATCGCAGACTGATGCTTACAGCAGCATGTCTGCGTTACCCTAAGAACGAGTCGTCTTTCCAGGTGCCATACGTTTGAGGCTGGCTATAACTGGGTCGACAAAACTTGGTACAGTTCTTTGGCAGCTGGGGTATGGCGGCCAATAAACTAGCGGGTGCACTAAAATGAGCAGTGCTGAGATGTAAAGTATTTTTAAGCTTATTCGGCTGTAAAGTGGGTAAATATTAGCAAGTTATATATTTCCGGTATTTTACTGAATTGAATGTTTTCATTGTTTAGAGTAATCGTTGGTAAAAGAGGTGAAATACCATCCCCGCACAAAACAGTATCGTAGGGAAATAATGGCCAAGAAAAGACAATTCTCGCCAAATAAAGTTCAGTGTTGCCTCTAACTACATGAAATATCATTTGTAAGCACTTATTACGTCTTTTTTTTTTTGGGTGGGAAATCATCAAATAACTTCTCCCGCTCTGGCTGGAGCGCGAGGGTGTGTCAGACTCTTACTGACTAAAATCCACCCGTATTCCTTCAGTTGCCTGTGTTGCCAGGGGCCTCGGTAACCCTTTGGTACCTTCTCGCGACCCCGGCAGGCATCGGCCCTAGTGGACCCCTACGCTTGTGCTGACGACATCTCTTTGAGGCGCGCGTGGAATACAACGCGCCGTTACAACTTATTACGTCTAAGAACATGGCTAATAATATGAACCCAGAATTATTACATTCAACGGTATTTGGTAAGTAGCTGATCATGTTTGTTTCCAGCATAATTGTGATGGTACGTGTCTATCTATACCTTACTTCTTCGTTGGCAATATAACGTAACACCCAACACAAATATACAATAAACCAAACATGCCGTGTGTAGGTATCGACATACTGGTATGTGCTACTTTCATGGCTTCATCGTAATAGCTGTAAGTTGCCAGCATCTGACACGAGAGTTTGCAAATATTGTCTTTGCTATGCAGCTTTAACTACTGTTTTTGATCAAGACATAAAATTTACCTTTCTTGTCCAATCCATTTTCTTCTTTTTCAAATCTTGTTCATCTTTTTCAATCCAATTTCATCTTTTTCAATCTTATTCTTCTTTTCAATCCATTTTCGCTCACTACTGGTTCGAAGTAGATTTTCCAACACCATAATCAAGGATCTGACTACCTCTTTGGTCTAATGGTTGCAAGCGTTTCTGCTGAGCATGAACTCCTGGGTTCGATTCCCGGGTCGGGCAAAGTGTTATTAGGTCTTTCTATCTAGAATTTCTCAGTAGCAGCCCGGAGCCTGGATTTGTGCCCGGTTGATGGCAATAGGCTCGCCCCTTATTACATGGAACTTAAACATAACTGGCGAAATGTGGGTGTACTACAGGTATACCTCTGCCCAACCTTTCGGGGAAACAAGGCGTGATGTTATGTTGTTTGTTTATGTTATAATCAAGGATTGTAGATTATAATATTATGTACATTTACTTATTTTTTTGTGTGGTTAGTGGCTAACCTGGTGTCACAGTTGTTACGCCGCCCATGGGCCTCTGACTTGGCTTCACATGCCGTCGAGAAATATCTCTCAGGCATGCCGGTTCCCTCACGATGTTTTCTTTCACCGTTTTTTAAGCAAATTATAAGTATACAATACGCGAATGAATCCGAAAGTCAGAGGAGCGTCCCTTGGGTTCGAACGTGAGGCCTATGATTTGTTAATCTGACGGTCACAACACTTGACCATCACTGTTGTTAACAGTGTACATTTACTGAACAGAGAGTTTCCTCTCATACTTAAACTGATGAAAAAGCTCTATTAAAATGATTTCTTGTCGTATTTTAGTTAAACTATCACAACAGCTAACCTGCTGTTAGATAGATTACCGTTGACTGAGCAGACTTGATCAACTCATTAACCAGAAACTATGAAAACTTATCAGACAGTATCTATCTACATACCTGTCCTATGTTGCGCTTGCGAATTCAATCCTCTGAAATGTCTTGATGAGTTTTAACTCTACAAGCCCTAACTTCACAAATTTTACACCTTAGTCAAAATATGTGGCTTTGCCATTTCGCTACATTCACCTGGGCAGTAAGGTAAGGTGAAGAATTTGTTCACTGTTCTTTACTTGCCTTATCGATAAGGCGTGATCAATCTCTGTCCATTTTTAAAATTATAGTAAAAAAACACTATCTCTCTCCTTAACTATATTTATTATTTTCTTTGTCCTTTGCACCTGTTTTGGTTCTTAGCGCTAGTTTTATGATTATTAATGAATATATTATATAGATAATTTTTATATTTTTTATGTATATATGTATGTATTTATTGTATATATGTGAATGGTACACCACAGACTACATCCAGTATTGTCTCCCCTTTTCCCCCTAATCCATCCAAAGGTTGTCTTTAAAAGATCGCTTTTAGCGATACGAATAAGACCGCCCATTATGTAAAATTGTAAAATTTAAAATTTATATCTTTAATTTTTACGGTGTACATAATAAAGAGAATTCTATTCTATTCTATTCTATTCTACTTTTCTGTTATGTAATAGTTGTACTAAGGTGTAGAGTTTGTGAAGTTAGGGCGTGTAGAGTTAAGTTACTCTTGGGGCTATCGATGGGTAATGAATAAATAAACACTCAACTAAGAATTTTGTAAAAAAATAACACAACATGGGGATCGAAGCCAGGTGTTCACGATTTGTAACCTCTTTCGGATACTAGGCCAATGAGGTAATTTCCAAGACAAAGTGAGTTGTTTCGGGTTGGTAGGCGCAGTTTGCGTAACGTCTTCATGATCATACAATATTCAATGCTGCGACACAAGGTGCGACGATGATGTTCTCGTTCTGTTTGTTGCTGTCGTGTGTGTAAAGTAGGGTGTAAGGTAGGTATAGTGTGTTTTTTTTTAGTTGTCATAATTGGTAAACAAATATGTCACACTGACATTAACGTTATACAAAAATGAATAGTTCATAAATGTGTTTGATGTAATTCATAACATACTTTAGTATTTGCATAATCAATCTATAATGTTCCCACTGCTGGGACACAAGCCTCCTCTCATCGAGAGGGAGTGGGCTGTACTCTACCACGCAGGGCCAGTGTGGATTGGTAGATGTCACATGTCTTCGAATTTTTGGTTCTAGGACATGCCGGTTTCCTCACGATGTTTTTCTTCACCGTTTTGAGAGCAGTGGTGATGAAATCGTTTACACAAAGAAATGTGCCAGCTTGGGTTCAAACCCACGACATACAACTCTGTCGGGGCCGTTACCACTGGGCCACCACTGCTCTACTGGGCCACCACTGTTTATTTAAAAATATCAAAACATTAAAAACTAACTTCAAGTATATGGTTTATGCCAAAGTTCATACACAATACCACTTTATTGATTGGCATAGGGAAACTGTTCTTTCGAAAATCCAAGATTTTGTAGGTAGGTATGTACGGCATTCTGTAATACACAAGTGCACATTCTCAAATCGTTAAACTCATCTTCCAAGCTTTTTGGAATTTAAACATAAAATTTGAATATTCACAACGTCGCTCGGATGTATGTAATTTGAACCATGTGCCGAATGAAATCTGAGAACATACGCGGAGCATAATTTATAATGTTCCTCATGCGTATCCGTTCGAGCAGAAATACATGTGACTTGAAAATGGGAGCCCGTCTCTTAAAGAAACATACATTATGTGAGATGCAACGATAGAATTCTTTATTTATGATATTGCTTCAATTCCATTGAACAAAGGACATCTTTTATCCCATAATATTACGAATTAATGCCCACATTTCAGTAATATATTGTTATCTATAATTTTCGACGAATTGAGCAACCTGAGAACGAAATAGCAATGCCAAAACAGCTATGGGACTTGACTGTAAGTTGACCTCAAGATAAAGTTCGGATCAGCTCCAAGTTGTTTTGAATATAACTGAACGACTGCCGTTTGGTATTTCCAACCATGGAAGTTCATGTGTCGGAATTCTTAGATTGAAATATCAGTCGGTGTTAATTTACAGCCTCGTTTTATCCAGTCAAAAAATCATTCATTTTCAGGCAACTATAAAAGACAAGCCAATCTACAAAATAAAACAGGGCGTATAAAACGTAATAAAACAGGGGGCAGGGGGGAAGACGTCTTACGTCTTCTTTTACATACCTACTAATATAATTAGTCCCTGTTTTTCTCTACTATAGACCCAGATCATAAACAGCAGCCATCATCAGGCTCTCTTCTGATCCTACCACAAAACCAACCAATTCCTACAAACTTTCTACTACCATAAAATATAGAGCATGCATTCATGAAATACGCAGCCCCAACTTTGTATTTACAAGCTTACACAGATTTATACCTCAACACCCGACATGAAATCGAGCCAGCATTTGCAGCCACGTGCTTCGGAGATTAGACTGCACTAAACAGAGAACGGAAGCCTGGTGAACCCCTAACAATGTCGTCACCTCACTTTGTTAGCTCGAACTCAAGCATTATGTACTGCAGGCAGTGGCTGAAACATCATTGCAATTTTACTTACTGACTAAATCCCACCCGTATTCCTTCCTGTTGCCTGTGTTGCCAGGGGCCTCGGTGACCCTTTAGTACCTTCCCGCGACCCCGGCAGGCATTGGCCCTAGTGGACCCCTACATATGTGCTGACGACATCTCTTTGAGGCGTCCTTGCCGGACAGTGAGCTACCCGTTGCTCACCGTCTGCAAGCCCGCGCCTACAGTGGCGGAAATCCGCCTGGGATTCCTGACGCCCAGGGCGGCTCCTGCGGCGGCTAGGGGCGAGAGGGCGTGAAACTTTTCCCTCAACCGTCCCGCCTCCTCCTTCGCGAGCATTACTGCTTCGCAGAAGGAGGTGACGGTTGCCCACTCCCTCTCGCTCCATACCATGGCCTGAACCAGGGCCGGACGCGAGAGATCTCTGCTGCCGATCGCCTCCACGGGGACACGGCGGTGCTCTGCCCAAGCCGGGCAGACCTCCACCGTATGCTCCACCGTGTCCTCCGGGCGTTCCACACAGTGGTGACACCCGGGCGTTTCCTCCCGCCTTATCCGACACAGGAACCTCCCGAAGCTGCCGTTTCCGGTGAGGACCTGCGTCAGGCGGAAGGTGAAGACGCCGTGGCGCCTCTCTAGCCACTCTTTAAAGAGGGAATTCCAACCTGTACCTGTGATTGTAGTAAAAGGTCAGGTTAAACGAGGGACATACTTTTTGAGAGTGAACTCATGAAAATGAAGAACTCTTACTAAGGGACTAATTCTGAAAATATGAAAAAAAAAATCTGTTCTTCCCTACATTGTGTCAAGTTCATCATCTGCCTTTCCCAACTAAGTTGGGGTTGGTTTCCAGTCTAACCGGATGCAGCTGTGTTTTCCTTTTCTTTTTTTTTGTTGGTATAGTGGTGTGCTAGCTGACATATGGCTAATAATGTTTTTTGTTGCACGTAATGTAAATTGTTTTGCATACTGTTGTATAAAATCCATTTTTTTTCTCTAACTGAACAGACAGCTGTGCTGCTTGGAAGTTTGGTGACCACTTCTTCTTCCCAGCTAAAGCACTAGGAAGTGGTGACGGGTGGGCGTTTTGGGGGACTGTCTTATGTAATTTTGACGTTAGAAAAGTGCTGATTCTCATCCTAGTTTGAATAAATTACTTTTGATTTTGATTTTGATTTTGACCAGTATTTTACATGAAGCGACTGCCTATCTGACCTCCACTACCTAGTTACTGGGTAATAGGATACCCTTGGTTGGATTAAGGCTTCTGACGACCCGTAACGACTGCCAAAGATCCATCAATGGTAGCCGGGACCAACGACTTAACATGCTTTCCGAGGCACGGAGGTGTCTTGGTATCTAAAGATGGTCACCCATCCACGAACCAACTGCTGAAAGCGTAGCTTAACCTGATCGATTGACCCGTGCGGCTGTTCTTAGCCACGAGCCCCCACATCATCATTTTGTTAAGGCATGCGAACATGAATGATGAAGGAGCTGTTTTTTATTGACGACTCCTTTGACTTTCGTTTATTTCAATTACCCCCCTTATTTCATTTTCGAGTAGTACTAAAACAACCAATCTTCTACATTTTATACCACCTACATAGAACAAACCTTATCAGGTATAATAGCCGTTCACTTTTTAGAAACACGTATTTAATACCTTCAGTTTCATGGAAGAATCACACGTAACATTGGATCACAGTAACTAAGTCAGATTTTCATGGATATTTGACTGATAAGCTTAGTTTCTTGGATATTTTAATTTCAATTATATAGTTAGTGGAAAGAGGGTTATTAATTATTTCTTTTACGTATTACGTGACTTGAGATACTGACCATTTTTGTCAGTAAAGAACAGCCGATCTGCGGTGGTATTCGTAAATACGGTGGGACCGTGTAAACTTAGGTGAAGTGAGCATGAAGTGAGCGTCAATACATAGGTGTCAATCCCTAGCATCAACAGAATGGCAGCTCACTTCACCTGGGTTTTCACGGTGAGATTTTTAAAGAATAGTACAGCTGTAAAATCTATAAAGTGAAGTGAGCTGTCTATTCAGCGACAGCACACTTCAAGCTTACTTCACGTTAGTTTTCACGGTGATATTTTTACGGAAAAGACCAACAGGTCATCGACGTGAAGATGTATTGCAGAGACTAATAATTGCCAAGCTTGTCTCTTTAAGACATTAAGGCTCCATCTGACCTGTGGGTTAATTCCGTAACACACATAAAATGCTATGCTCGGAGTTTCTTTGAAGGATAAGATCAGAAATGAAGTTATCCGCAAGAGAACCGGAGTTACCGACATACTCGTAGCCTGCAGAGTCGGCAAGCTGAAGTGGCAGTGTGCTGGCCATGTGTGTCGAAGGACCAATGGCCGGTGGAGCAGACGAGTCTTGGAGTGAAGACCTCGTATCGGCAAACGTAGTGTGGGACGCCCCTCAGCTAGATGGACCGACGACCTTAAAAAAGTGGCTGGAACAGACTGGATGCGGAAGGCGGAGGACAGGGTATTGTGGCGCAGCCTGGGAGAGGCCTATGTCCAGCAGTGGACTGTTATAGGCTGAGTTGATTGATTGATTGATTGATAATGGGTTTAATTTTGACAGATAGGGATAGTATCGAACTGCTTTTAGTTAGGACTTTGTACGGAACGAGAACTATTTAGTTTGAGTGTCGAGCGCAGCGTTATAATAAGTTACCAAAAGAAATAAAAGATCAGTGAACATTTTTTAAAATAGGTTAAAACTGTATTTGGCTAACCAATACATAACAAACACAATAATAAATAATTACGCACTGTATGTACTCGATAGATCGAACGACAAACTAGATTTATTACTTAAGATATTTTTTGTAAAGTTTCACATGCTTAAGTGAACTATGTTCTTTAGAGAAATAAATTTCTTTAAAAAATCAAAATCAAAAATCAAAATCAACGTCATTTATTTTTAAACCGAGTTCACCCACGTCCATTGCGTTATTTACGTTATTAAGCCGACAAATTTTTGATACATATGAAGCAATGGATTAGCAATATCCTTCAAAGTCTCGGATTTTGATTTAAAGTGTGTTACGAAATTAGGTTGTTGTTATTCATAATACCCAGATCTGATACGACAAGGCTCGACCAACATTTTTCAGATGCGATTCAATTTGGAGCCAGACGCGAGTTTATCTCAAAACGTAAAGTTGTTGTGAGTTGTTCCGAGTTCAAATCCAAGAAAATACTGTCCAAAGTATATACCAACAATAGGTACCAACTTCACATGTAAACTAAGTATATCTTATCTAAATATTAATGTTCTGCCTAGTTTCTCGTCTCCAATAAGCTCAGTGACAATTTAATAACAGTCACAAAACAGAACTAACACCTTTATAAAAGTCACCCGAATCTTATAGAATATGTAACAGCTATACGCTTACATAAACAAGGCAAAGGGAAGTGCAAAGATTTCGAGATGATGCTACAACAACCATGCGTCGCAAAATAACAGGATAAGCAGAATATAAGACAGAACGGAGAATCCGATTTAAAAGAATTTTGTCAAAATGTACGCTCGTCTTGGCTGTAATTGGCTCAGTTCTAGGAACTGTTTAAAAGCTTTACTTGCCTATCTGAAAATATTGTCAATATTTTTTAATATAATTGTAGCAACACAAAGTTACTTGCCCTAATATTTATAAGTTACTTGTGAACAAACATAGGTACAGCTTGGATAAAGTGCTCGGTAGCTAGCAGGAAGGAAATCCTGCATCGCATTGTGCCAGATAGAATCTGTTTGGGTTAGCACACTCGAGCGAAGTCGTAAAATTTTGACGACGCGGCGACGACGTGTCTCGCTGCAAACGAACTGGATTCAGACACCAACACCTAGCGATATATATCTACCTATTATGTGTACCATAAGTATGTATATAACACTTAACAATACACCTTTATTAGGGTCAATGTTACTTGAATTGAAAAATTATAACACGTACTCCGAATGGCCAGGTTCAGGCCAATAACACGAATAATGAAGAGCCACGTCGTTACGTCAATCAGTCTGCGTGTCAAGTTTATTTACACTTATCAATCTGCCTCTGAGTGAGAGTTCACAGTGACGACCTTTCGTAAGGTGCAGAACCCAAGAGTAGAATCGATAGGTAGCGTGTGTTGTGTTGCGTGGGCCGTGTGCGGTGTGGTGCCGGTGCACGCGGTGCAGGCCGGAGGCCGAAGGCTCGGTCGCGCGGTGCGGCCGCCGGCGGTGCGGGCGTGCGCGCGCAGCGGCGGCGGCGTGGCGGGCGCGGGCGGTGCGCGGGTCAGTGGCGTGCAGCGCGCGCCGCGGACGCCCGCACCGCAGTGTCGAGCAGGAGCCCGCCATGCCCGGCCCGCGCCTATCCCGCGCCGCCTGACAGCATGGCCCACCCGACCGCCACCATCACACGCAGCCACGCTCTGACGACGGTACGCATCAGTGAACGCATTTTGCGATATGTGACCCCCAAGCCCGCAGCGTAACCGCCACCCCCGTCCACGCTCCGCGCTACTCCCGATCAGTGACAGTGTTGCCGGAGTCCGGTCGGCCAGTGAGGGTCGGTCAGCGCAAAGGTCTCGTCTCAATTCGATCGTCCGCAGACCGAAAGCAGTAGGCGCGAGTGGTCGCCGCGCGCTCGCTAGATGGCGCCTGGAGTCGCTCCTGCGGCGAGCGCTCTCCGCCCGCGCCCCGCCGTCGCCGTCGCCGTCGCCGCCTTTTGTTTCGCGCCGTTCGTGTACATAAAATAATAATTGGTAGGCCGGTGGTGAGCACCGCCGCTCGGCGCCGAGCCGTCGCTGACGTCAGCGGAGCCCGGGCTCGCGCCCCAGCCGACGACGGCCCGGCTTCCCCGACCTTCCGTCAGCGCCGTCTACCACTCGCTCGACACACGACACTGACACGTCAGGCTCTACACTAACCCTCCGCCCCTCTTACGTGCCAAATCCAAAACGAGACGTTCACGTTCAATCGACTGAATTTTGAAGACGTTTACAAAATATTCTGTAATTTTAGTACAATCGTGGCATATCTGAAGGTCCGCGTCGGGTGCGAGCGATATGATAGCTATGACGCACCGAAAATGTGTAGGTTTCATTCATGTAACCTACAAGGGTTGGCAATTGATCTGCACCTAGCAACAACGGCGGCGGCAAGGGCGACCATCTTCTTGAGTCTTTAGCTAAATGTTCGGCGGTTTTATTGAGAGAATGGCAAGAATCGAAGCAGTAAATAGTCGTGGATTCATTTAGTTAAAGGAGTGCGGTGGGTGCTGAGTCGCGCCGCGCCCATGCCCCTAACTCTGGTGAGTGATAGATTGTAAGGCTTCGTGTGCCATTTTCGCGAGAAATACCGTGTAGGTGTTTTTATCACCCTAAGCCAATAACTTAAATGTTTCGAAACAAGAGTGGATGAAGTGTATTCTGTATTTACAATATTGTCAGCGTCGATACGTAATGTTGTGTGCCTCGGGACTACGTGTGGATTATACCAACGCTGTAGTAATTATTCAGTCATTTTACATCCAATTAATTTAATTATAAACACCATTCCTCCTTTATTTAATTTATCAAAGTAAAGTTACAAGGTTTGTTCGGTTTCATATGTTACAATTTTTTTTTACGACTAGTTTATCATATTTTATTCATCGCGTGAATAAGAGCTACAATCATACAATGTCCCTACACACGTGAACATAAAGCGATTAGATAAAAGTGATATTGTATTCATACACAAAGTGTTTTCTATCACAAAATGATCAATAAACAGGTTATGACAGAAACTGAAAATAACCTGAAAAGTCATGAAACCAAAATTTTCATTCAATATACATTGCTCATGTACAGCGGTTATATTCCATATTCCTATACATATATACAATTATATACCTGTAATAGTCCTAATCTTTATTAGAAAGGAGCTAACTTCACGGCTCTCCGAAAAACGTTTCTAATATTCGACTAAAGATGGCGGTACTTTACGTAGCGAAAAAAGCACGAACGACGACTGAAAATATATGCTTTTATATACAGAAATACGTACATATGCTTTGGTTTATTTTAAGGCTAATTTTGTTGGACTAAAGTTGTATGATACATAAAATTATATTCTGTTTTATGCCTGTTCAATTTCCAATGCTTTGCTACGCATGCTCCATAGGTTAAATGTGACCTAAAGTTCAAATGTCGGATAAAAATGATCAAGCACAATGTAATATGTATTGTTTTCAGCTGTAACATTATTCTTTTTTTATTGTTTATTCATCAAAGATGTCACTTCAGTCTGAAAGTTGGAGTCGTGGCTGCATATCGTTTTCCATTGCTTCAGTTCTCTGTGTGAAGTATTATGTGGAAAAGTGGAGAGAAATAGGCTTTTAAAGTTAAAATTACGGGTACGCAATCAAATAACCTCAAACCTAATATTCCACAGGATAAAACAAGTCCAAAGTATTATGATGTTAGTAAACGTCTTCTTCCAGGACACTGTAAACGACGAGATGTACCTAATTGCGGTATTGGTAATTACTATAGAGTGAAAACTGTACATCTTCTTTCCATTAGATTCATGGAAATAAAATGTACTGTATTCAATGTTAATATTGCTTAAAGCCACCAAGCTATTAATGCCCACCTGCCTATCCTCCCTCACACTAAAGCAATAACACTAGTTTTATTGCTCGGACTATCTATCATATTAATATGACTAAAACTTTCCATAACAGCCTGTAGAGTTCCACTGTCAACATTAGTTTCCACTACTCATTTTAAGGATAATCTTAGATTCATGATAATTGATAGGTCACATATTTTTGTGATGCTCTTTTGGATTTATGAAATAATAATTGGTATCGTAATTTATAGAAAAAATAGGGTTTCATCATACATTTTTCAGCTATGTATGACAGATGCCTCTGATAAGGCCCATAATGAAAAGATGTGATACCTAGCCTTTTAGCTGGGTTGATGTTTATAATATTTGTTCATTTTTCTGGTCCCAAACCTATAAATACCTTTATGCCATTTTTACATGCTATGCTTCATGAACAACTTCATTCTTATTATGTAACGTGTTGACGATGCAGATAGTGACCACATTATTCTTTTCTTACTCAAATGATTATAATAATTTTATGGAATGTTCCAAAGTTTGTGCTTTCAGATGTTCCCGTAGCAATAACTATGGTTTTGAATAAGCCACCTAATTCAGAAACTCCTCATCTTTTGAGACTGTTTGCATTTTTAGCTAACATATATGTTGATAAGGTGTAAGTAGGTACCTAATTACTTTAATTAATCAATATTTTTTCTAACAACAAAAGCCTGGTAGTGCTTAATAAATTCTCTTTAAAGAGTTATTTTGATATTCAGTGGAGAAATGCTGGCCCACTGAAATCACATTTTAGCCCACAATGGAATTAGGACAAGATACAACCTTTAGGAATCGGGTCAGTTAAGTGTGATATTATCTGTAGACAAAGTCTAGATACGCTCGTTTAGCGTTTCATCGTTTAAGTTCACGATTTTGACTTCAATGACGGAACGGTTTCATCACTATTAAGTACCTACTGTACGGTTTGTCCTACACCAGCACGAGCTACAAGATACAAACTCGACAATCCGCAAAGTGATTTCAGAGTACATCACACGCTACATTCAAGAAATTTGTACCTACATATCGAGGCTATGACAAACTCACACATGATCAATCTCGCAACTAAAACTGTACGATAAAAATCACTTATTCGTCCAATAGTTGCCATTACTATTGAACAAACAACCATACGTATTTACTCATTTCCCTGCTGACCTAAATAATATCGCATGAATTCTGTTCATCCGATCCCCATTCAGTGGCGAAACAATAAATCACCTGTAACTGCATACATAATACAAACGAAAATCACCTGTAACTATAAACATTTACAAACGAAAATCATAATTCCTTGAGTGCATTTTGGCCGCATTACGATTTTAATTAAAATGTTTAAACGAGTTTTGTTTATTTTGAGCAGCAAATATTTCATATTTATACAGGGTGAAATCATTCATAGGCATCCTGATAAGGGATTATTGTACTCATACATCATTATGAACAACTTTTACTATGGGACCAAACCTGAAGTCGCAAAAATGATGTTCATAATGATGATTACAATGACCCCTTAAAAGGATGCCCATGAATTAAATTTCACCATATCTACTTCAATTTATCAATACAAAAAATTATGGGAAATAAAAAAAAAATGTGCAAAAATATTGGCATTTCGGTGTAGGACTCGAATACTCGAGTCCGAAATGCCAAAGTACCAAATTGACAATTAGTTTTGCTTGTTTCGCTTAGCGATATGAAACTTCCTCAAACTGATTGCCAACATACTTGGATAGACGACACGAGAAGCATAAAAACTCATACTCGCAGTGTCTAAAACTATCATTTGACCTTTATCCAACTGGTAGAAACACTTTTAGGTCAGAATTTTAAAACCAAGAGGTAATTTTTGTACTACCTTATAACCCAAGACAAACTCGTGACTCATCTGAACCTAGTCAACAATCATGTAGGTAATCGAATCTGGGGCAGAGAATATAATGGTAGCCATATTATGTAGTTTAAGAGCCACCATTATTCCGGTATGGGAACGAGAAAGAGCTCTGGGACAGATGGTGTCCCTCTTTCGCAATGTCCCAATGACAGTTTTAACACTTCAAAGCCCCAGGGCGATAAAATTGCAGGACATGATCCATCACGGCATGATCTGTGAGTGTAGATGAGTTTATTGTCGGTCACTTTGTTGTATTAAGGGACTCTATAAAGGGCGTTTGGCAGACAGACAGACGGCATGCAATGTCAATATTTTTTGAGAGTGGTCAAGAAACGTCACGTTAGCCTAAGATGCTTGTTTTTATGACTTTTCAGTATCATTTCAAAATATCCTAAAATACTTGTTTTAACACCTGAAAGTAGTCAAGTAGGTTGCACTTAGAAATATCCGTAATAATGCATTTGACTTGCTAAAAAAACAGAAAATCATTATCTCGAAAGTGGCTATATTTGACATAGGTGGCACTTTTGGTTAAAATGATCCCCTCCTCTTTTAGCAATGATATCGTGCTACGAGTACAGAACATCCTGTGTAGTGTAGTCGTAATTCACATACATCACGTATCGGAATTGATACTTGTTTTGACAGTGTTGTTAGTAGCAGTGCTCCCGTCTGATATAGGAAAGGTAAAATTTTATTGTAACATGATTTTTACTAGCGCTTTGCTATGACTAGTGTGTGTGTTGTAGGCTCGCCCCCTATTATATGGGACTTAAACATAACTGGCGAAATGTGGGTGTAAAATACACATCTGCTCCCTTTGGGGATTACAGGCCTGTTATGTGTTTATTATTTTTTGTTATTTCTGTAAAAGAATATGCCTGTAGCTGTCTTATTGTGTTGCATGTAATCAATTTAATATTGATTCAACTATGTCCATTCACACCAACGTCAAGCTGTATGCGTCGTGGCGTTGACTGACAGGCAGGTCATTAAACTCTAAAGTCAATTGACACGCATTCGTTCTTTTCTTCTCTGATCAGTACGAACTGCATGAGAACGGCATGCTCGTACATATGATAAAAATGTTTACGAGGCAGAAAGGTGGTAGCTTCTTTTTTTTTTTGGATGGGATATTATCAAATAACTTCTCCCGCTCTGGGCGGAGCGGGTGGGTGTATCAGACTCTTACTGACTAAAACCCATCCTCTTCCTTCCGTTGCCTGTGTTGCCAGGGGCCTCGGTAACCCTTTCAGACTTTCCTGCGACCCCGGCAGACATCGGCCCTAGTGGACCCCTACACTTGTGCTGACATCTCTTTGAGGCGCGCGTGAAACACAACGCGCTGTCGACCCGGGCCTGGTCCTTATCGGCGAGCTAGCCATTGTTCACAGTCCGCAAGTCCGCGCCTACGGTGGCCGGAAATCCGCCTGGCACTCCCGACGCCCAAGGCGTCTCCTGCGGTGGCTAGGGGCGAGAGGGCGCGAAATTTGCCTTTCCCTCAACCGTCCCGCCTTCTTTGCGAGCATTACTGGTTCGCAGAAGAAGGTGTCGGCTGCCCATGCCCTATCGCTTCTTACCATGGCTTGGACCAAAAAGTGGGAGCTCGGTTGGCTTCCCAGAGCGCGCCGAACGTTTACATTTTCATTAAGGGCCGCTTTAATTAATTGTTATACTTAACATAGTTGCAAATAACCTTTATTCTTCTTTTGTTTTTGTTCTTAATCATTCAAAATACTAGCCCCTGCTTCGCATGTGTACAATGGCGACACGTCAAAACATCAAGATTTTTGTGCTATACCTAAACCTACTGGAATACTGTAAAGTCTAATTGATGGTGAAAACTACATCAACATTCCTTTTGTAGTAATGAAGATCTAAGTGGTCAGAACGGACAGACACGGATAGCGACTTTCAAATAAAAATATTTTATTGCACAGTTCCAATTGGTCGTTTCCTATGGAGAAGAGCCGGCAAGAAACTCCACACACTAAAAAATAATTGGCTTCTACAATGTTTTCAAATTACAGTGTTAATAGGTATGGGAGGACAGTGTAGGCCGGTTATGGGTAGATAGATATAGAAACAGAGACTGCAACTTCAAAAGATATCGTGCATATACACCATTTGATAAGAATCCCATAAAATCTCTAACAAATGCAATGTCGTGGAATACTGTAATACTACTCAACGATTTGTTGTTTAATGTTTAAAATATTTCAGTCTGATTGATTGTACGTTGACTTCTTCATTATCGATTTTCAGTCATTCATTCACCTCGTAACACGTTCATTAAATTCCTTAGTTGAGAGAGAAAGTAATTGAACAGGATTCGTCTCGCCCCGCAGACAGATCGTCGAGATTTTCAGGAAATCTGATAGGTAACAACAACTTTTTGTCTCAATAACAGTGGCCTATTTTTTTTTAATACGTTCATTTATGACTAGATGGAGGATTTAGGTCATACATTTTGTTTTAATAGTCTAGCATTGTATTCAAATTCAAATAAAAAGTAATTTATTGGTGTGATTTTTGGTACATTTTAAATGAGATCTTAATAATTTACTTTCTTTTTAATTAGTTCCTTAAAAAATCTACCTTAAAGGTGTAAATCTTTCGCATAATTAGTAATTATTATAAAAAAATAAAAATCAACGTATTAAAATAAAAAAAAAATACAATGAAACACAACATAACTTAAGACAAGAAAAACATTAACTATTGAATTAACTATTGTATACATATAAATAATAAATGGAAACAAAGATAATAATAAATGGTCAAAATTAAATAAATATCAATGTCAAATAACTTACAATTTATCGTTAAGGAATTCGTCAATAGTATAATAACATTTTTCCAATAATATAATATGTTTTAATTTGTTTTTAAATTAAAAAATCCATAATTCCATTTTATTAAATAATTTGGGGCCATGCAAAGTATGCTTTTGTGCATCAAGGCGGTCTTTGATGGTCGAACGCATAATTCATGTCTATTTTAATTATTATATACTTGTCTAATCTCATACCATAATAATTGAAATAGGTATTAGAAGGCGAAACCTCTCAAATCAGTAAAGGAAAACATTGTGAGGAAACCAGCATGTCCTAGAACCAAAAATTCGAAGACATGTGACATCTACCAAACCGCACTGGGCCCGCGTGGTGGATTACGATATATAGACTGATTAAATTATGTATGTCCATATATCACAAATCTCCAATTGCCTAGTTAAGTTCTCATTTATTGCTTTTCAAGTTGCTTTTAATTTTCCATTCTCTGCTTGTCCACAAAGTGTCCCAAACACAAAAGTAATCAAGGGAATATATTGTTCATACAATGGAAACAAATTAAATATTTTAGTATATCAATGTACTGTACATTGAAATATTTTTGTAAAAAAGTAATTCCTACGAGTTACGAGGAGTATTTGGAACGAGTCTGATGCCGAAACTATAGTTTGTAGAATTTTTGCCCGCATGTCTGGAAGTGTGCTCTGGATTAGCGCAAAAACGGCTGAACGGATTTGGAAGAAATTCGGCACACAGATAGTTTATGACCTGGATTAACACAAGGTACTTTTAATCCCGGTATTACGTTCCTGTGGGATATCTTCCGACATCCACGCGGGCGACACCGCGGGCAAAAACTAGTATTAAACTAGTCTCTATAAATATTACAAAAGGAGTTTATAGTTTTGTGTGATTGGGAATTAACGCAGGTAATAATGATATTTTCTGTGAGTATCATTCGCGTATCATTTGCGTTTATTTATCAGTAATTCACTCCAAAGATATTCGTATTTTATTCTTAGAAATTGTGTATTTTATGGATTGTTCTTTCGAAAAAATACAGTCTCCAATTCTCATATAATTTTTTTTTTATGTGGTGGTTGTGGACAGCTGGCCTATACTCTCGTTTATCAATATTTAAAGTTCTTGTATTATTTTATAATTCACAAAAAAAAAGGCTCAAAGTCATGTAAGGAAATCCCCCTGGATTTTAATCTGAGAGAACGAAGGGTTATGTCACTCATATCGATTAAAACCCCACGGTGTTCCTGCTACCTCCGTAAGTCGGAAGCGTAGGATTCACACAAGCTCGGCGCTGCAATCCCAATAATGTATAATAAATAGCTGCAATACACATAGTACCAGTAGAAAGGAACTCTGATTAGGTTATACTACTTTCATTGCCTACACAACATAATTAGCCAAGCATTTCAAACTTTGCTATCAAGAAAACTTATCAGAGGTTCACAATAACAAGCGAATAGCGCGGAAAATATGCGGACACTTCCTATGCAACGATGATTCGCAAGCTACCCGCTTTTTTGCAATAAATGCTGGCCGGTTATACGCCGACCTAGTTCGCCGTTGTTTGTTTTCCATGTAAACAAGTATAGAATCGAAGCCTCGAGGATCATAGGGCAATTTGTTGCAGTACTGTTTTAATAACAATGTTTTTAAAGAGATTTGAAAAGAATATAATGTTAATTTATTTGAAGCAGACGTTGTTCTATTATAATAAAATAATAGATCCCTTTGCAGCGACCCTCAGAATTTGGTTATAATCTCTCTTAAAAATATTATAAGTAATATATTATTTTTAGTTCCTTACCCTCTTAGGACTCTAGCAATTACATTGGTACATTAGAGCACGTTAATACAAGTAATTGCAGTCAATAGTTAAAACTAATATGTATAAACTCTTAAGATCTCAATCGTCTTCGTGTAGCAATACTTTTTTTTTCAAAATTGTACAGTTATTCCATCAATATCACTAAACCTCAATGCAAAGCAAAGCTATCAAATCATAATAAGACCTCAAGTGTAAACAGACCCCGCAAGCAACCACTTAATTTGCAGCGCTTAATTCAGCGGCCGCTAACAAACTCCGCTGACGCTTTAAAATCAAAATGCACTAAAATCTATTCCGGTATTCTGTTTTAGGCTAATGGAGCGAGCACAGACAATACGCCCGCAGCCTTTAGACCAATTAGCCGATAATGACGGCTCTATAAGCCTGGCGTTATGGTCGGTTGACGTTCAGTGGACGTTTGATTTATTGACTAGATTTGATGAATTTAGATTTGTTTTAGTTAGACATGGGAAATAATGGGAAATAAAGCTTATTATGGTCGCATTAGTCAGCCATGGAACAGAAAGCCAGAATCCAGTGAGTTTAGAAAAATTAAGTTCATAGGTAAATCATAAGCAAAACCAGTCTGTATACAATACGATCCTGTTACAAGAAATACTACATATGAAATCATTTATAATTATGTTAATAGGGTCTTACACCCATTTTTGAAAAGTGTCTTAATTAAATTCTATAGTGCTAAAATGCCCCAAAAACAAAATATTCAATCGATAAGTGCCATAAAAATGCATTTATAATTTAACATTTTCAAATTTCGCGTGTAGGCTGACGAAAACGCTGGACGCAGTGGACGCCATGTTGCTCTGTGGTCATGACGTCACTGGGCTATGAAAACAAATGCGCTGATCTTTGTATAATAATTGACACGTTTTTTTTAACATAGCCGTATGACGTAATAACATGGCGGCTACTATTTCATGGTGTTTTTTTAACAGATTAGAAAAACTGAAAACGTTGAATTGAATTTTAAAATTTATTTTGTTATTTTATGAACTAAAACTATCATTTTCCGACTCCTTTTTGCCTAAACTATCTCAATAATATATTTATAGATTTTTTCTCGTTTATAGTAAAATACCCTTTTGTATAACTATTTACAAAAAAGTTATGGGGCCTGCCGACAGAAGTGAAAACTTAAAACCTTGGAATAACACAACATCACATAACATCACGCCTTGTTTCCCCGAAGAGTTGGGCAGAGGTGTACCTGTAGTACACTCACATTTCACCAGCTCTGTTTTTGAAGTCCCATGTAATAGGGGGCGACCCTATTGCCATCAACTGGGCACACATCCAGACTCCGGCCTGCTACTGATATAGAAAAACCCAACTATACTATAAAATTTCTGATTATTTAAAAGACAAAAAGCTTGGGATTGAGCTGCTCGCTCTGCCTAGCCTTGTAATAAAACCGTCAAACTTGACATCTTAATTATAATGCAAAATCATCATTATATACAATTTTATATACATATTGACGATGAATATTATAAAAAAATACATGAATATTTATTTAATATAATTCCGGGTGGATTTCCGGCCACATAGGCGCGGGCTTGCGGACGGTGAGCAATGGGTAGCTCACCGTCCGATAAGGACCAGGCACGGGTCGACGGCGCGTTGTATTCCACGCGCGCCTCAAAGAGATATCATCAGCACATAGGTAGGGGTCCACTTGGGCCGATGCCTGCCGGGGTCGCGGGAAGGTACTTATGGGTCACCGAGGCCCCCGCAACACAGGCAACAGGAAGGAATACGGGTGCGTTTTAGTCAGTAAGAGTCTGACACACCCTCCCGCTCCGCCCAGAGCGGGAGAAGTTATTTGATGATAACCCAAAAAAAAAAAAACACCTTTACAATTTGCTCACCAAACGAGCAAATCACGCACGGGTCGTAATTAAAAGGTTCCTATTCTAATGTAAACAGCAGATGGTCGACTCGGATAGAGAACAATTATCGAGCGATATCCCGGATTATATCACCCGAGGGAATATGAATTTAGCGGCCGATTCTACATATTTGCATAAATTGCGCTTTCAATTAAACTAGATCTGCGACTGATGCATTTACGAGTCTCTCTATAATTAAGACGCTGACAACACCTAAACCGCGGTCACTGTCAAATTCCATAGAAAAGAAAGAGAAGCGCGATGACACAACGCTTGTAATTTATTGCGAAATATGAAGTAATTATCTATTTACTCAAAACTGAGTTGAGTAATCGAAAATAAAAAACAACCAAGTTCTGCATTAAAATAAGACATTCATGTAATTAATTAAATACGTAACGTATGTTTATATTTGATACAGATATTTTGGATTAGAACTCAAAGTAAGAGGTTAGTTTAACGTTAGTTTGTATCGAGATTTTGTTTTCAAAACGTGTTTTGGTAACAACCAAGTTCTGGGAAATATGTTCAAAATTAATATATATTTTTTCCGTTACCACAAACTATACAGATTTGGCAATTGTTTTTCTTAAGCGAAGCCTATTTTGGTCAATTGGGTCTTGTCAGCGCCTTAACTTGAGATATTCGGAATAGGGTCCAGATTGTGAATGAATGAAGAACTGTGAGTGAATTGGTTTACGTATTTTCAGATCAATCACGGTTATGAATCGTTAAATAAATTTCAGATAGAAAAACGCAATAACACTTTGCCCGACCCGGGAATCGAACTCAGGACGACATGCTCAGCAGTAGTGCTTGTGACCACTAGACCAACGAAGGAGTTGGTTGTTTGGAATAACATATATATATGCGTACATATGTGCATAGGCCGCTGCGCGTCGCGAGTCTGGCGTAACACGTCACATTAGCATGTTGGTGACGCGAACCCATAAGTTCTTCCCCTACCAAAAATGACTCAACGCGCCTAACGGAGTTGTCACTTCAAGAAACGAGACTTTACGTAAAGAGACTTTACGATCATAGTGCCAATATTAGTACCAACAATCTACTGAGCAAGTACTCGGAAACACACCAATTAATAGGAAGCTTAATATGTAAGTATTATCCACATACAAAACTAAACATTTAGTTTAGTTCACTGTTTAGTTTTGTATGTGGATAGTACTAAAAAGAAAAAAAAATGTAGAAGGGAATGATGGGTCGAATAAATACTCAACCCATTATTCACTTTCTACTAACCAAGTAACACACACGCGAGTAGGCACATAATCCAATAAAGCCACAACACCGACCGATTGAGGACAATATTAACTTCCCAATCGATTTACACTCCAGTACGGTGCCGGCGCACTCGCTGCACTGATTTTCGGTCACCGTGATAACTGGGAGTCAATTTATTTTTTAAATTATTATTATTATATTTTTTTCTCGGTTAGTTTTTAATAATAGTCTGGCGTTTTGAGTACTTTATGCGGCCTACCCAAATGTCCTTTCCTTGGTATTGTTCGTCGAGTCGTTGAGCTCCTTAAGTTCTGAGTTGAGCTACACGATTACTGACAAATGCTTGCACTGAATGGACAGGTCCACTCAAATGTGTGTGGTTCTTTTCCCAAAAGACCATTTCGGACATGGGTCTACATGGTCCTCACATGATCTGACCAAGATTATGACTGGACTTTAAAAGAGACTTTGACCCTTGAGTTTGTTTCGCCATTTCTTCTCAGGGGTAGTTAGATAGGAAATGTCGACTCCATCTAGCTTATTTTTTAATATGACGTGTAAAAGTGATTCTGATATCCTATTTACAGAATAAACAATTTCATTTCATTAATTACTGACCTAAAACATGAAATAAGGAGTCTAATATGTATATTTTCATGCCTTATTTTGTGTGAAGTATCCAGCTAACGATTTAATTAGTTAGTTCTCAAAGGTGACTTTTGGACCTGACAAATCATCACTGCTTGATTAACCAGTTCTGATATACTAACAATTACATCCATAAACGAACAAACACTTGACCACGAACTAAATTTTACTTCGTGCACTAGACCAATTAAAACTAGCAACTGCAACTGAATTTACTTTTCAACCACACCTCACACCATTACAATTTGCTCACCAAACGAGCAAATCACCCACCGGTCCTAATTAAAAGGTTCCTATTCTAATGTAAACAGCAGATGGTCGACTCAGATAGAGAACAATTATCGAGCGATATCCCGGATTACATCACCCGAGGGAATATGAAGTTAGCGGCCGATTCTACATATTTGCATAAATTGCGCTTTCAATTAAACTTAGATCTGCGACTGATGCATCGACGAATCTCTATAATTAATGTGAGATATTCGGAATAGGGTCCAGATTGTGAATGAATGAAGAACTGTGAATGAATTGGATTACGTATTTTCCCGTTAACCGTGATCAATCACGGTTATGATTCGTTAAGGTAAAATAAGTCGACATATTGAAGTTGAGAAGTTTGTATGAATCATAGCAGGTGGCTTTCTGTAGTTTCTGCCTACCCCATAGGAAGAAAGCGTGAGTTTATGTGTGTGTGTAGATTAAAGTTACACTACCGCAATATCGTAAGTGTCTTTCAGTATTAATTTATGTTCGTTTTCATGCTGTCACTTCATATTAAGCCAAAAGAAGCCAAACCAACCTTTAAGTGAAAAGCATATTTGAATGAAAGAAGATAAATATCATAGTTTCCAAACACCAGACAAAAAGGAGTGTATGAGCTACCATAAATTGAATGTCTGCGATGTAGATGAAGCGTAAGTTTCTGTCACAGATTGTGTAGGCATGTTCTATTTCTGCCACCACCTAAGTTGTGTCCTAGTAAACGAAATAGTATTATTTATAAGTGGTGAATCACTTGTTTGAAAGTTCTAATATTAGAAAATTGCATACATAATATTATGTAATACGCGGTCAAGTTATTAGAACCAATACATGTTGACGACACATAGACAACAGAACTTACCTACGAGTGTGGCCGTCGTAGTGACGTCACTGATCATTGATCGATCGTACGTGTATATAACTTTTTACCATCACGGAAAAGCGTAGTTATAAGTGGCCGTAAGACGTATATGAATCGATTGAATTAAATAGCTAAACTTGCTGATGTGTAGGCTTCTTTGCGTAGGTTTCATGGAACCTAGTAACACAGTTATTAGTAGCTGGTTATGGTTGAGGCACGAATGCAATTGTTACGTGTATTCACGTCTAAACATAAGATTTATAAACTTATTCTTCTTCTTTTAGTGCCTCTCGAATTATTATTGAAGGTTGGACATCAACTTCGAATATTTTTCCTTGTCCTTCGTGAGGTGAAACAGGTCAGTAGCACTCATTAATCCAGTCCATTCACGAATTTGTTTATCAAAGGCCTGCCTCTTCCTTTTCCAGACAAGTTCGTCCTCGGACATTGCCAGTCCTTTCGGTAGGAGTCAAGTTTGTCCCATCGTTTTTGTCTTGGTCTGCCGCAAAGGCGCCTAGAATTTAATGAGTCACAATCAGTGGTTCTTTTAGCTCACAGCTCATCTGATTGTTCTCTATCCAATTACGATTTGTTCTCCAAAAAAAATTATATTGAATATTAATCCTGCCTATCTTCCCAACTACGTTGGGGTCGGCTTCCAGGCTACCGTCTAGTATTTTTTTTGTACGAGTAGGTAAATACCTATGTAGTTTTATAGACATGATGGATAGTGGTTTTCGCTGACTATGGACATCAAGCATTACAATTATTATACTTAAATACCACAGAACACAGAATCTCCAAACGATAGAGACGGCAGCACCAAAGGTCCGTGGTAGAAGTTATGCGCTCAACGCCTTCAGCATTCAAAGCCACCAGTTTCTATACGTCATTTGTGTCGTAGTGCACTTGTTTTGTATGAAAAGTGTTGACAATGAGGCCTCTATCAGCGGCCGATGAGGCCTCTCTGTGCTCTGTGTTACACACAAAGTTGAAAAATGTATGTCCCTGTAATTTCAAAACACTGTTTTAATTTGTGGCCCTGTTAGGATTCATTATGCTTTTCCCTAATAACAGTAGCGTAGCGTTCAGTGACATCTTGATTGCTCTAAGTAATTAAAGTCTAGTTGACAATAGCCCTGTTACATGTTCCATCTGATACTGTCGTGACGTCACCGCTGAGTTATGACGTGTTGTTCTCTATTGTCGACTGGCATTTGTTTTTGTTGTCAATATGACCATATATTTATTGTATAATACTCTAAATCAATGTATATGACTGATTGGTATTTAAGTATCGAGGCCATTGGAACTTGTTAGTTGGGAAGGTCGAATATGACTCGTAAAAATTGTTTAGTTTCGTAATTTATACTAATATTACGAGTATAAACACACACAGACTCACATGACATTACATGTGGCGCCGCATAATCAGCCTATAATGTTCCCACTGCTGGGACACAGGCCTCTTCTCTTTGAGAGGGAGTGGGTTGTAAATCTACCACCCTGGCTCAGTGCGGGTTGGTAGATGTCACATGACTTCGAGTTTTTGGTTCTAGGACATGCCGGTTTCCTCACGATGTTTTCCTTTACCGTTTTGAGAGCAGTGGTGATGAAATTATTTACACAAAGTAAAGCGCCTGCCTGCTTGTTCGATCCCACGACCTGCAACTCGTAAGTCGGGTCCGTTACTAATGGGCCACCACTGCGCCGACCGCAAATAAATTGGGATATGGGCAAGAGAATAATTATAACTAATATTATAAATGCGAAAGTAACTCGGTTTTGTTTTTTTGATATGGCATCTCGTAGTTGACCTTGAGAGGTCATTCCTTAACTGGAGGTAACTACTTAACTGGACAAAAGTAACTCTGTCTGTCTGGTACCTTTTCATGCCGCGCAAATCCGTTCAGCAGAAAAGTTTTCGATGATATTTGGCACACAGGTAGAGCATGACCTGGGTTACGACAAATTATACTTTTTATCCCCGTAGAACGTTCCCGTTGGATAATTTCCGATCTCTATGCGACCGAAGCCGCGGGCAAGCTCTTATAATATACCGGGTGTGGCGTAAATAGTGGTCCAACGTTAAGGGATCGATACACCGTATATTCAGATATCACATGCCGCAATTTGAACTACTTTTTTTCCATAGGTCTCGAATATTTTTTTATTTTTAGAAAAATTGACTTCTTTTGTTACTAATTTGGTTGTAATTATAAACTAAGTTAAACCTAAAAAAGGCCCTCGAGGCATTCTACCGAGGATGCTGGCGGCATTTCCTCGCTGAATTGCAATGCTGTTGCGTTGCGCGAGAAAGCCGCCAGCTTTTCGGTCACCAGTTACATCAACTAGACGTTTCGCGATTTCCGCAAATAGGTTATTAATTCATTTAAATGAATGTTTGAATTCCTCTAAAATCAAATAGTCACGTTAATTTAAACATCAAACGAGCACACATTTGTCATACTTGACTTGTATGACGTACTATAATGTGATTCTTATCACGCTGACATAAAGTTCAAATTAGATTGATCGACGTCATCGTCAAACATATCAACTAACAAGTGGTTTACTTTAATAATAAATTCTGTTTTAAGTTTTCGTCACTTTATTTATGAAGCTTACATAACATTGCACCTGTATTTCCCTGTAGGGTTAGGCAGAGGAGTAGGTACCTAATAAGAGATACACATTTCGCCAGTTATGTTTAAGTCTCATGTAATGAAGGCGCCCTATTGCCATCAACCGGGCACGAATCCAGACTCCGGGCTGCTTCTGAGAAATTCCAGATAGAAAAACCCAATAAAACTTTGCCCGACCTGGGAATCTAACCTAGGACCTCATGCCTAGACTAACGAGGCAGTCCAAACTTAAATTAATCAAATAAAATAGTCACTGGTGTAACTAGAACCAACCTAAGATATTTAAATTATTCTTGGTTAGTTTGTTAACTATTTGACTTTAATTGATTTAAAATAGATATCTCATTGTCTTTTAAATTTTCTTCTTAGATGCAAAAATCAAATTCATTTTTCCTCTTGATTGTATGACAACCTACGTCAATTTGCCGTATTATAGCGATTTCATACACCTGTCAACGAATGACACAACATGGACAATTTAAGTTGGTAGTCAATTTGCTTAACAATTAATTTGCCTGACTTTTCACATAATTGATTATTCAAACATTAGTGTTACGAAGATTAACCCCAATTTATGAATAGAGAACTTGTCATCACATCTAGCCCAAACTCAGCTTACCGTTTGCTCAAATATTGGAACAAACATTTACTCGCTGCCAATTTACTTGGAGTTTCGAACATTGCAGTGCTGTAGAACAGAGATATATGTATACAAACATGTTGGGACATTTCTATGGGCTCTAACCAAATATCGCTTTCAAGAGAAATGTGAACCATCAGGCTTAGCATGACGCTTTCTATTTCTACGAAGAATAGGCACAGCTATTTCTATACAAAGTGACATTTCGTTTCTCCATTTTTGACATCGCACCGTAAAAATCCTTCTACAATTTGTCTTTCGTTTCTAACGATCTTTGTCTAGGTCCTTTTTTATGTAGAAGGATTTCTACGGTGCGATGTCAAAAATGAAGAAACGAAATGTCACTTTGTATAGAAAGAGCTATGTCTTTTCTTCGTAAGATAAGATAAGATAATATTTATTTACTTAAACGTGTATCATACATACAAGAAAGACATACATACAAGATGGGAACAACATTATTGGGTACAGACATGTTTGCCACATGATGTGACGTGCAAATGTCAAGAAATATTATTAACTAGATGCACCCCGCGGTTTCACCCGCATTAGTTTTGACCCCGTGGGTGTATCGGGATAAAAAGTATTCCATGTGTTATTCCTGGTTATAAATTATCGGTGTGCCAAATTTCATCCAAAGCCGTTCAGTACTTTTTGCGTGAAAGAGTAACAAACATCCATCCATCCATCCATCCATCCCTACAAACTTTCGCATTTATAATATTAGTAGGATTACAACATTCTCTTAAAATAACAATTATTTAATTAATTAAAGATATAGAAAGCTTCATGCTAAGCCTGCTGAGCGTTTATTGTTAAAGAAATAAGTCTTACTTGTGGTCATAGTGTTATTAAGATGCGCTTCCGTCATATATCACTTACGGTTGAAATCTTCTTGTCTAGTGTGAGAATATTAGCTCTTACCGCGGTAAAAAGACTGGCTACGGTCAGTATGCTGATAGCACGAGTAACTAACTGCCCAAGAACGCTTAGTACATACCTATCATTACTCGTGGACGATATGAATTGTTGATCTAGTCAACACAACCGTGAATACTGGTTGTTATAAAGAGTTCAATACTCCATAAAAAATTACCTACAGTCGTACTTATACGTAATAATTAATAATACATACCTACAGTTACATACGTAAAACTCACGCCTTCTTCCCATCGGGGCTGCAACTACAGATCGCCACCTGCTACGTGTTGATCAATAAAAATAAACCCACACAATCACGAGAAGCTTCATAGAAACCATGTTAGGGGAAGATGCTCTTTGGCTCTACCACAGACGTTATTTCCTGTAGACAACAAGCTTTATTCAATTCGCTTCGAAACCGTATACTTAACGTCTTTCCAGTCGCACTGGCACGGCAAGCCAAGCTTATGTCATAGTAAAATATAAGCCAGTATGCAATGTGGTTGTGGATCGTCCACCATGGACGCTATTAAAGTTAACTTAACATAGTATAATATTCCACCTGTATTCCCCGAATAGTAAGGCAGAGGCGACTTCCACATTTCACCAGATATGTTTAAGTCCCATGTAATAGGGTGCGAGCATATTACCATTAACAGGGTACAAATCCAGACTCCGGTCTAGTTATGGGAAATTAATCACGGAAACCCAAACATATTGCCCAACTTGGGAAAAAAATTGTAGTGTGGGGGACGTGCTACACTAAATAAATATATTTCTTTTTTTAACTGTTTATATGTTAATCTTTTATAATACAATACACATTCGTTTGTGAGTTTATACAAGACTGTCTCTATTGACAATTCATAATTTTTAATCTATATTCCGATTTTAAATATGTATTTATATTAAGTTGCTAGCGTCAACTAGCGGCTAGGATGATGCATTATCATAGAACCTCTACTTCGAACCCAGGAGGACCTCACGCTCAGCAGACATTATTTTTTGTAATGCACAAAAATATGATAAGATAATAATAATGTATAATTAGACCGCGAATTGGACATGGAATGTCAAAATACTCAACTGTCAGGCCACGACACGAAGGCCAGTTCGCCACTAATTACATTATAAATATAACAGTACCTCATCGATGCGATGCAACGATGTAATTGTCCCACTGATGTCTTTGTCTATACCACAATAGCCTTCGATTATTTATTGGCAAAGTATTGATCGGCTTCTGTAACATTCTGTATACAGTTGCGGAATGAAAAGGTTAAGCACCTTTTTACCTTTGGTATTTTTTCTGACTCTGACTTACCAATGAAATAATACCAAAGAAACGATGGATGGACTGTATGAAAGATGATACGGCTAGAAAGGGTGACTACTAAAATTACGACTAATGGAGAAGATAGAAAACATGCTGCCCTGACCCCGAATACATTGGGATAAGGGCAAGGAAATGATGTTAACTTTGAGCAACTAATTCTTGAAATGAAAATGAAGGTTTGAAAAGATGAAGTTTTAGAGGTATGAGGAGCAGGATGTTTACATGATGGAGGATCCTCCAACCTGACGGGTGTTGTGTCCGGTGAGCGACTGCCCGTCTGGTTGAAGGATCCTCCCTTTTCTTTAAAGGATGAGTGAACTTTACATCCTGTCCCCTGCCTTGCGCCTGTGCCCTGTGTCAGTGTACGTGGACTCTAGACATAAGTACGTTATGCAAAGATATAATATGCATTTGAAAACTGCTTAAATATTTTGTTCCGCGACTGTAACTTACCTATGCCAGCCGATCAAAAGGTAAATGTTCTACAGAACGTCGACCTTTCTACAGCGAACGGTCTACGAGTAACTGAATGAGCTCAAAACCTCGGACACACCAATTAGAATATTCAGTTATACGCATAATACAGCCACAAATTCTATAGTTGATGTTCATGAAACTAATATTTTTGTTTTTTGAACCATAATTATATCAATTTTAATTGGTCAAGGACAGCTAATGAGACACAATTGATTTTCTATTGTTTGACTCCGAATCGGTGTCGCGCAGAGCTTTACAGGTTAATTGTGTTTTCGTAAATATTACACCTGCAAATCATAACTTTAAGATAAGGTTGTGTTTTTCCTAATTAAAAAACTGATATACTAGGAAGCAGCACTTAGCTGTAGTTTTAGTTACGACTAATCTGTAAATAATATAAAACGCGTTTCGTGTGTGTGTGCTTAGTTCTTCGAAAGTACCTAAAGCATTTTGGTGCAGTTTTCACCACAATTAAAGAATTTATTCCGGTTGGATAACGAGCATTACACATTCATATTTACTCAAATATAATAAATAAATCTGCATGTTTTAGTGGTTGCCCAATGGTAACGACCACGACTTAAGAATTGTTCGTAGGTTCGCACCCTGACAGGTGCTTTTACTTTGTGTAAATTGTTTCATTACCACTGCTGTCAAAAGGGTGAAGGAGAACATCGTCAGGAAACCGGTATGTCCTAGAAAACAAAAAATACGAAGACATGTGACATCTACCAACCCCCACTGGGCCCGCGTGGTGGTTTACGGCCCACTCTCTCTCACACAGAGGAGGCTTGTGTCCCAGCAGTGGGAAAATTATAGGCTGCATATTTTGTCAAGTCGTGCGTCGCTAATCGCGTATAAAAAAAAGCATCATATTCGATTCAGTTGTCGATTTTGTACAGAATTAACATATAGAACATACAGAACTTGTGTTTGTTTTGTAACAAATGTTGTTTATCAACTAGTAACTGTTACTAGATGTATGCATAATAACTGTCGGTTGTTCGGTATTGGAACAGCGTACAGTTATTCGCAGACCGGTCGATGTTGCACACCCGTATTTACATAACAGTCTTATGACGTCTATTGCTGAATATGAGTATCGTAATTTTAGAAGTCTAGTTACACTGGTAGATATTAGATTTATATAGCATAATCCAGCCTATAATGTTGGGAACATTATAGGCTGGATTATGCTGCTGCTGCTGGGACACAGGTCTCCTGTCTTCGAGAGGGAGTGGGCTGAAATCTACCATGCAGGCCCAGTGCGAGTTCGTAGATATCAGATGTTTTCGCATTTTTTTGTTCTAGGACATGCCGGTTTCCTCACGATATTTTCCTTCACCGTTTTGAGAGAAGTGGTAATGAAATAAATTACAAAAAGCAAAGTGCCTGCCTGCTTGTTCGATCCCAACACCAGTCGGGTCCATTAATACTGGGCTACCACTGCTCTATTTGGTGATTGAGACTAGGTCCATACATAAAAGGAGGCTATTTACTCACCTGCAACAGGGTGATCCTACCCGTCATATTAAACAACTTTCGCTGTGAAATTCATATCCGACTCGGGGAAAAAAGCAAAAATTATTATTTACTCAAAGTAAACCGCTTGCCTAAGTTCGAACCCATGACCTACAACTCGTAAGTCAGGGCTGGTACTACTGGGCCACCCCTGCTCTCTAGATTTATATAACTGTTCTTAAAACGGTTGAAACATAAATATGTTTACCTACCTTAAACTACGGTTTCCTAGAACAGTGGTGGCCGCCACTGGCTGCAGTGACGGCTGTCATGAAAATATTGTTAACGGAGTTTGACTTTACAGTGTCAAAAACGCTCTCTAGGAAAACACACCAACTTACTTTCATAACCACGACTACGAGTATGTCTGGACTTTAAAAGAGACTGTGACCTCTGAGTTAGTTTCGGCCTTTCTTCTCAGAGTAGTCAGATAGGAAACGCCGACCTCATCTAGTTTTATTTAAAAAATATGATTGACGTGTGAAAGTGTTTTTACAAACTGACTTACAGAAATAAAAATCATTTATCATTTATCATGAATAAGGTTTCAGTGACGTCATTCGCCGGTAAATTGCAGACGATATATGACGGCCACCGCTCTTCTAGGAAACCGCAGCTTTATTTGACACAACAAGATACAATCTTAACATTATTACAAACGCAACGTCTTTTTGACTGTTTGTTCGTTAATGCCTTTATAACTCCAGTATCACATATTTGGTTGTCGCAACCCAGTGCTGGGCACGCCACGATTGCGGCGATAAGTCCCCTCTTTGAGGAGTGGCTGGAGAGGCGCCACGGCGTCCTCACCTTCCGCCTGACGCAGGTCCTCACCGGACACGGCAGCTTCGGGAGGTTCCTGTGTCGGATAAGGCGGGAGGAAACGTCCGGGTGTCACCACTGTGTGGATCGCCCGGAGGACACGGTGGAGCATACGGTGGAGGTCTGCCTGGCTTGGGCAGAGCACCGCCGTGTCCTCGTGGAGGCGATCGGTGGCAGAGACCTCTCGCGTCCAGCCCTGGTTCAGGCCATGGTACGGAGCGAGAGGGCATGGGCAGCCGTCACCTCCTTCTGCGAAGCAGTAATGCTCGCGAAGGAGGAGGCGGGACGGTTGAGGGAAAGGCAAGTTTCGCGCCCTCTCGTCCCTAGCCGCCGCAGGAGACGCCCAGGGCGTCGGGAATCCCGGGCGGATTTCCGGCCACCGTAGCCGCGGGCTTGCGGACGGTGAGCAATGGGTAGCTCACCGTCCGGTAAGGACCAGGCCCGGGTCGACGGCGCGTTGTATTCCACGCGCGCCTCAAAGAGATGTCGTCAGCACATATAGTAGGGGTCCACTAGGGCCGATGCCTGCCGGCGTCGCGGGAAGGTACTTATGGGTCACCGAGGCCCCCGCAACACAGGCAACAGGAAGGAATACGGGTGGGTTTTAGTCAGTAAGAGTCTGACACACCCTCCCGCTCCGCCCAGAGCGGGAGAAGTTATTTGATGATTTCCCACCCTCAAAAAAAAAAAAAAGTATCACATATTTGATTTACTTTAATATATTTGTAATTCACACATATATCGTGGGTATAAAGGTTATAAATTATCTGATAGATTGAGACAAGAGTGTTTAACTTCATTATGTTTACCATTTGTTAACAAGTTTGTCATAAAATGTTACTTAGTGAGTTTTACCCTTATACCCACGATGTTCTGTGGCTAGTTTACAGATCATGCAAACGGCACAGCTAGTTATTTGGAACGAATTAATTAAACTACAAAAGTGTCACACACTTTATATGTTGCTTTACCTGCTCACTTTTGCTTCCAAAAATCAGACACTTTCGCAGAAATTCTAACCCAACATAAGGCATCTGTCTCAATCAATCAAAATAAATCGACTCAGCATAGGCCACTCCCAGGCTGCACCACACACCCTGTCCTCCGCCTTCCGCATCCAGTCTGTCCCAGTCACCTTTTTAAGGTCGTCAGTCCATCTAGCTGGGGGGCGTCCCCCACTACGCTTGCCGATACGCGGTCTCCACTCCAAGACTCGTCTGCTCCACCAGCCATCGGTCCTTCGACAAACATGGCCAGCCCACTGCCACTTCAGATTGCTTACCCTGCAGGCTATGTCGGTAACTCCGGTTCTCTTCCGGATAACTTCATTTCTGATCTTATCCTTGAAAGAAATTCCGAGCATAGCCCGCTCCATGGCGCGCTGAGCGCCCATCTGGCATCCGTCCCACCATTGGCGATTAAAGAGAAGCGATTAGACCTAGCAACTGAAAACGAGTTGGCGAGCATGTTCGTGAACGGGCGCCGTCAATAGGGACTGGTCGTTTCTTAGCTGCCACGGCTTATTTTAATTTATCTAATGTTTTTATCTTTTTACTAGATCTTTCCCGCGGCTTCGCCCGCGTGGAGGTTTTTTTCTTACATAAGAAACTTCTCCTAAAAGTAACAAACACAACAAAAAAATAATCAGCAAAATCGGTCGAGCCATTCACGCGTGATGCCGTGACCAACGGAAATAGGGATTCATTTTTATATATATAGATTATAGACACTTTTAATGTGCACGTCTTTCTACATTGTTCTCACATACATAATTTCAACATGAATGATGTACCTAACCAATATTTCTGTAACAATTTTTTTATTTAAAAGAGTGTCCGTGGAGTTTCTTGCCCGTTCTTCTCCATAGAAACCTACTACGCTTTGGAATGGGAACTAGCTTCATCTTTCTGACTGACCGACCCCTTGACCGTCCAAAAGTGCCTGTATTTCGTTTATTTGAAATAAATGCTTTGAGTATTGAGTTTGAGTTTGAGAGAGCGGCGATGAGCGATTACTCGCTGATATGCGTATTACTCGACCAAGCGTGAGTCTCACAGCGAGTAGTCTGTCCGCCAAGCGAGCGTCACTGAGCGAGTATTCTCTTTGATAGGTCTTGTTGCTGCGACAAACGAGATTCGCCGACAGTGCGAAGAGTCAGTAATCAACTATTAATATATGTATATTTTTTACTTATACGGGACCTATAAACTTTTGTACGTTTCTTGAGCGAGAAAATCGTTGATAGCTAGTCGCTTTCTCGTCCGCAGTGGGACAAGTGCCTTAACCACAGGATTAGTTGATTTTATAACGGCATAAAACTGGCATACTTTTTATTGTTCGGCCGATGACGTCGACTTCACACGTCATGACGCGGGCATGACGTGTGAATACCAATAAAGATGTGAATATCAATAAGTGTAGATGGATATCAATTAGAACAATAAATGTGCTTTGTTATATCTGCTGTAGTTCATTTCAATTTTATTAAGTTTCCTTTAGCAGTAATACAGTTGTGTACGTTGATGATGTTCTAAAATTTCCAGTCACTGTTGTTTACATAGCAAGTTGACAGGAACTATAAGGTGAAAAATAATAAATAAAAATTTGAGTCGTTGGTACCTTTTAGTAGCTACTAATGCAAAAAAAATAATTGTTGTATTTTTTCATTTCAATCAAATTCTCCTCGTATTAGTGAAGTCAAATTTTTTCTTGTTGTAAAATGAACGGCACCAACAGAATATTTTTCCTTGTAGACACTCTGTGTTGTAATTTTCAGAGATATACATTTGCTTCAACTTTAAAACCGTACATAATCACCTGATAGCGTGTTCTTACCCATAACAGTTAGTTTTAGATAGCAACGATATATTTTCCAAATTCTAGACTACATAAAGTTTATTTATCAGTAAATGATAAATGATATTATTGCTGTAAGTAGGTTTCTACAAACACTTTTATACGTCAATCATATTTTTAAAACTAGATTAGGTGCCGCGGCGTTTTCTATTAAACTACTCTGAGAAGAAAGACCAAAACAAACTAAGAGGTAACAGTCTCTTAAAGTCCAGACATAATCTTGGTCAGATCATCTGAGGACCATGTAGATTGGTGTCTGAAATGGTATTTTGAGGAAAGTACCACACAGATATGAGTATACCTGTCTGGTCAGTGCAGGCATTTGCCAGTAATCGTGCAGCTCAAATTAGAATTTAAGGAGCTCAACAATTCGACGAACAATACCAAAGAAAGGACATTTAGGTAGGTCGCATAAAGTACTCAAACGTAATAGAGTATATTACTATACATATACGAGAGAAAATCTATAAATATATTATAGAGATGGTTTAGGCAAAAAGGAGTCGGAAAATGTTACTTTTAGTTCATAAAATAACAAAATAAATTTTAAAATTCAATTCAACGTTTTCAGTTTTTCTAATCTGCTAAAAACACCATGAAATAGTAGCCGCCATGTTATTACGTCATACCGCTATGTAAACTAAAACGTGTCAACTGTCAACTGATAGTTAGATGATAGATCAGCGCATTTGTTTACATAGCCAAGTGACGTCATGACCACAGAGCAACATGGCGTCCACTGCGTCCAGCGTTGTCGTCAAACTACGCGCGAAATATGTAAATGTAAAATTTAAATCCATTTTTATGGCACTTATCGATTGAATAAAAATTTTGAGATTATTTTTTTGGAGCATATTAGCACTACTTATAGGATTTAATTAAGACCGTTTTCAAAAATGGGTGAAGACCCTATTATGTAAAAAAAAATAATTACGCTTTCTAAAAACAGGCCGTCCTACAATCCGAGTAATCTTATTTGATTAAGCTTATCAATATTATTGTGTCAAATTCTCTACCACAGACTATAATAATCTTTGATATTTATATGAATGTTGGATTACCATCTACAAATAAACAATACATATAGAAATTATTTGAGGTTTAGATAAAGAGGCGAGCAGTGCAGCAGTGTTGATGAAATAATTTACACAAAGTAAAGCGCTTGTCTCTGTTCGAACCTACGATCTACAACTCGTAAGTCGTTAGTATATGGCTTGCAAAGCATTCATTTTAGTTGCAGCATATAAACCTTTATTTAGCGAAAATTCCAACAAGAATATTTCGTTTTATACCAGGAAATAGGATTAAAAGCTACGTATAAAAGAATACCAGATTATAATAATACATAATTTCACATGAGTTTAATATTCTGTAATGCGACTTTTGTGCGTTCATAATAACGACCCATGGGGTTGTTATAGAATATGGTGCTGTACACTATTGGGTTCTACGAACCGTTCAGTGTTAATTGCGTTAATTAAATAAAAACGTGATGAAACTTAGTCCCCGGGTGAGACGGGAGTAATGTAATGTAAACCTGTAATAACTGCAATACCTTCTTAAAATTATTGACTTCAAGGTATAATAAAACATCATATTACAGGCACTGGTTAGTAAAATGCAAAATCTTAAAAAAGAGAAAGGTGTCTGAGATAGATACTGGACGATGAGCAATGATTAGCTCACCGTCCGATAAGGACCAGGCCCGGGTCGACGGCGCGTTGTGTTCCAAGCGTGTCAGCACATCCTCCAAATTGCTTGATAATAATTACCCACCCAAAAAAAAAGTCAGGAGGGTACTAAGTTACGGATCATCTGAAATCCTACATTTTATATCTGCTATAGATCCCTTTTTCCATGTAGCACAAAGTCAAGCTAGTGCAAAGTGAAGTGCTACTAACATTTATTAACACAAGTTTTGCTTATATGAAAATGTGTATGGTTAGGTTATTTTTCTCTGGGCCTGTGTCGCTTGAATATAAATGGTGTTATTATTAAAGATACAATTAAATACTAAGAATTAAAACATTAAAATAAAAAATATGGGATCACACACACGTGCGAATATTCATGGAGTATTCAGATTGAAACTTTACTCCCTACCATCTTTTTTTATCGTATGTTTAACCACTGCTAGGCAAATGTCTCCCATAGTTTTCCATTGTGCGTTGCCTTCATCTAAACATATATTCTTAGGATAGTATTGAAAATAATGTCAATCAAGGCCAATTTTATTTTTATTTTTTGTTAATTTCCTTTGCTCTACAACACCACGTGAATTATTAATATTATTAATCAAGACAAGAAGAAAATATGTGTAAAAAATAAACACATTTTTTTGTGTTGTTTAATAATATTAATATAATTCAAGGAATAATTTAAGGAAACACAAACCAGCAAGTCACGTCCGCTTAAAATTTAATTTAATACCCCACGAAAATTAACACCAAAACTTACCTCAAAATATAATAATAAAACTAAAAAGTCAACTAACATTTTCCTAATTCACTTTACACCTGCCAAAACACTGAACTAACCTCGTTATCCGATATTTTTTAATGCTGAAATATCGGAGTAGCCTGCCGTCATGCGATAGCGTGTACTTCATATTTTTATTCGAAACAACGAGGAAATCGTTGTATAAACAGAACTCATTTAAACCTCCCCTATCCTGAGAAGGTAGGTTACTTAAACCTGGTTGACACGCACTGTAAGTATTGACTGGTGGTTTGCAACTTCCGAAAATCCTTATTAGAATCCCTATCCTAACTGATATCCTAACTAATATCCTAACTAAAATCCTAACTAATATCCTAAATAATATCTTAACCAATCATAATTCTCCTGCCCTTATCCCAATTTATTTGTGGTCGGCGCAACATGTGCCTTTCTTCCATACTTCTCTATTAGTTGTCATCTCGGTAGTCACCCCCTTTCTAGCCATATCATCTATCACACAGTCCAGCCATCGTTTCTTTGGTCTTCCCCTACTTTTATAGCCGTCGACATTAAACTTAAGACTTTCCAAGTTTCAGACTTTCAGACTGTCCTAATCCAGGTCATGGTCTACCATTGTGCCAAATTTCATCCCAATCCGTTCAGCCGTTTTAGCGTGAAAGCGTATCAAACGAACAAACTCACTTTCACATTTATAATATTAGTTAGGAATTTAGGATTACCCGACTGCGCGTCAGTAAAGACAGGGGTTATGTTTTGCACGCGTATCGTACAAATCAAACGAACTTAACTGTGAGTGAAGTTTAGTTCAATCTCAGATTTGATGCCACCAACTGCATCAAAATACTTCAAAAGTGCACATGCAAATACAACATATTTTATTTGTTGTAAAATATTCTTTTTTTCAATGTCTTTTTATTATTTGCCATAACATACATGTTTTTTTTTACTTTTATGCAAACCACTTAATTAAATTATTATTATTGTTATATCCGTACTACAAAGAACAAGAATGTTGTAGACCATAAAAATAATAGCACAATTTAAATGCATGCACTTTAATTAAATTGTAAGACTACTCGTAATGTTTCCAATTTCCGAAGCGTGTAATACAAAAGAAAGCTTACGACCTTGTCACATTATTAAACCACTATCGTACGAATGACCTGAATGACGCAATGGTAAAACCTTCCCTTTCTATAACGTTCCTAGATTAGGTTCCCATAGAGAAAAATATATACAATGCCCATATATATCCGTAGCCACTCGTAGATGCATTGAATCTAAAATGTTTTATTATTAGCTATTTTCTGCATGAAAGTGAAACGATATGCCGTAGCACGAGCTACGAAGCTCGTAGACGGTCTACGAGTTCGTAGCGTACAAATTAATCATCGAGCTGTTAATTCATTTATGTTGGGTTATTTTCATCGATTCACTTTCGTTGGCAACTAGCAAGTTGCTTTTCGTAATAACTTTGTTAGTAGGTGTTACAGTTGCGACTTAATACTTTTTTATTTTCTGTTTAGGTTCGGTTTACGTTTAGTAAGGGGAGGTAGTACTATTATAAATTAGTTATTGTCGATTCCTGTCGATTTTTCGTAGAATACATTTTCATCAGTTCACTTCAGTCTCCCATAATCATTCAATAACATGTTTACGTCGCGTCCGTGACGTACATAACATTATTATTCAAACACCAAGAGCACAATGGCTCACTTCCTATACCGAACAATAGTTCGTTTTCATATCGAACTGTTAATGGCGTTCATTCTATACAAAAATATAGTGACAATTCTTTGAACAGAGTCAAAGATGACGAGACGGTCGTGTGACGTCACTCGCGGCACTCTGCGGCTGCGGCTATCGATCGGATAAGGTCGTGTCATCTCGCTCACTCCCGTGATCTCATCTCGCGCTATCCCGCTCGCACTCGCGTACCTTCGCCTCGGTGAAAAGCTGCGTTCCGAAATACGCTACTAATATTTATTTTAACGCAACCACCCGGGTTGCTACACGTGGTGGCCGAGTCGCTTTTACCTGAATTTTCTTATTGAGTTTGCACGTTATGGTAAAAAATATTACAATAGAACACAATGTACTTAACTCTAGGTTACAATTAAACATTAAACTAATTTGGTATATCAACATTTTCACTTCCATGAACTCTGTAAATTCGCATTACTATGTAATTAATTAGTTTGTTAATAATACATTATTCTTGGAAGGTTTGAACAGCTAACTACCGCGAGGGATGACATAATCGGTTCAATTTGAACTCGGCAGAATATAATGGACGATGACCTGCGTATTGATGAACTTGGTGTAGAATGTTGGTATCTATAGTAGGTATGTATGTATACTTGAATGTTGTATATATAGGTACAATTGAATGTTAGATGTATAGGCTTGTTTACACAGAAAAATTATATTTTATTGGAAACTATATCGCGGAGGGGCTTGTGGCTAAGTAATAACAGCCGCACGGGTCGATCGATCAGGTTAAGCTACGCTTGTCGCGGTTGGTCCGTGGATGGGTGACCATCTTTACATACCAAGACCCCTCCGTGGCTCGGAAAGCACGTTAAACCGTTGGTCCCGGCTGTCATTTGTAGATCTTTGACAGTCGTTACGGATCGTCAGAAGCTTGAAAGTCTGACAACCAGTCTTACCAAGGGGTATCGTGTTACCCAGCCACTGGGTTGTGGAGGTCAGATAGGCAGTCGCTCCATATAAAATACTGGTATCCAGCTGTATCCGGTAAGACTGGAAGCCGACCCCAACATAGTTGGGAAAAGGCTAGGCAGATGATGATGATCGCAACATAAATCTGAAATCGCCATCCAGTCTTGAGCGAGCGTGGTGATAAATGCTCGTACCTTCTGTGTACGAGAAGACGTTTTTGGCCTGCAATGGGAGAATAAAACGCTGGTATTATTATATTATTTATTTTAGAAGTATGTACTCGTATGTAAGTATATTCTCTTATTATTAAACAAAAAAGAACTATTCACGAATTTAAATATACGAGTATTTAAATTCGTGAATAGTTCTTTTTTGTTTATGTATTTTGTTTTCTCCTTTACTCTTACACACGGTGTCTACATCTCTTTGTCTGCTGTCCTATCGCAGGTATGCTGGAAGAGATTCCTTTAGAAATAAGCATCACTCTTGTGCGTATTTTTCTGTTCCTTTCTTCTTGTTTGTTTATATGTGTACAAAAACTGCTAAATAAATAAATAAATTATCGCAATGCTGGATTCGATTTGATTCGGATACAGCTCAAGTATCAATGTCCAAGTGAATTTTTCAGTAGCAACAGTAGAAAACATTAAGGCAACGTATTCTATTTCAGAAATTGTAAAAATCAACAAGCGTCATGCTCTCTTTTAGGGTTCCGAAGTAAACAAGGAACCCTTACAGTTTCGCCATGTCCGTCTGTCCGTCTGTCGGTCTGTCTGTCTGTCTTTCTGTCTGCCTGTCTGTCTGTTCCCGCTGTAGCTCAGTGAAGCTTAGTACTAGAAAGCTGTATTTTGGGGTAGGTATACATATTAATCACGCCGACAAAGAGATAGAATAAAATCATGAAAAAAATGTTTAAAAGTGCTAATTTTTAGTCAAGCTCCCCCCCCCCCCCCCCGTACCAGCTAAATGGTTCTTTATGGAGAAAAAATTCATTTAACCATTTATGGGTCAAATATAGGCAGATTATAGTAAATAGTCTATAATTAATTGCCTCGTTGGTAGTCGCAAGCGCCACTGTTGAGCAAGAGGTCTTGGGTTCGTTCGTTTTCCCATCTGGATTTTCTCAATAGCAGCCCGTAGTCCGGCTTTATGCCCGGTCGATGGCAATATACTTGCCCCCTATTACATGGGACTTAAACATAACTGGTGAAATGTGGGTGTACTATAGTAACACCTCTGCCCAACCGCTCGGCGAATACTGGCGTGACGTTATGTAAGTTAAGTACTGAATAAAAACGTAGGTTCGCCCGAAAAGCTATTGTAGCGGAGCCGCCGGTTATACAAACATAGTTATACTACCAATAGGTATTCTGCAAAGGCTACCAGGCTACATAATATACATTAGGCTACATCACTGTTTAATATTAAGAAGCTGACAACACCTAAACCACGGTCTCTGTCAGACTGCATAGAAAAAAAAGAGAAGCACGATGACACAACGCTTGTAATTTATTGCAAAATATGAAGCAATTATCTATTTACTCAAAATTGAGTTGAGTAATCGAAAATAAAAAACAACCAAGTTTTGCATTCAAATAAGACGTCCTTGTTATTAATTAAATACGTAACGTATGTTGATATTTAATACAGATATTTTGGTTTGGAACTTAAGGTACGTAAGAGGTTACTTTAACGTTAGTTTGTATCAAGATTTTTTTTAAAACGTGTTTTGGTAACACCAAGTTTTTAGAAATATGTTCAAAATTAACATATATTTTTTTCCGCTACCACAAACTATACAGATTTGGCAATTTCTTTTCTTAAGACTAGCCTGTTTTTGTCATTTGCCTCTTGTGAGCGACTTAAACGCGTTTAGCATTACTTAAGGTTTTTTATTCGGAATCGATTTCTTTCCTCTTGCAGGCTTAGCATGACGCTTTCTATTTCTACTTTACTGAAGAATAGAAATCGCTTGTCTACATTTCTCGGTAGAAAACTGTCAACTGTCTACACGGAAACGTCATTTTTGATTACTCTTCCGTCGACAAAATGCTTCTCTACGGTTCTCGTGCTAAGCCTGCAGGTGTGCGGCCTTCCAAGTTATACAAGCTTAGTTGTTTAAACCTCTGGCAACACACAGACAACGGAAGGAACACGGGTGGGTTTTAGTCAGTAACAGTCTGACACACCCTTCCGCTCCGCTCAGAAAGTTTCCCACCCATAAAAAAAATCATTGCAGCGGGGTTTAACTTTACAGTGTCAAAAATCGCTCTCTAGGAAAACACACCAACTTACTTTCATAAATAACATTTCAGTGACGTCATTCGCCGGTAACTTGCGGACGCTTTGTGGCGGCCACCACTCTTCTAGGAAACCATAGCTTTAAGAAATCGAATTTATGAAATACTTGCTGCACCCCGCGGTTTCACCCGCATAAGTCTCGATCCTGTGAAAATAGCAGGATAAAAAGTATTATATTTCCTAATCCAGGTCATGTTCTACCCATGTGCCAAAATTCAACTAAATCCGTTCAGTCGTTTTAGCGTAAAAACATTACAAACAAACAAACTAATTTTCGCATTTATAATAATTAGTTAGGATTAAGATTTAAATAAGATAAAACCCTCCCTGGGCAGTCCACCCCATTTGCTGACTTTTTATCACGGCAAAAACTACTCCGTTGTCCGTTGTTCAATTGGAAGTCGTAGTTTCTGTCAAGAAAACTATAGAAACTCATCATTTGAAGTCAACGCCAATACGCCTCTTCACTGTTCACTACTCATTTACCAGCATTATTTCCACCCATTTAGAGATTAACAGAGGTTAACTAAGCAGTAGTGGCCCAGTGGTAACAGCCCCGACTAACGAGTTGTAGGTCGTGGGTTCAAACCCAGGCAGGTGCTTTACTTTGTGTAAATAATTTCTTCACCACTGCTCTCAAAACGGTGAAGGAAAACATCGTGAGGAAAACGACTGTCCTAAAACCAAAAATTCGAAGATATGTGACATCTACTAATCCGCACTGGGCCCGCGTGATAGATTACAGCCCACTCCCTCTCCAGGAGAGGAGCCTGTGTCCCAGCAGTGGGAACGTTATAGGCTGATTATGCTTATGCTAGAGATTAACATAATCCTGATTGTCCTACCATACAGTTTAATTAAGAATCATGTTTTTGAGTCACGCTAGATCACTCCTCGTAGGTCTGCATGGATGAATTGTCTCTCCAATACAGAGACAACCAGTGTGCGTGAACAAATATGCATGACTTGAAATCGTAGGCACAGCCAAAAGGGAAGCGAAAATAATAATCAATTGCTGCCCGACTTACTCCACAAATGCTAGGTTGCATATTTTAAGACGTATTCTATCTTATGTCATTCTGGGCCCACTGCCAAACTTGGCTTTCAACTAACCGCCATTTTCTAAAAGCTTATTCAATCTGTAAAAGAATTTCGAACTGATATGATTAATAGAAAGCGCAAACGCTACTGCTGAGCATGAGGTCCTGGGTTTGATTCCCAGGTCAGGAAAGGTGTTATTGGGTTTTTCCATCAGGAATTTCTTAGTAGCAGCACGGAGTCTGCATTTGTGCCCGGTTGGTGGTAATAGGCTCGCCCCCTATTACATGGGACTTAAACATAACTGGCGATATATGGGTGTACTACAGGTACACTTCTGCCTAAACCTTCTGGTATTACAGGCGTGATGTTATGTTATGTTATGTTATCATTAATAGAATATTTAGATCAAGCCAACTGCCTAAGCCAACTGGCTAAAGTTATATTTGACATCAGATTAACGACATAATTAGGCTTCCGGAAACCGAGGGTGAGTCTTACTGACTTTTATTAATTTGGGGTTTCTGTAAGGTTTTCAAAAGTAAATTACAAGTGGCAGACTTCGTCCGCGTGAAATTTCTTGTCATCCCGACCCACCGCGTCGCATCGCATCGCCTGCCCACGCTATTAATTCGTTTTCGCTTAGCGTTTTTTCTGACTTTTTTCTTCTTGATAGGCTCCTTAGGGTCATAGCGTAGCGTAGTGGTCCACTAGGGCCGATGTCTACCGGGGTCGTGGGTAGGTACCAAAGGGTTACTGAGACCCCTTGCAACACAGGCAACGGAAGGAATACGGGTGGGTTTTAGTCAGTAAGAGTCTGACACACCCTCCAGCTCTGCCCAGAGCGGGAGAACTTATTTGAAGATTACCCGCCCAAAAAAAAGGGTCATAGCGTGATGTGAAATACCCTATAGCCTTCCTCCAAGGATTCTTCCAAGGATTGGGCTATCAAATGCAAAATGAAAGAAGAAAAGAAGTTTCAAATCCGATTGGCAGTTGCAGAGATTAGCGCGTTCAAACAAACAAACAAAAAGTTCAGCTTTATTATTAGTATTGATAGATATACGTTTATTGAGTAGAACATATAATTAACATAGTTTATTTTTTATTAAACAATTTACAATATTAATGCTACTAACTAAAAACATAGTTTATTCATATTGATTTGTACATAAAAAAAAACAAATATACCTAATTAATTAATAAAAATAACTAAAACTATACACAAACTAAAATAGGGCGTCGAAAAATTCATCCACATCGCTGTCGACCCAAGAGACTGGCGGCATTGCCACGTTGTATGGCAAAGCTTAATCTCTGGCCAAGGTAAAAGCCAGCACATGGGTCACGGGAAGTGTCAACCAGCCGTCTGGAGATTTCCTTAAAAAGGCCATGAGCACTCGTATTGATAGATAGATGTGTAGGTGGTACCTTATTCTTTATTCGTCCCTTATATTTTTCTAAACATAAACAAAAACGAAACAGTATTTATTGGGTTCGCACAGGAAATCACAAATTAAACTAAAAAACACTCATAGAAACATAAAAAAAAACAAAAACAAAGTAAAATAAAAACAAAAAGTCATGTACGAGGCCAAAAGGCTCCTATCTCAGCATAATGCTGCGACATTTAAAAATAAATGTGGCAGCGCTGGTAACTTAGTCGGAATAACATAATCGGAGTCCGTATTTGTGGCCGGTAAACCACAATAGGACTACATAGGACTAAGGGCTTATGCAGTACTGGATAAATGTGAATGTACCTACTAAACAGTATGCACCTCTGCCCATCCCTTCAGTCAAATCAATCAATCAAAAGTCATTTATTCGAACTAGGCTAAGAATCACCACTTTTTGAACGTCAAAATTACATAAGACAGTCCCCCAAAAACGCCCGCCCTTCACTTCCTAGTGCTTTAGCTGGGAAGAAGTGGCGCAACCAACTCCCCAGCAGCACCCCTGTCTGTTTAGTTAACTTGATTCTTAAATTTATTGTATACAATGTAATTAACACAACGAATACTGGAGTAATGTTATGATATAATAGTTAGTAGTGGTTATTTAACTAAATGTGTATTGTTTAAACTAATGTACGTACTTACAAGTTTTACACTTTAAATAAAAACAATTAGATATTCTAACACTAAACCTAACAACAAACTTAATAGATACCATTAATATAGATATATGTTTCTGATACATTGGAAATGTCATACGTTACCACATTAAGGACAAACGAAACGAAACGAAACGTCATAAAACGCTTTCCTCGTCAAAATGTCGCAAGTTACGTGAACTTTCACATTCGAGTATAATTTTTCGCTCCATTCAAATATTCCAGTTTACCACATTCGATGAAATTAAATAAATTCATGGTATCGTAGTAACATCATAATATGTAAACGTTCAGAAGTGGAGTTAGTTTGATGCGATTTTACAAATAAACTAATATTATAAAGAGAAAAGATTCGATTTTTTGTATATTTGTTTGTTACGCTTTCATACTAAAGCAGCTGAACGGATTTGGATGAAATTAGGCACTTGGGTACACCATGGCCTGGGTTAGGACAAATACAACTTTTTATCCCGATATTCCTCAGGAATTAAGACTTATGCGGGTGAAACCGCGGAGCGCATCTAGTAATGTATATTCCTGTTCATTGCTCTTTTCAAAGAGACTACAAATTGATGCAATTTATTCATCCTTTCAATACGCTGAATTACGAGATAATATACAGTAATAATGAAACATAAGATAAACAGTCACACCATGTATACTGGTATTCAGATGCATTAGACTTGAAGCCAACCACAACATACTTGGGAAAAAGCTACGCGAATGATGAACCAATAAAAAGTAAATAAATAAGTAGTAATAGTTAATAGTATCAATGAAATAAATACGTTAGTACGCGCAGTACAACGTAATGCAATATTTTTTTTTTTACAAGAAAAAAAATACAACCGACTTCCAAAAAACACTACGAAGTGAAAAAAATAACTTCGATTTCGGAAGTCGGTGTCTTTAGATCTTTATTTTAGATCTTGCCACCGACTTCCGAAATTAAAGTTATTTTTTTCACTTTGTAGTGTTTTTTTGAAAGTCGCTTGTTTTTTTTTCTTGTAAAAAGTTTTTATATTTTTTTATTTTTTAGTAGGTCAGTTTGTAATGTATGTAAGTTACAATAGCCTAATTACGTTTCTTGATGCAGGCAAGTTAATTGTTGAGGAGTTCTCCTGTTAAGAACCAGGAGAACTGCCGCTCACCATATGCATTGTGAAGAGCATAAATGGCTTAGTAACCATTAAAGTAACCTAATGGCTTACCTAATCGAATCGCAACTCGTTAAATACTTTTTATTAAGTAGTTCCGGTGGCTATCTGTGTTCTTCATCATCAAAAAAGATATATATAATAAACATGTTTAATTGATAACCTCCTCCTTTTTGAAGTCGGTTAAAAATGGTTATTGTGTAAGAACAAGTTTTTCAATAAACTTTTAGTTTTAAAATTGGTACGTATAAAGTCACAGAAATTATTGACCAAGTTTTAAAATTAACGATTTTTTACGGTTATTTTGTTTCCGAATTTCAGCTGAAGCTGAAAATGCTGAACGCACTCAATGTTTCGCTGAACAACACTTTACAATATTTACTTTTATTTTTCACCGCATAGGAATAAATGCGAAAATAAATATTTACAACTTTAATCCTATTTGTCTGTTGTACTCCAATATTGGTTCAAAAAAAGCGTAGGCATGCCCGCCCGTAGATACTACGGTAGCGGTGTATGATCGAGTAATAATTAAAATCCGTTGTTGATTCGGTCATTGAACTATCACAGGTGGAGTAACATAACTGACATATTTTTTTTTACTTTTGCAAAACTTTATTTTGTATTCATTTTTAAAAACCGGCCAAGTGCGTGTCGGACCACGCCCGATGAAGGTTTCCGTAGTTGGGATTACTTGAGAAGAATTTATTCCAAAACCAAACTTAACATTGTAGTTGAAAAACCTGTTCTCCCATAAATCGATATATGCCACGGTCAATTCTCCAACTGCAAATTTAAGTTGGTCGACTATAACTCGTTAACTTGTAAAGCCTACTTAGCCGTGATAGTTTTCCTTTTAATTTCATTATATGTACTACTGCCATGCATTTTTTTATAGCTCCATAAGCAACCATTTAGCTGGCAGGTGGGGGACACTTGACTCTAACAAAAACTAGCAATTTAATGCTTAATACTACGCTTCATATTATGCTTAATATGATCCTTGAATCGAAAAGTGGTGTTCATAAACCTGCAATATTTTTAAACGGCCTATCCAACAATACCCCACACCATGGGGTAGACGAGAAAAAAAATATTATCCCCACATTACGTGCAAGGGAGGTCCGCAAATTTTTTTTTTTTCAGTATTTTATTTTAGCACTTTGTCGGCGTGATTAATATGTATACCTATGCCAAATTACAGCTTTCTAGTACTAAGCGTCTCTGAGCTACAGCGGGGTTAGACAGACAGACAGACAGACGGACATGGCGAAACTATAAGGGTTCCTTGTTTACTACGGAACCCTAAAAATATCCTTTCATTTATTTGACACAGCAACATAGCTCTAGTTTATACAACTCTCTAAGTTCAAATTGCCCTACGTAGAATTACTATTTCATGAAATCATGACATTTGAGGCCAATTCTAACTTAAACAGTTGTATTGATGTTTCTAATGATTACAATTCTGTAAATACATATTTATTATGGTGGCGAATCATATTTTGATCAACATACAGCCTGGTGCTGACCTGCAAATTACAAAAACTGAAAGGACATTTTTACTGGCTACAATCGCGCATCCCCCTTAAAAGTTACCCGTATTCATAGTGCAGGTTTTTACTTGCTTAAACCATAGTGGACGTGTTAATTAATCATAAATAATTATTATCTCAAACTACTCCCCGTGGCTTCCATCAGTTCCTTCATGCCACAATACTCTTGACCTCCATTACATTACAACCAACACATTATTATCGGTGCATAGCCCACAAAACCGTTACACAGCTGAAGTATCCCCCTACCCGCTAGCTCCCCTATGTTACCGTGCAAGTAATGGTCTTAACTCGTCACACCCGCCCTACTTCCCCACTTAATTACTGACCCGGTATAATTCTAACGCATTACACTGATGAATTTGTTGCATTTTCTTTATGAATTGTTTAAATTTTATTATTCTAAGTGTGTTTTATGGGATTGAGTTGCGAGAGTAAGGTTTTAAATTCGAAGTATTTTTGTGGACATTTTTTAACTAAGCGCTGATTACTCTCCAAGTTTGTCCACAACTGCAAGCGATGTATTTAGACTTAAGCCCAAATACAATAAAAATCACTAAACTCATTTAACGCTAAACGAATTTAAAATATCGTTCTGTTTCTGACAATTATTTGAAGATGACAGAGACAGAACGATGTTTTAACAACGTTTAGTGTGAAATGTGGTAATTATTGATTTGTGGTGCAAGGAGGCCTTAGTTAAGTAATCAACTCTTTTTTTATATGCACAATATTACATCAGAAAAGAACTACACATTGTGACCTGTCGCATATAATAGAAACTGAGACTTATGATAGTCGAAGACAGTGATTTCAGTCTAAGTTTTGTTATAAGTTGCCCTTGCATTATATTTTAAAAACGTACTATTTTAGGACAGGATATTCCTCTCGATAAGATTTTTTTTTTCACTTCGCTTTGTTGGCTGTAAAATGGCTTGGTATTATTGCACTTATTTTCAGTTTTACTGAATATAAAACTGGATTCACTTAGAGAAAACTTGTTGTAGAAAACTTTTGAAGTAGGCGTTTTAGCGCGAATACAGACGACAGACAGGCTTATACTTTTTCGGAGGCTTTTGGGCCTTTCAGAGAAATTATGTTGTACAGTGCCGTCCACATGTTGCATATTGCTTAGATACATGGCCCACAAGTTTTTGTTTAAAGAGTAACATTGATACGATAGTTTCGTATGGAGAAGAATGAGAAAAAAAAACCCTTTTGAAAGGGGCAACTTTATTAAATTATTATTTTTTCTTGTTTTCGAAATTTAAGTGCCTTTTATTTAATGGTTTAAATGAAATAAACGATTTGACTTTCTAATATTATGTCCACTTCACGAGAGCAGATGATGTACAATCAACTGTAATACTTAGTACAAGTAATATTTAGTACAGTGACGTCCACAAGTGCATGACACTGTAGGTCACAAGTGTTCTGTATTTAGTCCGCTTTGAAGCGACAGACGATGCTTAACCCAACTGCAATACTGAGCACAGCAACGTACAATGGCGTCCACAAGTATTATTAGGTTGAGTAAATATCGCGTATGACGTCCATGGACACTTGAGTAGCCGCTGAGTACTGTAATCCACTTTGCGTCGTCTGACGTAGTGACGTGAGTGAACAGCTGATGGCTAGAACAGTGGCGGTTGCGGGTTTTTAAGTGGTATTTGTTAGCTGCATAGAAACGTGTTTATAGGTCGGTGAGGTTATTGTGATATTAGGACGTTGAGAGCTACGGAAAATGTTGATGGACGAGGTGAATTTTATTCTAAAGGACATATTTTTTCACAGGAGGTAGACGTAAACAGTTTTTTGTAAAAAAAGTAGATATATTAGCTTGAATCAATATCAACGGTTAAAATGTAATACGGCATAAGCGACATTTTGGTCGAAAATGGGTTATGAATGCCATCCTACTTAAAAAAGAGATTAAGTAGGATGGCATTCATAATTCATTTTCGACCAAAATGTCGCTTATTACCTTTTAACCGTCGATATACAATATCTACCACTAAACAGTTTTCTGTTCCAACTTAAGGTGGGTCCAAAGTGGTAGCCCGCGAAATTCAAATTTTCTTAGTTTTTTTAAATAATTTATATTAGATTTGTTCCATAAGAACAAATCTCTTATGGGACAAATCTAACACGGATATATTAAAAGATTTTAATATTTAAATTCTGCCTCGTTGGTCTAGTGGTCAAAAGCGCTACTGCTGAGCATGAGGTCCTAGGTTCGATTCCCGGGTCGGGTAAAGTGTTATTGGGTTTTTCTATCTGGAATTTCTCAGTAGCAGCCCGGAGTCTGAATTTGTGCCCGGTTGATGGCAATAGGCTCGCCCCCTATTACATGGGACTTAAAAACATAACTGGCGAAATGTAGGTGTATTACACTGCGGGACTGCACACTTAAAGGGATTTTGGTATCGGTGAAATTACTAGAACATGAGACTTATTTACTTTTTCTTTGTTTACCTGATTACCGGGGGCAACATGCATGTGAGGTGAACCGCTTGATACATTTGCAGCTGCTATAAATGTTAGAAAACAGGAGACTCGAAAAATATACGAGCGAGCCTTACAGTAGTCGCATATGATATGTAACATCTGACATCTCATCTTGGTACTAAGCAACTGACCAGCGACAGAAATTGACCTCAGAATTTAAAAAAGCTACATACTGAAATTTTACTCGAATAATTTATTCATTACTAGTGGTCGACGTTCGACCACCTCTATTTACAGCCTATACCAATCAACTCAGCCTATATCAGTCCACTGCTGGACATAGGCCGCTCCCAGGCTGCGCCACAACACCCTGTCCTCCGCCTTCCGCATCCAGTCTGTCCCAGCCACCTTTTTAAGGTCGTCGGTCCATCTAGCTGGCGGGCGTCCCACACTACGCTTGCCGATACGCGGTCTCCGCTCCAGGACTCGTCTGCTCCACCGGCCATCGGTCCATCGACACACATGGCCAGCCCATTGCCACTTCAGCTTGCTGACTCTGCAGGCTATGTCGGTAACTCCGGTTCCCTTCCGGATAACTTCATTTCTGATCTTATACTTCAAAGAAACTCCGAGCATAGCCCTACACATAGCCATACAGCCTATATAGTACTTACTAATTCCATGCTATTGCTTACGTACTTACTTATTCCAAGCTCAAGCTGTGACTTCCTGTATACATACTTCCGTCCCTTTTCATGAAGTCACTCACACAGAAAGCGAGAGGAAAGATGTTACACGTGAAAAAACGAAGCGGAACATTACATGTCTCCTTCATCTCCTCGCCCTAAAATCCAAATTCAAAATAAATTCGGAATTGGATTATATAATCCGCAATCCGACATCCCCGCTGTCATTGGCGCCAGTTCCCTTACCTGACGGTATCGTTGGCAGCTCTGTAGCGGTCATTTTTGGCGGGAAATTGCCCCATATCCGACGATCGTCGATACCTCGATGGGACTCGTTTTGTCAGTCAAACGTTGTTTGGATACTGCGCCTCTATGAATTTTTCGTGCAGTGATTGACATGTTTGCTCTAGTGATGTTTTTGAGCTCGGGGTTTTGAATTTCGAACTGTGTTTGTGCGTTGTTTGAGGAACTAGCGATGTGTTGTGCATGTGGGTCGCAAAGCTTACAGTTAAAACTTTTTTGTAGTTTAGCATCGTGTTTCATTTGTCATGCTACCATTATGATGTCTGATACACTGTTTTGCACAAAGAAATACTGAAGGACTTAGAACATTGTTTTTATTTTAATTAGTCAAGGACAGCAAATGAGACACAATTGATTTTCTATTGTTTGACACCGAATCGGAGTTACCCGGGGTTTGACAGGTTAATGGTCTAGAATGAAAACTTTTCCATATCTATTTTCGTGTGTCAGATCACCTTGAAGTCCAGTCGTAAAATATTATACGACTGGACTTAAGGACAAATATAACAATAATTTTTTCATACTTACCAAATCAATATGGCGAATTTAGAAGGTTAAACTTAATGTTTGGAAACTACATTATTTTACCTGCTTTTAAATTAATTATCCTGGTACATAAAATATGAATACATTTAATTTTATGAACCCATTCCCGAATCCAAATCGCAGAATTCACAAAAAAATAGTTTTGCCATTTGCAATGTTGGCAGTAAACGGTCCGATTCATACAATCGGAGTAGAATAGAGAACGTTAATTAGGATTGCAGATGCTGTAGCTTCCATGGCGACGTGTTTACAAGCCTGACTGGCGTGCCAACCGGCAATAAGTCACCTGGCAACGCCAGCGACCATTCACTAATGGCAAATTAACGTGAAACTAATGACGTAAAACGTCACATAGATAATATTACCTACTTGTTTCAATGACGATGGTAAGTTTTACTGCATTTTATCCTAGAGGTATCCCTACGCACAAAGTCCGTAGTTTCGAGCGAAGTTACGGGCATTTCCTACTCCGTATCACTTACGGATATATGATTAGTTCGAGGCCCAAACTGAGAATGAATGACAACACGATTTGATAGTTGTCCCTACACCCGCTAAGTATTATGCCTTTCCGAAAAAAATAATTTGGTACTTGTTGTGATGCCGTTAATTAGGTAGTTGTTTTGATGCCGTTAATTTGTTAGTGGTTTTGATAGCGTTCATTTGGTAGTTGTTTTGATGCCGTGAATTTGGTAGTTGTTTTGATGCCGTTAATTTGGTAGTTGTTTGGGCCCGTATCTTCGTTGACGGACTTAGAGAGTGGACCCCCCGTTATCACCTTTGATGTTGTCGGCCTAGTGTAATCCACTGCTGGAACTAATGCCTCGTTAATAGTAGACCAAAATCAAAAGTCATTTATACAAATTAGGCGGAGAATCAGCATTTTTTGGACGGTAAGAATTACGTAAGATAGCCCCCCCAAAACGCCACCTCCTTGTATTTTAGATGGAAAGAAGAAGTGGCGCATCCAACACACTAGTAACACATCTATCTGTTAAGTAGACCTCTGATCTCAATCATCGGCCTTTCTTAGCTTCTTTCTTCGTTTCTTGTACTATAAGTAATTAGCCTATATTATTTTTACTGCTACTTGAATTAAAAATGCAGTAAATAGAAAGATTTTGCATTTAATTTAATATTCTGAGAAACTGAGACATGTCGACAGTACACACCTGTCATGATTTCCAAAAAAAAAAAAATATGGTTATTGTGTGTGCCAGGAGGCAACACAGTGTCGGATGGCCGAATGTCATGATTTCCAAATATTAATAAGATGTGTCGTGATTAAATAGTAAATATACTCGTAAAATTTAAAGTATGTGATTTGCTTCAAATGATTTTTGTATCAGGGTAGTCATGAAGTTTAAAGTATCTAATTTGACAGTTACCGAAAAAGTACTGGTTTTTTAACACAACCGAATGGAAAACATGATATTAGGTGTGCGCGGTAGTTGCTAAGTCAGTTCTCTTCGAGCCTCGGAATCTAAAGGTTGTCATCAAGAAGTCTAAAGTCTATACTGATATTATATTGAGTACCTAATTGAATAGTTAGTTAAATATAGCTAAATACGAAGTTTGTATGTGTGCAAGAAAATAAATACAGAAATATTCGTACTGACAAGGCGTGTTCATTTCACACCGAAAACGCACCGAAAGCATTTTGCAGCATTTTCTTGAATTGCTAAATACTTATATTTAGCTATTCGTGTTTTACTGTTCATTTTATTTTATTTTAAAAATAATAGTAAAACACAATTAATGGAATGCATGAATTTGCATCTCATGAATTGTGGTTCACTATTAATTTTCAAATTCCATTAGGATTTATGTAAGCGCGGAAATACTGCGTGAATAATAAGCGTTCACGGCACGACAAACTTCTATTGACTGTTTTTTTATGACAAAATCTATAGACAATGTAAATTAAAATGCGCGTTGTTCATAATAATACTTAATTTGAAAATTAAATTAACACAATGAGAGAAGTAAATGCCACTGCACGTCTATGACATTAACATCAAAAGCGTCTTTATTAAGTAGTAGTAAGGTTGGATTTCGTAGTATAACGGTTACTGCTGATGTGCTGTTGACTGGTTTGGCATATCTACACCAAAAAATCTCATTGACTAATTATCATAATCAGCCTATAATGTTCCCACTGCTGGGACACAGGCCTCCGCTTTGTGAGAGGGAGTGGGCCGTAATCCACCACGCGGGCTCAGTTTTGGCAGGGTTTGTAGATGTCACATGTCTTCGAATTTTTAGTTCTAGGACAAGCCGGTTTCCTCACGATGTTTACCTTCACCGTTTTTGGGAGCAGTGGTGATGAAATAATTTACACAAAGTCAACCGCCTGTCTGGGTTCGAACCTACGATCTACAACTCGTAAATCGACTAATACTGGGTGGTTATTTTACAAAAACTAACCGCACAGAGAATTACGATTTGATTAAGAGCACCTTTATCCTAACCTCCCCCAATCGAATTCCCGAGAGTTCACTAGATCGAAATAAACTAACTTTTATAACTACTACCCGAAGTTAATTGCAACAGACAGTCACGAGCATGAATACGAAGCACTTACGCAAGATTTAAAAGCAATTTTCTCCTAAAATTTTGTTAGAAATTGTATAGTGTTAGAAACATAGTGTTTTCAAACCCATACTTGGCACGAATTTTGAAATTTGCGTAAATGAAAGGTATTTTTTTTCTGTTCGTGGCTGTACACTGCAAAACAAAGCATCTGTGGTCAGTCTTCGCGGGCTTAATGTGAACTGGATGCAAGCGATGGCGCGAAGGTTGTCTAGACTTAACTTAGACTGTTGACACTTTGAACTCAACTACACTTCATACAAATTTAAGATTTTATTATTATTATTATTTTTACTTTTCTTCTCTTAAACAAATAGTTTTCCCCTTTAACATAGAAATGTTACTTTCGCTAAGCATTGTCTATAATAATATTTTTGATGGTATTTTTGCCTGTAGGGGGGAATCCCTGGTGTCCTGAAATACAAGTCACGGCTTAGTTTATGCACCAGTCTCTCACAAATGTACATTGTCCTACATCATAATAATATTTTTTTCCATAATAATATTTTAGTTACTGCAACACCAGCGGGCCTAACATGAACGCGCGATGTAAACGTTGCGAAATATCGAGTGGTTTTCGAATTGAAAATACAACTATCCTATAGCATCTCAGTTAATGGATACCAAAAGATGCAACAAGTATCACCTTGCACCTGTTCAGGTGGAGATTCATAGACGATTCCGCTTTGGAGTGTAAATGTGGTGCTGTTTCACAAACGATGGGACACTCAGTAGCACGTTACGGGAACTGATGGACGCTAGTGATGGCGTCAAACCAGAGTCCATTAAGATTGCCGTCAACACGCTAAGAAGAAGAATAACCCATAGATATGTGTGAAACGAGTATTTGAAGTGGACACTTCTTTATTTATTTATTTAATTTTAAAGAAAGCTTACAGACTAATAATAATCTTGAATATCCTGCATAAGTTTCGACATTTGATAATTACAAGCTTCCACATGTATATATCTACTTAGTTACGCGTTATTTGCGTTGACCAGTTACAGCGAATTGAATAAATAAACAGATTACAATGTAAACATATCAGGTATGTCGAGACAATATATTAGGTATGTCAGGCGCGTTAAGCGATTTTTTGGTAGGGGAAAACTTATGGGTTCTCGTCACCGACATGCTAACCGCGACATGCTAATGTGACGTGTTGCGTCAGACTGGCGACGCGCAGCGGCCTGTGTACATGTAAACGCATATCGTCGCCTTAGAGTGAAAACCTCGTATATGCGAAAAAGGCAACTTTACTGGAATAATTATTAAATTATAAGTGTTGGTAAATTGAAAACCGAGAAATGATATATACATATGTTACTCCATAGGTTTTCACTTCTGTCAGCAGTCCCCATGACTACCAATTCTTTTTTTAAATTTTAAAATCGTTCGAATTTACGTTACGCGTTCATGCTAGGCCCACTATGCTAGTGTTGTGCAGTAATAGGGAATGATTAATGTCTAGGTAGAAAGATTATGTGAATATCATCATCATTTTCCTAGCCTTTTCCCAACTATGTTGGGGTCGGCTTCCTGTGTTACCGGATACAGCTGAATACCAGTATTTTACATGGAGCGACTGCCTATTTGACCTCCACAACCCAGTTACTGGGTAACACGATACCCCTTGGTTCTTACCACTGGTTCATTTGGTTCTGGTTGTCAGACTTTCGAGCATCTGACGATGTAACGTCTGTCAAAGATCTACAAAAGATTATGTGATTATAAATATTATTAATTTGTCGTAAACGTTTTATGATGTGAAGTCGATGTCGCGATGGCTGACTAGACTTAGCTTAGACTGTAACTTACTGCATTACTCGAGTAGCGTTGTGCAGGAAATATCCGTATTTACTGCACAACACTGCATGATTAATGTATTCTTGGGTATGCAAAGATGAATAGTATTCACTTGTCATCATTGTTTCAAAATACGTAGAAGTTTAAGTCAAACTTAACTTAGCCTTACCTATTAGCTAATAGGCATGATTTTTATGTAAATAAAGTAACAACCAGCCTCATATAATAACTTAGCTAAAGCTTATCTAGCCTTAATTATGACTTTCCACACATATAATGAGCCTAGTTTTTAAGCTTAGCTACATAATAGAAAAAGTCTCTAATTGCATTGGTTAACACTTTTACTGGTAAACTTTATTTACAAACCTTTTTATAGAACCTATTTTCTATTTTTTTGTACATATTGTTTACTGCCTAACTCTTCTAAGTTAAGCTTAACTTTATTGATATAAAAATCCGTACATTTAAAATTTAATAAATTTGTCCTAATTAGCCCGATATCAATGTTATAACACAGTTGCTTCTCACATCGGCGCCTCGTAGTCTTGTTCAGTCTACACCGCTACGCCGTAGCATTCGCAAGTCTACGCCCGTTACGCCGTAGTAATCGCATCTTTAGAAGCGTCACTGATATCCAGACTAAACAGCTGCAGTTAGATTCTCCATTTCTCGGTATATTGAAAGGGAAACCGTTTATCGGATGCGAACGAAATGATTTCTCGGTATATGTTTAGTTTCCAGCTTTACATTGAAAGGTTTAAGGCCAAGTTCATAAAACACTGTTAGCTATTTTACGAACTTGGCGTTAAAGCTTTAGCTTACAGAATGTCCCACATTTTGACTGTTTCGTATAAAGAGACAGTACGTCAAAATGCTTAATGGAACATTTAGTAACTGACTTTGTTGAACTTGGCCGTTTAGGCCTCGATGCATTTAGTTTTTTGGACGATAATAAGATAACGAATATCTTATTATCGTCCTATAGCTTGTCCTATAGTGTGTTGTCCTATATGCTTGTAGTTATACTATATACTACCAGCAGACCAGGTTTGCACAATATACCGTCGATCCTTTACAGAGGAAAAACGAGCTATTTCATTGAACATTTTTAACCGATTGGCTCCAATTTGTCTTTTCCAACAAATACATTAGTTCCACAGTCAAAGTTATTAGGACTCGTGCCTTGTTTTGATTAGGTTAGTGTATTCCTAATTATCAAGTAAAATATTGTATAAATTTGCTGCATCCGGATAGATTTAAAGCCGACCTCAACAGAATTGGGAAAAGGCTAGACAGATGATGAATATTGTATGATTTAAGATCCAAAGAAAATGCAGTTATCTCATAAAATACATGTAATACGTTTCTATATGCTTATTTTTAATTTTGTAAATTCATGTAATTTTATATGGTCAATTAACCTACCACAACAGATCATTGACTTGTATTGACTTGTCATTGACTTAACTGCTGGGGCAAAAACAAATTATATCTTCCACGTGGCATACCATCGAGCTGTTTTACCCAGTTCGGCGCCCCACAGTCTTTCGGGAAAAACGTGCTAAAATACTCAGAGATCGTGGTTCTTAACTAGGTCATGGTCAAGTATTTTTAAATGATGTTTTTTCTTTAGGTACAGCTCGTTTTTTGCCCACAAAATGCAGTTGGCTTATCTCATACAATATTTATTCCTATTTAATTTACCTGCAATAATGTTAGTTCTCATAAGCAACGTTTAAACTAACATAACTGATCGTCGACTCGTACAGGCTTTCGAAAGCCGGGGCTTAAGCAAACTACATCTTCAACGTCGCATATTATCGAGCTGTTTCACCCAGTTCGGCGCCGCGGAGTCTTCGCTTCGCGTTCGGTAGCGGTCATTACCCCCTGTTTCAGCAACGCCTCATATAATCTGGCCTTCACTTGTAAGATTTCTTTGCGCAATAATTTTTAGTATCGCCATAGTAACGTGTTTAGTACTTGTTAGGTAGCTGTAAACTAGATATTGGTTGATAATTTTTTGTAATGTTGAGGTTGGTAAGTCTTTTCGATGTTGGTTACAATATTTTTGGCTCTTGCGTACAGTCGTCGATGGAAGATTAATGTATATAACTCAATAAGGGATGTAGAGGGATCAGTATGAGCTATGGCAACCATTAGAGATAGGAAGAAAAACTTGCCCTGTATACGAATTACATAGTTCAATGAATATATTAGTTAAATCCATAAATCTGCCAAAATGACGTCAGTACGAAAGTGTATTTTAAATTATTCTTATTACCACAAGTATATGTAAGGGCAAGCCTTTGAACCGCTCAAAACGCAGGCGAAAGTACAGTTATCGACAATAATTTATTTGATTTTCTACAATTTGTGTTTCATAACATAATATTGTATTAGCTACAATTAAATGTCTATTATATAATATGTGGTGGCCCAGTGGTATCGGCCCCGACTTACGAGCCCAAGAGAGAGGTCGAGGGTGAGAAGTGGTGGTTTCAATCGCCACTGCTCTCAAAATGGTGAAGGAAAACATCGTGAAGAAACCACGGCATTTCCTAGAACCTAAAATTTGTAGAAATGTGACATCCAGTATACCACATTCTGCCGGGGTCGTGCGAAAGTCCGTAAGGAATACCGAGGCCCCTGGCAACACAGGCAACGGAACAAATACGGGTGGGTTTTAGTCAGTAAGAAAAAGTATCCCGCACGGCGCGGGCTTCCGGACGGTGAGCAATGGGTAGCTCACCGTCCGGTAAAGGACCAGGCCCGGGTCGACGGCGCGTTGCCACGCGCGCCTCAAAGAGATGTCGTCAGCACAAGCGTAGGGGTCCACTAGGGCCAATGCCTGCCGGGGCCGCGGGAAGGTACCAAAGGGTTACCGAGGCCCCTGGCAACACAGGCAACGGAACGAACACGGGTGGGTTTTACTCAGTAAGAATTTGATAATTTCCCACCCAAAAAAGAAAAAGTATCCCGCACTGGGCCCATGTGGTGGATTACGGCCCCCTCTCATAGAGATAAGGCCTATGTCCCAGCAGTGGGAACATAATAGGCTGATTATGCTTATGTAATACGAGGGTCATTCAATAAATACTTAGCCTACAAAAAATAAACGAAAATTTTGGACAAGTGGCAATTTATTTTTCAACAAAGTCTCCTTTTAGTTCGATACACTTAGCCCAGCGATGCTCCAACTTTTTTAACCCGTCCGAAAACTAGTTTTTGTCAAACTCTGCAAAATAGGCCTCCGTGGCGGCGATGACCTCCTCATTCGATCCATATCTATTCCCGGCGAGTGATTTTTTCAGATTAGGAAACAAAAAGAAGTCACAAGGGGCCAAATCTGGAGAATACGGTGGATGGGGCAACAATTCGTAGCGTAATTCGACCAATTTGGCCATGGCAACGGCAGACGTGTGAACCGGTGCGTTGTCGTGGTGAAACAGCACTTTTTTCTTCGCCAGATGGGGTCGTTTTTTCTTTAATTCGGCGTCGAATCGGCCCAATAAATCGGCATAGTAAAGCCCTGTAATTGTTTTACCCTTCTCGAGGTAATCGATGTAGATCACACCTTGTGAATCCCAGAAAACGGTGGCCATAACTTTTCCGGCCGATTTTACAGTTTTCGCCTTCTTTGGAGCACGTTCCCCGGTCTGGATCCATTGTTTTGTTTGCTCTTTGGTCTCTGGTGTGTACCAGTGGATCCAGGTTTCATCGACGGTCACAAAACGACGCAAAAACTCCGCTGGATTCCGCTTAAACAGCGCCAAACACGTCTCCGATGTGGTCTCACGGTTGCGCTTGTTTTCTGGTGTGAGTAAACGCGGCACCCATCGCGCCGACAGCTTTCTCATGCCGAGTTCCTCGTGAAGAATATGATGCACTGTTCCTTCTGAAATGCCTACAGTCTCAGCTAGCTCCCGAACCTTCAATCCGCGATCTGCCAATACGAAATCATGGATTTTTTTAATGTTTTCCTCCGTAGCAGCTGTTTTCGGTGCACCTGGACGTGGTTCATCAAAAACCGACGTACGGCCACGTGCAAACTCGTTGAACCAATTCTTGACGGTGGCCATCGATGGAGAAGAGTCACCGTACACAGCATCCAAGCGCTCTTTGATTTCGATGCGCGTTTTCCCTTCCAAAAATAGGAATCGAATCACCGAACGATATTGCTCTTTTTCCATTTTTGTAAAACCGATCGACACGTTCGCTTCCATAAGTTGTCAAATTAAAACAAATGAAGGGATTGGAATGAAAATTTGAAAAAAGAATTAAAAAAGAATGTGCTACACTGTGGTAAAACTCTTTTGAAACTACAGCGCCCTCTGGCGATGAGGCTAGGTACTTATTGAATGCACCTCGTATGTTTTGTGGCTGCACTCAGATACAATATAATAGAACAGAGATTGTAGATAATTAAATGAATCCTTCATCAACATCATCATCATTTCAGCCGAAAGACGTCTACTGCTGGACAAATGAATCCATGTCGACGTGTCATTTTTTATGAGGCTTACTGTATATTAATAGTAACAAATGCTAGCGCCACGGTAGGTACAACGTAAATGAAAATCATACCTCAGATTAAAAATAGACTAACTACATACATTAACAAATACTAATTCTAGGTTAAGACTGCCATACAATTTCCAGTCTGGCAACAGAAATATTCCTAATGTAAGAAAAGAAATGCATCTTCACTTTTATTAAAAATCAAAAATCAAAATATTTATTTCACATAAACCTACATGGGCACTTATGAAACGTCAGAAGGTGCACGGTTCCAATTGGTCGTTTTTTTATGGAGGCGAGCTTGCAAGAAACTCCACGGTTACTCTTTTAAAAATAAATGGCTTTTACAATGTTTTCAAATTACAGTGTTAATAGGTATGGGAGGACAGTGTATTGTGAGAATATTGCCAATACTGAAAGCTGACCGGTCGGGTCTTTCATGCTGTACCTGTATAGTACTTATTACAATCTTACCAGCTAATAATTTTACAAGGTGTGTTTTAGTACGCCTCAGTAAGCGTCGTATTTAATAAGAGATTGAAAAATAAATAAGAATCATTATCGCCCTCTGACATTAATAGAATTAAAAAAAAAAGTTGTATCAAAATAATAATATAACATATTGCTACTCAATTTTAATTTTAATTGAATTATAACTATAAATATAATTATGATTAAGTATAAACCCAAAGGTTTGTATGTCACATTATTATGACTAAGTGTTAAGTATGATAAAATTATTTATGCTAAGAGCGAAATTATACCAACACTTATGGCAAATAAATTGATTTGATTTGATTTGATTTGACACAGGAAATAGCTAGGCAGATAATGTTTTATTCAGACAATCACAAAAACAGACACTTTAGAAGCCACAGAATTATCTTCCATCCTAAACAATATGGTGGCACATTCTACATACGAGTACTATACAAATTGTTGTCAATAGCATTGATTTTCAGACAAGTTTGTGTACACTCGCACTACGAAAATGGCCTTTACTACATAAAGGTGCGGTTAATGTCAAATTGCTTTCACTTATGCGTGGCCGACTGTTCGTATATGAAAACGTAACTTTAACTATATAAGAACGAAAGTTTATTGCAACTAGCTTTTTATACATGGATAGATTAATAGATAGATGGAAACTGAACTATCTGGCAAAATGTGAGTGTAGACCTATAAATCGATAACAATTATTATTTTCAACACACTTGCTTATAAAGTCACTCTTATGGCAACGCATTTAAGTTCATAATTCAGCTTATTATACACTCGCGCTTTTTACTTTACGTCGCCACACTAGTGTTTTTTCAATCTCCGCAAAGAGTTTTTATGTCTAAAAATAATTAATATGAATAAACTATTTTAGGTTATATATGATAAATCAATCATCAAAATTATCATCATTTCATCAAATTATACATTTTTCACTACATATTAACCTTTTGCATATTCAAACCATTATTTTGTGTTTATTATATTTTTATGTAGGCTGTTTAGCGGTTTTGCCAGTGCCTTTATTTGTACCTGCGCGCGCATCGCTAGCACGGCACGCTTAAATATAACGTTAACGTTTTCGTGGCGTGGTTAATTATTATCAAAAAAACCGGCCAAGTGCGTGTCGGATTACGCACATTAGTTCATTAGTTGGGATTAATTTATCCCAAAACAAACTTAACATTGTAGTTGAAAATAGGTATGTTAGCTACAACGAAAAAATGTTTTTTTTTTCAAGATATTATTTTAGCATTTTGTCGGCGTAATTAATATGCCAAATTACAGCTTTCTAGTACTAAGCGTCTGTGAGCTACAGCGGGGACAGACAGACAGACAGACGGACATAGATAAACTATAAGGGTTCCTTGTTTACTGCGAAACCCTAAAAATGTTGACTTCACGTAGGAAAAAAAGTTAATAACAATACAAGTCCGTTTTTTTCGTCGCAAGTGTGTTTGAAAAACGTCGCATGAAACACGTGTGCATTGATCATTACACAGTCACAGCTAGCGCGAATAGCGCATACGGCGGACGGGGGTATCACCGCCCACGTGCATCCAAATAGACGAGCACCCATAGTAACTCGAAGAACGTGGAAGCTGCACTTTTGCTGTTTTGTTTGAAATTATGTTTGTAGAACAAATCACCTACACAAAATGGAGACGACAAATACGGCTATAAATTAAACTGTGTACATCAAATGACGTCCCCTTTCTATTTACAAAAATAATTAAGTCACTTTAACTATACTTAGTTCGGCTGCCGAGACAATGCGTTTCCGACAACTGCCAGTTTGATACGATTAGGAACTAATAAAGTTCAAAATCGTAAAACACGTTTTCTTATGCTTACTTCGACAAGCAAATATTTTTTTGGATGGACACGGCTGATTCCCGAGATAAGATCAACAAGGCTGTTACCGAAATTTAGTAGACTTTAAAATCAGCAACGTGTAAAACAGCGTAGCAGTGACACAGAAAGGAGTCGAGTAAGTAGCTGGACCTTTTTTTTGTCGGGGTGAAAATCCTCATGGATGTCGTCCGTCCTGGGGCGGACAGAGGGGTCTGTCAGACTTCTACTGACTAAAACCACCCCGTGTGCCCTCGCACACTTGCACTTGAGGCTACGGGGGCACTCTGCAACGCAGTCCCCGACTGGTTCTGGCCTCTGCGGGCTCCGTCTGGTCAAGCGGGGGAGAGTGAGGTGTTTGCCTTGATAAGCCCCGCGCGACACCGATTCGGTGTAAAACAATAGAAAAGCAATTGTGTCTCATTAGCTGTCCTTGACCGATTAAAAGAGGGGCGCGCGTTGAATATTACGCGCCACCATCTCGGGCTTATATGATAGGGGGCGGTGGACGTCCCCGAGTCTCGCGTCCCTGGACCCATTTAGGGGGCCGGAAGAGGGCGTTATCTGCCCTCTGCCGATGCCCGGTGCGCCTGCTGTGAGCCGAGAGAGCACTCGAAATCTCCGTCTCCCTTTCCGCTGCCTCCTTCTGTGACATGACGTTTTCGCAAAAGGAGATTACCGCGTCCCACGACGCTGCGCCGCCGACCTTAGAACCAATCACAGCCGGCAGTGACAGGTAGGACAAGTAGCTGGACCTTTTTTTTTTGTTCCGGGTGGAAAATCCTCTTGGAGGTCCTCCACCCTGGGGCGAGTGGAGGGATCTGTCAGACTCTTATTGATTAAAAACCACGCCGGTGTTCCCCTCCCACACTTGCACTGGGGATCATGGGATCTAGTGGGACTTCCGCGATCCCCAGCTAGTACCGACCCGTCATTGCGGGCCACCTCAGGCTCACGGGGAGAATGAGGTGTAAAACTCCCCCCGCGTCGTCTAATTGCAGCCTCCTTCTGCGACTTCTATAGCTGGACCTGAGTCAACCTGGCGGCGATGCTGTTCAAGATAAATATCACCCGTCTCTCCACTTTTCCAATGGTTTTGAGTAACCATTGGAATAGTGGAGAGACGGGTGCATATCCGGTACGGCTCTAATAATCCTTCCATATCCCAGGGGCACGTATTTCCTACCATTATGGCGCTCCCGGTCCGCTCCAGGGATCTTTGGGTTCATTCCAGTAATCGAGTCTGGTTTATCAACGCTGGGGTCGGTGCTTTTCATTAATTCATTGATTCGTACTCAGCTGATATGTTTCAGGAACGCATTCTCTCATTAGGCGGAGTTTAGTCGCCTGATCGGAAAAACCCATAGTCGGATTGATTTGAAAGTATAAAATACTATGCCAGTGTTTTCATTTGTTGTCATATTGTCGTCTCCATGTTGTATATTGCATAGCAATATTCTTTAGGCATTAGTTTATAAAAACAACTAACTTCTTAATATAGGTTAATTCAACTAAATGTTGTATTATTGTAAGTTGATGATTTCGAATTTCGACTATGTTGTTTTTTGCATCGTTAACAGAACCTAATCATTTGGGTGATTATTAATAGTTAAACTAAAACTTTTTAGATTTCAGAATACTTAGCAATACTACAATAAGCCAGAGGATTAGAGAACTCGAGAAATAATACCCATTTTATTTAATTCTTGATACGAGACAGATTCGCTGCGCGTTCATTTCAACTCTCATCGTTAGATTATCAAATCGAAGACCTTATTTACCTTTTTAGACCTTTAGAGCAGTGGTTGCCTAGTGGTAACGGCCGCGACTTACTTACGAGTTGTAGGTCGTAGGTTCGAACCCGGACAGGCGCGGCAGGCGCGCGTGTAAATTATTTCATCACCACTGCTCTCAAAACGGTGAAGGAAAACATCGTGAGGAAACCGGCATGTCCTAGAACCAAAAATTCGAAGACATGTGACATCTACCAAACCGCACTGGGCCCGCCTGGTAGATTACGGCCCACTCCCTCTCACATAGAGGAGGCCTGTGTCCCAGCAAAGAGAACATTATAGGCTGATTATGTGAAGACCTTATTTAAAATAATGCTTTACGACACAACATAAAACCACCTATAAACAAACAGAATTTTAAAACCCCCACATTAATCCCTCCAATAATATAACCTCACACGTATAACAATATCGCCTATATTTAAACGCAGAAGCCCCGCTCCCTGTGCCTATAAATACAGCGTCGAACCCGGCTAACCATGGTAACTGAGTTACTTACACCTAACTGAGTAACGCTTCATAGTCACCTCTGTGTATCAATGCGGTTGTAAAGTTCATTGCACACCGGATTGGCTTGTAATCTTGTATAAGCCTCGCTGCAATTGGTTAATAAGTGACGTGATTGTGACGCGACTCGACCGTAGTGAATTTTGTCGTTGAAATATGAATTTCAATTGTAATTGTGTTTTCCAAATTTGGTTTAAAATACTGCCTTGTCTAGATTTTTATGTTGTATGGAATAAAAAATAATTTATTTGTCGAACTGGGTAACGCTTTATAATCATCAATCTGTATCAATTCGGTTGTAAAGCTCAGTGCACACGTTCGTTGTTCGTTGTAAGTTTGTGTACTTAAGCCTAACCGCAATTGAATAAGGTGACGTCATTCTGTCGGATTAGACTGTGATACGTAGTAGATTACGCGATAGAATGTGAACTGCTGTTGTCTATTTGATAAATATCTGTCAATTCGCCTTGACGAAGCGTAGTGATTAACGCTCGTGTCTTCTCTCTATGAGAAAAGGCCTTTGCTTAAGTCGGATAGTAATAGGCTGGTATTATATTATATTATATTATAACAAAAAGCTACAAAAATACAATGCCTTTCAAGTCATTACTCCCATCATGACATGTTTTAAGTAAATACTTAATAAAAAGTTGTTACCTACTTTATCAGCAGAACTCATTTCTCCACAAAATGAAGTGTAATTACTTTATTAAAAACTTGTTAACAATTTCTACGACATAAAACACTAAAAGTTTATAAAATTGCAGTGACCCAAATGGCTTCCACAAAATAACTTTTTAAATGAGCTAAATAAATTACTACAGGTAGAAGTAAAAATGAGGCTGTTCATTAACACCGTTGTTAACTGAACATTCTTTCTGAGTGATGTTACTAATGTGGGTCATATATTGTGAAGCAGTGGGCGCCTCCACCACTTTATTAATTTTATTCCCGCCGGTGTGCTCCGAGCCTTATAACATTGTCTCTATAATAAAGCATGTAAGTAAAATTTGCTGGTTTTGGTTTGAATATTAGTGACATTTTGTGTCTTAGATTTGAAACAGAAATTGAAATAACAACCTAAGGTTTAAGGTAACGTGATACGTAAAAAAAACAATCATACCAAACCGGGCGGGCATAAGAAAGTGAGAGTCAATTGCTTCCAAATGCGAAAAAAGAGAGCGCAACAATGCGCTGGAACCAAAATAAAACAACGTAAGAGCGCCGAACCAAATAAAAATTGTTTAAAAATAAATAAAGCTCAAAGCAAATTCAAAATATTTTCATCCAGAGTTTTCAATTACCTAATACGCACATTTTGAATGTAATTTTGTAATGAAATTACTTAGGATTTTAGAATTACAGAAAAAAATATAAAAAACTAGAGTTCTTTTCAGAATTAAATTCTATCGAGGAAATTTTACCAAATTGCATTTTCCAACAATCAAATAGTCAATAAATATATATCCAAAAATAAATCCAAACATGCTGTAATATTGAAATACATGGTTACAAAAAAGCCCCTAATCAAATAGTCAATAAATATATACATATATCCAAAAAATAAATCGGAACATGCTGCAATAGTAGAAAAAATGGTTACGAAAAGCCCCTAATTTATTTTGGTGTCGCCTGAGTGGAAATATAAAGTTAGTGAATATTTGTGTTTCAATAATCGATATTTTTTTTTGGTGTCCATATTATAGAGTATTCTATCTAGCCATTCTATCTATCTTTATCTAAAAATCCTACTGGAATTCATCAATATAATTTATGAAAATGTCTGCAGTAGTGGTATATATTTTGTAAATGTATATATTCGAAAGATAATTCCATTCACACATCTATAAAAAAACTCAACTAAGTACCATCTGACTTTTGAAAGTCATTGAAACACGAAAATAGAATCTGACTTTCGGATCTCATTTCGAAAGCAAACACATTCAGTCATATTATGACGCATTACACAAAAAAAATACAGCATCAAAGCTCCCAATCCCACACATTCCCGCATTAGTCAGAATGCGGTATCACAGTACTATTCCCGGGAACGGTGGGGTGACCTCGAAAGTGCCATAATGCTATAATGCCATGGCGCCGCGCCGTCGCCCTATCTCCCGCCAAGGACCGAAGGACAACCCACTGTCTGTTTTCCAGACAATGCAGAGCTTGTTACGTCATCATACGTTATTGGTCCTGAATTGGAAGGAAGTTTTGTTAGTGGATTAGGATGGTTGATAAGTACATAACAGTGCACCATTTGCAGTTAATTAACTTGAGGTAGTGCCACTAACTAATAAACTATACAAACTTATACTGGGTACTGATACAAACTCTTTGGATTCAAATAATGTCCCTAAAAAGCCACGATACGTTAGATGGAAAACAATATGAACACTTTTATAATGATTTCAATTGATTAGCCCATAGATTTCTAGTTATGCTTTTACATTCCATCGGTTCACCATTTATTCCTATGTAAATGATAAGCTGTGGCTGTGAGGAAGTACTTAATTGTTTTCTTCTTTCTCTGTTTATTAATGAATCCAATGGATCATTCCAGTTCCCGCTATTCTTGCTCACTACTTACTTACAGTGCTTGTATTTTCCTAATGTATGTATTTCGGCAAACTTAGTGTTTCGTCAGTCATCGGATTTCTATCAGTTTGCATTTCCACTTGGTGCAGGCCGAACGCTCTGAATCGACTTGGAAGTATATAGAGAATATAGAATATATATATATAGTAGTGTGCAGTGATAGTATATTCCCATATTATTTGTTTTGTAAATTGTTTCGATATTTTGTATTCTATTTTCTCTCCTACTCTTACACACGGTATCTGCATCTCTTTATCTACTTCCTTATCGCAGGTATACTGCAAGAGATTTCTTTAGAAATAAGCATCACCTTCGTAGGTATTTTTCTGTTCTGTTTTTCTTTTCTGTTTTTATGTGTGTACATAAATAGTTAAATAAATAAATAAAAAATATATATATAGAAATTAGCATTCGTATGTATTCGGAAATGTGATGATTGCCCAGAGACATTAAGAAAATAGAAGCACTGTACTGTTCTGTCTGCATGTCTATAAAAGTTGAATGGACTTCCTATGAGATTCCCAGATGGACTCAACATGTAACCTAGCCACCGGAAAATTCTCCGAGATTTCTAGGAAAAACAGGAGCGACGGTCAATGGCGAACGCATTTACAACCTACAGATAATAAGTACACCATAAATAAAGATCAAATCCCTTTACCATTTTTAACCGACCTTAAAAAAAAATTAGGAGTTTATGTTATTCCAAAGCTGATACCCTGCTAATAGATATCTGAAAGACCTCAACAAAAAAAAATCGGTCGCACTTTGTTAAAACGTAAAGATAGATGCTACTGCGAATCTTCTAAACATTATCCATAGTCTATATATACGTAATGAGGAAAACATTATGAACTCTAAAACTGTGCTATAAGGTAACCTATTAATTAAGAATCCTAACCAAAATAATTACCCATATCAATCAATTCCAGCATTCCAACGAACCCCCCATTCAATGCATTAAAATTGAACAGTTTCATTACAACGGGGATTAACAATTATTATTAATTGATTAATTGAAACACAAAGCAATGTAATTATATCACCACTAATTCGCATTCCTCAATTAATATCAGTATTCAAGCAATTAAATGTCGATGCTATCCATTAAGTAATAGCATTAATACTGCAATTCGGAATCCCAGATTCAGTTTAAATGATTATGTAATTATTGAAGCTGAAATATTTCATGAATTCACGGCTAAGGTGTTAGTGGGTGGATAAGGTTCTTTAACATAACAAATGGTTTTAGCAAGCAGAACCATCGGAAAATTCATTTCAATCCATCTTGTATTACTTTACCAGAATAAGACTGATTTAAATAATAAATTCACTAGAATCAAATTGCAGCAAATCCAAATATAGAACAAAAGCTATTCCTATTCTTAAAATAGTATATATAGTAGGTATATATCTCTTCGAGTTTGTATAAGAATAATATCTCCTAACAGAGCATATTAAATTATGTAGCTTTTGCCTTTGTATTTCTCGTATCTAATATTGCATCTGCAGATTCACCCACTCTACTATATTATCTTCTATTATATTCGGTTCACAACCATTTACAAAGTTCAACTCGAACTCTGAACGGGTTTAAGCAATAGTTCTGTAGCCAAAATGAAACAGGGTATAAAGCTCTGGTTCGAGGGAGGTGGCCCCATTCGGCTCGGCGCCCATTCGGCGGGGCGGCGGCGGCGGCGCCGTCTCGTCTGCGTCATCTCCGAAAAAACCAGATCAACCGGCGCCTTGGAAGACACCCAGAGATTTTTTGCCTATAGATGTAGGCTTCGAGGTCACCCGCCTGTTATGATAATGGGGCCCGGGAAAACCCTATGGTGTAGGAAATATTATAATTTGTCAGTGTCGTCGCGTGATAGGTCATTTTTCTCAAGTTAAGGACGTTTTTGTTTGTGTTTTCATCATCGTTAAGTTTGTTGTGTCGCTTAACTTGATGGCGGGAATGTAAAAAATGTTTGTATCTTCGAATCGAGTGGCGTAGCGTATAGTATCGTATCCTTTGGCTGTATGTAGATACTACTTTTGATTCTAAGCAAGGCAATAAAACACGCTAGTCTTGGTTTCAAAGGTTTCACTATAATTCATACAGCCAATCTTAAAATGGGCTTTTGTATTGCATTTGGATAAATTAAGGTTTTTATTCATTTAAATCTGCTCACCTTTCCCTCTGCATACCATTTATCCGTCATACCGTAATATTACCCGGGTAAATGTTATTGTGACCTGCTTCAACTTTAATTCTCGTAGTTGCATTTAATCCGAGCACAATAATATTTTGCCTTACCCACTTCCGCGTCCCGAGTAAATTGAAAATTCCTCAACCACGTACTTTTTAAAAATGTGCTCAGATTTAAGCATAAAATCTTCTGTACACTAGCTTTCTTATTTTTATCTCTGTTCTTTTATTCGGTTACTCTTAAGTGAATAATTATTATATTAATACGTGAAGTGAAAACTTACGGACTTTAACTGTGCCAAATTTCATACTCCTCCGTATGAAATTTGGCACAGTTAAAGTTTATATGGAGGAGGAGTGCAGAAAGCTACTTTTTTTGTATATAATATGCACATAAATTTAATTTATAAAAAAACATTACCCACACTACCATACGTTTGATACACACACAGTACCAGGGCCTCATGACTTGAAGATATATAGATGACAGAAGTGACAGCTTGAGCGTGGAATTAGTAAATACTATTGATTGAAGATTGGATTGTAAGTAGAGGTGGAATTTCGACCAGTAGGCAACCACTTGTAATAAAGTAAACCTGCTTGTTTTTTCTTGTACAATAGATCTGATAATAAGCCAAATAAATAAGGCTAAGTAATCACTACAATTGATGCATGGCACCTATGATTATGAGCAAGAATTTAATGTTGAAAACTCCTGTATATAGGGTATCCCTAAAAGAATGGATAACCTTGAAACAGCTTAAAATAGACATTATGGCCGATCTGAAAATATAACAAAAAATATATTCCACGTAGTACCAAAGATACGATTTTTTTTTAATACTGTGTAATTCCTAGTCACATTATTTACGGCCTCTCTGTCTCTGTCGAGTCAACTTACAATATTAAAAAAAGCTTGTTAAAATCTTAGGTACCATTAGGAATACATTGTGTTTACTTCGCGCATTCATGTTGCCCGCGACTTCGACCGCGTAAAGTTTCTTGTTTAAAAATAAAAATAATATGCTACAGCTAGCAGTAGTTCCGACAATAACCCTCTACACGCAAACTCACAAAATCTTTTTATAGAAGTATAGATGAATCAGCGTTGTGTGAACATATCATAATAAAATGCTTATATACCAACGATGTAGTGACAAGAACTCCCAGAATTTTCAATTTTTTTACGTAATAAGACTTCAAATAATAGTTTGCGTGAGCTGGCAAAAGCAGCTAACTTTAAATCTTATTTTTTAACGAGTTACTGATAACTGACAATGGTGCCGATTCCCTTGTTCACAAACTAAACTAAATTTAAGTTCAGTGCATCTTTTTCTTTCTATTTCGTTAAGAAAAGGACAGAAGATAAATTTTAGTGTAGTCCTGTCAAATTAATCAGCGCCTGTCACTACTCCATACAAGTTTAGACGTGATTAAAAACTTGCCTACTAAAATTACGACAATTTACGTCAAGCGCTGATTAATTTGACAGGACTAAACTATAATTGATCTTCTGTCTTTTTCTTAATGAAATAGAATGAAAAAGATGCACTGAACTTAAATTTAGTTTAGTTTGTGAACAAGGGAATCGGCGCCAATAACTATTAAGTAACTGTATACTGTAAAATAAAATGTTTTTTTTTTCGTTTCCTGTAAATTTATGTTTTGGTAGATGTAGGTTCTTGTCACTTCACCATCGATACGTCAACACTTTACGTTGCGTTTACGAGCTCGTGCTAGCCTCTGTATACCAAAAAACTTGTTCATGTTAACAAAACCCACGTTTTTTAAAACTCAAACTCAAAGCATTTATTTCATATAAACCAATTACAGGCACCTTTGAGTTGTCAAGGGGTCGGTCAGTCAGAAAGATGAAGCTAGTTGCCCATTCCAAAGCGTAGTAGGTGCCTATGGAGAAGAACGGGCAAGAAACTCCACGGACACTCTTTTAAATCAACATGTTATGGTTATAAATTATACATGGGAGAACGATGCAAAACGTAAAAGCGTCCGTAATAAAAAGATTAACAAAAATAAAAAACCGATTCAAAAATTAAAATAAGACGTGGCAGCTAAGAGATGACCAGACGGCGCCCGTTCACGAATATGACGTATGGATTAGCACCATTCAGCTCAACCATTCAGCTCAAATAGATTGTACAGTACTTATGCGTTACCTTCAAACATTGCTTATCGGAAAGTTCGCCAGCTTAACAGAGTTAATTGACCCCACTGTGAAATGTACTTACAAGATTGATTACTTATGTAGCTGACACCTTTAAGGAGTCCCCGAAATGATCAATTGCCATTTTTATTGTAGTAATATTGTCAATCGCTTCAATTGCATTTGGTAGATGATCAATTTGCGCATCAATATGTATCAATCTCGTAAAAATTGACGATTGCAATTGATCGTTCTGGGCTCACTAGGCAGCACGACGCGGCATGGCGCAGCTAAGCATTAAAATTTGTATGGCCCAGCCGACGCCGAAGCCTTCTGCGGCATGCCGCAGCTTCCCGGAGTATGCCCAAGTTCCTTTATGACGATATCAACGAAATGTGAATGCTAAGGGTATGAAAATAAGAATCACAATCATTTTGAAAATCCGTTTACGAAAATCCTTTGCCATACCATGTCGCGCCGTGCCGTCTGGTAAGCGCCGGGTCTTTATTCGTGTGCGAAAATGCTTTGTGTGGTTCTGTAGGTAGAAACAATTCTCCTGTTACTGACTTAAAACGCTCACAACTTTATTGCTCGTAAATGGTCTTTAAAGGATATTGAAATGTGCCTTTATGGGAAAATAATGAAGGAGTGTTCGAAAACGGTTTTTTTCCAAGACTGGCCAAGTCTGTGAAAGTAGCAAATGTTCACTTTACCTGAATAAATAATGGTTTTATGAACGAACGTCATTACTTATCACAATAAAGGAACTTATTCCATGTAGGCTACAATTCATAGCAAAATATTATACTCTTATTCTTTTATTATTTAATAATTATCACTTTTACATACATTTATCCGATGAAAGGGCTTGTGGCTAAGTAAGCCGCACGGGTCGATCGATCAGGTTAAGCTACGCTTGCCGCAGTTGGTCCGTGGATGGGTGACCATCTTTACATGTCAAGACCCCTCCGTGCCTCGGAAAGCACATTAAGCTGTTGGTCCCGGCTGTTATTCGTGGTTCTTTGGCAGTCGTTACGGGTATTCAGAAGCCCGAAAGTCTGACAACCAGTTTTACCAAGGGGTATCGTATTAACCCAGTAACTGAGTTGTGGAGGTCAGATAGGCAGTCGCTCCAAGTAAAATACTGGTATTTATCTGGTTAGACTGGAAGCTGACCCTAACATAGTTGGGAAAAGGCTAGGCAGATGATACGTTTATCCGATATTTATAAGTTAGCCTTGACCATAACATAGATAAAAAATTCTGAAGCAATGTTATTAAATACATTAAATTTAATTGAAAATCGTCCAACATAAAGGCATGGACCGTTCATTATATATCACCTACAAGAAGACGCTGTTTTTAGGGTTCCGTACCCAAAGGGTAAAACGGGACCCTATTACTAAGACTCCGCTGTCCGTCTGTCTGTCTATCTATCCGTCTGTTACCAGGCTGTATCTCATGAACCGTGATAGTTGTAATGTTCACAGATGATGTGTTTCTGTTGCCGCTATAACAACAAATACTAAAAAACAGAATAAAATAAATATTTAAGGGGGACACCATACAACAGACATGATTTTTTTTGCCGCTTTTATAGATAATGGTACGGAACGCTTCGTGCGCGAGTCCGACTCGCACTTGGCCGGCTTTTTTCTTCTTCTTTTTATTTTTATAATGTTTATAATAAAGAGTATTCTATCTTTCTTCTTTTCATCATCAGCCTATTATGTTCCCACTGCTGGGACAAAGGCCTCCTCTTGGTAAGAGGGTGTGGGCCACGCGGGCCCAAGGCAATTTGGTAGATGTCACATATCTTCGAATTATTGGTTCTAGGACATGCCGGCTTCCTCACAATGTTTTCCTTCACCGTTTTGAGAGCAGTGGTGATGAAATAATTTACACAAAGTAAAGCGCCTGTCTTGGTTCGAACCTGCAACCTAAAACTCGTAAGTCGAGGCCGATACCACTGCGCCACCAGTTCCACTTCTTTTTAACCGACTTCAAAAAAGAAGCAGGTTATGCATTTAGAGGGCTTAAGGTTTTAAATTAGTTATAGCGTTGCCTTGATAAACAAAGTAGCTAGTAGCCATCCATCTTCATACTGGCGTAAGCCATGCCATGATTTATCAGTCGACCGATTTTTTACAGACCACTATTCGTCACTTTAACACACCAAAAATCTAAGCAAGGGTTTAATTAAGTGCAACATTATTAATCCTCACAGCATTATAATACGTTTTTCATACATTTTCTGGTTAGCTTAGTTAATTAAACTCATCATGCACTCTACATGGTTGCCTGGAAGAGATCGCAGAAAGCGATAAGGCCGCCCATTGTATATTTTGTAGTGTTTGATTTATTTTTTGTTATGTATTTTTGTGGTGTACAATAAAGTATATATAAATAAATATTAAATAAATAAGCTTATTCTTTAATTTCTTTCATAGGCTTGCCCCGTACTCGTATCTATTACATAGGACTTAAATATAACTGGCGAAATACTAAATATACTGTACGGTGTACTATAGGTGCACCTCTGCTCAACCCTTCGGGGGTTACCGGCGTGATGTTATGTTTCCTAATTTAGTTGTTGCCTGCGATATTTTTGAGTATAAAGGGCACAGACAAGGGCTTTTTTGAATGTCAGTCGTACCGGGTGAATGTAGGTACATTCACCCGATACGACTGACATTGACTTCGGCGTCTAAACAAATATGGCGGAGACACTAAACTGTATGGATTATGCGATATTTTTAAAGTCTTTTGGCTGAAATTTTTCTTTTAAATATTCTTAACTAGTCACGCGCCCTTGCTCCGCACAGTTTTTACGACCTGACAAAACATCGAAATTTCTTCAATAAATGAAAGTTTTAAATTTACTCGTATATTATACACCTATCGGAATAAATTCACTAAATTTTGTTAAAAACCGCGTCAAAATCCGTTTCGTAGCTTTGAAAAACAACGAGGTCACACAGACTGACAATGATTATGATAACCATCAAATTGGGCTATGGATTAGAACTAAACTCAGTGTTTGGCAAACTATGCTTTGCACGGTGACAGAAAGACAACTAATGATGGTATAATCTACCTGGGTTATTGAGGTCAGATAGGCAGTCGCTCCAAGTAAAATACTAGTATTTAACTGCATCTGATTAGACTGGAAGGTTAGGCAGATTGATTTTATCCTTTTGTTTAATTAAATGCCGAATATATCTACATACATTCACATCTCCATAAAAATCCACATTGACACACATTTTGCCGACTCCCATAAATCCCAATGCGGTTTCAAATTCAAATTCTTTATTGCGAACTAAGTGTACAGAATTTTGAAGATGGTAAATGATAAATGATAAATGATTTATTTTCTTAGGTTTGTACAAACACTTTTACACGTCAATCATACTTTTAAAATAAAGCTAGATGAAGTCGGCGTTTCCTATCTGACTACTCTGAGAAGAAAGGCCGAAACAAACTCAGAGGTCACAGTCTCCTTTAAAGTCCAGACATATTCTTGGTCAGATCATGTGAAGGCCATGTAGATTGGTGTCTGAAATGGTCCTTTTGAGGAAAGAACCACACAGATTGAGTGGACCTGTCCAGTCAGTGCACGCATTTGTCAGTAATCGTGCAGCTCAACTCAGAACTTAAGGAGCTCAACGATTCGATGAACAATACCAAAGAAAGAACATTTGGGTAGGCTGCATAAATTACTCAAACTGCCAGACCATGATTAATAATAAATGAGAAAAAAAAAACAACAATGACCCACATAGGTATGTCGGTTTCACCATAAATATTTATGTAACATACATAATCAGCCTATAATGTGCCCATTGCTGGGACACAGGCCTCCTCTTTTTAAGAGGAAGTGGGCCGTAATCCACCACGTGGGCCCAATGCGGGTTGGTAGATGTCACATGTCTTCGAATTTTTGGTTTTGGCCGGTTTCCTCACGATGTTTGCCTGCACCGTTTTGAGTGTCTGGGTTCGAATCTACGACCTACAACTCGTAAGCCGCGGCCGTTACCACTGGGCCACCACTGCTCTCCATAAATATTTAATTACATGAATTGACCAAGTTGCCAAAATACATTTTGCATTACAATGTTGCCTCGTGGAAATCGGACAAAATGGAAAGTGGCCAAATATATCACATTGTAAATCCTTGTATAAACGAAACTTGGCGATACCATGGCTGCTGTATGCCATAACCACGCATTATCTTTAATACTGTGAACAACTTGGCACAAAATCTCATGTGTACGTAATTTAGCTATCTGGAATACACCGTTGACCTCGATTTACAAAAGAAATTATTGTAACTATTTCTATTACGACGATATATTATACGCATTGCCGTATACGTTCGTTAAGGCATGTTGTATTATTGTACTGAATGATACAATTTGTATACCTACTTATATTACATTAATATGACCAAAGTGACGGCAAGAACCTGTAATTTTTATCCACTGAATTAATATTACGAGCATACTTTCCATAAAATCGTTTATATAGCTTTTATCATGCTGCCAAATCATCACTACTTAACAACTCAAGTGTAAACGCAGGTAGTTTACAAAATAGCAAATTTTATTAGCTATCGCCACATGGAGGGTATTCTAAAATAATTAGTTGAAGCTTGTGTCGCACTATCGACAGAAAACAAGAATATGTTTAGTATAAGAAGTATTTATTCAAGAAGTATTTAAGCATTTCTAATTAAATATAAATTAGGAAAAAATAATGAAGTAATAAAAAAGTGTTAAGATACGTGTTAGTTGTTAAATAAAGGTGCTGACAACATGTCGTGAGTAAATTTATTTTATTGTTTTTTAACAATATTGAAAACATTATACAGTGTAAAAACATATGAGTACATTCTAATTATTAGGTTGTGACTGCACTGGCTTTCAAATAGCGGGTCCAGGCCTAAACCAGATTCGAGAAACTACGTTAGCAAGATTGAATAGTTGAACGTTTTTTATTGGTGCACTTCGAAAGACGTACATTTAAAGCTATCGCACGAGTTTTATATGATATTTTTGTTTCGTCCGTCCCGTAAATAACGTTCGATATTTCAAATGCAAACGCATATTTCCTAAAATATTGCGTTTTCAATACCATCACTTTCGTTTACCCCGTTTGCACCATAGATAGATAGATAGATAGAATACTCTTTATTATGTACACCATAAAAATTACAGCTGTAAATGTAGACATTTTACATTGGGTGACACAATGGGCGGTCTACACCGTTAACTTATATATTATATAATTTTTAAAATCATTGGGTTGCACCCAATTTTTTGTAACAAACGCTCGCATTGTACTGGCAGATAACGTTTCATGTTATGTTTATGGTTTTATCTAATAATTTATTGCCCATAGCGTGAACTTCAACATAAAAGATAGCCAAGAACTGCAGGCAGGTTATTGCAATTTTTTTTTTCAACCTATACTGTGCATTTGCTTGCAAAAAAATCGTCGGCAGCGTTAGTCCGTGTCCGCTAAAACAATAAAAAATTCAACAAATGATGTTCGGGTCTATAAAGGAATAAAATGTGGGGCGAACGAGGATTTATGGGGCGAATATGGAACAAATTGTCTTGTTTAAAAAAGTTATTGTGCACTCAATTACAATATTGCAAGTATTAAGGCAGTTCATGTTAATTAAGGCAGGTCAAGTATCGCCGCTATCACTTTAGTTCATCCACTCACCTATAGTCTATGGAATAATTTATGGTTGTGTGAACTTCAAACTTGTAGATATTTTTGAACGTATACAGGAAAAAAATGAACAGGGCGCAAATTGTTTTTGGTGTTTCAGTATCAGTAATAGAACACATTTCCATTATTCGTTCAATACTTTTTTTTCCCGACATGAAATCTTAATCAAATACCTAAAAACCTACGCCGGCAATTCCAGTGAGCGCACTGTTCCCACCTGTGTTGTAGGTGCCTTCGCGCGTTCCGCTATACCACGCACCCGCGCCGGCCGGAAAGTTACCATAAAAATTACAAAAATTAAAATTTAAAAATTTCAAAGTAAACATATAACGAACGATAACTTAATTTTTTGTACTAAAGACATATAAAAAAAAATTATGTTTAATAAAACTCGCATAAGTTTAATTTGTCAAAATTTGCGCACTGGTATTTTTTTTTCTGTATACTACAAATTAACTAATTTCCAAGCTTGCTACCCATGTAATTGAGATGTTTTTTTCGGCAAAACATGTTTTTTGTTGGTGATCCCCGAAAGAAATTGAACTGCAAAGTCTTATCTAAGTAATTCCACATTGTAGTTTAGTGATAAGTGACTTGTTTTTTTGCTACCCCTGTGGAAAACGACCTGTGAAAAATGCAGTAGTGAGTTTCATATATAATTCATATTTTTTGTGTCGTGTTTGTTTGTGACGTCTTATTATTTCCACTTGTGTAAGTTTTGATTCCATTTATCACATGAAGACGTTTATGGGCTGATAACAAAAACTATGATCTGCCCATTCCATTTACTACCAGGTTGTTTTTTTTTATTTATTTAAAGAGGGTTTTAATCTACACAGCTTATGCTATCGTCATTGTTACACATCGACTTTACATACGATACATACAATATTTACGAGCCTGTACAGCATCCTGGCTGCTTCCGAAGAAGGAGCAGCAAGGATGCTGATAGATACCCCAGTCTTCCACAATATGATTAAATACAATTAACAAATCTCGTCTTTCCAGCTTGTTCCTTACACACTCTATGACGATTTCATAAACATCTTCAATTAAGTTTCATTCTACACAATTTGGTGACTCTACTTTACCCATTAGGAATGCAAATTTATTTGAGGGTATGTGTCCAGAGCGAAGTCTAAGGGCTGTTATGGTTGTCTGCCTTCCCATAAGTATTGGCACTGTCTATCCAAGTACTTTTAAAAACGTTTGGTTTTATAGTGGCATACCATATACCTTTACTACGGCTCCTTTCATTGAAGTATTCTTGCCAGCTGTCTTGACAAAAGTGTTTTAATTAACGGTAAAGTTTGGTGTTACCAAATTATTACGAAACAAAGGCGAACGGCAGGCTTGTGTGGGAATTTCGTACCGCTAATAAAATTTTGTGTTTTGGGATATTATTTGTTTTAATTTGTAGTTAATAACAACAACAACAACAACAAGCTCTTTTAAATTTTTTGGGTTTTTAGAACTTAGGACGTAAAAGTTATAACCAGTTTAATTTTTTAAGGTTATGTACTAGTGTACCAATGTAGATTGTTACATAAAGGCATTTAAACATTGTTTCGGTAATAAAGTTTCTAGATTGCTTGTCGCTATTTTTGTAGTGTTTTCTTACTATCAAGTAGGTAAATTGAGATGAGGATCGTACCTACTCAGCGGAGTGCATCAGGAGATACCTGTGTCCAGCAGCTGACTGCAACAGTTTGATAATAATGAAGTCCTGATGGGGTTTTGAGTGTAGGTAAATAAAACAATACAGTTAATAGTTTTTTAATTACATTTATTTTATTTATAATCAATGAATTCTTAATATTACTTCGTCTAAGAAGGGAGCAGGTCGGGCGTGACGAGCATAGCTTAAATACCAACATAACTTTAACGTTTATTTTACGACTAAGTTACGTGTAGTTATTAAAATCTTCTTTTTATATTATTAATTAATCCGAACTTCTAAAAATTGTACACTTACATAAAAATAAATGGCTTAGTTGCCTTAAGACGCTGACAACACCTAAACCGCGGTCACTGTCAAATTCCATAGAAAAGAAAGAGAAGCGCGACGACACAACGCTTGTAATTTATTGCAAAATATGAAGTAATTATCTATTTACTCAAAATTGAGTTGTGTAATCGAAAATAAAAAACAACAAAGTTCTGCATTCAAATAAGACGTTCTTGTTATTAATTAAATACGTAACGTATGTTGATATTTGATACAGATATTTTGGATTAGAACTCAAAGTAAGAGGTTAGTTTAACGTTAGTTTGTATCGAGATTTTGTTTTCAAAACGTGTTTTGGTAACAACCAGGTTCTGGGAAATATGTTCAAAATTGACATATATTTTTTTCCGCTACCACAAACTATACAGATTTGGCAATTTTTTTTCTTAAGTGAAGCCTATTTTGGTCAATTGGGTCTTGTCAGCGCCTTAATATGTGGTCCAAATTCTATAACAAAACAACAAAAAAAGTAAGCGGTACGAAATCTGCCGTTCACCTTTATATCATTGCATAAAAAACTCAACCGTATCTTTCAGTTTTGTGTAGGGAGTGTTAGAACTATGAAGAGCAAACAATCTAACGTAGGTATCCATATACGAATTAAACCTACCTACAAAGTACAGCGAGCATCCATCGACGCAGCTGCCGCAAGCAAAAAGGCAAGCACACACTTTACCGCTGTGCCAACACAATCGGCCCAGTAACATAAGACTGACATTTCCCCCCTATTCTCATATCCAGACGACAATAACTCGAGTGTTCTAGCTAATGAGGCGGTCGAAGGGCAAGATGCGCCGATGTCCTTAGTCGCGGCCGATCACTCGACCTTCCTACCTCCCTATTTCACCCCCTCTTTTCCCTTCTCCCCCCGCACCCGCACCCCGTGCCTCTCTATTGTGTTCATGAGGTTTTTGGGTGCCTGTTCTTTCATCATAATTCTGTTAAGTTTTCATAACATTAGGTTCGATAACTGTCATTTGTTTTAGATGACGATTGTCTATAGTATTTCATGATACAAGACTAAATCATTGTACTTATTAAACCGACTTAAAAAAGGTAGGCCTTGATTTGAAATGCTCCTTTTTAAAAAGCTCGCGTAATATCTGATAGTTTGTATTATTTATAAATTCTACAAGTCCAATTTCCAAACTTACTGCTGTTTACGGGGGTTCCCTATTTGATTTCGAAAGTTGATGATTCGATTTTTATTATATCGAACACGGTGTGTCGATAATTCAGTTGTACGATGTTTTTTCCATCGATGCTTTATTGGTGCGATGTAACGTTTGTGCGAAAATTCCTGTTACGAAAAATGCTACAACGATTGCTCATTAGTTCGGTAATTTATTAGTTCGCAAGGATGTTGGTTCGAAGCGCCTACTGTTGTCCGTGACATTTAATTAATAATCTTATGTTGCATTATAGACGTTAAGGAAATACATTAAATACCATACATATCTTCACGTCAACTTTCCTAAATTGAGGAAGACAGGTAACAAATCAACCACGTTTTGCTCCCGTACTGGGCGAGGATTTAAAAAACTTAGAATGCCCCAGTTGTTTTCTTTTCCGTGCTTTTTTTTTATTTTTGGTTGGGAAATCATCAATCATCAACTTTCGAAATCAAATAGGGAACCCGTTTACGGAAACAGTAAATTAGAACACTTGGTCAAGTTTTGCTCCAATTAAAAATATTTAAGTCGCTGAGGCATTAAAACATGTTATTTAATTGGAATCCATTAAAAACGGGCACGCATACTTCCAAATGAAATCTAAAGTCGAATTATTAATTCACTGAAGTTAGCTAGCTGTCAATTTGTGTAATAAAATGGTAATATTTATTGTAAAGGTGATCGTTTAGTTTAATCGATTTATACAACATTAAATAATACACAATACACACAAAAAAAATCAGCTGTTCCATACATTTGTGTTCACTTAAATCGACAAAATGTATGGAACAGCTGATTTTTTTTCGCGATTTCAAGTTTGGTCCCATAGTAAAAGTTGTTCAAAATGATGAGTACAATGACCCCTTTTCGGGTTTAGGGTAAACAAAAACAAATGTTGTATAAGTGTCATATAAATGTATAATAATAAGTGTAAAAGTCTAGAATAATTAATTACACAAAGTGACAGCTAGCACATGTCAGTTTACTCCAGTGAATTAATAATTCGATTTTAGTTAACGTTTAAAGCATAAATACACAATACGTACCTAACATGAATGCCTCACGACATAATTTTCAAGATGTACTTCCACAATAGATAGGTATGATAAAAGGTCAGCCTGGTGCTTGTCGAACTACGCACAATGAATAGTTCTGTAGTTGGGATGAATATATCCCAAGAACAAACTTAACCTTGTAGTTGAAAAACATGGTCTACCGTACATTTCAACTGCAATTGTAAGTTTTTACTCACAATATTGAAATATTTACAATGCTATTTTAATACCTTAGACTTTTAATAGATTTTCATGTAATCATGTACCTATCTAAGTATTTACTGTATTTTTTTCAAACATTTTGGCTCAGTAGTTTCGGAGATAAGGTCCGGGAATGGTCAATTTTCATCAATGTTCTTAAATAACTTTAAAACTGTTTATTTCAAAATGAATTTAAAAAAATATTTGGGGCCCTCATAGTACCTAAGATCTTTGATTTGATAAGTCATACGGTACAGTTTGCAAAGCTTTATTTTTAATTTTCTAATGTGTCCTCAAAAAGTGACACGTACGTGCTTGGGTCACAGAAATTCATATGTATACGAAATTTCAACTAAATCGGTCTATAGATTCGGAGCTGACGCGAACAGATAGACACACGCGTGAACCTAAGGGTTCCGTTTTTTCATTAGGACGTACGGAACCCTAAAAATACACCAGAGAATTAGCGTAGATATTAAAAAAAGAGACGTTTATTGGAATAAATACAACAAAAATATCCTTAAAACTGTAAGAAAATAAATACCTACTTACGCCAAACGACAAGCAAGGAAAAACCAAGGCTTCTGAAATCCCTGTATATCCCTGCTCCTTTTCTCTCTCGCACTGGAGGAATGTCGTACTCGTTATTCTGTCCATGGTATTAAATCAAGCTACCACAAATTGTCAAGTCCATTTGACAGTTTGTGGCAACTTGATGTGCTATAATAGTTATATAAGCAACTGTTGTTTAATAAGGGGTATTAATACACGAATGTGGGTATCATATGAGTGTTTTAATACCTAATTATGTACAGTTGCATAAAAGACTTTATCTACACACATGATATGAATCCTCTAATGTGTATAAAATATATACACCGTCGTGTAACGTAATAGAAACTTCCTAAAATAATCTGCCGAATACAAATGGATGGCAACCTGTATTAGTTTTTCTTTATTTAGTAGTTCTATTGACCTAGATCAGAACAACTCAAGGGGTCATTCACATTAGCTGGACGCGAGACACTCCCGATTTGGGGGACCGAATGTGAACTCATCAAGAATTGTGTTAGGAAAATTGAGCTCCCCTTGATTTTATTGAATAAAACGGTCATTACACGACCGTTTTGAGTAATTTGATCCAATCATGGGATCCGGGAGCTCGCCTCGTTTAGTCAACACCAAGTGGTTATTTCCTACCGGCATTATCTATTTTAAAAGGACGAAATCCCTACGAATCCAAACAGCTTTGCTATTTATTAATTGCGAGCATTGTGCCATTAGCTTGCCTTTAGATGGCAAACCCTGATAACAGTCGAAAACTAGCGTTTTCATTAATCTAATGTACTGAAACCGTGGCTTCCCTTTCTATCGTCACGTGTTTAAACCTACGTACTGACAAAGAATAGTCACAGAAGGTTGGCTTCATATAACGAGCCAAAATCAGCGTGCGCTCACATATGTAGATGTGTACCCGAGATTTATGAACGTTATGTACTTAGATCGTGCTTTGACTTAGACTTATTCCTCTTGTGGTTTGACAGTTGTGCGGCAGTGACAGAATTAACGCTTAGTCTAAGTACATACTAAATAACGTTCTTAGATCTCGGCCTCAGTATATCTCCGAAACTCTTCACATTGGAAGCAATTTGAACCGCTCCGATCTCGATAGTACGGTGCGCTTTGTATCGAACTTTACTTACAGTAAGTATTTCGCATGCTGTGTGAAGAAGTTCTCAGTCAAATTATGGTTGAATGCCTGTCGCGAGGGAGCTTGTACTCGCTGTGCGTGAAGCGTGTCTAAAGTTCGTTTTTTAATCCCAGATAGTAATTTAACATTTCAAATCTTTGTTGTTTGTATTTTCAATTTGGAGTTTGACATTTGCACCTGTCAAATTACTATCAACGATTCAAAAACGAACTTTGCGTGCGTTTTCACTTGTTTAATGGAGTCGACCTTCTATATTACTCTGTGGTACTGACCTAGATTTACATTTTGTCTATTCAATTTTGCCACACACGTAATATACATATATGTCAGTACAAGTCGTAATATAATTACCATTTTGAAGAAAAGATTCCGGTTTTCGCGGTTTTTCGATTATGGTGTTGTTGCTTTGAAGGTCGCAAAGCAGTTTAGCAGCATTATGCTGAGATAAGAGCCTTTTGGCCTCGTACAGGACTTTTTGTTTTTATTTTGATTTTAGGTACTTTGTTTTTTGTTTTTTTTTTATGTTTCTATGAGTGTTTTTTGAGTTTAATTGGTGATCTCTATGCGAGTTCTAATAAATACATTTTCTTTCTTTCTTTTAGCGAGTTAAATTAGATTTTTAAGCACTATTTAAGTTCACGCTTTACAGATGTAAGGTTAAACAAGGCCTTGTATTTACAAAATATTCAATAAGCCTTTTTCAAGTAGTGGGTTACCACATAAATGTAAACATTACAGGCTCGTAATTAATATTGTTCGTATGTGGCCGCCTTTAAAAAAATCACGCGTTTCGTATTAGCTTTAAACTGGAAATTATTATAGAAACATCTAAACATTCGCTAAGTGAGGCTATTAATATTTTATAATTTAACATAGTTTTAGTTTAATATTTAGCGGGACATTGGAGTTTAATTGATAATGATATCATTAACCGCTCGAGCCTTCCCAGTCATGCACAGAACTGTTTAATGATATCCTAACACGCTACGGCACAACGAATTAATAACAGCTACTACTGGCTTATGCTGCCCTGGTACACCTAACTTCCTGATTAAATAATTCGGTTTGCTAGAACTTCTGGGATATGTAGGTTGATCGAATTTTATGGTGTGTTGTAGATACTTGTATAGTTAAAGAAGATTTTTAAGATTTGAAAAAAATATCTCGGATTTCAATGTAATTTTTTAGGACACTGACAAATTCCGTTTTAGTCATAACTTTAATAAATTGTGAACATTTTATTCATTAATTAAAACGTATGTTAATCAATAGCAAAGGTCACATATAAGAAGTGAAAAATGAGTAATTCTTCACTTATATTAAACATACCATGGTAATTATTAATAAAAACGTATGTTAATCAATAGCAAAGGTCACATATAAGAAGTGAAGAATGAGTAATTCTTCACTTATATTAAACATACCATGGTAATTATTAATAAAAACGTATGTTAATCAATAGCAAAGGTCACATATAAGAAGTGAAGAATGAGTAATTCTTCACTTATATTTAACATACCATGGTAATTATTAATAAAAACGTATGTTAATCAATAGCAAAGGTCACATATAAGAAGTGAAGAATGAGTAATTCTTCACTTATATTAAACATACCATGGTAATTATTAATAAAAACGTATGTTAATCAATATCAAAGGTCACTTATAAGAAGTGAAGAAGTACTCATTCTTATCTGAAATCCTATCACACCAACCACTCATTTACTGTTCATTTACTTAAATTCCTGTGGTGATCGCACCACATGAGACCCTGGTCCAGTCTTGCAAAATTAGACGCTAAGCTACGCAAGAACTCAGCTCCCTTGTACCAGGAGCACATACTCCAAAGCAGGTTGTACGTTACTAACTTTATAGTGTTACATTCCAGGTTGGCGGCAGCGCAGGAGGCGGCGGGGGCGCAGGCTCGCGCGGCGCCAGCTGATACCATGGGCGGCGCGCACCAGCCCGCTACTCCAGGGCCCAGCTCACTCTTTATATTTGCCGACGAAAATCCTATTCGGAGGTCAGTATACCATGTGTATATCACTAAAGTCATGATTACAATCAATCTGCCTAGCCTTTTTCCAACTATGTATGTTGGGATCGGCTTCCTGAATAACCGGATGCAACTGAATACCAGTATTTTTTGCACATGGAGCGACTATCTGACCTACACAACCCGTAACTGTATAATACTAAGTAACTGGGTAATACGTTGTCAGACTTTTGTGCTTCTGACGACCCCTAACGACTGTCAAAGATCCACGAATGACAGCCGGCTTAAGGCGCTGACAAGACCCAATTGACCAGAATAGGCTTCTAAGAAAAAATAAGTGCCAAATATGTATAGTTTGAGGTAGCGGAAAAAATATATGTTAATTTTGAACATATTTCCCAGAATTTGGTTGTTGCCAAAACACGTTTTGAACTCTTACCTTGAATTCTAATCCAAAATATCTATATTAAATATACTATATTAATAGACGCGAGACGTTACGTATTTAATTTATAACAAAAACGTCTTATTTGAATGCCGAACTTGGTTGTTTTTTATCTTCGATTACTCAACTCAATTTTGAGTAAATATATAATTGCTTCATATTTTGCAATAAATTACAAGCGTTGTGTTATCGCGCTCTTTTTTTTCTATGCAGTCTGAAAGTGACCGCGGTTTAGGTGTTGTCAGCGTCTTAACGTGATTTCCGAGGCGCGGAGGAGTCTCGGTATGTGAAGATGGTCACCCATCCACGGACCAACCGCGGCAACCGTAGCTTAACCTGATGGATTGACCCGTGCGGCTGTTATTACTGCGCCACGAGCTCCTCACTAAAAAATATTGCATTATTGTGTGTGAAGCTGAAAAGCGTGTGAAATTAAAGGCATTTATTTGTTTCTGGTCCATCTTCTCATTTGTCATAATAATATTGAGATACCCGACTGCTCCAGAAGAAGGGTATTTTAACAGGCTTTTATTTGCGAAACGTGTTTTCCGTTTATGGTTTTCTTTACTATCAGTATGGTTATTGTTTGATCAATAAACCTGTCTGTATATCATGTATTTTCTGTTACCAAGGGAAGTTTAATGACCTTTCCTCTCACATACATAAAACAATTGAAATCTGACAATACTCGAACTCAAAACTCAAACTCAAAGCATTTATTTTAATTAAACCATTTACAGGCACTTTTAAATTGTCAAGGAGTCGGTCAGTTAGAAATATGAAGCTAGATGCCCATTTCAAAGCGTAGTAGGTACCTATGGAGAAGAACGGGGAAGAAACTCCATGGACACTCTTTTAAATTATATTGATACATAAAGATTAGTATAAATAATGTTGAATTTATAACTAAATGTGAGGACGATGTAAAAAAACGCGTCTAAACAAAAACAATTTCAAAATAAACTGACGGCGCCCGTTCACGAGCATGACGCATGGATCAGCACCATTCAGCTCAACCATTTTGAAGGGAGCTAAATGATCCAACACATGCGCCACCGTCAGCGAGACACACAAGTCATTCGGTAACTGTGTCAAGCTAAGCGACTGTACATACTCTCACCCTATTTGGAAAGTAGAAATGACTAAAATGCTTGCTACTGAGCACACAACTCACAAAGGTTTTACGCTTAAAAGAGACTTTTCGATTACGTATTCTTTATACAGGGTCAAATTAAATTAGCTAACTCCACAGACATGATGATATCGATATCTAAACATGATAAAACCAAAAGAAATTAAGGAATTTATTTACATAACCAAGTTACAAGATGATTATTAACATTTAAAGAGGCATGAGGAACAGGGTGTAAAGTTCACTCATCCTCCATAGAAAAGCGAGGATCCTCCGACCAGACGGGTGTCGTGTCTGGTGAGCAACTGCCCGACGGTTGATGTCGGGATGTTGTATATATGCTAGTTGCGCGGTAAACTCTGCTGGCGCGATGCAGGATTTTGCGTGACGTCAGTGTGATGCGTAGTTTTGTATGTGGCGCTGTAGATGCCGCCACATCACTCCCCTCTGGAGACCGGAGGTCGATAGTGGGCTGAGTCGTGTATCTTGCGATGCTTGCCAGTGCCAGGTGGGGTTCCAGTGGGTCGGAACCGGTTGTCGCATAGTTCGCGGTGGGTCGGAACTGTCTGCGGTGATGCCCCAGTGAGTCGGGGTGGCGCTGCGTTATGCTCCAGTGAGTCGGACGTGATACAGCGCCGGATTGAGGGCTGACTGCTGGCGTCGACCAGGAGAGCGTTGAAGAGCTCTGCTTGTTGACCGGCCGAAAGTGCAGTGTGCTGTGCCAAGGTTGCTGATGAGGCTTAGGGTGATGACCAGGTATGCGCGGTCGCTGCATGCTGGTGGTCAGGATACCCGTTGAAGCCGTGGGTGCTGGCTGGCTGTGTGACTCGCCGCTCGAGAGCTTGAGGAAGTGATGATTATGACGTCACGCTGATGTAGTTGCACGAAGGCTGCGCTGACGTTCATATTCGGGGTCACCAGTAAAGAGGCATGAGGAACAGGGTGTAAAGTTCACTCATCCTCCATAGAAAAGCGAGGATCCTCCGACCAGACGGGTGTCGTGTCTGGTGAGCAACTGCCCGACGGTTGATGTCGGGATGTTGTATATATGCTAGTTGCGCGGTAAACTCTGCTGGCGCGATGCAGGATTTTGCGTGACGTCAGTGTGATGCGTAGTTTTGTATGTGGCGCTGTAGATGCCGCCACACATTAACTAAATTAAATTAAAACTAAGTTAAGCTTAAAAAAGGCCCTCGGGGCATTGTACCGAGGATGCTGGCGGCATTTCCTCGCTGAATTGCAATGCTGATGCGTTGCGCGAGAAAGCCGCCAGCTTTTCGGTCACCAGTTACATCAACTAGACGTTTCGCGATTTCCGCAAATAACTTATGCGCACTGGGACCCCACGGACCGAGGGTCTCGAATCCAAAGAGCACAAAGTGGTACTCTCTGAAAAAATAAAAGAAATTGATTTGATGACTTTTTTGGGGTCACCGACCGTACCCGTATATATAGTCACTTAAAATATCAGACCAGAAATCAGTTTTTTTTCCTGTGTAAACTTCACAGACGTGATGGGTGTCGATATTTCAACACGATTAAATAGATTTTATTAACTCACACTTTAAGTAGCAAAGTTACCAGCGGTCATAGTAAAACTGGAATTTATTAATTAAACGGTTTTCCTAGGATCAATCTAGACGAGAAACTACAATGGGGACCACATATAACATCTCTTCCGGGGCGGCTAAGCTCAGTCGCTTATGCTGTTAGAAAGATAAGACAGTTAACATATGTAGAAACCGCGCGTTTGGTCTATTTTAGCTACTTCCACAGCATTATGTCGTATGTCATTTTACTGTGGGGTCGGGCTGCTGTCATTTGATCCATCTTTATTTTGCAAAAGAGAGCTGTCAGAGCCATTTATAATCTACGTCGCCGCGATGAACAATTTAAAAAGAAGGTACCTTGTCAATTAATTTATGAAAATATTATATTATGTATGTAAGAAAAAATCTACATATTTTTATAAAATAAGTTAAAGACATAATGTTAACACTTTCACCGCTAAGTACATAGAATACATACAAATTGGCATGCCATATAATGTTTATTGCAAATCTATAACAATTCAATCAACAGAAGTCATCTGAACAGAAGTCATCTTTAGCTACATATAGCGACGACTCGGATGCGAGTTGTGGGCACACGAACGAATTATTTTTCGACCCATATGCTGGGTGCTTGGCATAGAAAGTGTTAATACTAGAAATAAAGATAAAGTAGATCAACCATCTTTTATGGGGTACTGCGTTAAATGTTACAACAAAATAGGTACCTTTTTTTTTGGATGGGAAATCATCAAATAACTTCTCCCGCTCTGGGCGGAGCGGGAGGGGTGTGTCACACTCTTACTGACTAAAACCCACCCGTATTCCTTCCTGTTGCCTGTGTTGCCAGGGGCCTCAGTGACCCATTAGTGCCTTCCCGCAACCCCGGCAGGCATCGGCCCTAGTGGACCCCTACATTGTGCTGACAACAAAATACATAATCAGCCTATAATGTTCCCACTGCTGGGACACAGGCCTCCTCTCTGTGAGAGGGAGTGGGGCCGTAATCCACCACGCGGGCCCAGTGTGGGTTGGTAGAAGTCACATGTCTTCGAATTTTTGGTTCTAGGACATGCCGGTTTCCTCACGATGTTTTCCTTCACCGTTTTGAGAGCAGTGGTGATGAAATTATTTACACAAAGTAAAGCGCCCGTCCTGGTTCGAACCTACAACCTACAACTCGTAAGTCGCGGCCGTTACCACTGGGCCACCACTGCTCTCCAAAATACCTTGTGATATACTGCGACAACAAAATACCTTGTGATATACTGCAATTATATGAAAGATGTAGGGTTCGTAGGGTTCGTGATAAAATGTTTTGAATTTTCTTAAAAAATGCGAAGAAACTTTTTCCCCAACCTATTATTTTCATAAATGAATTGGCAAGATAGGTCGTAAGAAAAAATCTACATCTTTTAATAAAATAAGTGATAGACATAATTTTAATACCAGAAATAAAATAAAATAGATCAACTATTTTTCAGATTATCTAAAATACATACATCTTTTATGGAGTACTGGGTTAAATGTTACAACAATATACCTTGTGATATATTGCCATTAAATGAAAGAAAAAATAAAACTTATATTAAAAGTATACTTTGTAAACAAGCATATTACAAATTAGAGGATTATATCCAAGATAAGAATGCTTGGAAACATGCTGATCCAGCTTCATAGGACAATCTAGAGTCTACACGGAAAAAAAGGATGACTTAAATTAAGACAATATCCTTCTGGTCAAGACAAATATTGATTCATATATGGGGAAAACAATATATTCTTGAATGAAGTAAAATTTTGTCTTAGTTTTATTGTCTTCTTCGAAGACATTATACTTAAATGAAAAATTATTAAGTTTAATTTTAAGAAAAGTTTTCAGTCTTCAGTAAAAACTAGATATTTTCTTCAATTAAGATTATTATAGTCTTGAATCAAAAATATTTGCTTAAGTCAAGAATAAAAACCAAGTATTTATTATTCTTAATTTGAGTAAACAGGTTTTCTTGGACTGAGTACATTTACTTACGTTAAGAAAATATTTACTTGGATTGCAACAATTTTTCTGAGAATATTGATATTCTTCGCTGAAGAGATCCTTTTTCCCGTGTAGACAAAATGAAACACTCTATTTCTTCGAATTATAGACACGGATCCTTCCATACAAAGTGACATTTCGTTTCTCCTTTTTTGACATCCCACCTTAGAAATCCTTCTACATAAAAAAGGACCTAGACAAAGATCGTTAGAAACGAAAGACAAGATGACAGATTGTAGAAGGATTTCTACGGTAAGATGTCAAAAACTGAGAAACGAAATGTCACTTTGTATAGAAAGAGCCGTGTCTATTCTTCGAAGAAATAGAGAGTGTCATGCTAAGCCTGCTGCAAGTCTGAGGAGTTGCGCTAGCTAATATAATCTGACCCTGTATAATATAGTACATTATACAGAGTTAACAGGAAGCAAGGACTAGTCGTTTGATGTCATTTCTAAAGTTGTATTATATAATCAAAGTTGTATTTATACATGATCTACAAAAACAATAAAAAGACGACTGTAGATACTGAAAGTGACGAGAAAACTGCCAACAAACTGCAACACAATTACAAAGGAGGACTGAGTAAAAACTGAAAATATTTCTGTATGAAATTATGAAAAAAAAAATAACATAAGAAAATCGACTGCTATTTTCACGTAGCCAGTAAAAATTAAAAATAAAACATCACAATTAATGACCATGAAACGAAAAACAAGCGGGAAAAGGAACGGTTTATATTTTTATTTTAAAAAGGTAGGCGTAGATAATTGGGTGTCATTCGGCGGGACATAGTTTGGCATCAGATATGCGTGGTGCCGCCAGTCTATGCGGAACGTAAACAAATTGGAAAGTTTACAGTGACGTGAACTGTAATTTAGTTATTTGTTTTCGTTGCTGCTTACTTTGAAATAATAATAAGTACCTACTAGCTAGCCTAGCTTTTTTTTTGTGTGCGAAGTTATCAAATAACTTCTCTCGCTCTGGGCGGAGCGGGAGGAAATGTCAGCCTTTTTTTTTTTTTTGAGGGTGGGAAACATCAAATAACTTCTCCCGCTCTGGGCGGAGCGGGAGGGTGTGTCAGACTCTTACTGACTAAAACCCACCCGTATTCCTTCCTGTTGCCTGTGTTGCGGGGGCCTCGGTGACCCATTAGTGCCTTCCCGCGACCCCAGCAGGCATCGGCCCTAGTGGACCCCTACTATATGTGCTGACGACATCTCTTTGAGGCGCGCGTGGAATACAACGCGCCGTCGACCCGGGCCTGGTCCTTACCGGACGGTGAGCTACCCATTGCTCACCGTCCGCAAGCCCGCGCCTACGGTGGCCGGAAATCCGCCCGGGTTCCCGACGCCCTGGGCGTCTCCTGCGGCGGCTAGGGGCGAGAGGGCGCGAAACTTGCCTTTCCCTCAACCGTCCCGCCTCCTCCTTCGCGAGCATTACTGCTTTGCAGAAGGAGGTGACGGCTGCCCATGCCCTCTCGCTCCGTACCATGGCCTGAACCAGGGCCGGACGCGAGAGGTCTCTGCCGCCGATCGCCTCCACGAGGACACGGCGGTGCTCTGCCCAAGCCGGGCAGACCTCCACCGTATGCTCCACCGATGTGTCAGACTCTTACTGACTAAAACCCACCCGTGTTCCTTCCGTTGCCTGTGTTGCCAGGAGCCACGGTGTCCCTTTCGGACGTTCCCACGACCCCGGCAGGCATCGGCCTTAGCGGACCCCTACACTTGTGCTGACATCTTTTGGAGACGCGCATGGAACACAACGCGCCGTCGACCCGGGGCTAGCCCTACGATTATCGGACGGTGAGTAACCCATTGCTCATCGCCCGCAAGCCCGCGCCTACGGTGGCCGGGAATCGGCCTGGGATTCCCGACGCCCAGGGCCTCTAGGGGCGTGAGGGCGCAGAGTTTGCCTCTCCCTCACCCATCCCGCCTCCTCCTTTGCGAGCATTACTTCTTCGCTGAAAGAGGTGATGGCTGGCCTCACGCTCCGTACCATGGCTTGAACCAGGGCCGGACGCAAGAGACCTCCGCCGCCGATGGCCTCCACGAGGATACGGCGATGCTCTGCCCAAGCCGGGCAAACCTCCACCGTATACTCCGCCGTGTTCTCTGGGCGATCCACACAATGGAAAAAGTATGCCTATACATGGCTGTGATCATAATATTGGAACACGGGTGTATACCTGCACTGTTAAAGTTATTTCTACTTTTTGGCAAAAGTTTTTTGAGAAACGTTCTGGGAGATACGTCCTTTATTCAAAAGAAGACGTATTTCGGCTGAATATACTAAAAAAATCATAATTGCTGCGCATTCAGCAAAAACAAAATAGATTTGTCACACTTCCAATTCTAAATCCATAAGTCCTAATTAAAACGAAAACAAACTACCCAGACTTTATATACCGTAGAGGGAACTTAAATCAACCCCCAAAAGCGTCCACTATCGTCTTCATATTACGAGTTAACCCTGCGCAACATCTGGCCAGAATATAGCACGGACCGAAGGCGGGTCGCTACTTCCCCCACTTATACATATTAACCGCACACCTTATTTGCCCCCCTTATGCATTTTGTAAACAAGAACGTTCTTACACTAGGTATTCGCAATTTGATAACAAAAAGAGGTTGTACTGCAGAACGAGACACAGTTTCGCTTTGTTTTTTTCTTTGTATTGGTTCCGTTTTGATTGTTTTATAAAATTGTATGGAATTGCCAGCGCGGTTTTTTGAAATTGGAAAGGACTTCGATGTGTACTGCCGCTTATTCATTTTTAATTCAATAGCAAATACTTTTGACGGCAGAAAACTTACTATACTTTTCCTTTACAAATGGAACAAATGACAGTCGTCTGCTGTCATCTAGCCAGACTATCTACTAGCTAGGCAACTTGTTCAGTCACACGAACGTAAAAGCCTGTCTCACTCCTAAATAAAGTAACCTAAATAATCTTTCATGAATTCAAAAAGGTCATGGTAATCATCGAGCTATCACACTCGACCTAAAATAATGATATGAGGTACCATAACAAAAAATTGAGTGTGCTCCATGCACCATAAAAGTGATAGAAGTGAAACTTTAAAAAAAAAAAAAGAATAAGAGTGTTTTAGTGTGAGAGACAGAGAGAGTATATCTCTACTCTCTCATGTAACAAAACGTTCTTAAAAGTGACGCGTCCCTGAAAATCATTCTCAATTCTCGTCTAATTATGGAAACGCCACTTCAAAAACGCAAAAACACGTTAATTATGAGCCTGACGTTTTAATATCACACTACCCAACAAAGAAAAATTTTTAAAAGAAAATCAACATCGAACACAAAACGTAAACAAAAAAGTATCGATGACTTCCATTGAAGCCAGCCCCAAACTTCGAACACATCAGTCATTTAATTTTGAAACGTTTAAGTTTGACATATTTCCGTGTAGACACGAAATTCATGATGGTAACTTTAAATTATGTATATAGAACGCCGAAAAAGGTGTATATTATTCTTGATTAGCTGGAAAACTGTTCCTTATTGTTTTCTATTTTGAATTTAATTTTGTAAATACCTATATTATTAAATTTCAAACCATCCTTGGTATGGCCATAATTTTCGGGTTAAAATAAAAATCGTCGAAAAATTATATATTTTGGGGACTAGCGAAGGTTACTTGGAAGATATCTGACGATTTGCTTTTGTTTTAATTAGTTTTAGGGCTATGCTGGCCAGTGAAACTGAAATTTTCTCTCACATCTCGATACGATCTATTTGAAATTAGCACCTTAGTATACACCTAATCTAAATATATCTGAAAGCGGGACAGCACCTTAATATTATAAAAATATACGCTGTCATATAGAAAATTTCAGTTTGAAAACAAAGACTGTCAAGTCTTTTTCCATGAAACTGTGAGTAAAACACGAACTGCATAAAATGCTTGTCCATTCGACAGAAAGTTGCAAGAAAACCTTTTAAAGTAGTGAAACTTTTCACACCTGGCTAAGTTTCGTTGTAAGAGGTGCACATAGACGGCCGTCGGAGATTCATAGTCAACATTTAGCTATAAAAGTTCCTATATATATTGAGATAGGAACTTACTGTAGAATGTGAAAGTTATGGGAACTACAGTGCGTTCATTATATCTTAACGCTAGACGCTAATGGTAGCACTGTATTTTGCAGTCTGAGTCTTAATACTAATAGAGTTCAAAATGGCGACTGACAGAACAGTACTAACAATCACATGACTGCAAAATTCACTGCTACTAATCGCGTCACGCGTCATATTATAATAAACGTACTGTTTATTGTATAGGAGTTCGGAGTTTGATTTTTTAAGGAGATTGTCTTTTATTTTATTTTGAAAAGAGAAGAGACATAACTTGGGTGTTTCATTTTGCTTTCAAAGTGTCGGCCATGACAGTGTGCATATGATTTGACACAACAGCTGCAGTCCTTTCACAACAATTTTACTTCTGACAGCAACCCAAGCAGCATCTCAACAGGAACCTTATTGTAACTAAAATAAAGATCAATGTGATTTGACAGTGATACAAAATTAAAGGTACTTAAGCCGTTGAACGGTAGAATAGACAAAAATCGATATTTTGTTATATCTAATGCCTGGCGTTGAAAAGCTTATGAAAAATATAAGTAGTACAATATCAACGTTGATCTAGGGGCTTGTGGCTAAGTAATAACAGTCACACGGGTCGATCAATCAGGTTAAGCTACGCTTGCCACGGTTGGTCCGTGGATGGGTAACCATTTTTCCATACCAAGACCCCTCCGTGCCTCGGAAAGCATGTTAAGCGGTTGGACGCGGTTGTCATTCGTGGATCTTTGACAGTCGTTACGGATAGTCAGAAGCCCGAAAGTCTGTCAACCACTCTTACCAAGGGGTATCGTGTTACCCAGTAACTGGGAAAAGGCTACGCAGATGAATATCAACGTTTATTTCGAGTGTGTAGAGATTTACTGTTAATCAAGCTACCTATCACCACTTGACTGTCTGCGCTATTGAATAATTATGCAATAAAACAAACAGATTGTACAAAATGCAGACTTTCCCCCTTTATTTTAAGTATATTAACGTTGCTTAAAGTTAAGTAATGATTAGTGACTGTTCAGCCATACATTTTAGACGTTTAAACGTCACTTAACTTTATGCAACGTTAATAAATATACCCCAATAATACAGTATATATATAATAGCGATTATCTCTCCATCAAGCCAGTCTAGTCAATTATAAATATGTATATGAAATGAATGAACTAACAAACACTTTTTATACACACTTCGACATATTAGCCAACAAACACAAAAAAGGTTTCCCCTATCCCAATTATCAACAATTTTACGTTATCCTACATAATAACGTTCGTGTAAGCGTTCAAAGCTAACTGCATTATCTAATAATCGCTTACTAGCCGGAACGCGACACAGTTCCCCTATTATCGCGTTTAATCGGAAGGTAACCCGATAATATTTTGTATCATAACGTCATCCTTGCCTAGTTATGAGAAGAAATGATTATCGTGTCATTAAAATGTCTTGGGTAATTGAGAAAGAAGATTTAGTTTGAACTTTATTGAGATAAAAATGTTGCAAGTCTGGTATATTTATGTGATACATTGTTGTATTTTATGTAGGTAACTAATAATTAAAAGCACTTTGCTTGAATTATTTATAACCTGAGATCGGTGGTCGTTTTAAATTTTGATAAATCATTTAGTCATCCCTGAAACAATATAGGGGAAAACCTAAGTAAGCTATCAGAAACCTTATACTATCAATTCAATTTTTAATAAACAATGAATTCTATTTCCAGGTACACAAAGTTTATCATCGAGTGGCCGCCCTTCGAGTACGCGGTGCTGCTTACCATCATCGCCAACTGCGTGGTGCTGGCGCTGGAGGAGCATTTGCCCAACGGCGATAAGACCATCTTAGCACAGAATCTGGTAATTTTAACCTTATGGTTACACTTTTAAAGTGCTTTACAGCTTATACATAATATGCCAGCTAAAAAAGTCCTTCTCAGTTTTATTACTATTTGCTAAAGATGGCCCGACATTTTCCTTCGCCATCAAATAAACTTATACCCAAAATGGCAATTGAGTTCACATATATACGTAGATAGTTTAGACACTTAATATGTGTATATGTTTTCATAATTATGTATTTTGTACAATTTATTTCACTCTACGATACGTACGTAACCTATTCACAATTTGAATTGTGCAAGCTGTGCGATTTTGTATGTAACTATTAAAACTTCGTTTTTTTTAATAAACACATGTTATCATCTTCGTAATTTTACTATGTTTATTCTCATTTATCAGGGTCACGTGCAACATATCTCCTTTTTCTACATCTTCATCCGTAATATTAGCCGTTACCTCAGTAGTCACCTTCCATCCATATTACCTTTCATACAATCAAACCGTCGTTTCTCCATTCTCCCTCTACTCAAATCAAATCAAAGCATTTATTTCAATGAAACCATTAACAGACACTTTTGAATTGTCAAGACTTTTATATCTATCTACATTAATACTCAAAACTTTCTCACGACATGTTCCTCATTCCTTCGCATCACATGCCCCTTTTTTTTGGTGGGAAATTATCAAACAACTTCACCCGCTCTGGGCGGAGGGTGTGTCAGACTCTTACTGACTAAATCCCACCCGTGTTCCTTCCGTTGCCTGTGTGTTGCAAAGGCCACGGTATCCCTTTCGGACTTTCCCGCGACCCCGGCACACATCATATGCCCCCACCATGGCAACCAATTTCCACACAACTCAGTCACCGGCACCACTTTCATACAAGACTTCCTCTTACTTCTCTTCTGGATACTAAGAGGGATTTCTGGTTGCACGCCTCTCAGGATTAATGACTCAGCTGCATATAATAGCCTTTCATTTATCTCTTTTGTGGTCCTAAATCCTGATTTAGGCAAGGCATTCGGTCTAACTAGTGTGTTATGGCTGTTACTTATCATAACAAGGTATTTTGATCATCAATGCGTCTTTCAAGCATAATGATTTATGGTGTCAGAATTATGTCCATATAGTGCTGGTCCATCTCAAGAAGCGTTGTCGGCCATAATTATGCCACTCGTGCACAGTGTTTCTGTGTGCTTAAGCTCGGGTGTGCTTACTATTGGCCGAGTCACCTTCACAAACACAGACATAACATGCACGTAGTCATTTACAATGATACACACAACCACGCAAGGCTGACAACGTTTTATGAGATAAACATAGCACATACACAGAATAAAACAGGAACAGCAGAAAGTATAATAAAAGAAAAAATCTGTGTTTTCAAATTCATTCTAATCTTGCGTAAATTATGGGACAGCCTTTATAACAATATGTCGAATCTTAAATATACTAAGCTACGGAACTCATCGCTATCGCATTAATGCAGTCTAAATAGTATTTAATACGCCATGACTATAATGATTTCTGTGCATATACTGACAACGTAATCATCATTTTTTTTTCCTTTTTTAACGTGAATACTGAACACTGTTTCTATTGTTGCAGGAAAAGACCGAGGCGTACTTTTTAGGGATATTTTGTGTAGAAGCCTCGTTAAAAATCTTAGCTTTAGGTTTTGTTTTACACAGGGGATCGTATCTTAGAAACGTTTGGAACATCATGGATTTTTTCGTAGTAGTAACTGGGTGAGTTGTTTATCATATTCTGTCGTCTTTACTAGCGTTAATTTACTCAATAAAAGGTATTCATGAAGTTATGTAAAGAAATCTTGATTCTCTTTAGTTTAATCAATTGTCAAATGTTACGTTATCTATGCTGAGGGTATATAATAAGGGTGAAGAGTTTGTTTGTTTGTTTGAACGCGTTAATCTCTGGAACTACCAGTCGGATCAGATAAAATCTTTTTGCATTTGATAGCCAAATTCTTGAGGAAGGTTATATTCAGGTTATATAGGAGCAGAGCAAAAAGATTAAAAGTCATAAGAACGCTAAGCGAAAACAAAGTAATAGCGTGGGCGGGAAATGTGGTTGTTATTTTAGTATATTGCGATATCTTACAACTTCCACGCGAACGAAATCGCGGACAGAAGCTAATCTTATATTGGTGCCGATTCCCTTGTTCACAAACTAAACTAAATTTAAGTTCAGTGCATCTTTTTCTTTCTATTTCGTTAAGAACAGGACAGAAAGTAGATTTTAGTTTAGTCCTGTCAAATTAATCAGCGCTTGACGTAAATTGACGTAATTTTAGTAGGTAAGTTTTTAATCATGTCTAAACTTGTATGGAGTAGTGACAGGCGCCGATTAATTTGACAGGACTAAACTAAAATTTATCTTCAGTCCTTTTCTTAATGAAATACAAAGAAAAAGATGCACTGAACTTAAATTTAGTTTAGTTTGTGAACAAGGGAATCGGCACCATTGTTGATATTTTCGTTTACTAGTCATAATAGCTAACATGAAATTAGACAAAAGATTTTAAAATCGAAGTACTTGTTCCTAAAATTATGATTCTTTACATAACTTTTATTTCACAACATTATTATTCACTACAAAAAAGCATCCTCGAATGCTCGAATTAATATTTTAACCAAAAAATATCGTAGCACCGAGGCTGCTTACAGTGAACCGTCATATTGTATCTAAATTATACAAATTACCATTTACAAACTATTAGGCCACACAATTGGTTGACACTAAAACGTAGGACACTAGGTTTTGTCAAACACAAAGAAGAGTTGACATTATTGAATATTCGATAACAAAAACTAGGTCGATGACGATATTCGCCGAATACAACGTGGACGTTGACCTCCGGATGCTGCGCTCGTTCAGAGTGCTACGACCGCTCAAGCTCGTCTCGCGGATACCAAGTAATTCACAGTAATTGGCGAAAAGTTCACATAATACCTCTACCTTATTTGTTATAGACGTTACTCGCTAGATGTTTTCGAATTTTGAAACTTTTTTGAATGTAGAACTACAGCTAGTTATGGACAATAGAATTTTTATAATTATTAGTAAAAAATACGTAGCATCGTATTCTCGACATGTTTATTGACATACTTAACATAGATTAGAAAATGTGTGAATTTTAATTGATATGTGATTTATTGAAAATGTTTAATGTTTTAAAGCTACGTGTTGCATAATAGTAAAGATTTGCTATACATTTTGTGTATTGTGTAGGTTTACATCAAATATAAAAGCTAATACGTAAGAAATTAGATAAAGAAATGGTTTTAGGTGTTAATAAATATGGTGTATTTAGATTAAAATGCGTAAAATTAACATGATTACTTAGCATATAACAATCGAACTAATTAGATACACGATATTTAGATTGTAGTTATTTTTTACATAAATTAAGGCTGTGCTTTGTCACCTACCTTTTCGTTAACTACTATTTCGTTTATATTCATAGAAGTAATAAATTATATTTATTTTATTATCGTCGAGGCCTCATGGATAACCAGCGGAGTAATCATGTAACAAACTCGTAATTGGAAAGGGACCAACTGTAATTTTTCTGCGGACAAATAAAACTTTTCACCAAACATTATTTACCATAAACACAGATCTCCTTTTCAGGAATACTATGTCTAAGGTATTAATGCATTGGCAAAAGTTATACCTAGGTACTCAGAAAAATCACACTTGGATCAGTTTTGATTGTGAGCGAGTAATACTAGTCATATATCTACCTACATTTTCTTTTGAAGATTATAATCATTTGTTAATACAAAAGCACAGTCTTCAGTAGTAATTTATTACTCAGCTAGTTGCTAGTTCAAGCTATAGTATCGAGTGATATGTGTTTGGCAGTATCATCACGCAGCTGCCGATCGCGCCAGCCGACGTCGACTTCAGGACCTTGCGTGCCATTAGGGTGCTGAGGCCCCTTAAATTAGTATCGGGCGTTCCTAGTGAGTTCTAGAACATTCATAGATTAGTTAATCGTATTGTAGTTTCACTAGTAACACTGTTGCTTAATTTTATTACTAAAAAAACACTGGCTGGATAGAAAAATAATGTTATTCAAAAATTTCACTGTCAAAAACTTTGTCTTCGCAAAAAATACTGTACCCACTGCTCGAAAAAAAAGAATACTTTTGGCGCCATTTTTAAATAAAATTGTGCAATAGTGAAAATCATTGTGCACGATAACTTTTTGATTTTATATTTTGTTACCATTGTTCTGATGTCTTTTCAATAATTAGTTAATGATTTTCATCTCTAAATATATGGCATTTAGTCAGAAAATCTATTTCTTGTTGTCTGTATCTTTAACTTTCTTTTAATGTTATCATCGATAAAATTAGCAACTAACGTCGAGAAATAAACGACATATTTGGTAATTATCTCTTGTTTTATCTAATTTTAATTATAATGTCAAAGAATAATTTCCAAAACACTATCGAAATCTCTCCTTCAAAATTCATTTAATGAACGCATAATATTATTGCCCTGTAATTTATAATTAAACACTGGATACAATTATTGTTGCCCCTCATATTTGTTTATTTTTATTAATTTTATATTTTTAACTAAGCTGCTTATCTTCCAATACAAATTGGAAGAGGTGACTACATTGGTGACTAAAATGTTGTTGCACAGAATACAAGTGCCTACTTTAAAACTTATGTTCAAGCTTGTTTTATTTTAAGAAAATTCTGCTACCCCATATTTTAATTTTCCACCAAATTTATCACATTGGTGACATGGGAAATTGATATTCCTCCTCAATTTTCAAATTATTCATGCATGAAATGGCTTATCAAAATTCAAGAGAACTATTCACCAAATAGCTTACAAAGGTTATAAATTACAGGGCAAGACACGTAATATTGAGCCTTATTGCCTAATACAAATAAATACCATTTCCGTATAGGTCTGCAAGTCGTATTGAAGTCCATTATAAAGGCGATGGCGCCGCTGCTGCAGATCGGCCTGTTGGTGCTTTTCGCGATAGTCATCTTCGCTATCATCGGCCTCGAGTTTTACTCAGGGGCGCTGCATAAGACTTGTTATAATTTAGAAGATATTAGTAAGTATACATCCCCATACATATTTTGATATAACTGGGTATCAGTCCCATATGTACTGCTTCTCCCATTAATAACGATATTTAGCCGCCTTTTTTACCGTCCTCTAATGTATGTTGTATTCCATTGTTTGTCCTATCAGTGTAAAATAAAGAATATTAATCTATCTATTAATGATGATGTTGGTAAAATCTTGATAAAAAGTGTCTATGTCATTGTGCGATAATTAAATACTGCTAACACTCAAAACTGTCTGTTTCTTATCGCATAAATTCTCTCTTGAGGAATGTACTGCAAAAACAAATGAAACTATGTCCCAAAAAGTTTTAAAACTTCGTGGAAACTTTCTTGATACCTGCATAAGTTGCATATCACACTGCTACAACCAAAGTAATGTTTTGTTAGCAAACTAAGCTGTATAACTTTCGAACGTAAAATACTTGGCTTGTTCACAAACAAAACAATACATTTTATTTCCAAGAAGGAAATACACTACATCGATACCCGATTGTTATTTACCGATAGGTTATATAAAGTTTAGTACTTATCGGTAAATAACAGTAACCCAGTTAAAGTTTGTACGACACTAACATGCAGTCACAGACTCACGAATAGGCGAGACCATTGCATGTGGAAATTTAAATTAACGACAAAACTTCGAAACTTTTCAACGTTTTAATTATTAGCTATAAAAGTTAATTACTACTCTACTGCCTTCGGAAACTAGTGTTTATGTTGCATTTTAGGAATGTGGGCGTTGTATAATGTTTTTTTTACATCGGTAGACGTAAACACCTTATTTTGGGTAATGCTGAACTCGGGAAAAGTGACAAATATTTCATTTCTATTCCATCTGTCACAATAGCTTAAGTCAAATTATGTTAAACAAGGTTTCTTTAGTCTTCCCCGATAAAAGTTTTCAATAAGTGTAGACGTGCAGGTTATAGGAAATCACTCCCATCAATGTTAACTCCTTAGCCAATATATTACTATTCTTCTCTTAGGAGAAGTTATATAAATGAATTCAGTTCCCAATAAAAACAACTACACCAAGGCAGTTACTAAAAGCCTTTTTAATTCCCTAGGTGAAATAGTAAACGAAGGCGACAGTGCGACGCCGTGCAATGCGGACAACGTTAGCCTAGCGCCATTTGGCGCGAATGTGTGTGAGTACGAGAAGAGCACGTGCCTAGAGAAGTGGGAGGGGCCGAACAGAGGCATCACGTCCTTTGACAACATTGGCTTTGCTATGCTCACCGTCTTCCAGTGCATCACCATGGAGGGCTGGACTGCCATCCTCTATTGGGTATGTGCAATTACTTACTATTTGCTATCTTTCTCCTATATCAACTCCTACAGTGTCCTAACCTAGATTGATTACTATCTCTCTGTGGTCAGTGCAGGGGACACTCTTGTTTAAAGGCTGATGTAGATTATGATCTATCGCATGGGAACCTGTATTTGATCATTCATACGAATGTGAATTTCTGCGTTGTTTGCTAACCTAGTAGGTAAAACTCGTTTGTCTGAAACGCCTTTTCATTCGCGATAGAATAATGATTTCTTTTTTGTCTTTTAAATTAGGAATTCTAATGAAGATTATTTGTTGCAGACGAATGACGCGCTAGGTAGTGCGTTCAACTGGATTTACTTTGTGCCTCTCATAGTATTGGGTTCATTCTTTATGCTCAACTTAGTTCTCGGTGTTCTTAGCGGGTAAGTCAATACACTAAACATATTTACATAAACTGCATACATTTTTTTTTGTTTACGTTTTGTTTTATATGTTCTTTATTACCATTGGTATCCAGAGAGTTCTCTAATGAAAGAGGGCGCGTAGAACGAAGGGCTCAGTTTGTTAAAGAAAGAGCTCGTGCAATGTTCAACGCCGACTTCAATGCATATCTCAACTGGATTACTGAAGCAGGTCTTTTGAATACTGATGCTGTGCGCTCAAGTAATGCTAGATAAAAATGTTAGTTAAATATTTTAGTTAAAGATTTGGTAGAAGATTTTGATGAAACATAAACGTTTCTTTTACACTTATTTGACTATTAATAAAATGAATCCTTATGATTCATGTGCTCAAACAATGTATATTTTGCTAGTCATATTTGCTATTACACAATACTTGTTTTACGTCTATGGTATTGATTTATGCTAACTCAAATTGTTCATGATGTTTTAAATTATTTAAACAATTCATAAGATTGGCGATTCAGCATTATCATTAGTGCTAGAGTAGTTCAATATGCGTAATTATGTTTGCAGTGAGTTCGCTAAAGAAAGAGAGAAAGTAGAAAATAGACAAGAATTTCTTAAATTAAGAAGACAGCAGCAACTCGAGAGAGAACTCAATGGTTACGTTGAGTGGATATGTAAAGCAGGTAAGTGTGGAATATATACATACAGGTACTTCACATTGCACTAGTAATAGAAAGAAAACAAAATGCGTAAGTAATGGCTTAAGGAGGAACTAATATATTTGAAAGACATACTAAATAATAAATTTACATTATTAATAATTACACTTATTAACCCACAATTTTGGTTACAGAGGAAGTAATATTAGCAGAAGAAAGAACAACAGAAGAAGAAAAAATGCACATAATAGAAGGTAAGCAGATTTATAGAATTTTAAATTATTTCTAGATTGTGATTGTGAAGGAAAATTAAATATGTAAAGCTATATTTCTTGATAGTTAATAATGTATAACATGATTCGTTCTTATTACTAGCGCGGAGAAGAGCAGCGGCCAAAAAGAAGTTAAAAAACCTTGGTAAAAGTAAAAGCACAGACACTGAAGAGGAAGAACAGGATGAAGATTGCGGCGATGACGGTCAGTATCATCTTCCTGTCACATGAATGTTACATATTCTGTAATCTGTGTGTCGTGTTGTGTGTATACCTACTACAGATAAAAACATATTCAGATGTTCTATTAAAATCACAGATTCGTTTACATTCCTCAAGCAGGAACCAAATTTTAGAAGCATGTTTTAATTTTCTCTACATTTGTTTACTTTTTCGTCTGTAATACTATTATTAATAGTAAGGTTAGGTATCTTTTAACTTTTCGGTACATTAGTCACATTTGTAATCATTAAAATATTATCTTGTTCTTTTCACGTAATTATTATATTGTAAATTCATGAATGTTGCATGATATTTTGTCGATAACTAACTCTTTTATTTCATTTTCATCCATTTTCATTGCGTATTCGTACTCTATTTGTGTGTTGGTTGTTTACAGTTCCAAAGAAAAAGCAAGGTATGGGATCAAACGTGATGCTGGTAGAATATTCCTTTTCATCTTCTACAGTAGTCAAACTAGTCTAGCCTTAGATTTAGGTATAGTTACCCTTCCCATATCCAAATTATGAAAACGTTTGTACGTGTTTCTCAAAATTATCGAAATGTAAGAATGATATTCCACTTGCCTTACATGATTTGGAGTCGTCGTTTAACCGTACAAACGTCATAATACCCTCTTAATTATCTCCTGCTAATCTTCTACCTTTAGGTCCGCTATTTCCACTACCCTCACCCAAAGCTTGTACAGCGTGAGCTTCACCAAAAAGTTACCATAATACGTAACATATTTTTCTGGGGATAACATGACGGTATCTCAGAAGAGGGTTGTTAGTATTTATACGAACGAAGTATCGGATTGCGACCCCGATTGAATTTCGATGCCGTTTTCATACCGTCCAATTACTTCGTGTTAACGATCAAAATCCAGCTTAAAAAGCACAAGAGCATTTTTGTGTCGCAAATCTGTGAACGTAGTAGGACTGCTATCGTGACGTGCGTACGCTAGAGTTAAAAACAATTAGCTGAATGTTGAACCCGAATCCTTTAGTTAAATGCAAATGCCGTTGATCATGCAATAAACATTAGACACTTTAAATTTTCGATTTTTGGTAACGAACACAACTATTTACACGCGATATATTTCTAATGAAAGCATAGAACCTTGGACCTTAAAAGTGGCTTATATTTTTAAGGCACCAGTAGCATTGGCATAATAAAAGTTCTGTTGTCAAGATGTGGAATTTAAAGTGTTTTCAGAAAATTGCAAGTTCATCGGCAACTTTAACATCAAGACATTAACTAACATTTTTTTTATTACAACAGGTTTTCTGAAAAGTAAAGCACGGTCAGCCGGGAGGTTTGCAGACTTCTGGCGGGCCGAGAAGAGATTTCGGTTTTGGATCAGACACACGGTCAAGACCCAGTGGTTCTACTGGTTCGTCATTGTCTTGGTGCTCTTCAACACGATATGTGTGGCTGTGGAGCATTACAGACAACCCAAGTGGCTGACTTCGTTTTTATGTAAGTTTCACGTGTTTTTATAAACTACTTTACTCATTCATTATTATCATCATCCACAACGTGACTTCACCCACTGCTGGGTATGAGGTCTATGCCCAGCAGTTCGTAACGTTGAGGATGCTTGTACCCACTTTAAGAACTGAAAATTTGCTATTTGAGATTTAAAACACTTCATGAGATGTGTGATATCAATGTTCGGTGTCCGATAACAAGAATGAACCAAGAGCCTTGATATGTGCTATTTGTGATTACTTATTTTAGCTTTTTCTGAGTTATAATGATTGATTATAATGTATAATGATATTATAATGTTTGAGCACACTCATGAATATCATTATCAATACAAGTATATCAATGAACCTGAACCCAATTCATATTTCCTAATACAGAACAATCTTTTGCTCCACAGACTATGCCGAATTTGTGTTCCTGGGGTTGTTCATGATGGAGATGTGGGTGAAGATGTACGCGCTGGGGCCTCGGATCTACTTCGAGTCGTCCTTCAACCGGTTTGACTGCGTAGTCATCTCCGGCTCCATCTTCGAGGTCGTCTGGTCCGAGGTCAAGGGTGGCTCCTTTGGTCTATCTGTCCTGAGAGCTCTAAGACTGCTGAGGATATTCAAGGTAAAAGATTCATGCTACAACTTCCAACTTGAAACCTACAAGAATGTTAAAATATTTTCGACATGTTTATCACAAACAGTCAGAAACATAAAAGCGTAACAATGGACGTCTTTTCAACGATTTTATGTAACATACTGTACTTTGGTACTATTTTTTAACTAAATATTATAAGTTTTTGTCAAAACGTGTTAATTTACTTTGTACTTAGTGTTATAACCAATTGTGATTTTAATCGGTTTCAATTAAAATTTATTTGATAATGTAAACCCTAAAAAACGTCATAAAATTAATTAAATATGTGTGCTTATACATTATTTGTATTTTCCAGGTCACCAAGTACTGGTCATCCCTTCGGAACCTGGTGATATCTCTCCTCAACTCAATGAGATCCATCATCTCGCTGCTGTTCCTCCTCTTCCTCTTCATTCTCATCTTTGCACTGCTCGGCATGCAATTGTTCGGAGGACAGTTCAACTTCGAGGATGGCACGCCACCGACCAACTTCAACACCTTTCCTATCGCTTTGCTAACTGTCTTCCAGGTAATTATCAACTTTACTTTATTTTTATCATTCCTTTACGATACCATTGATGCAAATACATGGTGGCGCATGAGTAACCACAATTGGAAGAGGGTCCTTTTTTTACAAATGCCATTTTATGTTATCGTGACTTTGATATTTGTGAAATTCGATGGATTCATATTCACGCATGCCGAATTGGCGAAAAATCATATTGCGGTTTAGTTCACGGAAACACAATATAGTGGTGCCGATTCCCTTGTTCACAAACTAAACTAAATTTAAGTTCAGTGCATCTTTTTCTTTCTATTTCATTAAGAAAAGGACAGAAGATAAATTTTAGTTTAGTCCTGTCAAATTAATCAGCGTCTGTCACTACTCCATACAAGTTTAGACGTGATTAAAAACTTGCCTACTAAAATTACGTCAATTTACGTCAAGCGCTGATTAATTTGACAGGACTTAACTAAAATTTAGCTTCTGTCCTTTTCTTAATGAAATAGAAAGAAAAAGATGCACTGAACTTAAATTTAGTTTAGTTTGTATACAAGGGAATCGGCACCATTGTCTTCCTGACGCTTATTCTCTCAATTTGGTGATTTGCAATAATCCATTTCTATGTTTATTCTACTACAACTATGTAACAGCTCATTATTATTTATATATTTACTAAATCTAATGCATAACATAAAATTGCGATAAATCTTGTGATGTAATATTTTGAGATTGTAACCTATACACCTATTTTGACTAAATAATCTTGTCGTCTTTATTCCAGATTCTAACAGGTGAAGATTGGAACGAAGTGATGTATGATGGCATCCAGTCTCAGGGCGGTATCCAGAGGGGCATGATCTACTCGCTGTACTTCGTCATTCTCGTCTTGTTTGGCAACTACACGCTGCTAAACGTGTTCCTTGCCATCGCTGTCGACAACTTGGCTAATGCCCAGGTGCGTTTCTCTATCTGTGCTTTGTTTTGCGTTACTTGGTCTTAAATTATTGTAATTACATCCTAGTATGGTCAAAAGTAAAATGACAAGTTATCTCATACATTGTTCATGTGTTATTATGGTATTAAGATCAACTAACGCAAATCAATATCAATGTGTGTGTTCACAAAGGAGACGTTCGCCAATTTGATGTATGTTGACTTGTTGACGTCATCGCGCTCTTGTAAATCTGACGCCGCTTTCCGTGTAAATGTTGCAAATCTGTATTTACAGGAATTGACAGCGGCAGAAGAGGAACAAGTCGAAGAAGACAAGGAAAAACAGCTCCAAGTAAGTCTCAAGCTTCTCTTTGTTTATTGTACCTAGTAATCATCATCTGATGCTTTGGAGTTTAGTTGATAGTATCACAATTTCAAAGCCATAGCATGTTCAACCACTCTTCCACAAGCATTTACTTTCAAGCGGTTGTACTAATTGGTTTAAGCTGTTGATTGGAACGAAATTTGTACATATTTCATACATTATTCCGGATAATTAGGAATTGGAGAAAGAGATGGGTGCATTACACGCGGTGGACGGCTCTCCAACGGGAGTAGACCTAAGTCCCTCTTCGCCGACGAGTAGGAAGGTAAAAAGAGCTCGGCATTGGCAAAGCTATGCTTCAAAATGTATTGGTGTCGATGACTTAAAATATTGTTGATATTTTAACTTCCACTATTTTCATTGAATTCTTCTAAAATCTCATTCTGCAGCTTCTCTTAACACTGCATGACATTGCACGCTGTCTGATGTGTTGTTATTTCCTATGTGTATTCGTTCATGACTTCAATATCAACAATATTTTAAGTACGCTAGACGGGTCCATGTCGCTTATGTGAGCAGAATGTCATGATAGGTGTTTTTATCAAATCTTTATGATCTTTATCTTTAGATGGCTAATGGATGTCAACATCAACTTGACTTTTTACGTTAACTTCAACTAGGTGGCTACTTAATTCATATAAAACACATACTGGTTCATTAATGTCAATACATGATTACTTTCTAGCTTGAGGATCATTATTTCCTTTCACTTATTAGATTTTTTATTTATATTTACGACATTAATTCGAAATGCATGTTTTACCACAACATTCATCAGTAATGGCTTGTGTAATAATCTTTACTTTTATATCTAAATGTGAAACTTCTAGTAATAAGTTATTGTAATTTCATTTGCGTACTTATTCATTGAATAAGTCATAATAGTGATCACTTGCTAAAAAAACATCATCATGTAATTTATCATAAAACTGTTACTGAATCTAGTGTAGTTTATTTCGACATTTTTAAAGAACTCTTATAGAGCCAGAGTAAGAACTTAGAAAGTAGTGGAAAAAATGTAGATGAAAGCAGTATAGGGAACGTATATTATTATGGATTTGAAATATTTCAGAACAAAAAGAAAGAAGAGGCCAAAAAAGATGATGATGAGGTACCAGATGGACCAAAACCAATGCTGCCATATTCGTCCATGTTTATTTTGTCACCTACTAATCCGTAAGTGGACCATAATACTATGTTATTGATATTTTTATTCTTTACGACTTTGCTTTATTGTAATTATATAACATTTCTGTGTTACAGAATTAGGCGAGGCGCACACTGGGTTGTAAATTTAAAATATTTTGATTTTTTTATCATGGTAGTTATATGTATGAGTTCTGCGGCTTTAGCAGCTGAAGATCCTGTAGTGGAAGAGAGTGACAGGTACGTTGTGTGTAGTTCATATCTAGCAAGTGTCCCAATGAGAACAGGAAACACTTACCTGAACTATTTTTATGTAGCAGAGCAGCTGTCAAAAATATATTTCTTGACATTGTAAATTCCCATTATCAAAGTTCCCTCTTGACATAATATAACTTCTTCCTTCAGAATTATAAATTAACATCTACATAGACTCGAATATTCAACTATCTAGTTTAGCGATAAGAAGTATAATTATTGATTGACTGTTTGTAGAAAAAGGTCTTTAAAAACCCAGTTGCAACTGAATTTGAACTTTGTTGGGTATAACATTGAGTTTGTGTTCCCTTCCCAAAAATTGATAATAAAAATACGACTTTATTTAATCAACCTAACTTCCTCCAAATACGTGGCTACTCTATTTTACCCAATCTTACTCTCATCCATAACAGGAACAAAATCCTGAACTGCTTCGATTACGCGTTCACGGGCGTGTTTACCGTGGAGATGCTGTTGAAGATAGTGGACCTCGGCATCCTGTTCCACCCGGGCGCGTACTTACGCGACCTGTGGAACATCATGGATGCCGCCGTCGTTATATGCGCCCTTGTCAGCTTCGGATTTGAGATCGGGTATGTTATTGAATTACATACTTATGGATACAATAGTTAGAGTGAACATTGGAAACGTTTTGTAAATCATGAACTTAGTTGACGTCATACGCATTCTAGCCAGTTTTGGAAATGAAATCAGGTGCATAAAAACAATATTTTTTACCCCGATGACATATTCATCATAAACACCATGAATTTGTACATTTACAGCATTAAAAAAATATTGTAAATATCATTGGCTTCTTTGAATCTAAGATCGAACACGCCATGTCATCATGTTCTTAAAGTAAAGTATTGCCATTAAAGCAATACTTTACTTTGAAAAAAAATAACTTCCATTTGATGATACCCTGCCGGTAGATCGACTTGAGATTATGAAAGTTTAAATAAAAACGGGTGATTTCCTGTTTGTTTTAATAACTTTGACGTTATAGTCACATTATTACTGTCATCTGAACGAATTGTAATTTTCTTGTTACAGAGGCGTGAAAAAGGGTGCGGGGCAGAATCTGTCAACAATAAAGTCGTTACGAGTGTTACGAGTGCTCAGACCATTGAAAACTATAAAACGAGTTCCAAAGTTAAAAGCAGTGTTTGACTGTGTTGTGAACTCTTTGAAAAATGTCATTAACATTCTCATTGTGTACATATTGTTTCAATTCATATTTGCTGTAATTGCAGTTCAACTTTTTAATGGTAAATTTTTTCACTGCAACGATATCAGTAAGAATACTTTTGAAGACTGCCAGTGAGTATTGAGTTTTTATTTATTTACTTTCGTAACCTGAATAGCTTGTGTATTTTTTAATGTATTCTTCCAATCTAAACCTTTGCTCTAGTGTGACACACGAGATTGATGTCTATGCTTTTAATCGATTAGCGTTTTGATGTAAGTCATCGTGCAAGATAAAGAAATTGTCATGCATGAAGGTAAATGCATTACAATTTCTTATCGTGCAAAGTTTTCGTAGATTAAAACTATACTTTAAACTCATACTTCTTTGTTGCTGAAGGCTAAATTCTAATACAAACCGTATTTTGTGTGACAGAGGGTCGTATTTCGTGTACGAGTCTAACACCTTACTGCCGAAAGTCAACCAGCGCACGTGGACGACGCAATCCTTCCATTACGACAACGTAGCAGTGGCAATGCTTACGTTGTTCGCGGTGCAGACCGGGGAGGGGTGGCCTCAGTGAGTATAATATCTCTATAAAGAAGTTTTTTTTAAACATTTGATTGTGTTAAATTTTAAAATATTTAATGAGTAGCATTTGTAGTAGCAGATAATAAGTATCCCTTCAAATTTTCTAAGCCAAACGTTATGAACAGCGACGTCAGAGACTAAAAAAGAGAACAAATATTTATATTTTAAGTTTATTCCCATTCACATCTTGTCTTGTTAGAACAAGATCTAATAACATGATATAAGAATTTCTAATTAGGTCAATAATTCAAGAAATTCTTATTATATTTATTTTCCCGATTCCAACTGGAAGTTGGTCCAGTCCAAATCTATGATTGTCTTGTTAGAAAACAGGACACTAACACAATTCTTTATTTACAGAGTATTACAAAATTCAATGGCCGCCACCTACGAAGACAGGGGACCCATACAAAATTTTCGAATAGAAATGTCCATATTTTATATCGTTTACTTCGTGGTGTTTCCTTTCTTCTTTGTTAACATATTCGTAGCTCTGATAATTATCACATTTCAAGAGCAGGGCGAAGCTGAACTGCAGGATGGTGAAATTGATAAGAATCAGGTGAGTTAATTAACAAAATCTTGACTCAACGTTGTTGCCCATGATATGGCATTACATAAAATTCAAGTAAAACCAGCACCAACCACTCTCGATGAGGACATGATACTACATTTTGTTTACAGAAATCGTGTATAGACTTCACGATAGAAGCGCGACCTCTTGAGAGGTATATGCCAAGTAAAAGGACGAGTTTTAAGTACAAAGTGTGGAGAATAGTCGTCTCTACGCCCTTCGAGTATTTCATCATGACCCTCATCGTTCTCAACACATTGTTGCTCATGATGAAGGTATGTATCACCGACGCTTTTGACTGTTCTAGAATAATTAATGTAAGATCGACTACTACTAACATGAATTTGTATTATAATAAAGGTCTATTTATTTTAAGTACAAACACTTTTTCCAAAAGTGATCATACAAAATACATAAACAAAAGAAGCACTAAATGTGGAAATTAGAAAATGATCACTTATTTACGGTAGTTGCTGAAGAACTAGGTTCTAGTCTGTCTCACAAGGCACTGAAAGTGACGATCTAGATTAGCAACCAATCCTTGAAGCCTGCACAGTACCATCCTAGAGAGCTCATCAAATGTAAGTCATAAGCTCTCTAGTTTGGAAAAACTTATACTAAGACATAACCTTGTCGTTTATGCGTCTAATATATGTTCGCACCTGATAGATCCTTTTAGTGGAATTAATTTGCTAGTTGTGTAACGTCTTAAATGTCTTAAATATTAAACTATACCTGGATGACGTCATGATACAACATCATTGGCACAATATTAGTACTGCCTACTACATAGTTTAGGCCTTTCAAAAATCACTACACACACATACACACAACATACAAAGTGTTTACGATAGCACTGTACTTATTCGGCGTCAGTATACACTGCATCGGAATGCGCCGTATTTAAAATTATTACCGAGCCTATCCCGTCAAATGTACCTACCGCCAAATATCATTTTATTTTCTCCTGTGTTCCGTTGGATAATCCTTTCTTTACTCCTCGCTTGCTATTAATTAAATATGTATGTATCGGTGTTTACTGCACGATATACCTGTCCTTCCAGCACATTTATGGCACAAGATACACCAAACATTTTATTCGGTTATTCGTGCTTGTGAATGCACAACAATCTCTGGGTACAGATAGGACGTGGCATGGGCCATATATGTTGTTCGTGTTGCATGATCTTATTTAAGACCTATTCCTAAATGTCTTTATGTGGATATTGTGCATGCTTGGTGGAATGGCCTACTGCCAGGCGTGATCTGTTGGTGGCTATGGGCTGCTTTGTATATTTATTGGAAAATTGACAAAATTGATCATTTTTCTAAATCAGACAAAATTTTAAAAGGAACTAAAGTTATATTACGTGGTCAAAATTATAACACTATGTTTTTGTTCTACCCAATTTTGATTGATTTTATGTTCATATTATTTTAAGATCTATATGTATGTTTACTTTTCTAAATATTCCTATAATATTATAAAACTGTTTAGCTTTAATTTTACTGTGACCCTGTCTAATTTTATGTTAGTCTAATTTAATAAGATCTTCGCACATATCCTCACCAAACTCTTGTCACGTATCCCCTTGATATATTTATCCTTCTACTATATATTATGTATTACTGTTAACTGTTACATGAACCGTAACATAACTAATTACCTACTTACATTGATTCCATACAAATTTCAATTTTGTACATCACATTAAAATACTAATTCTTATGGATTAGGTAATTTATAAAGTAACAATTATGTATTTTCATTGCCATGGGTTTATCCATAACGTCCGGCACTTCATCACAAAATGGCAGTACTATAATCAAAATGACATCTACGCGGATGTCCTCAAGTATTCGAATATGGGGTTTACTGGAATGTTTTCTGTGGAAACGGTGTTGAAAATCATCGCTTATGGTGTCAAAGTAAGTACACAAACACAAAGTATCGACCGACACATAGTACAAGTACATAATGAAATATAAATAAATACGATATAGGTACAAATGTACTCTTTCTGCTATTAACGTGATTGTTTTATCTATTTACATGACTGTATGGGATTATTTCCAGCCGTGTAATTATTATCCCTTCCCAAGTATCCAGTACTAGTTTCTCTCTGACGACGATGATGGTTGTAAAAGTTTATTTGCAATAATTGTAAAGCATGGCTTCTTTTCCTGCTGCATGTAGCACTATTGTATGTGAATACACGCGTTATAATGTTGTCTTTCTCCCGATTTTACTAATCCATACTTGCTGAGCGTTTTCATGAGGTAAGTACTGTGATCTCTTAAAATCTGGCGGAGATCTGCGGTTTCTGAGGTCAGTATAATTTTATATTTTTCCTGTTATAAATGTTGTCTGTCATAACACCTAATCGCATGATTGTACATTCGGAACAGCATGCCGCACGTGCACCCTATGCCACAAGTCTCGCAAATACATCTCAATAACATGAAACTCATCGACAATGAAGGAACATAACACGATACTTACACACTCACTTCTACATGAAAAATGTTTACATAACAAAACATTATTTTATTAGATAATAATATCGGCTAGATAAAAATATTTTTAATCATACAAAGTTAAATGCTAGAACAAAATATGTCCATAAATCAAATGGATATTTTTGAATATTTTCATGAAAAAGACAGTAATACTGGTCTTGCATTTAACTTTTATTAATTTGATAATGTTTTGAGTTAAGGTTTAAAAGACTGGTATTGATTTTGTGGTAGTTTCACGAGGCTCCACCACTACTCATGGACATGTTAACATTCATGAACCTCGTCTTTACGATCTTCTTCCTTCTCGAGACCGTTTTGAAGCTGATCGCCTTCGGGTGTACGGTAAGAATTTGACACACTTTGAATTTTTATATTACCTAATTAATTAAAACTTATTTTATCATTTAACGAGAACATGATAGCTTTATTTCTATAAAATATGCAAGAAGCCATGGGTATGTAAAGACAAAAATCAATTGTACGTGTGAAAATGAGCTAAACTACTTGAACTATTTGAGATTAATCTGTGACTTTGTGCTGCAAATGTATTTAAAATAATACGAATGCATTATGGAATGTGCAAAAATAATCGTGTACGCCTAACACAATACACTATCATTATTTTATAAATATTTTAGCCTAGCTATTAATATTCAATATTGACTTGAATATATTTCAATTTAGAATTCATTTTTATAGAGAATTTACGAGATAACGCTTTTTAATTGACATAGGTTTTTAAATGCATTAACTTTTCTTAGATTTATGAATAACATATTTTTATATATTTGCATAGATTTAAAAAATAAAGAGAGATTTCCTCATTCCTTTCCTTATTCATAAAGTCCTTTGATCATAAAACAGTCTATGAATGGAAAGTGTACATTTGTATACAGTTTTCCTTGAAATGTTATTGTACTAATTTTCTAAAATTCTTTTAAAATTAATTATGATTGTTACAGAATCTTTGCTAACATATTGGTCTGTTTCCAGAATTTTTTCAAAGACCCTTGGAATACATTCGATTTCATTACGGTCATTGGAAGTATTATTGACGCCCTCATTATGGAGTTTGGCGTAAGTATCATCATCGTCTGATAAACCTTAATCTTTCTCAGCTTCAATTTATTATACTAATATCATTTATGCCTACTCGATCCTTCTTTGCTGCTGGCAATTTTTATAATTATTTTTTTACTTTGATAAAAGTGAAGATAAAGGATCTATCCTGATTACAGACCGACCTTGCTGAAAACTGTGCTGACATATCCTGTCAGCAGGTAACAAATCAACTATTTGATTGCTAGGAATCTTAGATTTTTGTAACGGATTGGTCGATGGTTTAGACAGAGTGTGTACATACTGTTGGACAGTGGTCTAATATATAAATAATAGTAGTGCTAGAGAATATTTTTAGAATATTAGGATGTATAGAAGTTTTGTAGTTTATAACGTATGTACGGTTGTTCGCTAGGGACCAATTGTTTTTGGGGTTGTTTTAGATATTATGACAATTATACATTGGTGTGTTAATTTCCATAAAACCCTAGAATATTTGAATTTTTTCTCGTAAATATTGCTAGATTTTTCTTATATTTTACATTATGAAAAAGTATTGAAGTTTGTTCTATACTGTACAAAGAAGTAGCTGATACAATTATTACATTAATATTTTCATATTCTTCATTAAGTAATCTGAATATAATTTAATTTCCTTAATTTCGTGATTTTATCTAGTACATCTCATTGACTATATACCTAGTTTTATTTTAACGTTGTCGTTAGTTTTACATTATAATATTAATAGATATTGGAGTATACCTGGCTGAAACATCAGCTTGTTTGTACCAGACAGGTTGTCCAAAATAATCGTTGATTTTAAACGTGTGATTGTGAATAAAGTGTTCGAGCTTTACGAAAGGTACGGATATGTAAATGTGTATTAAATTCGCAGGAGAACACATTCAACGTCGGTTTCCTTCGCCTGTTTCGAGCCGCGCGACTGATCAAGCTGCTCCGACAGGGATACACTATTCGGATACTACTCTGGACATTTGTGCAGAGTTTCAAAGCCTTACCCTACGTGTGCCTTCTCATCGCGATGCTATTCTTCATCTATGCCATCATCGGGATGCAGGTCTGTTGGAATTCCTCCTGTCCCTTGTCACATGAAATTCCTAAAACAAATTCTAATTTGATTAATATTAATATCGTTACTAACAATTTAAAAATTAAGAATAATTATAATACTTACTTAATTTATCACAGGAAATATAATTACATATAATTTGATAGGTACTTTTTTGGGGGTAATTTTTGTGTTTTAATTGTAATAGTGTTTTCATAGAATTTTCATACGTTTTTAATTGTTTACTAGTGAAACTAGTTTTGATTATAATAAAGTTTCCTAGTTGATTTTATAATAATAGTTAGTAGCGTTAGGGTCTAACAACCATAGGTCTTAGTTACATTAGCGTAATGCTAGGAGATGGACTCTCAGTAGAAATATCGTGAGTTCTAATCCTTTTGTGATGATGTCGTAATTTTCCACCCCTGGTACTATACAATATTTTTGAGGGGTTAGTTAAAAATATCAGTATAGCATCAGATACTTGTTCGTATTCATCTTATCATATGCTTAGAAAAACATAGACAAGTTTAGTGTAATTTAGTCCATTTACTAATCCTAGTATTAAATAATAGACTAAAAATAACAAATTCCTAGATAATCCAAGTATTGTCAACCTTAATCCAAATTTTGTTCCAAAATGTATTCGTATTTAGTTGTGTAGTATAATTTTCTAAAATTCAAAAATATAATAAGCCAGTCTAAGATGAATTAGCTAAATTCATCTTAGACGGACTCATAATAGTTATGAGTAGTGAGTACATTATAAGATTGGATTAAGAAAATTCAAAACCAGTATTGATAAGTTTCTAATGACAGGTTTTCGGAAACATACAATATGATCCAGATGATGCCATCAACAGGCATAACAACTTCCAATCTTTCGTGGCGGCACTCTTGCTACTATTTCGGTGAGAGTACAAAAGACGTAGCTGTTACTCAGTCTTGCGGCCACTGCCGAAAATCTGTCTCTACTATCAGTGTTACATATGTACTTACTATCATTATCATTGGCAATACTACTATCATCAATATGTATATTCATATAATCAGAACGTAGATTTAGAAGATCCTTAGTGGTGACAATATCCTGATTGGTGTCCTTAACTTTGAGATTGCTTCTTATGTTTGTATCTCTAGATAGTTTGGTACCCTTGTTTGATATCGTTTGTCGTAACCCTAGTGCTAGTTATAGATAGATACGTCATTAGGTAGAGTGTTTATTTTTGTGGGATGAAGCATAGGAATCGGGCTACGTGTTATAATTTGCATACAAAGCTGACCTTCTGTGTTGTATCTGCTTGGACACAGGTGTTTGGCAATATAGAATTAACACCAGAGTCTGACATGAACAGACACAACAATTTTCGAAGCTTCATTCAAGCACTCATGCTACTGTTCAGGTAAGGAACATTGAATACAAGTTACTCCAGCCTGAGGATATACTGTAAACTTTTGTAAACATAGGAAAATACAAACATTTATCGAAACACCATTTAGACTGCTCTAATCAATTTAATCCAGAAGCAATCTAGTTGAAATGTTAAGAACCTGTAGAGTACCGAGTAAGCTTCTCAATGGAGTTATGGGAGTATTTTAGAATGATTTCATTTGTGTATCATCGCGCACGTCTCATGCATGCACTTCAACTATCAAGTGTTACTTCATCACTCACTCACTGTTACTTAGTTGTGAAACGTGTAGAACAGTCTGTTTTGTGCAAACCGAATGTGTATTTTCCCATCATTGATCAATACTAAATCAATCAATACTAATTCTGGAAATGCTCTTTTTATAGTATTCTTCATTGCATTTTATAAGAATATATTGAAATGGCTGTAGAATATGGAACGGTTTCTGTGAGCCACTGTATGTTTAGATGCGCGACGGGCGAGTCGTGGCCCAACATAATGTTGGCTTGCCGCAAGCCCGCCAAGTGTGACATAGCAGCAGGAAAGGCCTCCAACGAAGAATGTGGAAGTACGCTCGCCTACGCCTACTTCGTATCTTTTATATTCTTCTGTTCGTTTCTTGTGAGTATATAATTTATCACTTTAAAAATTCCGTCTTTTAATTTTTATACCTATTTAAACTGGTAATTTGCTTTCAGATGTTGAATTTGTTCGTTGCCGTTATTATGGATAACTTCGACTACCTAACGAGGGACTCGTCCATCCTCGGCGCACATCATCTTGATGAATTTGTTAGAATATGGGCAGAATACGATCCAAACGCCACGTCAGTACATATTTGAAAATACTTTTGTTATATTTCAGTGTTGTGATTTTGAAGGATTCGTTATTTCATAGTCTATATCTAAAACTATTATATTTTATAATTTCAGGGGTAAGATCCATTATACAGAAATGTACGATATGTTGAAGAATATGGATCCTCCTCTGGGGTTTGGTAACAAATGTCCAAATAGACTAGCATATAAGAAGCTTATTAGAATGAATATGCCGCTAGACGATGAGGGGAAAGTTAATTTTACAACAACACTATTTGCCTTAATACGAGAAAACTTAAACATCAAAATGAGATCTCGTAAGTATCATCCTATTATTTCACTTTGACAATTGGTCACTTTGCAATAGAGAACTACGTACAAAATGAGCAATACAGCCATACCTTTCAAAAGCATGTATTGCTTGCTTTGAGTGCAGGATGACTGAATAATGAATTTTCAAAGGACTAAATAAAGTAATCAGCAAACTGTCCCTAATGTTAAATTATATCAATTGCAGCCGAGGAAATGGACCAAGCAGATGAGGAATTAAGAGAAACGATAACCCATATATGGCCATTACAAGCGAAGAAAATGCTCGACTTGCTGGTGCCTCGAAACGATGTACTCAACGCTGGGAAACTGACAGTTGGGAAGATATACGCTGGACTATTGATCCTCGAAAGTTGGAGATCGACACGGTTCAAGCAGAACGGTGTTCCGGTAAGTACAACCGCCATTCTAACGCACCTCTCCGTAAATTTATTTTCAAGACTGTATTTATGTATAATAATGGAAATTTTGATGAACATATAAATATAGTAACTTTAGTAGATCCAAATGAAGCCAGAGTAAATTCGTGTGGCTTACGCCAGTATGTATATATGTACACTTTGAGCCAAATGTAACTATTACGTGGGTAGGTAATACTACACCTTTACAAGTAGTGTTTGTTGATGGCCCCCTATAATTCCCCACATTAGTTTACAATTTGGAACATTATAGTTAGTTCTATAGAGTTGGTTGTGTTGTCTACCTGTGGTCGTATTGTTGTGTACATTTACAGAACTACATTTAAAAAAAAAATCTTCAATTCTATCGAAAACCATTTGTTCCTGTGTTCAGTTTACATAACTTGTGATTGGCTCCCTATAAAAAAATGTCTGTATAACAAAGAGTACAACAATACAGAATCACTTTAGTTGAAATCGACTCTTAACGAGTCGACTACATTGGTGGTTTACTTTTCAGGCATTCAACGAGAATAGCCCTACGGCCATTCAGCCGGTAGTATTAAAATATTTTACGGAACGAAACTTTGAATACTTTTTTCTTGCACTATTCTAGATATTTTTCTTTATCATAAATTTCTTCTCGCATTGTGTTTAAATAAATTTATTTAAAAAAGAAATATTAAATAACACACGATGGCCTATAGACTAAATGGATGGTCAAGAAATAAAATGAACAAATAAAAAACGTAGTTTAGAGATTGAATTAATTAAAGAATTTAGAATTAGAAATAGTGACGCACTTGATAACACATTAGTTTGGCAAACTTGTGCAAGTCTGGCACGTTTGTCTGTCAAGTGTCCGTCAGGGCTTTGTAAACCACAACATAAAACCTGTCCTATAGTTGCAAAATAATTTAGTAGTTTAACGAATGTGTGTGTTACAATGTTTGAAACCGTGTCTCGTAGATAGAAATCCTACTGTTCGTAGATTTGTTTGTCTTACCAATGTGTGTCATATCGTCCCCTTTGCCTCTTGCTACTTCCTATAAAAAATATTGAATATATTCACTTTGCATTTTTAGATTACTGTGATCCATTTATTTTATACAAGTTTTAGGTAGCCTGCATGGTGAAATGTTCAAACTATTCAACAGATATTTATTTCATTCTTTCGCTTTTAATATCGTACAATTTACTTTCAATTACATTTTGGCTCAATCGATATTAACCATTTTAGAAGCCTGGTGATATAAGAAACGTTAAAATATTACGCTTTCTTGCTACCTACGCTCTTTTTTGCCTCCTGTAATTTTTATACTATAGCATAAGAATTTATTAAAATAAAAATCATTATTCTCAAGTCTGCGCATGCTGGAGACCAAAAATACTTAGTCACTCGACTACCGTATCATATTTATGAGATATAAAATGCAAACGTGAACTCGCAACCTCTGCCTCTGGCTTCAACTTTGTCGCACATGATTTTATAAATATAACAGCACCCGTTTCGGAACAAGATGCTTTGTAATTTCAGCTCTTTCACGGTTTTACCGACATGGACTGAACAAAATTTACTTTAACATAATACAACTAAAGTGTGATAGTTGCTTTCTCAGATACCTGTAGCCGAATTTCTCACTTACACTACAGAATATACATTTTCAATTCAGTTGTATGTCCAATTGTCCATTTGTTGGATCTCTTACACAAACAATACACACATAACACAATTAAAGAGAACTCCAGCATGGACATGATGTATGGGATGTTTGCGCAAACTCATGTAGGCTTTAGCCGTTAGTGACTATTGAGTCCTATGCGCTTGGACGCTGTGTGACATGAGCATGCGCAAGTGTGCGTGTGTGGGGGGGATGCGTGATGTGGGGTGCGTGTGTAGAAGGCGTCGCTCTTTAACTGCTTGATGGACGTGGCGGCGGGACTGGGCCCCGGCTCCCGGGCCGGCTCGCTCAGCCACGAAGGGCCCGGCAACGCTGATGGACATCCGGACGACCCGCATCTACTTGCCAACCTCGCCAGACGCGGCAACAGAAAATCGCTCAAGTGAGTTGTGTTCTTTAATTTCAACTAAAATTTCATGAACATATATTATATCTAGTAGGTCTAGTAAAATATCAGCAACAGGATAATAATATCTGATAATTGTAGAATAAAAATCATTATTAACATTTGAAGATGCAACCTACCTACCTTTGCAATAGGTTTTTTCGAAAATCATGCATTTAACAAATAATTGGTAAAGAGGTTCAAAGAATTGATCAATTTAAGTATCTGCTTGTAACCGTGCAGACGCATGGCAGATTAGTGATGGCAGTAGATATAATAAATAAAGATGTTGTTATGCCCAGAGAGGCGTATGCTGTTGTACATCCCTTTGCCGCACACCCTAATTGATTTTATACAACATTAGGGCAGAGACGGATGACTTAAAAAAAAAGATAGCAAAAACGTACTTGCCCTTCATCACGGTTCTCTTTTGTTACAGGAACAATAAAAAGGTGTGTGAAACCTTAAGTGAAACGGTGATTATATTGACTCGATCATTACTGTTGTAAACCTGATCAGCCAGAGCCATGATAGCCATTGTCTAGTGCAATCGATGTTCCCACCAATATCATTATCACAAACAAAATTTTTTGTAACAATTTTTATAAGTAAAGTGACAATTGGACAATTTACCCCATACATACGTGATGTTGGTCGAAAATGTGATGTTATATCTGTATCCGCTAAATGGGTGTCCCCCCTTTAGTACAACTATACATCGATGCATTTTCTTACGTCATAGATAGTCGATGTTGTAATTTTATGTTCAGAGCTTTGTTTTGGGTGTTTACCAACATGATCATAGGATACTAATGTTTGTTGTTACAACTTAGCCCTTAATATTAACCGTTTTTCTAGGTATTATTGTCGTAAACAAAGTAATTTAGGGCCTTAGGCTCATAGTAAAACAATTTATGTGATGTACATTCGAAAGTATTAATCGTACAATTTAAAGTTTACAGATGGTTGTTGATGTTTAGGTAAACAATTTCAGTAATAGATGATTGTTTTTATGTCAATCTTGTAGAACTTTTGTCTTTTCTCTTTCTTCGATAGGGAATGGTTTTTTAAACGACTCTTATGTCATTAGGGATGACTATTTGAAAGTTTTCATAGACAGCACTTTTACTATCTATACATAAACATACTAACATAACAGTCATAATATCTAACATGACACCAGGACATGTCGTTTTTCTTGCCAAAATACATATTGCATGCAAACTTAATTAAACCTAGCATGTTTCTAGATACTAAAATATAGATTTCCTAAACTGAATGGGTAAGTAGTGTAAAGAATAATATTGCACAAGCACGGACTGTTGCATGGAATGCAAAGTTTGACACTTTCGTGTGCATGATTTGATATTTTATGACAATCAAAAATTTTGTAAATATGGGACAGAAAGTCTAATGAAACGTTCATTAAACTAGCTTTCAGATAAACGCTTTGCCTGTTTTATACTTTTATGGGTTTTTAATACAATTAACGTTGTAGGTATTGGAACTGCAAGGGTCGCACCACGCCTCAATGGAGTCATTGGACGAGGGGCGATTACAAGCACCTCACACATACCAGAATGGTCACCACCACCACGGAAGATCTTCCAGTTTACGGTAAATACTCCTAAAGCACAAATCAGTATCACTTTTTGTTTGTTTTATTATTTAGTTTGTTATTTCCTTTTTATGTTTATAGTGTCATCGAAGAAGAGTCCATTGATCTCAAAGTTATCGTAGTGAACAATGGTATGTGCTATGTACACATCTTCTACTAACCGAATGTACTTTCTTCAGGACTAACCAATTTCACTCCCCGATTTTCTCGGTGTTGCATGAATGGTTAACATGCATGGTAAAAGAACGTGCCCAGGGAATATTTCTTTGCTAACCGTGTTTTATTTACAGACGAACACCAAGTCCGAGAAGACGAGGCCACTACGGAGGTTATCATCACGATATCGGGTTCTCCGACACCGTCAGCAATGTCGTCGAGATAGTAAAGCACGAACATCAAAGACACGGGCGAACGCACAGAGCCCCCCACTACTACCACCCGCATGGTAAGCGATTATTTCATTATTCCGCTAAACCAGCCAGAACTAACCATTACAAAGTTTAGTACCTACTAACGACAGATATGTAAACTTATGCATTACAGGCAAATCTGGTGATAACCCGTGATGAGATCCAAATAGATAATCTAGTTACTTAGATGTTCATTCTAGATCATACCGTGTGTTTTTATTTTGTTTGATAGCATATCAACAGATTTGCCATTTCGCCAAGTATTTATGGCTTAACGCTATTGCAATTGATGAGATATATTGACGTTTTAATAATATATATCATACTTTAAAAAATAGACAAGCTACATGCTATTAACTATTTATCCTTATGTTATTCCTGTAGTATTATTTATTCATTATAAAAACATTTACCGTTAACATACCAAATATATTTTATTTAGCTTCAATTAACAAATTGAAACAGTTTTGCAAACATTTTTCTTCTCATGAAGGTACTCTGAAAGTTTTGTGAGAAGATGGGAAGTCTAGCTTAACAGTAGTCGTAGATTTTCATGTTTTCGTAGTCGTAGTTATAAGAGGAAAGCGAGCGAAGCAGTTACTGCTGCAAATGATTATCATGAACTTAGATAATTAGTTTGTAATATCTAGCTAATAATTGAACATTCTCACAAGACTAGTCTTGTAACATTATATTGTAGCTAATTAGCTATGATTTGATAACTGCTCGTTTATTATGCTCGTGACTTATATTGTTAGCGCAACCTATCATTAATATTTTATTCACCAGGCCACTCATAACAATTAGTTGTAAGTACATTACAGATTGGCATAGATTGAGCCGCAACATACTCTAATGAAGCATTATTATATATTGTAAAGTTTATATAAATTGGCCTGTATTATAATATACCAAATTAAATTAATTTGCCTGCTGCATGCTAAAATATTGGTGCCCAAACAAACATATCTGCTCCTATTTGCACATAATGTAACTGCTTAATCATGGGTGCCTCGCAACAGAGATGCCTGAAACGCATGCACTTTAAAGATATCACATAAATCATGCAGCATGCAAAAGCTTAACAATGATTTTGTATTTATTTTTGTATTATCCGCAGTAGTCTGCTATAGTTACATCAAAGAAGTTTATCTCATATTATAATGAACAACTTTTACCAATTGTATCAAATTATTCTGCTCTCGGTTCTCCTACAACTGTAGTTACAAGTTTGGACACACAGCTAATCAACCAAGAAACCTATCCCTATCAATCCAAATCCGTGTCCATGAAACCTTTACATTTGGAACCACGTAGGACAGACACCCAAAACTTTTAGAGTCACCTTTGTGAGTAAGGAAATAAGGTCGGTAGTCCGACGGGCTTAGGGTAAACCGTGGTGGAAGGTACATGAAGGTATTCCTGACAGCAGGGAAGGAGTGGAGGGCGCCGCACCCCACGACCAGCCTGAGCCAGCCCTCGCGGTCGCCCAGCCCGCCACACCACACCTACGGTGAGATCCACTCGCCACACACTACGGACCTCACATACCACACTGACTATCATCACGATAAGCGCTTTGCGACTACTAACATTCAGTACTTAGGTATAAGAACAGGCACGTTACGGTAACTTATTCCGATGTTAATATAATATTATAATTAGGTCAAACCTCGTAAAAATGTTAACATTAATAACATTGAACAAAACTAGGGAATACATCCTCAACTCGAATTCGAAACTGAAAAGTAGCCATGAGCAACATCAACATATTTTTCAAACTGTTTTCAAAATTTTCAGTTGGGCGTTATTATTTATATTCAGTGTCATTGATTGTAAAGCAAAGGGTCTGAACCAAAATTCCAATTGGCACCTACATTTAAAATTGTTAGACCCATAAGACCCTTTGCTGAAATAGCAATGTGTCTAAATTATTAGTTAATCGATGTTGATGCGATCCGGCTTTGCACGTCTGTAGATGTATGAAAGCGGTGCGAGTGTAGACGGAGAGCATGGTGGATATCCACGAGAAAATTGTTTGCACATCTGTTTATTGTTCATCTGAATAGGTATACTTATACTTTGATTATGACCCCTGTTATTTTCCTTGATTTGATTCGAACGTCCTGTTATTTATGGATTATAATATCATATGTATCATTACCGCATAGCTCGAATTTTTTTATTGGTGGGGGTGTAGAATATCAAATCATTCAGAGAGCAGTTTGGGCCCCGATAGGTGAGCGAGATCGGGAGCGGGATCGGGAGTGGCGGGAATGGCGCGACCGGTCGTGGGAGCGTGAAGGCGCGCGGCGCGGCCGCGGCCGGCAGCTGCCTCCCACGCCCACCAAGCCGTCCACGCTACAGGTCAAGCAGCAGCCCCCCTTCACCAGAATCAGCCACAGCCCCTCGCACGTGAGTAACTAACCCAGGAAACCTATGTTTTGTTTTCCAGTCTTCTCGCAACCAGATATCAAGACACTATCCTGGATATACACGACTGCATTAATTGGTGGTAAAGCAGCAATTTTTGATCTTCTAATGCCTCTAATACTTTGGTAAACTACCTAGGATAAGCACACAAATAGGCTTTGGTAAACAGTTATCGAACGAACTGTCTTTTTGAAATCCTGAATTACGTCCGAAACACAACGTCAACCTCAACGATCAGAAAATGTAGAAGTATTCCAACAATTGTTCCAGTTATCGCTGAGGCACACCGTCAGAGAACCGTTGGAGCCTCAACACGATGAGTACGAGTACGGCCGAGAAGTTGAAAGACTGATACACCGAGATTATAGATCTAGAGAGAGGTACGTACTTCGAAAGACATCTTTTCTTAAACGAAATTGCTGTGGACCTGTCATTGAGCCCGCAACAGCCAGCATCGATGGGTAAATACCTACGCTTATCAAGGTCCACAAATATTTCAACTACATATTATAGATATTCTGGGCAGTAATTTAAAGCGCGCCAAACACAAGACTTGTTTCTCTGCTACATTGTTTTAGTTAAATTAATGTAATAAATTAGTTCTGCTACTTATGCTAGATGGCGCATTTTGTCAGTCTATTAAAGTTTATTGCTAGACATGACCTTCATAACTTTTTCGAAATATATGGTGGATATTTTACCTGCAAAAGAAGCGCTAGAATCGTTTTTCTAGCGCCTATCGGTTGTCAGACCCTCGTCATTCAATGCCCGCGTGCACCCATGCAGGTAAGATTGACGTATATGCAGATAACTGGGTAATTAGCGCTTTCCGCTTTCGCTAACCTCCTTTCAGTAAATTGTAGCTCTTTTGTTTTTACTGTATTGTGGCGTCCCCGCATGCAATATAGCATCGAAACAAGTGCTGTGTGAGGATGGCTTAATCGCTGGGCGTGTGCAGACGCGGCCGGGGCTACGACGCGGAGTGGGGCTCGGCGCGCGCGTACGAGGCGCCGCTGAGCTACGAGGCGGCGCTGGCGCTGGGGCGCGGCGGCGGCGCGCGCGCGCTGCCCTCGCCCGCGCCCGCGCCGCGCCTGCCCAACGGGTACAAGCCGCGCGCGAGGCACTCCGACTCCGACGACGACGACTGGTGCTAGCGGCGCCGCCGCGCGCGCTCGCAGCGGGACGTGCGCGCGCCCCCCGCGACCCGCGCGCCGCACTCTCTATGACGCGCCCGCGAGCGCCCCGCGCCTCGAACGATTTCGTTTTATACTCGGCGACCGTGTGTACATAGACGACTCCCGTTGCTCAGCGGTTCGGACGTCGCTCCCGGCCCGCCGCGGCCCGCCTCCGAATTCTAGTATTTACGAAGTTTTGGAAAATTTAATTTTTAATTCGCTAAAATTTTACTCCTTGATTTGTATTACGGTTAGGGCGATCGAGGTATGAGACGGTGCCGGACGACTCGTTTGCGCTAGGATTTTTACATAAAATGAAATTACTAGTCTGTATTGTAAAAGTAAACTTTCTATATTAAATTTGCACTACGTAAAGTCTACGTTACATCGCGTGGTGAGGGCGCGGGCCCCGGCCCCACCCCGCCCGACGCCGTTTCGTATTCAAGTTACACGTTGGGAGAACACTAGCGATTCATCGTCAGACAAATTAATACTAGTATTGTATAAAATATTTACATAGCGAATAATTTTTACTTAGTTAATATATACTAAATAAATAATTAAACATTTTTTATTGAATTTGCTGTCCTTCCCCCAAGTGCTTTATACCTACGTTATTTAAATTTAAATACGATTAAACTAAATAAAGATGAATTGTGTGTAAACTTTGAAAATATATTTCTGCATTAAATGATTACCCAAATTGTTAAATCGTGTACTGAGTATTGTTTAAAAGATTTTGTCGCCTGGTTTGTAACGTGTTACTACTTGACTTAGAGCTACGTACTTGTAATGTATAACGAAGCGCAGTTTTGTGCCGAGTGGGAGTATCTTATTGCTTTGTGAGTTAACTCTAAAATATACCTCAAAGTAACATATTAGGATGTAAATTAAAGACGAGCCAAAGTTTTGTTGACTATAATAATTATTATACTAAGGAAAAACAGGATACTCCTACTGACGAATTATACAGTCATCGACATTTTGATTAATCGCCTTTAACGTTAGCGATATTAAAAGTAGGTTATGAGTTATCACTACTTGTAAGTCTCAACAGTTCAAATATGAGTGACTTTCAATTTAAATGTTAAAAGTAGGTAATTCATAGATTAAAATATTCATTGCAAAGACACGGCATTACCTGATACGTTTAAGGAATCTATTGTCGATGGCCGATTATTTCATGCGAAACAAAACTAACAAGGGTCACCAGGCACAAAATCGAACTATTTTTTGTACACTCTACATCAGAATTGGTTTACAACTTTAGTGTTAAGAATATAAATAAATAGTAATAATAAGAAAAAGATTAACCTTGATAAAATTTCATCTTCATTGATCGACATCTATGCAAAAGCGGTGAAACCAATTCTGCAGACGATTGTACCGTATATTATAAATCCGATATTCGTCCTAATCCCACTTGATACTACTTCATGTCATTGTCATACTTAGTCACTTGTTAGCTGTTATTTTTGCTGCGACTCTTGTTCTGGAAACATCAAATATTGTGCAAATACACCACGAAGTGTATTGTCAAATATTAGAAATATAATTCGGTAAATCTTTCAATATGTTTCACTTATTTAAAAATTCACTCTACGTCTTACAACGTCACATGTCACTGATGAATAATACAACAGTCGCAACAGAGAGTAAATCGTTCAACACCATCAAACACATTTGTTGCAAGCATGACGTAGGTTACTTTAGTACGACAAAATTGTAAATACATAATTTTCTGTGATAACATGATGAAAAAATGAGAATTATTATTAGAACTGTGTGATTGCAAGGGGTGTTGTTCATTTCTCTAAGGGACGACGCGTGTTTGGCATAAACTGAGAAGTGATAAGGATAGTCGACATAAGAAGGATATTAGAGAGTCATTTAATAATAAAAAAATAATAAAAATATATAAAGCGCAGATATAAAAGATTATATTTCATATGTTATTCAGTTTTGATAGATATAGTTCATGCGCACTAAATAGGTACCTACAGCTGCCTTTCACTTTTCTATATAATGCCCCATTTACGCGATGCAGTTTCCTCCCTGTGGCACACAGTAAAATTGAAGCAACACAATTATTTGCATCGTCTAAACACCGCAACTTTTATTCTTGCTTCAACTTATGGTATGCCACAGGCAAAGAAATCGCACCGTGTAAATCAGGCTTTAGGGATTGTGGTATGAACATCGAAAGGGTTCGGATGAGGCGATGTTTTACTTGAGACGGAATAAACCTGTTGCTTCCAAACACGCGGCACGTCTATCAGTAGCTAACCTTTAGTCGAATCGGATATTTCTCCCTCTATATTTTGATCGTTGTTGTTTGTTGCGAAGGGCAGGAACGAGTTAGAAGATAGCTTTTATATTTTACTCTGTTATAGTTACGAGTACAAAATGTCTACGCTGCTACACGAATCGTGTCATTTTTGTGCTGTACTGTCCATTATTATAGTACCTATACTTTGTTAATAAAAACGCCTGTTTTCATAATTCCGTTTAAACTACACATATATAATGTGATCGATCGTTTTGAACAATTGATATTATTAATGTTATAATTACAATGCTAATCTAGTCGTTATAAAAGAAAAAAAGAAAAATTGTTTTTTAAAAAGTGTTCGCAAGGAATGCATGTCTCACAAAATATAAACTTGTTGCCCTCGATTTCAGAGTGTTAGATTTCTTCTATGTAGTTTTATAATTTGACAAGATTGACTCATGAGAAATATTTATATTGTTATTGTATAGATGTATGGGTATTTTCGTTTTGTCATTTGTAATCGGGGTGTTAGGATGATATCTACAATAAGCCGATGGACTTTCGATGACTGAGTGGTATTATAGAGTACCGAGTGCGTCCCGCTTTAGTATTTGTGACTCCCTCGTATTGACTACGACGATGTTTCACTAACATACGTGTATAAGATGTGTAAATATTGTAAAATATAAAGCGACCATTGTGTAGAGGTCGCATGTGAAAATGTCTAGTGATATGTTACTAGTTAATGTTAGCTAGGTAATCTCGTCCCCAACTGTCCTTGAATTTAAGTTGGGTGTTTCACTGCCTTAAATTAATAATGAAAATATTCGATGTAATAGTTACTAAACTACTACAAATAAGTGGCATTTCAATTGTTCTAATGCGTTCTATTGTTCCGTGTTTCGACACTATAGTATTGAATAACAAACAACACTGCGGTTTACGTTCAAAGTTAGTCTGAGAAAGGATAGAAGCAAATAATAATAATCCTGATATGAAAGCAGCTGCTAATAAACAAGGTGTAATACAAATGTTAATAAATAAATTGTAACTAATATAAACACTCTCTTAGCTCACTTCCTTCATTTAGGACGTTGCAGACGAGCCGTTCATTTGCGATATACAATGTTGAGCCTGAAACTTCATATTATAATAGTACTACGATATAAATAAGCTCGTGTGCTCGTTACCTATAAATTATCGAATAAATTGAACTATTGAAGTGAGATGAGAAAGTCTGAGCCAAGATGTCATGCCTGCCTTGTATCTGTGTAATCGCTTCACGACGATCATGTTTTATATTAAAAGTTATAATTATAATTGTATATTTAGCATAGAAAGTTCATCGGCGTCGAGAGAAGCACCATAGAATGTTTTTTGGTACGCTCCAATAACTTTACAGGATAGTGCAATCCTAATGATATTGTATTAATAAAGAACCAAACTTAAATTAGTATTTAAGTAATTTATTATCCTAAAACTAAAAAACTATACGCATGTTTTCACTATACTGGTAAAATGGTTATGTACAATACGAAAGAGCTACTGTTTTATATATGAATTCTTGCTCGCCTGTAAAATTTTGCAGAATGAATCATATTATAAGATTGTACAATATGAATAAATGCAAAAAGACATTTCCTCGATAATGTGTGTTTTTATTAGATTGGTTTTAAAATAGTTATTAAATTGAGTATCAACTCTAATTATTATCAATTCTAAAATCAATTCTCATCTCCCCTAAGAAGCGTGAAGTGTAGTCGCACTCTTTTTAATAACTATCCTTTCAAGTAGTTTCCAATAGGGCTCAAACAACCGTTTTGCCTTTTGCTAACTGGGGATTATGTATTAATATTTGATACATGAAGCGACTACTTAGAGGCCACAGTCTGTTAAAGTCCAGACATAATCTTAGTCAGATCGTGTGAAGACCATGTAGGTACCTAGATTGGTCAGTGAAATGGTCTCAGAAAGAACCACACAGATTGAGTGGACCTGTCCAGTCAGTAATCGTGCAGCTCAATTGAGAACTTAAGAAGCTCAACGACTCGACGAACAATACTACTAAAAAAACGGACATTTGGGTAGGCCGCATAAAGTACTCAAACTGCCAGATTATCATTAAAACTAACAGAGAAAAAGGAAAAAAAGAAGCAATAGTGCTCACACAATGCACATAGTGCACATAGTGCTCACATAATGTCACGTAAATCAATAAAAATGACAATATTTATTCTAAAAATACTTAAGTAGTATAATACTTGCCTTCGCAAGTTCTAAACCTGTTACTTGTCGGTTCTTATTTTATTATTACGAAAATTTGGCTTGCTGGTAGAACTAGCCATCGAAAATAATAATTCGTATATGAGAACTAACCAAGTCAGACCTTAGGCTACAATATATTATCCTAAGTTATACGAAGAAATGATATTTATGTTGTTATAAATAAATTTCAGGACTGACCATTGAACTTGGCACACATTGAGATCTCACTTCTTTTGTCGTTGAAGTCAACAACCAAGGCATATATCATAATTTTGAAGTTGGCTCTCATTTCAGATTTATGTTTTTGATGGGATTAATTTGACAGGACTAAACAAAAATTTATCTTCTGTCCTTTTCTTAATGAAATAGAAAGAAAAAGATGCACTGAACTTAAATTTAATTTAGTTTGTGAACAAGGGAATCGGCACTGTTATCTACCTAGCAAATATCCTGAAGAATGTCATATATTTTTTCGATTTTGTTTACTGCAGTGGATCATATAATTTTAGGCATTATAAAACTTACAACGTTTGCTTTTAGGTCATATAGTCCTCTTAAATGCATTACTAATTTATTGGAGCCTAGTCGTGGGCACAATAAGTAAATCTTTGTTTTCTAGTATAAGGGCCTTGCATGCACTCGTTACCCGTGGTCCTAGTGGGTCGACCCATTACTGGGTTCATGTCGCTGTGTTTAGAATATAGATTAATATTCCTTTTTACATAAATCAGGTTATTCTTATACATATTGAGATGCAACTGTCATTATGTTTATTTCCCTTAATTTATCCCTCAGTGAATGCCTACAACTTAGGTTATAAATTGCTCGAATGGCTCGTTTCTGCAGCACAAATATAGCCTGAGTATCGGCTGCATTTCCCCACAGTAAAATGCCTTGTCGACATTACACTATGGAAATAACTAAATTATACTAATGGACCTGTTTCTACATCAGTAAATTGACGGATTTATAGACCACGTAGGCTGCAGAGCTTAGCCGCTTCGACAATTTAGTTATATGTGGGCCCCACTGTAGCTTAGTAGTCTAAAGTAATACCTAAGAACACTTTGGTGTCCACAAGATTCAATTCCACTCCATTTACTAGTAGGTACATTGGTTTTCATCTGCTTAACGTTAGATATCAGAAATCTAATACATTTACTCTTTTTCTCGTTTAAAAATAAATTATTAACACTAAACCAATGCATTATTTTAGAAAAAGCATTATTTACAGCGTCAGTAACTGGCTGTTGTCGTTTAAGCTTCAATAAAATATGTGTCATCTGCAAATAACACTTGACTGTTCTTTAAAGGTCATTAATATATACGAACATAAAAAAGGGCCAAAAATTGAGCCCTGCGAAACTTCCATAGTGACAATAGAACCCGGGGATCGCTTGCCGTTAACTTCCACTCCTTGGATCTTATTATCCAAATAAGAAATAGGAAGATCCAAGACAGTATTCTTTACACCATAGTGATGCAAATTCCTGACCAATGTATCATGAGAAACACAATCGATAGCCTTAGACAAGTCACAAAAAATACCTAGGACATCATGTGACTTCTCCCAGACCTCAAAAATATTTTCAATAAGCTTAACACCAGCGTATTTATTAATGTTTACCTTTTGAACGCCACGGTCGGATATAGCCGACAAACGAAAACGTGCCAAACACGCCACCGTCGTCTACAGCCGACAAGAAAACGACATTTATTAAGTACAAAATAAATATACGAAATTAAGTTTTCTGTGTTTCTTTTTCCTATTATTTAAAACTACATTAATTACATATTGTAAAATGGCACAAAGATATATTCATTACTTACATTTCACTAAAAAAAAACAATCATCAAAAATTGCTAATCGAAATCCGTAAAAAAGTGTTCTTCCTCACGCCACAGTCGTCAAGACACGACAGCTAGTGATGGGTAAATAAGGTAACTTATATTTAAAATTTATTAAATATTTTATTAAAAGTAGCTCACTATTACTTCGACAATTATTTTTTAATGACAACTATTCGTATCTGAATATTCCTAATGCATAATATTTATAAAATTGTGGAAAAAAAATCATAATTGATATCCATAGATCGATAGTTTACTGTCCACTTTCGCGCATCCCTACGCAAAAGCGCATAAACAGTAACCTGTACGCCACAGTCGGAAATAGACGTCAAGCGGTGACGTCATTAGCGCTACGGGAGACTGCTAGTGATTGCCTACATTTATTATTATGATCGGTGGTTTTTTTTATAATTTTATTTAGTACTTGCGAGAATAACGCAATTAAGACTGATTATATAATTGTTTTTTTTTTGTTTACCAACTAGTTTAATTAGGTATTTTAGTTTAATTACAGATGTCACGAAAATCTTAATTAAATGAAAATTGCATAGTTCAGTAACTTATGTCAATATACTGAACGTTATTAGAAAAGTACGACAACAGAAGGACTTGGATGACATAGGTTTGCCAATTTACGAAGAATCAGACTAATAATTATGAGTAAATCGATTAAATTGATTAAATTGTTTTAAATACTACATGATTATTATGTCCCACAATAACACATCCCTACTCGCATGCAAGGAAGTTGTCAAAAGTCGTTCCAGTCACGCCAGAGTCGTGTCTTCCCGACAGCGGATGACGTCACGAACGAGATTAGTGATGTATCTTATTATTATTTGATTTATTCGTTTGTAGTTCTAATGTCTGCTTTTAGGTTGTTTAGAACTTTGCAACTGGTGTTTAATAATTATTATACCAAATAGGGTCAAATTAAATAAAAGAATAATGCAACGAGTAATATTTTATTTAAAAAATATGGAACGAAAAGCAATGTTTAATTGGTTATCGATAACTTATCGATAAGTTGTTGGAATCCCTATTTTTTTGTAGGTATTTGCGTTGAATTTGTGGCTTGGCGTAGCAGTGGCGCCGATGCGTTTACACTCTGGCGTTCAAAAGGTTAAAATGTCTTCGCAATTGATCTAGCACAAAAAATGGTCAAAAATCGTTGGTAAGGGCCGATTTTAAACTAAGACCACAGTCAATATATTTATATAAAGTAATTGCCAATTCAGGCGCTATTGTGTTGATACATTTTGCAATCTCTACGGAATTTCCCCATAGATCAGCTGTTTAGTTAGGTTGAGACTGGAATATCTGCAAAGAATTTTTCAAAAACGGTGGCAATTTCTAAATCATATTGTGAATATTAAGGCTGTAGTGTCACTACGACGAAGATACTAATTTCTAATATGTATATCGCCGGTACCGTAAGTAGATTTAATGTACGGTGCACAGCTGTTATCTGTTTTCAGACCACACATGGCTCTAATGCACCTTTTTTGTGCCTTGAATGGTAATCCCTTTTCCGAGGAATTACCCCACAAAATTATTCCGTATCGTAGAAGTGAGGCTACTAGACCATGATAGGCAACGAGTAACGCTTCTATATTTACTTTTCTGGCCAATTGAAAAAGTGCATAGGCAGATTTATTTATTTTTTTACATAGCTGTTCTATATGAGCTTTCCAATTGAGGTTATTGTCAATATGGATACCCAAAAACACACTTACTTTTACTTCTTCTATTTCGTTATCATTGTAATGGACACACATTTTTGGAGCTTCAATTCTTTGATGGAAATGCATTAATAATGTTGATTATTAAATTATTCATATTAAAATCATTTTTTGTTGTGTCACTTTTGGCAAATCATTTATATAAATGAGAAATAAAAGTGGCCCAAGCACGCTACCTTGAGGCACTCCATATTTTATACTTCTGAAATCCGACACATACGTTTGTTCCGTTTTGGTTTTTGCGCACACTCTTGTGATTTCAGTACATTGCAATCTATAACTAAGATATGATTCTAGTAATTTTAGAACGTTCCCTCTGATGCCATAGCAATGCAATTTGTCTAGAAGGATTTTGTGATCAACATAATCAAAGGCTTTAGTCATGTCTGTGTAAATAGCGCAGATGGGAGTCTTTTTATCAACAGCAGACATAACATTATTCAAAAGGTCGAAAATAGCCATGTTAATTGTTTTATTCTTTTAGTTCTTTGCACAAAATATTATATTTATGAAGATATTGGTATAACGAGTTATAAATAACTTTTTCAAAGATTTTGGAAAAACAGGAATTTTGGCTATTGGCCGGTAATTTTGTATATGCGTCTTGTCTTCCTTTTTGTGGAGCGGTTTTATTATGACTTTTTTCAAGCCTTCGGGATAGATGCCCTCAGTAATGCCTATATTAATAATATGTGCTAGGGCAGGTGCTATAAGCTCAATTACATATTTAATTACTTTTGTAGATATACCGTCAATACCTACAGTACTAGTATTTTTAAGCGTCTTTGTGACTAAAATAATATTGGATTTTAGAACAGGCTGCATAAACATATGTCATCTATAAAGTAGTCATTAAATGCATTTGCTATGTCATTCGGGTTTGTGTAAGTCAAATTACCTGTTTTTATTGTCAGTATCTGTTCTTTTGGCCAGTTAGTTTCAGATCTATTCAATATCTGCCATGTGGCTTTAGATTTATTTTGCGAGTTGTTTATAGTTATTTTGTGCCTTCTGAGTTGGTCTAACAATCTTTTTTAACGTAAAAGGTATGGTAGCTAAAAAGTCTTTTAATCTAAGAAGTTTATCACGTCACCCTTTAACCCTTTGAACGCCAAGAGCAGCTCATAGGAAGTGTGCTCTCTACGCCGAGCCATTTATTTACTATTAAATACCTACAAATGCTAGTGATGGGGTATTCACAAATATCGATAAACCTTTATCACTGCTACTACAATCGATTTTCCATTTAAAAGTGTTAAATTTATCAAATAAATGTTACAATAGTAGCATTAATTAACTTACATACATGAAATAATCAAATTAACAAACTATTTTCACAATTAAAACTTCACTGAAAGAAGTTTTTATCGAACAAAGCGCATCCCTTAAATGACATTGACGTCAATACGTGTCGCTTGAAAGCGTCAATGGCGTATGGCTTCAAAGCCACGGCAACTTCCAGGGCTATTGGCTATCTTTTTCATTGCCAGTGACTAACTAGCTTCAGTTGTACACCGAACTTTGATGACAACTGAGAATTTCAAAACATTGGTATTACGTATCACAGTAAGTGGACATCACGTTACGGTGACCAACAGACCGGGATCGGTGCTCATCGTCCCAACACTTGACGCCTCTATTTTTTATCGACTATTATGCGGCTAAGTTGAGTAGCGCCTTTTGAGCGCTAGAATACTTTATTTTAGGGAACATTTTGTATTAAGCGGTTTATATTATATACTTGAAACGTGAAACTGGCGGTAAATTCAATCTTTTGCAGTTTTAACTCGACAGCCTAGCGAAATTAAATAGTATGTTTTTACTTGTGCTAATAAAGTGTCACTTAGTGAAAATAAATCGTCAAAGGAAAGGTAGGTAAATAAAACCACGAAATAGGTAAACAAAACCACGATAAATAATGTACAAGTTGTTAAAGTATTAGAAGATCATTTTGGATGCTGTATTTAGCTATGTACATCGTTAGGACTCTAGTATGATGTACGAGTATGTACCTACATAACTATGTACATATTTCGGGAATATGTTGTAGTTACATAATTACTCGCGTATACCTACTCTAAATATTATTATTACTTCTTATTTTGATTATCTTTTTAGGGTTCCGTAGTAAACAAGGAACCTTTATAGTTTCGCCATGTCCGTCCTGTGTCAGTTTGTCCCCGCTGTAGCTCAGATGCTTAGTACTAAAAATCTGTAATTTGGCACAGGTATTACATATTAATACCCAGCCCAGTCCCTCTCACAGAGAGGAGGCCTGTGTCTCAGCAGTGGGAACATTATAGGCTGATTATGATGCTTACATATTAATCAAGCCGTAAAAGTGGTAAAATAATATAAAAAAAAATGTTTTTAGGGTAAGTACCTACCTCTCTTGCATCAAATGTGGGGATGTATTTTTTTTCCCATCTATCCCAAGGTGTGGGGTATCGTTGGATAGGCCGTTCAAAACTATTGCGGGTCTGTGAATACCACTTTTTATTCAGGGATCCGTTTGCGTAATATTAAGCTTTAAAGTGCAAATTTTTGATAGAGTCAAGTGTCCCACTGCCGGCTAAATGGTTGTTTATGGAGATGTGAAAAAAATCGTGGCAGTAGTACATATAATGAAATTAAAAAGAAAACTATCACAGCTAAGTAGGCTTTACAAGTTAACGAGTAATAGTCGACCAACTTAAATGTGCAGTTGGAGAATGAACCGTGACGTATAGCGATGTATGGGAGAACATGTTTCTCAACTACAAGTTTGCTATTCGGATAAATTCATCCCAACATTCCCAACTACGGAACCCTTCAGTGTGCGTGACACGCACTTGGCCGTGCCATACTTCTGCCACGACCAAGAATCACAATAAAACAACATAAGAAGTAATATTTACACGCTTAACTTACTATCGGCTTCGGTGTTAATCACTATAATTTATAAAACACTACCTTTGAGTAGTGTCTTTCACGAAAGCCACCACAAACTAAATGATCATCAGTTTGATGTCCACTAAGCTTACACAATCGCAATCTTAGCAATATCGATACAAAAAAATCTGTCAAAATGTGTTACAGTGGCTATCAGCGGTACTGGGTGCCTATGACGTCATCCTAGTTAGTCACTGAAGTTAGCCAATACGAAACTAACTGTTTGACAGTTAATCGTTAAACACTTTGCCAAGTGATCATCATTATGAACTGTCAACAGAGATACGCAATAGCCCTGCTGATCGTATTTATGATCTGCCCATAGACATATGATCTTTCTTCAGGCTTTATTTTTTCTAATTCAAATGCAACCAAACTAGCAAAATATTCGTTTCTAATATCCGAAGGCCTTTCACAGATAAATCTCGGAGGTTGGAGTGCATCGACATTCACTTCTATTTCGAATTCGGATGTTCGTCTGTAATTGACGAAACATTCTTCACACTGAGTTGCCTTTTCAGCAGTTTTCTTTCTTTTTTTTCGGCAAGTTGGATAGTAAACTTGGTGACAATGGTTGAGAATCTTCTATAATGTCCTCCTCTTCTTCGAAACTTGGACTTTTCATATTCTCATCATTGTTAGCCATATTTGACCAACATGAAATGTTGTCATGTTTGAAAATCGTCAGACGAAGACATTTGGCACTATTTAAATTCTATTAACTCCACAAAACGAAATACTAAAACGTATCACGGAGTGATCCGATCCTCTATAAACCATAGACACAAAAAAATACTCTAGTGTAGTAGAATATTAGAAATTACAATCGATCGATTTGTTTCGTCCTGAAACAAAATCGATAGATTTTATTTTTCCGACTTTTATCCCAAAGCAATGAGTTGGGCATAGGAATAATATCAAATAAATAATTTAAAAAAATGGTACATAATCCTGTTTATTTTCCATAACAATTTTGAATTTGTATTACACAAACAAGTAAGGCAAGTAACCTACCACGAAGTACACAAGCAAAGTAAAGTAAGAAAACTAAAATTAAAACAATTTAGAGATATCAGAAAAAAAAAAGCGCAAATGAAATTATTTATAACTATATCATGTGTACAATTGTTATTATTATTAATTGAAATTAAAAAGTAAAAACTTAAGGTAAATACCTACCAAAGTACTTCTTTATAAAAAATACTTGTTCTCTATCCGAGATTGGCTCGCGCACCTGCTTGTTGCAAATAAATATGTACCTACATATAGTATATAGGTAATATTATTTGAAACTTAGATCTTGGTGATATTTTTTGAAGCATAAAACACACAAATTAACTTTACAGACATTATCTGTGTACATTGTTTCCCTTCTGCGATTATTATGCGCGCAATATTTGCATCGCTGTTTTCGATCATTTTGTGTTGGCATATGATCTGCAGAATGATTATCTAATCATTCTGCAGATCATATGCCAACACAAAATGCTATCTAGCTGCTGGATGCTATCTAGCAATCGCAATGGATTATTTACATTTGCTTGCCGAACTGTAGGTTTTGAGGATATATGAGGTTTGAATTTCTCAATGATTTGTCTTATAAGATTTAACTGAAAAGTACTAAAACGAAGATCCGCTTTATTTTTTAACATTTTTGCAAAATAAAATGAGTTTAGTATGAGCATATCAACTACATGAAAACTGAACTTTTTATTCCACTTAATACTTTTTCTCATACAATGCAAAGATGACAGCATCATGTCGGCTATATCTACCGTTCCCATATTTATATTGTAATCTACAATACATCCTGGTTTTAAAACTGCTAACTGATTCTCTATCTTCCCTTAAACACGGTATGAATGTATGATCGTGCATCGTTGAAAGCATTGTTATAAGCTTTTTATCATACCATTGCAATGCCATCAAGGGTGGACAATACTTGGCACAAATTTCGCCTTTTTTAATTTTTTCAAATTTAGGCATGCCTGACCTATTTTTACGTACTGTCCCACATGCGACTATTCCCCGCTGATATAAATATCGGAACAACTGAGGGCTACTGTACCAATTATCGACATATAATTTCCGATTGGTGTCCAAGAAGTCTTGTAGTAGAGTAACCACAACTGCCCCACTTACACCTAAATCTTGTTGATCTATAATAGGCGTTTCCTTGCAACAAAAACAAACAATAAAGTCAAGTATGACTTTGGATTTTACGTCACATAGAACAAACATTTTAACCCCAAAGCGATTACGTTTTTTTGGCAAAAATTGTCTTATCATCAATCTTCCCTTAGAAGGCACCACACTTTCGTCTATACATAGGTCGCTATGCGGAATGAATGAATTTTTGATTTTTTTGCGAACATACTCAACAAGAGATCGTATTTTTGACACTTTCGGAGTATCTGAAAATTGGGCGTCGTGTGGGCCAAAATGTATCATGCCTAATATCATGAAATATCTATTACGTGACATTAATTTTGAAAAAATCGGAGCTTTCAATAATGGATCTGTTGACCAGTGCTCCTCCATAGATAAATGTTTATTTCGTGTAAATAACATTGTGACGGCAAAGAATACGTACATTTCCGGAACAGTAACGTCGTACCATTTGTGCAATCTAGAATATACCTTTAAAGTGCGTGTTCGCAAAAAATGTTGGTGGTATCGATTATTATTAATTACTATTTGATTACAAAGGCCTTCGTCAAAAAAATGTAAAAATATATCTAACTCATAGGAGTCTTCATTAAGCGTCATTAATGTGGCAGAGGAAATTCCAGAACCGAAGTCACCAAAAGTTTGAATAACTGGTCTTGAAGATGTGTTAGACCATATAAATTGCTGACTACCATCCCCTTGCGATGTGTGAGATGATGCCGACTCTGCCACGGGATTTTGCGGTCCGGTCGAAACTTGTTCGGCCCCGTAACGCTGCGATGGTTGGCTTTCATCCTATAACCAAAATACAATACAATACATCAATATACCTAAATCGATCGATTGTACATTATGAATCTTAATTTGCGATGCATACCATTAATTAAGTACGTTTAGGCTCCGGCATGGATCCACCACTGACAAAAATGTGCAAAATATGTAGTTAGACAATGATACGGGTGGATCATTCTGTGCATCCAAGGGTCATATACATAAACAGAAGTTCATTTTAGGTTAGTATGGACAGTACCTACTTACCTCTAAATTGAAATCCGTGTCATGTTCGTATTCGAATTCGTCATTATCACTGTCTAATATGCGTAGCAACTCATCTCTTGAATAATATTCACTCATTATTAGATAGTTTTCCGGAAAATAAATTCACCACGTCACTATTGACGCCCAAAAGCGACGATGGCGAGGGCACAAATGATGGACAGTTCCAAATTAGTGACGTGACTACTTGATGACCATAGATAAATCGATGTTTTAAATGTAAGTAGGTTTTAACATTATTAATTTGATTGTTATATTTGTACGATATATATATTAATTGTATTAATAATAAAGTAACACTAATTCCATAAAAAAACGCATTTTTTGTAGTTATAATCAATTTTTTAGTTCAATTAGAAAAAATTGAAGAAAGTTAAATTACCCCATCACTAGGGTCGCTTCAAAGCGACAATGGCGTCTGGTGAACGTATATTTTGAGGTCTTTTCTTCGCCTAAAACAAGTTCAAATTTGGAATGAATACTAAAAGATCAAGCTTAACTTTAGTACAATTTTATTTATGTGACTTACGGAGAAGACTACAAAATTTAAAAAACATAATTCTTTTACCTATTTTCTATAATATTAGATTCAAAAGTAGCATATCTATTTGTCGCCTAAACTCGTCGTTGGCGTTCTAGCGGTCGATTACGTTTGTCGCTTGTAAGCGTCGTTGGCGTACAAAGGGTTAACCATCATCTCTTTAATTATATGTATTTAATTAGGTATAGGAGTTACTTAAGGTAACGGCCCCGACTTTCCCGAGTTGTAGCTCGTGGGTTCGAACACAGGCTGGCGCTTTACTTTGTGTAAATCATTTCATCGCCACTACTTTCAGAACGGTTAAGGAAAACATCGTGAGGAAACTGGCATGTCCTAGAACGAATAATTCGAACACAATGTGACATCCCAGCTCGCACTGGGCCCGAGTGGTAGATTACAGCCCAATTCCTGACGAAGAGAGGAGGCCTGAGTCCCAGCAGTGGGCTGAAAATGTATGATGCGTTTCTAAATGACATGAAAAATTTCTAACGTAAGATATCGCGTACGTATGCTAAATACATAGCAGAAAAAGAAAAGTTGAAATTTAAAATTTATTAAGATAAGTAATGTAATTTTTAGCTTGAAAGCATATTTAAACTCAAAGACAAGAAATGATTTCTTTAAACAGTTAAATCCAAATAATTACGGGTAATATGTACGTGTTACGCACAAAAAAAAATGCAAATACCAATCAAATAAATGATTTCTCTATCTATCGAGCTAATGTCGTGCTTCTACGTCGTAGCATTTCCGCTATGACGTAGCCGCTTGAACTAAGAAATCTCGCATCGAATAGAAAAATAAAACCACTCGGTACCGAGATAACAAATAATTTATTAGAACGCCAATATCAACAATGCACCGAGGCGGCGCACATAATACACTCCCGGACTGACTAAATCGAGCTACCCTGCATTTTTTTGTGAAAGGTCTATTTCATTAGTCGTGAACGTCACGGTGGCTTGATTTAGGAGTACGGAAGCGTATATCACAACTATAATTTCCAAGATGTAGAATTTCGCCCGTTGCCCCAAAATGAACCACTGCCACACTCTGCCAACCACAAACTCGAATCACCTAATCCTTTACACACTGTACGAAAAGTATCGTAGGCCCATAGCTGTGAAAACTGATTTAAAACAAATTTATTGAATAGATCATCAGTCAGATAACAATTTTGAGTTGGAAACATTTCCTAACAGGCAATTTCTGAAAATTGGGTCAGGAAAGAGCAAAAACCCAAAATGAACACTACCAACTTATCCATTTTATCCATAATCCAGATAAGTTCACGATTTATCAGCTCAAACAAGACACTACGACCTTTATACAGTGTGTGATAAGATTTTCAGATATCAGAAAGATCCTGGGCGTCGGTATCGATGGAGCTAATATCTGCGTCGACGTCACTAACCCCGTTTCTCGTTCTAGTTCGATCGTCGCGAGAGCTAGTCAGTGTACCGGCATCATCTGTAATAGAAGTACCTATGATGTTTTAAAACTTTGATAAAACAAGTTTTACTGAAGTTTTAGGTCAATTTACAGCCTTAGGGAACTTGAAACCCAAATTAAACTTGAACGGTATTCAAGCACTTTAAATATGTATAAGCCCCCCGACAGACCGACAGACGGACATGGCGAAACTATAAGGGTTCCTTGTTGACTACGGAACCCTCAAAACAGAATAGTTAGGTCTACTTCAGGACCGTTCACGCGGCGTCGATAAGTACTTATGTTACGGTATAATTTTGAAATTACTTATCACTCTCGTACTGCATTTGTTTTTAAGCGTATGAACAGTGAGAAGTTGACGTCTGATCCAAACTTTTTATGTAAAATGTCGTTCAGGACGGCGCCCTGTGAACGGCTGCTTGACTTTTAAAATAATGTCACAGAGGAAAGCATAATTTAAACATAACCACACGCCTGCTTTCCCCAAAGGGGACACCCCCATTTCGCCAATTTAAGTCTCATGTAGTAGAGGGCGAGGCTATGACATCAACCAGGCGTAAATCCTGACTCCGGACTGCTACTGAGAAATTCTAGTTGGCAAAACAGAATAACACAGACCGTAGACCAACGAGATAGTTCTCACTATAGTAGGGGAGCCCAAGAGGTTAATCTACCGGTTTGTATGGTGGGGGTGGCCATACAAAGGGGTTGAAAATAGGAAAAAATATATATATGAGAGCGTCAAATAGTCAGAAGAGATGGTAAGTAAACCGTAAAGGAGTTCCTATTCAAAAGACTGACGATTTGGACGCGACCAAAACTCATGACCGATTTTTGAAAATGAAAAAAATATCGTGACATTGAAATACTCGAGCGCGTCAGATTAATATACAGACGGTTCAGCTTGATGTCCTTGACGTGTTGACCCATAATCTGACAATTATGCGGAGGAATTTCCTTAATCTGAAGATTTGAAAAATTTTACTTTTATTATTTTAACATCTTGTTTTGTCTATAAAATGCTGGATTAAAATCACATCCTGTAAACGATAACATAAGAGTTGTTAGCGCTTGTGAAACTAGTGGGCCTAGCTTAACAGAAAGAGCGGAAACGTCGATGTATCGGTGTACTAAACTTAACTATTTCGGCTTGTGGAAATCGGCAGATTATATTATTCCCGTTATCCTTGAATGATTTCCTTCAAAATAAAAAGAATATTTACGGCGCTGGAGAATGTCCACGTTAGGTTTTTCTTTTTCAAATTTGTGACTCTCCTATTACCTTATCACAGGCAAATCGTCAGATTATTGAAATGCACACTTTTCTACATCTTATTAACTCACCTTGCCTTAATCTGACGCGCTCGAGTTTTTCTAACGATTGATTTTTTTTTTATTAATCTGATCGGCTGCCCTAACCCCTAATGATAAATGATTAATTTTCTGTAAGTAGGTTTGTACAAACACTTTTACACGTCAATCATATTTTTAAAATAAAGCTAGATGAGGTCGGCGTTTCCTATCTGACTACTCTGAGAAGGAAGGCCGAAACAAACTCAGAGAGTAGGGGGGGTCGGAGGGTAGGGGGGAGGAGACTGTGAAGTGTCCTTTAAAGTCCAGACATAATCTTGGTCAAATCATGTGAATGCCATGTAGATTGGTGTCTGAAATGGTCCTTTTGAGGAAAGAACCACACGGATTGAGTGGACCTGTCCAGTCAGTGCACGCATTTGTCAGTAATCGTGCAGCTCAACTCAGAACTTAAGGAGCTTAACGATGCGACGAACAATACCAAAGAAAGAACATTTGGGTAGGCCGCATAAATTACTCAAACTGCCAGACCATGATTAATAATAAATGAGAAAAAAGAAACAACAATGACCTACAGATAGCGCGCGAGTTGAATGCAGTCGGGGTCTGAGGTAAAGAGCGGGAGCATCTCCCCCCGCTATCCGCACGCCCCACCTCACGCGCCTGCAGTGTAGTGCTGTGCCATCCTTGTCAACTATCGTACGTTTGCCGTGTTAATACTGAAGTTCCCGTGTTATTTTTTTTATTTTAATAATGACTGATCCGAGTTCATCAAGTTCCGTTACAAATAAACGAGCTTTTATTCATCGCCAAGCACGAGAAATGGCGAAAAATGTTTTAGAGATGTGTGTTGAAGAAAGGCAGAACAAAAATATGACATTTAATTTGAATAATGCTTTCGACCGAGCAAGCCGTAATACCGGACTTTCCAAAAGAACATTGGCAGCAATTCAAAATGAGTCTAAGAAAGGGCCTCTTTGTTCTCCTTCTAAAAAGAAAAGGCCATGTATTAAAAAGAAAAATTTAAATGTCGATGATTTTGATCGAAGTGTTTTATACACAGAACCATTGAAGAATTTTATATAACTAAAAAAATTGTTCCGACCTGCATTAAACTCCTCGCAGCTATTCGTGAAAAAATCGAGTTTCCATGGGGAGTGACCAGTTTAAGAAAATTGTTAAAAGACATGGGATATAAATGGCTTAAATGTCATAATAAACGCAGAATTCTGGTGGAAAGGCCTGCTGTTGTATATGCACGGTCAAATTATTTGCGGAAAATTCGTCAATACAGGCAAGACGATCGAAATATTTTTTTTCTAGATGAAACATGGATAGATAATAACCTCACTTTTAAAAAATGTTGGCGAAATGAAACGGTCGACGCCGTGTTGACAGACACAAGCTCCACAAACAGGCTTATTCTTGTTCACGCGGGATCAAGAGGAGGGTTTTTAAATGGGGCAAAACTACTTTTTAAAGCTGGTACTACCTCAGGTGATTATCACGGACAGATGAACAGTGTTAATTTTGAAAAGAGGGGCACTGGTATGTTAATCCCTAATCTACCGCAAAACAGCGTTGTTGTGATGGACAACGCGCCGTATCACAGTGTGCAAGAAAATAAAGTCCCAACAAAGTCCAGCACCAAACCTATAATGTTAGAATGGCTAACAAAGAATAATGTGGAAGCTTCAATCACGATGAGAAAAGATGAGCTCTTTCATTTGGTTCAGTTACATAAACCAATAGAAAAATCATTTAAAATCGATGAATTCATCAGGAGTCATGGCCATGTCGTAGTAAGACTACCACCGTACATGTGCGACCTCAATCCGATTGAGTTGGCTTGGGCGAAAGTGTATAGAATAGTACGGCATCACAATGTTACTTCAGATTTATCCCTAAAAAGGTTAAAAGAAGTTACGGAGCTGGCGGTTTCTCAGGTTACAGCGGAAGATTGGCGTGGCTTCGATGATCACGTCATAATTTTAGAAGAAAATTATTGGCAAAGAGATGGATTAATTGAAGATACCATAGATCGATTCGTCATTGAGGTCAGCGACGGCGAGGATAGTGACACCGATTCAACCATATCTGCCATTTCTGAATCTGATTAATTTTTTTTTATTCCGTTTTGTGAAATGATTATTAAAAACGTGTGATAATTATGATATTGTTGTTTTTTTTTCATCATGTTAACCTAGTGTAAAAAATAAAATTAAACTTATAACATTGTTTAAATTTATCGACATTCATTACTCATTGTGGTCATTAATAATTATAATTAGGTCACAGCAATATGTCATTGTGGCTTGAATATATAAAGGGTTCATGTATGGTGGGGGCACGGTGCAAGGGGCAGAATAACATAAGGGGGTATAACATAAGGTAATAACATAAGGGGGAATACTAGACCAAAGAGGCAGTAAACTATAACATAATTTTGAGAAAATGGTCTACCTTCAATTCCATAAGTGCGATCTATCGAGCGGTGATGATCAATCGGCACCATCGCGGAACTGGTCGTAGGATCCCGAAGCAGTTCAAACTGGGCCGATGGATCCATTAAGACCGTCTGTACCAAAAAAAGAAAAAGAGAAACTAAACTTCTTCAATAACTCTACTCTCTTGGTTAAACCTTAAGTGTCACACAACGGTTATATTAAAGCTCCACCATGTTACATCTACCTACAGCCACGTACTCCTGAGTAATAAGTCTTGTAATAAATCCTTGGCTAGTTCATTTTCCATGCAGATAACAGCTGATAACGCTAAAAACCTGAAGAAAAGCAAGCAATAATTACGTCAACAGCAATAAGACTACTCACACTGACTTCGCTCAGCAGTCCGGAAGAGGTATCACTGGAACTAACTGATGTGCCTCTCCCTGAACTATCCTGCGAGTGGTCACTGTGCATGCCTCGTCCGTCACCTGCGCCGGCGGCAACACCAAGCAAGTGGGGTTCTACGATGTTTCCATTCGCGTCATACATCGGTTCATCAAGAGGCGCAGCTACTGGACCATGAAGCACTGGCTCCGGGTCTTCTTCCACCTAATTAAAGCTTTAACATTTAGTGTGCAGTGCTCGTAACGAAAGCGCATGTACTAACATAATATCAGCTAGAAGTAAAGGGGTGTGAAGGATCGTGACTTCTGTCGCTCAGGCGTGTTACATTTCTTTATGCTTAATGGAGTACCTGAAAAAAAAATTAAAACGTTCTAGGCGCTCCATTCAGCATAAAATTATTTAAGGGAGTTGGACTATCAAACTATAGTTACAAACAAATTAAAGATCAAATAATCAAAGTAAAGACAGTTTGACATGAGGAACTTACAGACTGTTGCTGACTGATCAGTTGAAACAACCAATTTGGGACAACGGCATCTTCATCTAAGACACAGGACTCGTAACTGTCTGATGATCTGCCCGATATAAACAATTCTTCTGACGTCTGAAAAAACAAATAACGTTCATTTCATAGCCTAGTAACGCATATTGTGAGCGTTACTGATAACGCCTGAACCGCAAAGTAATCTTCCATAGAAGATGCATTCAATGTAGTCAAGCCTGTCAGCCATCATCATATTCATCTTTCTGCTCTTGTCCCATATTAAAACGTGTTCTTCTTCCATTCTCCTCTGTTCGCTCCCTTTTCTTTTATATCATTCCTCACACGTTTCATCCATAATTTCTTTGACCTTTCTCTCACTCTCCATCCATCCTCATCTATATTCATCACTCTTTTAGTCACATGCAAAGTCAAAGTCAATTTATTTATTTCAAATTTATATATTTACAAAAAAATATAATTGATTCAGTCCTCCCAAAAGGTAGTTTCGTATGGAGAAGAATGGGGAAGAAACTCCACCGTTACTCTTTTAAAATGTTTTACAATATTTTGTGTAGGTACATTAATTATATAATTACGTATATATGTGAAGACGATGCACCTAGAATAAAATTACTATATCACAATATGTAAAAAGAATCAAAAATGAAGTAAAGACAGATAAATTAATTATGTGATAGATACATCGTGCTCATATATTTACAAACATTGTAAAAGTATGTTTTTCCCTAAAAAAAAAAGTACATATTAGGTCAGTGAGTAAGTTAAGGTAATCAATCACAGAATTTTAAATGAATGTCATAAAAATAATAAATCATACAATTAGAGAATTAGATTTTGTCTAGACTCTAGATTGTCCTATGGAGCTGGACCAGCATGTTTCCAAGCATTCTTATCTTGGATTCAATCCTTTAATTTGTAATATGCTTGTTTACAATGTGTACTTTTAATGAGTTTTAAATTCTTTGTAGCGCGCACCGTTTCCGAACGTCTCGTCGCCTTACGGCGTCCTGGAGGCGAGCTCGCTGCCAACTTTACAGTTGGCAGCGAGCGCGCCTCCGTGGACGCCAACCTAATAACCGCGTCCACCCGCGCGATCCCGCGCCACAAACCCCTCTCGCTCTCTTTCCCGGGGAAAATCAAAAGATACGCACGCGTATGCGCTCGGTTGCAGCCCGACGCCATTTTTGATAACTTCCTGCTACCTACCTAATTGCTAATATATTGTGTAAACTGTGTGTTTTATGAACATTAAACTGTTTTAATGAGTGTGCGGACATTTTCAATTCCACGAACACTACGAACCCTACATCTTTCATTTAATTGCAATATATCACAAATTATTTTGTTGTAACATTTAACACAGTACCCCATAAAAGATGGTTGATCTACTTTATCTTTATTTCTAGTATTAACATTAAGTGTATCACTTATTTTATAAAAATATGTAGATTTTTTTTTACATACATAATATATTTATAAATGAATTGGCAAGGTACCGTCATAATATTAATATTTTTAAATTGGTAAGTGATTCGCGGTGACGTAGATTATAATGACTCTGACAGCTCTCTTTTGCAAAATAAAGATGAATTCAATGTCAGCAGCCCGACCCCACAGTAATATGACATACGACATAATGCTGTGTTAGTAGCCGCCCCTCAAGAGATGTTATATGTGGTCCCCATTGTACTTTCTCGTCTAGAGTGTTTCCTAGGAAAACAGTTTGGTTAATTAAATTCCAGTTTTTCTCCATTCAATAAGATACGAGGTGCATTCAATAAGTACCTAGCCTCATCGCCAGAGGGCGCTGTAGTTTCAAAAGAGTTTTACCACAGTGTAGCACATTCTTTTTTAATTCTTTTTTCAAATTTTCATTCCAATCCCTTCATTTGTTTTAATTTGACAACTTATGGAAGCGAACGTGTCGATCGGTTTTACAAAAATGGAAAAAGAGCAATATCGTTCGGTGATTCGATTCCTATTTTTGGAAGGGAAAACGCGCATCGAAATCAAAGAGCGCTTGGATGCTGTGTACGGTGACTCTTCTCCATCGATGGCCACCGTCAAGAATTGGTTCAACGAGTTTGCACGTGGCCGTACGTCGGTTTTTGATGAACCACGTCCAGGTGCACCGAAAACAGCTGCTACGGAGGAAAACATTAAAAAAATCCATGATTTCGTATTGGCAGATCGCCGATTGAAGGTTCGGGAGCTAGTTGAGACTGTAGGCATTTCGGAAGGAACAGTGCATCATATTCTTCACGAGGAACTCGGCATGAGAAAGCTGTCGGCGCGATGGGTGCCGCGTTTACTCACACCAGAAAACAAGCGCAACCGTGAGACCACATCGGAGACGTGTTTGGCGCTGTTTAAGCGGAATCCAGCGGAGTTTTTGCGTCGTTTTGTGACCGTCGATGAAACCTGGATCCACTGGTACACACCAGAGACCAAGGAGCAATCAAAACAATGGATCCAGACCGGGGAACGTGCTCCAAAAAAGGCGAAAACTGTAAAATCGGCCGGAAAAGTTATGGCCACCGTTTTCTGGGATTCACAAGGTGTGATCTACATCGATTACCTCGAGAAGGGTAAAACAATTACAGGGCTTTACTATGCCAATTTATTGGGCCGATTCGACGCCGAATTAAAGAAAAAACGACCCCATCTGGCGAAGAAAAAAGTGCTGTTTCACCACGACAACGCACCGGTTCACACGTCTGCCGTTGCCATGGCCAAATTGGTCGAATTACGCTACGAATTGTTGCCCCATCCACCGTATTCTCCAGATTTGGCCCCTTGTGACTTCTTTCTGTTTCCTAATCTGAAAAAATCACTCGCCGGGAATAGATATGGATCGAATGAGGAGGTCATCGCCGCCACGGAGGCCTATTTTGCAGAGTTTGACAAAAACTATTTTTCGGACGGGTTAAAAAAGTTGGAGCATCGCTGGGGCTAAGTGTATCGAACTAAAAGGAGACTTTGTTGAAAAATAAATTGCCACTTTTCCAACATTTTCGTTTACTTTTTGTAGGCTAAGTATTTATTGAATGACCCTCGTATCACATTAGCTACTTCCAACATAAGGTAATTTAAATGTAATGCAATTGTTTTTTTTTTTTCTTTTAGTACCAAATTATTTACCGTAAACCAATATTTGACTTGAAGAATAAGAGTTATCCACGTCGTCAAGATTTTGTGGCCGTCGTCAGTCTATTTTAAAGATTAATGATGATTGGGTTAAATCATTAATGTAAACTAAAAAGAGGAATGACCCCAATATAGGACCTTTTTTTTGGGTGGGAAATCATCAAGTAACTTCTCACGCTCTGGGCGGAGCGGGAGGGTGTGTCAGACTCTTACTGACTAAAACCCACCCGTATTCCTTCCTTTGCCTGTGTTGCCAGGGGCATCGGTGACCCTTTAGTACCTTCCCGCAATATCGAACCTTGAGGAACGCCCATTGCTATTTCAGAACCCAATGAGTTTATGCCGTTTACTTTAACCTTTCTATATTTCAGGTATGATCTTATTAAATCAAGAGCTGTATTCCTAACCTCTCTAGCTCTAGTTTCAGCAGAAATGTCTCATGGTTTACGCAATCGAACGCCTTAGAGAGGTCGTAAAAGATTGTGCTTCTTCCCAGGCATTAAAAATGTTCTTTATTAGGGTGACACTGACCGTACTGTTGGTCATGAAAGATAGAATTTTTATTGAAGTGACGTAATATTTGATTGAGATTCACTTTTCACCTTACTGAGAACTGGCAGAATTGACACAGGCCTACAATTGTTGGGTTCTTTCGTTTTTGTCCATCAGCGGATTTCTGACTGAACACAGTAAAGTAATTCCTTTGTTCAAATCCGCTTTGATGAAACATCATGAGCTCCGGAAAGACTCCTTGGTCAACACTGGAGTTAAATATGAAAGCTAAATAGAGCGCAAAATGCGCCACAGTCACCTGCCAGCCATGCATTAGATAGATAATACATTCTTATTCACCTCTTAGGATTTCTATTGTAAAAGAGAGGTTGGTTTTTATTGCGGAGACTTATGATAAAAATAACCCTAAGATGTGAAAGCAAGAGCCTACTTACAGCTTGCCTGTTAATTTCCACAGCCATACTGCCGGTCTCCGACTCGATGATAGCGATCGTGTCTGGTTGATCACCAGCCACTGGCGCAGTGTCAAGTGAAAATCCACTGAATGCTTGACCCGCAAGAGTACTTGGAGTAGTCTGTAATTTGGTCTAGTCATTTTTATATCTAAAGGTGGTCTTCTGAAGGCGACCGCAAATCAAAGCGGAAACGCCGCTCAATCAGAATTGACAGACCGGTTGCAGTTGCCTTCAAATAAGCACCTTGAAGGTTGATTTATAAGTATTTTACGTAGTATTCCTAAAAGTACCTGGGTCAAATGAGGTTCCTTTCGCTCAAATATATCCTGCACTGAAGTCATATTTTGCGTTTGTACCTCATCAAGTTCTTGCGAGGTATTCAATTCGTTATCAGCCAAATAATATTCCGAATATTTTGATTCTGATGTGATGGATTTAAATGAAAGTAAATCCAAATCAGTAATTGATAACCTGGTGTCATTTAAACTGAGCGTGGACTCGTTGCCGAGTACGGAATCAAAAGTTCGATGCAAAGAATTTTTTATAACGCTTTGATTGGTTTCGACAAGACCAACGCTTGTTTTCATTCCTGGCGAAGTAACCCTATGAAGGTTAGGTTTCTGAATATCATCATTGCTTAATATGACTGTATGCTGAGAACTTAAACCACGTACATTTTTGTGTGAAATAATAATTCGATCTAGCGTTTCTTCTAATATCTGTCTCATGGAATCCAGAATATTACGGCGGCTGGCGTCACTGTGTAAACTCGACTCATGTACTAACTGATCCATCAGATTGTGGTTGCTTTTAATAGCAAACTCTGCCGATGATTTACGTGAGATATTTCGTGTCCTTGAAAGATCTTTGTAATTCTGTTGTGGTTTCAACACAATAACCATATTCGTAGAACCCAAAGTCTTAAAAGATTCCGATTCACTTTGGATAAAGTCGTCATAAATTGAAGTGTCTGATTTTAGTGACCTCTTCTTTGAAACTGATGGACTAATTGCTCTTCGTTTGTCGTCACTATCTTTTCGTGAAGATATTTTGACATTAGATTTATTAGATATTTGTGCCTTTTGCCGCGCTAAAAGCGGTGATGAACATTCTGTTTCTACTTGTGTTATGCACATACTTTTAGGTCTACCCGAGAACGGCGACTTAATATTTTTTTCTTTATCTTTATTAATAAAGTTCTTTGTGGACTCCGGAATATTTTCTTTATTGCCAATATCTTTGTTTTCTGTCTTTTTTGGAGACTTATACCTTTTCACAACTTTTTTAGTCTTTGGTGGTGAGGCATTATCTGATTCGCTGTTAGTCACATTAACCTTATAAGGTGGAGCGGAATGTCTCTTTGTCGAAACTTTAGTTCGTGTGGAAGCAGCTTTAACTGTTGCAACGCTGTTCGGGGAAGAACAAGTAGAACTATTTATAGAATGACTTGGACTCTGTGAACGCTTAAGCATGTCTAACTGCCTTGGGGTACTTTTATTATAATCTTTACTAGTTTCGCTAGTCTGCTCGTCAGCTGATTTAATCTTGTCTTCTATGTCGTTACGGCAGACGACGTAACTAATATTCACACGCAAGTCCTCACTAAATTTGAGTAAATCGCTTCTGATCTCTTCTGTATTCGATCTAACCAGGGGAGCAATTTTTTTGACTAATGTATCTATACTGTCCCTTACGGCGTCAGAAGCAGAATCTAAACTTTTGTTAAGTATATCTTTCTGTAAAGTTCTCTTTAAATATAAAGGTATATAACTTTTCTTGGGCTTCTGCGGTTTATTGATTTCTTTTTTAGTAGCAGTAACATTGGCTAACATTCCAGATCTTCTAATAGTAAACGTTGATTTTGCATTTTTTGAAATATTTGCGCTAGAAAAAGGAAAATGTTGCAACATTCGTTATTTTCAATATCTCACATTATTAAAAAGAAATAATACCTTATTGCGTGTTTTGATGCCACCTGTAATATTTAAACAAATATTAATGAGGAAAACTATGGTTAAATATTTTAATTTTGTTTTTTTCATTACCTTGGTAATAGTTTTTATGGGCCTAGGGATGCCCTTAGTTTTGTTTGAAATTTTAGCAGCACTTTTAGAAACACGAGGCTTCTTGAACTCGGCACTCTTCTCTTCCTGGCTTACTTTATTACGTAGCATGACATTTCGAATTGGCGTAGGTTTCATAGGCCCCGCCTCCATTTGTTTTTTCTCTTGTCTTTTTCTATAAACCTTTTCCTTGGAGTTTACTTTCTTCACCTTTAAATGTTCTTTAGTTATCCTAGTAACCGCTTCGGTACTTCTTCTCAACGTCGAAAAATTGAAAGTTTTTTTCCGTGTATTAGCTTTTGGCTTGTAACGCTGCCACGCGCCTTGGTAGACGACATCTTCAGAAACTTGTTTATCTTTATAACTGTGAACATGAACAGCACCACAGGATAGTTTTGACATTTTAGTTGGCGAGTCCATTCTTGACACTACTTTGCTGATAAAAGTCTCCATCAAAACATTACTTGTAGTTTTAGATTCAGTCATGCAATCAGTGCACGTCTTTATCGTGCTGGCGATACTTGTTGCACACAATTCTGATCCAGAATCCTCTATTTTCAAAGTACTTGATATAGGCTTAATAAGTTTTGTTCCATTGATCGACACTGCACTATGTTCTGGTAAGCTGCGATCTGTTGCAAACGTTTGTGGACTTTGAGGCACAGGCTCAGGTATGGTCATTGTAGAACATTCAGTTTGACTGCATAAATTTACGTCAGAATCTTTTATTTTGATTCCAACTCGTCTCAATCTTGGTGTTATCGTTTCGAAATTATTAGTTTCTTGTGTAGATGTGCCAAAATCTGTCCGTTTTACTTCACTGTCGGCACCTACATCATTAATTTTAATACCCGTAGAAAATACCTGAGGCATCTTGACTACGGATGTACACGGAGGTAACAGCGGGAAAGCAGCGAGAGAGTCGGGGCCACATTGCACATCCGTGCTTATATTGTGACGAATTCCTTTTGATGTACTGGGTTCGTTTATATCTAAAGGAGAAAATTAATTTCGTTTGAAATGGTTCCACTATTAATTAAGTTGTACAGTATATTATTATACGACACAAATTGTAGGTAGTTACCGTTAAGAAAAATTGTTTGCGACTGCACATTTTCTGTGCTGACTTCATGCTTAGTACATAATATTTTATCAAAATCATTACTCAAATTATCGTCACTAAGTATTCTTTTATCTTCTGGCACTACTGTTATGTCAGTTCCTATAGTTCTACGCAGAGCTATAGTTTCCTCATAGTCTTGCATAATAATATCAATATGGAGACTTTCTTCAGTAGCAGATATGCAACTAGGAATGCTAACAACGTTAGTTTTATCAGCATTAACTGTTACTTCAGGCAACTCGGTACCTTTTTCCGCTTTTAAATCTGTTTGACATATTGCTATTAAACTTCCTGGAATCTGAAAGCACAAAAGTGATTACTTTAAAAGGAAAACGGTAATAGCGAATTAGAAATGTCAATACCTAACTTAGTTAATAGATAACTTGCCGGTTTGTATGCCGCCACATTAAATGTTGGGTTCCCAGTATCTAATCTCTCCAACCCAAGCACATGGTTGTCGCCCTCAGCAGACGAATATTCACCATCAGGATTTTCAATTATATTAGTGTTATTAGACTTCTTTCTTGCCACCTTTTTAATCAGAGTTTTACTATTCTTTTTAAATTCACGTTTAACTTTAAACTTGCACGAAGTTTTGCTTAAAGATATCTTCGGATCTGCGACTGGTTCTCGAACACTCTTGTTACTTGTCTTGTATTTTTTGATAGATTTCTTGTGTTTGTGTCTCAACTTAGAACCGCTATGATCAGTATCGCCAGAACTAACATCCTCGTAGTCCATTTCGTGTTTCGGATACGTTTCGACTTCAACGTCTTCAGCTAGCCATGCTTTAGTCCTTTCTAATGGGTTTGCATCCGGAGTTGGTTCTGGAGTTTTGAATGCCTCCGTGCAAAATGACTCCGTGCTGAATACTGGCCGAGGAATAACGAGACTAGGGGACATTCCCACTGCGAATTCGTTATCTGAAAATATTATATCGTAAGAAAGAACTAACTGACATGAAGATAGAAATGTACAATCGCCAGCACATCAGGATATACCATAGATATCCGTGGGTTGTACTAAACTGTCAAATACCTCCAAATGATTTTAAACCTTAAAATATTGATGGTTAAGTTAAAAATCGAATGATAAAATTTGACAGTTTGTGGTAACTTGATGTGCTGACGACTGTACATGTGTGTGTATGTGTATCATTATCATCCGCCTAGCCTTTTCCCAACTATGTTTGGCTCAGCTTCCAGTCTTACCGGTTGTAGCTGAATACCAGTATTTTACATGGAGCGACTGCCTATCTGACTTCGACAACACAGTTACTGGGTATACCATTGGTAAGACTGGTTGTCAGACTATCGGGCTTCTGACGACCCGTAACGACTATTAAAGCTCCACGAATGACAGCTGGGACCAACAGCTTAACCCTTTATAAGGCACAGAAAACTGCTAAGGGTATGGAAATAAAAAATTGATAAATATGATAACTAGGACCTCTTTATTAAGAATATGAGTTTTTTTTTTTTAATGTTTTTTTTAAACATGGTGTCCATTATTTGGCCAGAGCCATACTAGGGCTTATGGAATTCGGCAAAGCATGGAACCACACACAAGGTTATTGCTAACAAACTGTCAAATCACAGAGTACAAAAACTGAATTTGACTGACGTTTCATTCAGCCGCAAAAATTTAAAAAGTATGGTGTCCAAAATATGGACAGAGCCTTATAAAGGGTTAAGGTGCTTTCCGAGGCACGAAGGGGTCTTGGTGTGTAATGATGGTTACCCATCCACAGAAAAACCGCGGCAAGCGTAGCTTAACCTGATCGATCGACCCGTGCGGCTGTTATTACAGAGCCACAAGCCCCGTCAGAAACTAAAGACGGGCACCTGCTGGATCATATACTCCTTTTACTTCGTTTACCTTCATACATTTAGTCATACCCACAGATTTTTTTTTAATGTATTCTACATAAATTACAGTTTACATGCCTTTAGAAAACTCGTTACTGGTCGTACTGAGGAATTCGTCTTCAATATCCACGTCAGTTACAAGATCGTTGTTATCATCAGTGTTCGTCGTTTTTTCTGCAAAAAAAATCGTTTAATTTACATTAGCCAATTTACATTAATTAAAATTTACATTAGTTTTTTTTTTTACATTAGCCAAAAATGAGTTACTGTAACTTTGTAAGCAACTTACCTATTGGCTGAATAAGATAATGATACTTATCAACAAGTTCCTTCCTGAAAACAGAAACAATAGCATTTAAATAGAGACATCTTTTTAAAATGGTTGCTTTCGTTTGCTTGCTTTTTGTATCGCAATGCAATTTCAAAACCGCCATTTTGCTAGTCTGTAAAATGGGCTACTGAAAAATGAATACCAGCTCTGGCCAAACTGACGCGAATACCGAGCGGGTTGCAGGACGAAACACGCGCGCGCCATTTGTAGGTAAGTTTTATGGAGTTATTCAAACTTACGATACCTAAACCCGCGCGGGATACGGGACGAACTACGCACGCGTCGATTGTGTCAACTAACTTGGTATGGAGATAATCAAACTGGCGCGAATACTCGCGTGACCTAACCATTAAAACAACAGCTGCGCGAGATTTTCCTCTGTGTAGCCCGCGCGGTAATTGCGTAAAACACATACAATTACAATCGATCGCAATCCATTTCATTTTGACAGTTTAGTCCTGTTGTAAAGCAGGCAAATTTTTCAAACTTATGGATGAATTTACTTCAAAACTCTCGGCTTGTGATTTATTTATTACTTTAAGCACACACATTATTTTCTTTTTTCTTTTTGCCATGAGCATTAACTTTTTGACCGCCACAATCATGTAGAGATGACAGAGCATAATGTGCCCAGCACGCCACGGTCAAAACTACATGACAAATTTTATAGAATAATTCGTAGCTTGGCGCCGAGGGCACGTCTTTGCTTTTTTGACGTGGCGGTCAATAGGTTAACCGCAACGAATCTGTTAAAAGAAAAATCGCATAGGCATCGTGATTGAAAGTGTGTGTTAGGCAATTACAGGGCAGAGTTTCAACGATTTTGAAGCGCGGATCAGTTTACGAAAATGCTGTCACTGCGTTACAAAATGTCATTGTGATGATTTCTATTTCGTGTTTTCTACCTTGAAAATAGAACTCACACTCTAGTATCTTGATGCAGCACAACAGCTGGCTGTTTATCTAAAAATTAAAGGCAATCTAATCAAAACGATAAACAAACTTTTATATACATTATATGCAAAACGACTTTGATAATTTTACCTTCCTAAGGGATCATGCAAGAACACAAGGAAATAAAGATAAGCCAGAATAAAAAATAAAGATAGGTAATGTATTTCTGTCCGTTGACCAGACAATAGGGAAAATGAAAGTAATTAAAAACTTATCCATTATTTAAATATACATTGTGTAGGAGTCAGGAAACAAATTCCTATCCTTTTTACACTTTTTAATGCATAACTTATTTTACAATTCATTCATTTATTTTGCGTTTTTTTGTTGGAACGGAACGGTTCGTCTACTTCGACAATAGAAGAGAGAAGTGTCGAATGAAACTATCATTTGCATTACAATCATTTTGCTAACAAAATGTTAGAAATCTCACTAAGGTAAGTAAGTAAGTGGGATTTCTGCTTGAATAAAGCAAAACAAATAATATACATAACATACATAATCAGCCTATAATGTTCCCACTGCTGGGACACCGGCCTCCTCTCTGTGAGAGGGGGAACAAATAATATAACTTATATGATTTGGGGCTACAAACAAATGTAAAGAAAGAAGTTTTGTGGCAAATGACGTCACACCATACCCGCGACAGAAACGGTCGTTTGTAATTGTAATAGAAAATTGTTGGAGTTTCATAATTTTATTGAGCAACAAGCTGTAGTTGAATTTAACTTTTAATACTTTTCTTGGCTTTAAATTCTTGTCTATTAAAAAAAAAAATTACATGCATATTCCCTATTATAACTGTTTAATAAACGCCCCGCAAACACGAGCGGTTTCATAAGAACAATATACCTAAACACGTCTAAGTCAACGCCAGTTATGTAAAAGTACCATTTAACAGGGGGCGAACTTATTGCCATCAACCGGGCACACATGCAGACTCCGGGTTGCCACTGAGAAATTCCCAATGGAAAAACCAAATAGCACAGCCCGACCTGGGAATCGAACCCATGATCAGCAGAAGATTAAAAATATATCTTTACACCAGTAATAATTTGAGAATGCAACATCTGTGAGAAACATGCAGTTAGTTTAGTTATTTTACACCCGACAACAACATAATTATAGCACCTATAGCAACGACAATAAAGATCAGTGTGATGCAAAATCAGAGGTAAAATAACTAAAACGAACTGCAAACGCAGGGTTGAAAATAATACGTATTTTACGAATTTAAACTTGAGTTCCTAATCATGTCCAACTGACGATGGAATATAGCGTACCAGCAAACAAAGGAAAGCTGTCGATATAACACTTCTTGCGTCTGCTTATAGCCTTTTCAGTGAGGGTGAGGAGATCGAGCAGCTTGCATTGCATCCACCTAGCAGGGGGCGGCGTCTGGCGGCCCTTACTGGAATGTAGCGCCAACTTCATAAGCCGACATACAACCTTGTCCAACTCCGTAGTAATATCCTCATCGACCAACAACATCGTTCGAAGGTTCCGGACTTTCTGGTCGAGAGCACGGCGAAGACAACGCCCTTTGGCAGAAAAAAAAAAGTGGTTCTACGTCCCGAACTGTGCTGAAATAAAAATCTGTGCAAAATTATTAACTGTTAAATATAGGTTGTAATCATGATTTTTTTTTAAAGACAGGCTGTAAAAAAATCATGACTTTACAACGTAACCGATTGCATTATAAGATATGTTAAACCCTTATTCTCTTTTATCCGCGCCTAGCCTTAGTAATCGGAAAAAAAACTCGAACCAGGTAAATCCGGCACGATTGTGCTGCCATCTGATATCGATGTTGAACGCAGATCTGCGGTGTCCCACTGCAAATAAAAAAACATGATAACCTGCAAGCTAAGGAGGAAACTCACTCCGAAAAATAATAATTCTGAATCTGTATTAGTTGCACAGTTATTTTACCACTGACATGAAATGAAATGAAATTAAATGATTTTATTTTCTGTAAGTAGGCTTGTACAAACACTTTTACATGTCAATCATATTTAGAAAAAGAACTAGATGAGCTCGGCGTTTCCTATCTGCCTACTCTGAGAAGAAAGGCCGAAACAAACTCAAAGGTCACAGTCTAAGTCCAGACATAATCTTGGTCAGATCATGTGAAGACCATGTAGATTGGTGTCTGAAATGGTCGTTTGAGGAAAGAACCACACAGATTGAGTGGACCTATCCAGTCAGTGCACGCATTTGTCAGTAATCGTGCAGCTCAACTCAGAACTTAAGGAGCTCAACGATTCGACGAACAATACCAAAGAAAGGACATTTGGGTAGGCCGCATAAGAGAGTCAAACTGCCAGACCAAGATTAAAACTAACTGAGAGAAAAAATAAAAACAATAACCCACATAGTCTTCACATTCACAATAATTTAATAAATATATAATACTTTAAAAAGTCTGACTGATCACTTTCAAAATCAAAGTGATCTTTATTCTCGTTGCAATAAGGTTCCAATAAAGTTGCTGGTGGGTGCTTGGATTGCTGTCAACATCTGTGAAAGGGCTGTAATTGAATTTGAGCAAACCGAATGTGTCAACATATTTGGTTTGCAAATTCAATTACAGTCCTTTCAATGACAGAAATACGCAAATTTGTCATTAATTGATTGATAGCAAATTTGCGTCAAATCACTACGACACTAACTCAAAGCAATAACTGAAACAAGTTTCAAATATACGTCAAATTAATAGAGGACAGGAAAATAATCAATGTACAGGTGGGAAAATTAACTGTTAAGCTAATTGGCACTCTCCGTCAATTTTCCGTGTTAAAACATTTCATACAGCTTTAAAAGACAGTTGTGATTTGAATATACGGGCAATTGAAATAGGCAGTCAATTTGCTTAACAATTAATTTCCCTGACTTTAATGAAACGACCGAAATGCATATAAAAATTTAATCATATAAATGTTGACTCACATTACATGTGATCACACAAAACAAAAACATCTTAATTAAAACTAACGTAACTACTTCACTGTTGGAAGCATTTTTAAATATGGATCAATAAGCAAATTGGCCTTAAAACATTAGGATAATTAGGCAGTTGAGATCCTACCGCGCTGTAACTCTCTACCACTAAAAAAATATGAGCTAGTGTAGTTGTGACATGAATTAAATGGACCCCAACTTTTTCAACGTCTCCACAGACGAGAAAATCACGGCGATATTTTCGTCCTGCCACTTCAATCTATAACAACTCAACACACGGCGCTACTATTTCGACGATGCGGCGAGTAACATTGACTAGCAAAACGTCAAAACACGCCGTGCATCCGCCGCGAGACACTATCTACACGCAGCGCGGTCGCCGCGAGACACGACCTGCTCGCAGCGTGCGCGCTCGCCGCTCGCCGCAAGACGCGACCGGCCGCTAACCCTTACCCCACGCGTGTCTAAATAACTGTGAAACGAGTTGACGCGGACACGCTGCGGCAATTCGTCGCGACTCGCAACGTGTGGTTGCGGAAGAATAATAGTCTCATGGAGATTACCCGACGATAGCAGGGCGGACTCGTGGCGATACACGCGCTCGTGGAGGTGGCGCCTAAGGCATCATCTCGTGCGTGGCTATCGCCGCGATTCGTCTATGGAGATAGCGCCTTAGGCACCATTTAAGTTTCTTGTCTGTGGCATACAATCCGACTGATACAGCAAATGAGTTTAATTGTTTAAACACGTTTTAGAAGTTTAAACGGTGCAACTTTTATTGTTGCTTCAACTTATGGTATGCCACAGGCAGTTCAATCTCACCGTGTAATCGGTTTGCGGTGTAGTCAAGGGCAAAAATATATCTACACACTTAGTGAAATTAAACAAGTTTCCTAAAGTATTCATTATGAATCGTGTAAACGAGCAACTCGCTTTTGAATTTTCCTAAGTGTATACGTATTTGGTCTTAACTGTACTTTTATACCTATAATTAAACTACGAACACCAAGGATCACAGTGAATATTTAATATATTTGCTTATAACTACTTCTTAAAAGTTTGTTATTCATGAGTAATAGAATGGAAATACATTGCTACAAGATTATTTTGGCGACCGAATGACGTTGACAGGGGGGCGCTGTTAGTAAACATCATTTGAAATATATTCAGAAAACAAGATGGCGCCATTAGTTCCGATTTTGACCACGCGCTAAAATAACCTTGTAGCGCTATATCATATACTTGAATTCAGAATCTTATTGCAACACTCAACTATGCAATTTATTGTTATGTAATCAAGGTTGACTTTTGACAGTGACAAAATAACAGTTTTTTTAGTAAATGTATATAAAATATTTATACGGTATTATAACAAAAATATATTTTTTTTATTTGTCTGTTTATTCCGGCAAATGTCCGAAACGGCACGAACGATTTTGACGGGACTTTCACTGGTTAGATAGTGGATATATAAGGAGTAACGTAGGCTACTTAAGATTCTGAATCCAAGTTTTGATACTACCCAAAAATCCCCATAAAGGTACATTACTAGAAGTAAGTTAGTTTTTATAATATAATCACTACGCTAACCAATAACAGACAACCAATCCAAACAACAACAAGTCATTTATTTCATAGGTATTTATGTCATGTACGAATTTCTCTACTCGGATATGCGAATTATTTAAAAGACATTTTGCTTATCGTCGTAGGCACTTAAACAATTCAGTGACAAAAATAATGGGGACTCAATTGTAGTAATAACGAATTCAACTCGTTTCTAACTAGTGCTGTTAACCTACTGAGAAAGTCTACTAACCTAGTATTTTAAAATAAGAATTAAATTAATTCAACACAAAATAAAATAACTATCGTTAGTCCTTTTTCACACGCTCAGGCTGCCTAAGAGCCGACGCGCATTCGGCGGAGCGTGGTTTTCACCGCCAACCAAATATCAACCTTGCTAGAGTTGAAATAAAGTTGAAAATAAATAAACCTACGGTTCGAGAGCGGCGAGAGAACATAAAAAAGCGGACAGAGGTGAGCGTCTCAGGCTATTTATTTTCGACTTTATTTTTAGGACACGCAATGTTCATATTTGTTTGGCGATGAAAACCGCGCTCCGCTAGAGGCGTGCGCCGGTGCCAGATACCCGGTGGCGAATGTATGGGTAAGCCGTGCATACTTTGGCAGTAAATGTAAAATGCTTTCATATTTACCCGTACACTCCGTCACTTGCCCGGTACCCCAGAATACCCTGCAGCCGAACCGTGTGAAAACTAACATAAGAGACGGTTGATCTAACCATATCGGGTCGTACTGAACGACAACGATCTACATTACATAGTTCAATCTGGTACATTTACATCAGAGAAGTCGTTCTCTTGCCACTCGTCGTCGTGCGTGACCACCGACGTGGTGTCGACCACTAGGCGAGAATATATCACCACGTCGTCCACAATTTCATAGCCGTTCCATTCCAGTAGATCCCTGTGAAATAATAACTATTAATATTAGGTCCCGGATAAAGGCGAATGTATGTATAGTCGGCCTCGTAATAGCTATTCCACTTTTGACAATACTCCTAACTAATATTATAACTCCGAAAGTCTGCGTTTACGCTTTCACGCTAAAACGGCTGAACGAATTTGGATTAAATTTGGCACATGGGCAATGACACTTTGCTCAACCTCGGAATCGAACGCAGGGCCTCATGCTCCTGAAGCAACGCCTGCGACCACTAGACTTAAGAGTCAGTCAAATAAATAATTGCTATTCTTAATCAGTGCAAAAAAGTATGTACTAACCGGACCCTTTCAGCATCGTTGGTAATGTGTTGTAAAACGACCATGAGGTGCGACACCGGAATCTCCAGCCGGTTCACGTCCACTGAGAACTCTTCGTCGTACTGGCTGTCTATCTGGCGGTTGATCTCCTCTGACACCAGGTCTAGTATGCGTGCCTCCTCTGATTTGGTCTGAAAAATTATAAAAATATGGTTTTGTGAGGACCGGCGAGTCTATTGCCATCAACCGGGCATAAATTCAGACTCCGGGCTGCTACTGAAAAACCTAATCACACACACACAACAAACCACATATGACACTTCTTTTTTTTGGGTCTGAAATTATGAAATGACTTCTCCCGCTCCGGGCGGAGCGGGAGGGTGTGTCAGACCCTTACTGACTAAAACCCACCCGTGTTCCTTCCGTTGCCTATGTTGTCAGGGGCCTCGGTAACCCTTTCAAACACCCACGCAACATAACTGGCGAAATGTGGGTGTGTTATAGGTACACCTCTGCCTAAGCCTTGTGCGATCGTGCTGTTATGTTGTGTCTGTGTAGATTTAAAATCTTGATACTTAGACATCTGCGGCATGCCTGATTTGTTACCAGATTATTCTCAATATTTTTCTTTCTTCAGATTTTCACAAAACACATTCGAAGTTTTTACTTTACTATGTGTAAGGAGCAAAGAAAGGACCTCAAAAACTGATCCAATTTTCTTATTTATCAAATGTAGATAGAGAAAACATTCTAACCCCAAAAATTGCTCTAAAGCAGTACTTACCTACGTGCTTCGCCTGTGGCCTATTTAAACCAACATATAGGTAATTGCGTAACACACGGTATACAATGACTTTCATTTTGACAGTTCAACAACATTCATGGCGTTAGTTACATTGTTGAGCAGATTTTTTTTACGAACATATAAAGCGATGGATTAGCAATATCCAAGGTTGTGAATGATAGTCTGTTGCGCAATTAGGATGCGAGTTAACTGTGTCAGTACGTTTTTACATATCATATTTTCCCAAGCACATCAATACCATGTACTCGCAGCCGGAGAGTGTGAAAAGACCCTAAAGAATCAACATAATTCTAAACAAAAGAACACTAAAAAAATAAATCAAAGTGGGTAGAGTGGATTTTTTTGGCGGTTGAATGACATTGACATGGCGTTGTTGGTAACATTTGTGAAATTGTTTTGTGAATATGTATTGCAAAAACAAGATGGCGGATAGTTCCGGTTTTTGACACGCGCCAACATACCTTTGTCCAATTGTATATCTCACCTCAAAGGGATAGGCGTACTCCCTCACGACCTTATAGTATTGGTTCCAGTACGGTGCGTTATCCCCCCAGTTGATGTTACACCAGACATGACCCCCGGCTTCTGCCTGACTGAAATTATTAAAATTCAACACCTTAGTTAGGTGACGGATTTCATTAACCACTTCTCTAGTGTGAACTATAGAATCGATTCTGTTTTTTGCCATTAAATTTTGGGTGGTTTTTGAGAACTTTTTCACTTGTAACGTCGTGCAGTTCAACCTGAAATGTAGAATAGAAATTTATGAACTGATCAAAGAAAGTTTGCGTACTACCTGTATTAAATAAGGGAACAGCAGTTATTTCAGACTACAGATACTAAAGAATCATTCTTGATTATATTTTATTTATATCTAAATGAGGATTGTTACACGATAAATGATTTTTTTAAAGAGTTGCACTTATTTTTATTCAGTGTGTACTCTCTTGGATAAAAAGTATATTTATCAACACTTTCACTGTCTATGCATTATATGTAATGCACTGAAGACCCCGTAACGTGCGTGCATTTCATGAATGTATTTTTGAAAATGATATGTGTTATCTGAGGGTGATAGACGAATTTTCGCTATAATATCGTAGAATTAGCAATTGACCATATAAAACATCATAATGCAATATTATTATTGGACGTATGGTGATAAAATTACCAATTACTTTTAGACAGTGAAAGTGTTAAAACCCATTGACTACTTTGGATGATTGGTGAATGATTAGCCACGTGAAATATTTTAATTAAAACATCGGAATATTCAGTTTAAAACGATCGTTACAATATCGTTACAATTCTACAGTTCAAAACTCTTCAGATAACACTACCAAGCCTATACTATAAAAGAATCATCCACAACCTGCTATAAACATCCTCAATTTCATAAACTTTATGGCTGATCCTCCTTCGTGGCACCATCACATTATAGTAATCTTGACAATCAAACATGAAACTCTTTCCCACTTCAACGTCCAAGTTGCACTGTAGAGTCTGGTCACGATACGAGAAAGCCTCCATGGTGAACGTTTTTTCGGTTAAAGGTTCGGAGTTGCATAGAGTTGAGGAGAATACGATAGTCATGTGTGATTGTTCTTCAGGGTAAAGGACCTCGGTCAGGGATTCGCTGGAAAGGTTGGAGGAGGTTACTGAAATGTGCTGCGATGGCTACCTACTCCATTTGGTGGTCCAATTTAGCTTTAGATCTTTGATAGTCCGCAAATAGCTCACAAAAGGAAAGATATTACAAAACAAGGTTTACCACATAGCCATTTTTGGGGTTCTGTAGTAATCAAGGAACCCTTATAGTTTCGCCATGTCCGTCTGTCTGTCTGTCTGTCTGTCCACAATGTTGCTCAGAGACGCTTAGTACTAGAAAGCTGTAATTTGGCTTAGGTATACATACTAACGCCGACAAAGTCCTAAAATAAAATGTTGAAAAAAAATATTTTTTTGGTACCTCCTTGCACGTTGGATTATCGTTGGATAGGCCGTTCATAAATATTACGGGTCTGTGAACACAACTTTTCGATCCAAGTATCCAGTTGCGTAATATTAAGCTTTAAAGTGCAAATTTTTGTTAGTCTAGTGTCCCCCTCCCCCAGCTAAATGATTGTTTATGAAGATGTGAAAAACTCATGGCGGTAGTTCAACTACAATGTTAAGTTTGTTGTTGGGATAAATTCATCCCAACTTCCCAACTATGGAACCCTTCATTTTGCGTGGTCCACCACGCACCTGGCCGGCTTTTTGAATTTTGACCCTATTCTTACAGAGTAAAGTTTTAAATACAAGAACTGACGTCAAACCTACTACGTCGGTTTTTGTTTTTAGAACTTTCTTTAAATTTAAACACTTTTACACGTCAATCATATTTTTTTAAAAAAGCTAGATGTGGTCGGCGTTTCCTATCTGACTACTCTGAGAAGAAAGGCCGAAATAAACTCAGAGGTCAGAGTCTCCTTTAAAGTCCAGACATAATCTTGGTCAGATCATGTGAAGGCCATGTAGATTGGTGTCTGAAATGGTCCTTTTGAGGAAAGAACCACACAGATTGAGTGGACCTGTCCAGTCAGTGCACGCATTTGACAATAATCGTGCAGCTCAACTCAGAACTTAAGGAGCTCAAGGATTCGACGAACAATACCAAAGAAAGAACATTTGGGTAGGCCGCATAAATTACTCAAACTGCCAGACCATGATTAATACTAAATGAGAAAAAAAAAACAACAAAGACCCACATAGGCTTCACATTCACAATAATTGAAAACAATATAATACTTTACAAGTAAATATTAAATTCCAAACAATATATAAAACTCCACAAAGTAAATATGTCAAAAGTGTATATAAATAAAATAAAAGTTTCAGTATGCAATAATTGGCGCAGCTTAATCCCAAGCCTTTTTGTCCTCAATATAATCTTTAACGGTATAAAAGGCTTTCTGGCACAACTTACTTTTAATAAATGATTTGAATTTATTAAGGCTTAGATCTTGAACGTGGCTTGGAAGTTTATTATAAAAACGTATACATTGACATCTGAATGAGCCACCTATTTTCTTGAGCCTTGTTGTAGGTACAACAAATTCATGTTTGTTCCTAGTATTTATATTATGGATATCACTGTATTTTTTAAACAATTTTATATTTTTATGGGCATATAAAAGATTTTCAAAAGTATACTGAGGGCACAGTCATTACATTAATCTCCTTAAATTTCTCTCTGAGAGTGTGTCTCGGACTTAATTTATAAATTGACCGAACAGCTCTTTTCTGCTAAACAAAGATAGTATGAATGTCGGCGGCATTTCCCCACAACAGAATACCGTACGACATTACACTATGAAAATAGCTAAAGTACACTAAACTCTATATCAGTTAAATTACGAATTTTTCTAACAGCGTATGCTGCAGAGCTTAGCTTTTTCGACAATTTATCTATATGTGGACCCCACTGAAGCTTAGCATCCAAAGTTAAGCCCAAGAATACTGTGCTATCTTCAGGATTCAATTCTTCGCCCTTTATCAAAACATTAGTTTTCACCTGCCTAACGTGAGGTAGCGTAAACTTAATGCATTTGGTTTTTTTTTTCATTAAGAAGTAAATGATTAACATTGAACCAGTGAACTACTTTTGAGATCGCACTATTTACATCGTCAGTAACCAGCTGCTGACGTTTAAGTTTAAACAAAATTGAAGTGTCATCCGCAAACAACACTATATCATGATTATCCTTTATAAGGTACGGCAAATCATTAATGTAAATAAGAAACAAGAAAGGACCAAGAATTGAGCCCTGTAGGACTCCCATTGTTACTATAGATCCGGGAGATATTTTCCCATTAACGTCAACGGTCTGAATCCTCTCTCTCTCAAGTATGAAGTAAGAAGATCCAGAGCGGTGTTCCGGATCCCGTAGTGGCGGAGTTTCCTGATTAAAGTTTCGTGGAGAACGCAATCGAATGCCTTGGACGAATCATAAAAGATGCCCAAGGCATCCCGTTTATCTTCCCATGCATTATAAATATGTGCTAAAAGTTCAACACCGCCGGCATCAGTAGTCGAACGACCCCTTGTAAAACCGAACTGTTTATTGTGCAATAATTTATGTTTATTAAAAAATCTTTGCAATAGGTCTAAATTTATTTTTTCAAAAATTTTACTAGACGTAGGTAGTACTGAAATAGGTCTATAATTGGTGGGGTCTGATGTACTACCTGATTATTTTACTATTTTTCATAAGGTCAGGAAACTCCCCACAGTCAATGCAATTATTAAAGATAAGAGATAAAGTAGGTGCTACAATGTCAATAATTGACTTAGCAACTTCTACAGAATTACCCCACAGATCTGCAGTCTTTTTTACATTTAAAGTGTGAAAGGTTTTAATTATTTCTCTACAGGTAATATGTTCAAAATGAAATTCCGAATCGCAAACGTTAACATTTTCCTTGAGCAAAGACTCAGCAACAGAAGGTGATGAGTTTTGGGATTTAGTAGTTGAAACGGGAATATCTGAAAAGAAATTTTCAAAAGCCGCGGCGACTTGCGAATCTGATTTTATTATGTTGTCCTTAATTGACAGGCTATAGTCAGTATTTCGGTTACTAGACCTTCCCGTTTCTCTATTAATAATATTCCAAGTCGTTTTGATTACATTACTACTATATTTAATCTTCGAACTCAAATGACGCGACTTGGCCATACGCATTTAACGCATGAATCTCATGCTGGTACTACTCAATACTTTATTGCTTTCCATATGTATTACATAGATGACATAACCAAGTAAAAGATCATTATGGACCCTGTCGGACACAGAACTAGGAGAGAGGAAGAGGGTTAAATAGCAATTCAATCAATATATATAAAAATGGATCCTTATTTCCCTTGGTCACGGCATCACGCTAAAACGGCTAAACGGATTTGGATGAAATTTGGCACATGGGTAGACCATGACCTGAATTAGGACATAGGATACTTGATATCCCGATAATATACCGAATATCGCGATATTCCCACGGGATCGAGACTTATACGGGTGAAACCGCGGGGCGCAGTTAGTATTATTTACTTGTTCCAGTTTTGCATGATTAAAAATGAAATTTAGATTTTTGATGGGGATGAAAGTAATTAATTTCGTTTTGGTGAAGTTAATTTCTAGATTATGGTTATCCATCCAGTTTACAGCTGTAAAAAGAAGGGAGTTTAATTTGGCGTTTATATTGACATCGTTTTGGCATGAGGTCAGCAGAGAGATATCATCCGCAAATAGAACACATGGACCGTTTATAATTTTTGGAAGGTCATTTATATAGATAGATAAGAAACAAACTACATACATAATCAGCCTATAATGTTCCCACTGCTGGGACACAGGCCTACTCTCTTTGAGAGAGAGTGGGCTGTAATCTACCACGCGGGCCCAGTGCACATGCCGGTTTCCTCACGATATTTTCCTTCACCGTTTCGAGAACAGTGGTGATGAAATTATTTACACAAAATAATTCGCCTGCCTGAGTTTGAACCCACGACCTGGCACTACACGATCATCCAACTCCCAAACTATTCAACTAACCCAGCATATGTAGAAGCGTAGTTCGGGCGCTTAGAGCTGAGACGTGACGGCGGCCGTTGCCGGGGGCAGTATCGTCAACACTTTACACACAAACATAGCGTATCACCGTTTATTCGCACTGTGACACTTAAAACGTCAATAAAGAAACTGACGGCTTCGACGGTGGTCCATGACAGAAGTATTGCGCTCAATGCACTTTTTTTTTTGGATGGGATATCATCAATCACTTCTCCCGCTCTGGGCGGAGCGGGAGGGTTTGTGTGACTCCTTCTGACTAAAACCCACCCGTATTCCTTCCGTTACCTGTGTTGCGGGGGCCTCGGTGACCCATTAGTACCTTCCCGCGACCCCGGCAGGCATCGGCCCTAGTGGACCCCTACATTTGTGCTAACATCTCTTTGAGGCGCGCGGAAATCTGCCCGGGATTCCCGACGCCCAGGGCGTCTCCTGCGGTGGCTAGGGGCGAGAGGGCGCGAAATTTGCCTTTTCCTCAACCGTCCCGCCTCCTCCTTCGCGAGCATTACTGCTTCGCGGAAGGAGGTGACGGCTGCCCATGCCCTCTCGCTCCGTACCATGGCCTGAACCAGGGCTGGACGCGAGAGATCTCTGCCGCCGATCGCCTCCACGAGGACACGGCGGTGCTCTGCCCAAGCCTCGAATTTTATTAGCACTGCTGTCGCAGTGATTCCATGCTGTGTTCGAGCGCGTTGCAAGAGATCGCTCCAGGATTATTAAATCGGCCAATTATTGATTAATTGATTAAATTGATCAATGGAGTTCGGATGGGTAGGCGAAAACACGATCCGGGTCTCAGACAATAAGAAACAAACAGGCTGTCCATACCATTTCGACGTTCACATTGATTATAACCGTCCAAGAGTACAAGATGATTATTAACATTAACTAAATTAAATGAAAACTAAGTTAAGCCTAAAAAAGGCCCTCGGGGCATTGTACCGAGGATGCTGGCGGCATTTCCTCGCTGAATTGCAATGCTGATGCGTTGCGCGAGAAAGCCGCCAGCTTTTCGGTCACCAGTTAAAAGTCCAAAAGTCCATCCATCCATAACTAGTCTTTAACTTTAAATAATAACATAAAATATGTTATTTTTAAACTTACTCAGCTGGTGGTTGTGGTGACGGTGATGCTGAGCTTTCCCAGCAGCCTTCAAAGATTTCGCCGAAGTTATTAAGGTTCTGGCCATCTGAAGGAAAAAAGTACTATATGATGCACTTTAAAAGAACAAAGAAACTCCAACTAAGGTAAGAGTTGCACTGATCAAATCATTCAATTTCTAAATAGGTAATTCTACAATCTGGCATCCACGCTTTCGCTTCCGCGCATTCGCGTTTGCTGACCCATTAGTTTACATTTTGATCAGAGTATACAACAGTTTTTACTTGGTAATAAGATGCCAAGTCTTTCGCAAAATTTCCAGGAATATTGTGAGTTTGACTATACATTACTGGAAATATTCTGCTCACTAAATTCACTGCTCCAACAGCCATAGCTTTCATGTTGTATTTAATACCCTAACAGTGGTTCAACAAATAACTAACTAACCATTTTTTTCAGAAATGAACCATCTTTTTTTATTGATAGTACTTACTTGCAACCAATTGAGAAGCTAAGGCATTGAGATTGAGGTCAGCTTGCTTGTTGTAGTCCTTTGCAATAAACAGTGACAACTGACTGCAGCAGCCGTGGTGAAAATTCCCTGGTGGTGCAGGACCAATACCCTTGCAGGTCACCGTGTAATTAGGATACCTCGCTACTATGTTGCTACACCTGTAATGACAAATATCGAAATTTGTACTACATCTGATACTACTTTCATATAACTCTTTTAAAGTTAACTAAATGCATAGTTAACCTTTTGACCGCCACACTCATGTATAGACGACAAACCAAAATGTGCCCAGCACGCCACGGTCACGACTATATGACAGATTTTAAGGAATAATTCGTAGCTTGGCGCCGTGGGCACGTTTTTGCTTTTTTGACGTGGCGGTCAAAGGGTTAATTATGAATTAGATCTTCCATTGCTATTCAATTTGTACCCCAAAACGGTTTTGTTGTGATATTAATTTTTGGTTAAATAAATGGAGGCTATTGCAACTACGGGGCTAAAGCAACCAATAGCTATATTTTCTATTCTATTGTTTTTCTGACCTGAAGAAAAATCATAGTTTAACTTATAATAACACATATAGATGGTGCCAACAGAGTCAAAACTGTTTGACTTACAGCGGTTTTTTTTTGTCGCCAATTTGGTCAGGTGTTTGTTGGCGAGCGTCGCATAAATTTTAATTTAAAAAAAATACTTTTCGTGCAATTAAAGCAAAGTTTTGTGCAAAAACGAAGAAAAGGTAAAAGTTAAGTACTCTTTACACTCATTTGTATAACGTTTTATCTTATATTTCGTAAGATAATGTAATAATTACATTAGCCTCAATCTATAACGTTGCGGGGCTATTGTGTCTAGTTTCTTTAGTTATAATAGCACCTTCGTATGTTTACCAAAAAGATAAATGTTAGTGATGTCAAATATCGATAACTGTAAATCGATAAACTTAGAGCACAGTCTAGAACATGTACGAATACGAACTGAATGCATTCGCGGTCTGAGGCACATTGCGTAAATAAACGTATGACAATTGTAAATTTGTTTTATTAGAATTTAATTTAAGATAATCTGTTAAGTCCCCGCGCGACACCGATTCGGAGTCAAACAATAGAAAATCAATTGTGTCTCATTAGCTGTCCTTGACCAATTAAATCTATTTTTACTTTCAAGACGTACGTGGTAAGGTTAGAAATTTTAATTACCAGTTCACCTCAGGCTCCACCGGAGTGTATTCAGTTCGCCAGTGAACTACACCTATCAACGAGTAAACTCCCCGCGCGACACCGATTCGGAGTCAAACAATAATAATAACAATAGAAAAGCATCCCGACGCGGTTGAGCTTGGCAAGTCAAAATTAAATAGTTATGAGGCAGCAAAAAATGTAATATACCGAGATCAACTATAATTTCACATTTATATAGTACGCGTCAAAAACAGGTGAGTGCTGGAATGTTGGTATTTAATAGATAATATTTATAATTAATACTTATTGTATTTATGAATAGTAACAAATTTTTTGTATATTTTTTTTTTTTTTGGAAATATAAATTTAGAACGAATCGTAGTTTTATATTATTTATGCTTTCATCAGTATCGATTACCTACACCTTTTACAATTTATCGATATTTCTACCTCTACACAACACTAATCTTGCGTTAAATACGAGGGCGGCACTGAAAATTTCGGGAATCAAGGAAGTGACCCAACATTACTATTTAAAAATGTATTTATTGATTTTCGAAGTATTCTCCGCGAAATTTGACACATTTTTCCATACGATGGAACCAATCATTGAAGCAACCATTCCATTCGGAAGTTGGGGTCTCCAAAATGGCCGTTTTGTAGGCGTGCACAGCTTCTTCAGGTGATGAAAATCTCTGTCCACGCAATTTATTCTTTATTTTAGGGAAAGTATAGAAATCATTAGGGCTTAGGTCGGGGCTGTACGACGGATGGTCTAATAATTCTATGTTTTCTTGCTCTAAAAACTCTTTTGTTCTGTGCGCGGTGTGAGAACTCGCATTGTCGTGTTGGAGGATGATGCGGCGGTTGCAGTTCTCTTTACGAAGTTCAGAAACGACCTGTGGCAAACAAATGCTAGCATACCATTCTGCATTAACCGTTCTTTGTCCCTCAAGAGGAATAGTCGTAACATGGCCGGTTTTGGAGACAAACGTGGCCACCATTTTTTTTGCAACACTCCGTGAACGAACGATTATTGTTGGCTTTAACTCATTTTCGAACACCCAAACTCGTGACTGGTTTTTTGTTTCGGGTTCGTACGCGATACGATGTTGTATACAGCATTTGAGGATCCTGCGTGGAACCGAGAGTTCTGACGCACCAAGTAACGCGAGCCGCTTTTTGCTCTTCACAGAGCGAATGCGGTATCCATCGGGAAAACAACTTTTTTACACCTAATTGTTCATGGCAAGATTATTTGTATTTGACTCATGCCAATGCCTAAAGTTTTACGAACGAACGTTAGTGTGCAAAATAATCGGTCCGTTTACTGTCTGCTGGGCAAGTGTTCACTTACTCAGTAATAGGAAATAGACTGTAATATACCTACTGATCTTGATTTGTACTAACAAATTACTAACACCCAGTTTTATTTGTATTTTTATGTGTTCTACAAACAACCCGACTAACGTTTTATTTTGTTAAAAATGTATGGACGTAATGTCTGAAATAAAGATATAATAAATAACAATAAAGTTGCCTGAATTTTTTGACTGCAGTTTTTGGACGACCTTGACGGGGATCATCACTGAGGTTGACACGTCCACGTTGAAATTCAGCAAACCAGCGATAAATTGTGGTTTTGGATGGGGCTTCATCACCAAATGCAGAAATCATCCGGTCAACACACTGTTTTTGTGTTAAACCACTCCGAAAGTCATAATAAATCATCGCTCTTGAATTTTCTCGAGTCAATTCCATTTTCTCAACGACTAAACAAGTTTGACAAAACCTTGTGACAAGACCGAGAATCTTTTTTTAAATAAATAAATGGTATTCGATTTTTAAAACCAATGAGTTTTCAATTAAAAAGATTTTAATATGACAGGAACAGTGGAAATATTCCATTCCCGATACTTTTAGTGCAGCCCTCGTAGTCACATTAACCCTCAAAAATACAAAACATACAGTCAGATCAGAGTCAGTCAGATTGGGACTTCATTGGTTTAACTCAGAGATCAGTTTTGCGTAAATTTCACGCTGGAGGACCATGTCTCCGATTGTGAGCACATACGCTACATATTATTTTACACACACTAATAAATTATTTTACAACTTTTTCTGCCCGCATGGTTTATTTATTAAGATTTTAAGCAAATCTTACATCTTTTTCACATTATTTTAGGTCGGAAATAATCTCCGATATATACTTATTGGTATAGAATTAAGTAATATATTATCCAATAAAATGGGGTGAACATTTTTGGAGAAGGGTAAAGATTTTTTATTTTTTGTTGCAATAGCGTCCTTGACCTTACTGTAAGATTTTGTTGTATTAACATGTGGAAACTATAGGTTTAACTCTTTCATATAAAAGTTAACTAAATGCAGAGTTAATTATGAATTAGATCTTCCATTGCTATTCAATTTGTACCCCAGTGTTTGTTGTGATACCTATTAATTTTTAGTTACTGTAATATTTTGTTGTATTAACATGTGGACACTAGGTTTTAAGTTGTTCCCAACATCATCATCACCATTGGCGGCTTTGTTCCTAAGGAGGATAGACCTCCTCCCTGTTGTGCCATTCTTCCCTGGTCTGTGAGAGTCTTAACCAGGTCTTCGTTGCAATCTTTTGCAAATCGTCCACTCAGTTAAAGTTGTTCCTGCGATTAGTCTAATAGGATAACAAAAAGTTTAATTCCATGAATGAATTAAAAAAATGATTACCAATCATGAAACTGTTCTCTGGTCCACTCAAACAGATGATCCAAACGTCGGAGTCCATTCTTCTCTAAAGCCTTGAACAGGACGTTGAAATCAGCATTGGGTGTAGTGAAAATGACAATCCTAGGTTTTATGAAACCAAATACAGTGTGAACGAATCTTTCCAAGTCATGAGGTAGCATGTGTTCTATCATCTCGATGGCGATAACCGCATCACAGCCGATCAGCCGGTAGTCTGGATCAGCTGCATTGCCTTGGAATAACTGGAATTGAAAACACAAACTATGTGTATTTTGATACATACAGTATGTACCCATTAACCCTTTGACCGCCACGTCAAAAATGCAAAAACGTGCCCTCGGCGCCGAGCTACGTATTATTCCTTATAAATCTATCATGTAGTCGTGACCGTGGCGTGCTGGGCACATTTTGGCTTGTTACACATGACTGTGGCGGTCAAAAGGTTAATATTGCTCAGTTTTAGAAAAAGTTTGGTTTAGTAGTGTCACCCTAACCGGCTTATATGTACATATGACCTGTGTGACAGTATTTTTCTAAAACTTGATGAACTAAATTAACGCAAGTAGGTACTGTACTATTATTGTTTAGATAACATTTTCATATACATAAACTCACGCCTTCTTCCCATGGGGGTAGGCAGAAACTATAGAACGTCACCTGCTACGCTCCTTACATATTTCTTTTGCTTCGTTTACGTTCATACATCTGTGTGAGTACTACACATACATAACATAACATCACGCCTTGTTTCCCCGAAGAGATGGACAGAGGTGTACCTGTAGTACACCCACATTTCGCCAGTTATGTTATATCCCATGTAATAGGGGGCGAGCCTATTGCCATCAACCGGGCACAATCCAGACTCCGGACTGTAACTGAGAAATTCCATTCAGATAGAAAAACCCAATAACACTATGCCCGACCCGGGAATCGAACCCATGACCTCATGCTCAGCAGTAGCGCTTGCGACCACTAGACCAACAAGGTAGTCCTACACACCTAAGTACTACACACAACCTTTTTGAAGAACATCACCAATGAGGTCAATATGTCTTCCTGGGGCGTCCCCTCCCGGAGCTTCCACTCACATCTGCCTTTCATTCATCCTCTCAACATGACCAAACCATCTAAGCACACTCTTTTCAATTTTTGCCACTACATCTTCTTTTAAACCGCACCGTTGCCGTATCACATAATTTTTCAGCCTATCATTTATAGTCACACCACACGTGCATTGCGAGGCATTTAATCTACTTTCATGCTTCTTTTGCCACACCCAACATACACTTCCATACATAAGCGTAGGCACACCATTATGAACAGCCAGTCGAGCCTCTTTGGGCATCGACTGGCTGGTCACAATCGCATGTATAGCACCATTCACTTTATTTCTCGCATTTACTCTGCTTTCCACATCTTCATCAATCTTTCCATCCCTTGTAAACAGACTCCCCAAATATACAAATGCACTTACCTGCTCTACACTCTTATCATTTATTTTCACATCACACACCGATATATCCTCTTCTCTTTCAAACACCATAACCTTCTTCTTATTCACATTTATATTCATTTATTTCCTTTCATCTTATATGCTTCATCCATCACAGTCACCATGTCTCGCAGCTGTTCTGCTGACGATCCAAGTAGAACTTGATCAGAAGGCATTTGACAGGCAACTCATTCATTCTCAATCCGCACTCACCCACTTTCAAATCGATTAAACAACTATCCATGTACAAGTTGAACAACCACGGTGACGCTACACAGCCCTGTCTAACACCCCATGAGATGCAGCACCAGTCTGTGTATGCCCCATTTATCCTAACACAAGCACTGGAATCCCGGTATAGAGATTTCAGTGCTCGTACCAAGCGCCAGTCCACACCATACACGGATAGTGTCGACCACAGTTCTTCCCTCCACACATACCTAGAAACATCCCGAGAAGGCCAATGACAGCATAGGCCTTCTCCAAGTCAACGAAAGCACAGTAGACTTTCTTGTGCTTTGCCAGATGTTTTTTCGGCTGGTAAGGTGCATCCTTAAGGAGAAGTTCCATACAGCCCATTCCCTCTCTAAATCCTGCCTGCACATCCCATATTTTCTCATCTGTCACTCTGCTCTCTTAATTAAAACCTTCTCATACAGTTTGCCGACAACACTCAAAAAACACTAAGTTTAACACTCCTGCTTAGAGCCTTTTCCCTTATATAGTGGTACAATTACAGCCTTGCACCAATCATCACATGTCAGTGGATGGCCATATCTACAACACATATTAAAGATCCGGCACAACAAGCTTGCTACCACCCCGTCACCGCCCTTCAGTATTTCAGCAGACACTGTCATACCCTGCAGCTTTCCCACTTTTCATCCCTTTCAACGCTCTTACAATCTCATCTATTTCTATTTCATTCCCTTCATCTGCATCTGAGCTCGGGTCTTCAAAACTGGCTTCTGCCCAATTACCCACTCCTTGACACTATCCTGACAACTAAATAAACTTTCAAAGTATCCTTTCCAGCGTTCCAAGACCTTACATTCTTCGCTTAATAAACATCCATCTTCAACTCTCATAACATTCATACTCGATGTTCCTGCTACTCCGCGAGCCAATCTTGCAATCTGGCCCTGAAGTTATCAGAGAACTTCCTGTTATACTTTTCTTCCTTTTCATCCTTCTTTATTTTTGCAATCTCTTTTACTTTCGTTTTCATTTCAGTGTATTCCTTATTCACTCTTTCCAAATCATCTGCCACAGTAGTTGCCTGATTCATCCTATTTTGGGCCTTACAGGCTTTAATCCAGGCCTTTTCTTCTTCCTCACAACCTCTTTAACATCATCATCTACCCAAGAATCATTCGTTCTACTACCACGTTTTCTCTGCGCTAGACCAAATACTTTTGTGGCTACTTGCACTATACTATTTTTCACTAAATTCCATACTTCTTCTAGACTGTAATCATTCGTATCATCAAATATTTTATCCGTCTTCACTTTTACTTTCCCCTTATATTCCACTTTTACTTTCAATTCTTGCAGTCTTTATTCATTCCACCTTTATTCTTTCTAGAGCAGACACAGGAACTCGAACTCGGTGACGCCAGTGCCTGAACAGACCATCTATCCGACCCATAACCAGATAATGATCAGTCCCTACATTAACACCCCTATATGCTCTAGTATCTGTAACTTTACTCTTTAATCTTTCATCCACAATCACAAAGTGCTCTACAAAAACCCTATCTCTAAATACCTCTACAGTCTTGCCTTTCCCACGTATACCTGTGAACCTTTCTATGACTAAACATAGTGTTTAGAACACACAAATTTTTCTCTACACATATCTCTAGTAAATTCATCCCATTCTCATTCACTCTATCATCCCCAACTGTACTTAATACTTTTTCGTACACATTCCTCTTCACACCAACTCAACCATTAAAGTCTCCAAGCCTAACGATCTTCTCGTTTGACCAACATCCATTCACTAAATCCCCCTATACTGTCCCAAAACTCCTGTCTCTCCGGAGGCGAGCTTCCTCTATCGGGTGCATACAGGCACAAAATAAAGATAGGGTTTAGGCCCACCTTGGCTCTTAACCAAAGAATCCAGGGACTTGCACAAACAATTTTTCACACATTTCATCATCCGCTTGGAGAGGACAACTCCCACATGTGACCATCTGGTCACATGTTCAAGAGACACAGCGGACAGAGCGGTCAGAGAGCCGTGTTTGGATATGTCCACTCCCTTTCTTTTCTCTCGTCTCATTCATACATAACACATCTATTCGTTTATCCTTCACCATCTCACACACCTCATCCATCGTATCTTTTATACCTACCTGCACATTCAGCGTAGCTAAGCGACACTCCGCAGCTCGCTTTTCGCCCCGTGAGAACAACTGACGTGGTGTGTGGCGAGCATCACCGCCGCCTCCGAGTTGCTTATTATTTAGATTACTCATTTAGTTCCCACGGATAGTAGAGGAAACATCTGTCGACACTCTACAGAGCCCCGCATGTAGAGGTAAGGCTTGTTTTAGCCTGGAGGCGCCTGATCCCAGGCAACAGGCACGCTCGCGACTAGGCTGCCCCTAGCCATGCAGCTCTTATGCATGCAGCAACCTTAGCTTGGGTGTGTGTTGTTAGTACCACACAGAGGAAAACAATAGAATCCTCCAACTATTCCCTTAGTCGCCTTTTACGACACCCACGGGATGAGATAGGTTGGTTATATTCTACTATCCGGAGACCACACGGGGGTGTGTTTACTGTTCAACATACAGTTTCTGAAAAAGCAAAAATCATTATAATAAAAAAGACAAAAATATATAGTTTTCTTACAGTGATTTTCAAGGGACTCTCCCGCTTTGGAGAGTACTCATCACCACCAAGCAGGTCAGAGGAACATCGGAGAGGAATAGGCTCAATATCTACGCCAAGAATGCAATGAATACCAGGTACTTCTTTTAGGTATTTGATGAAGCTCATGTCATGGTGGCCGAAATCCACTACCTATGAAACAATGTAAAAAAATTAGTAACTTTTAGTAAGTAGCTTTTTATAGGGTACCTCCCTTGCACGCAGTATGGGGATGATATTTTTTTTTCTCTACTACCCCGGTGTGGGGTATAGGCCGTTCAAAAATTCGATTCATATATCCGCTTGCGTAATATAAAGCATTAAAGTGCTAATTTATGTTAGTCGTGTGTCCCCCCCGCCAGCTAAATGATTGTTTATGGAGATGTGAAAAAATTCATAGCAGTAGTACATATAATGAAATTAAAAAGAAAACTATCATAGCTAAGTGGGCTTTACAAGTTAACGAGTAATAGTCAACCAACTTAAATTTGCAGTTGGAGAATTGACCATGGCATATATTGATGTATAGGAGAACATGTTTTTCAACTACAATGTTAAGTTTGTTTTTGGGATAAATTCATACCAACTTCCCAACTATGGAACTCTTCATTGTGTGTGGTCCAACACTCACTTGGCCAGTTTTATTGCTTCACATTTTGCAATATATTAAAAGTGTTGTCATCACGACTCTCTTTATTTTCTATGCAGTCCGACAATGACCGCTCTTTAGCTGTTGTCAGCGTCTTAAGATTGTATTTGTATGGATGGGTTTTTGTATCATCTCATAGTAGTATACTATAAACCACAGTTGTTTTTATGTTTTATATTAGCTTCAAACCTAATCTACTTGATAGATTTTGATACAGCTCTCATTGTCATTAAGATTATGTAAGGAAGGATTTATGAAAGTAATGCAGGCCAAATTATGAAATATATTGCACACTGGTGCACAAACTAATGAACTACAGGCTTAGCATGCTCTTCTTCTATTTCTACTCTACTGTAGAATAGAAATCGAAATCGAATACTGTAGAGTAGAATGGAAACATCATTTTTGTCTACTCTTCCATCGACAAAATGCTTGTCCACTGTTCTCGTGCTAAGCCTGCTGCTCTGTCTTTGAACAGGTAAAGCAAAAACTTGCTTTCAAAAAAATGAAGTTATTTTACAAAGGAGCTAGTTATAGTTGTAGTCTATTGTAAAACTCATTTGTAAAACAAGTCATATTTTTATTACTTTTTGAAGCCAATTTTTTTTTGTATTGTTTCTGCCATACTATTTCACTAATATTTCACTGTTCATTTAAATGTAAGACATTTAACACTTTTAGTGCCACGATAAGTCGTTTGTGTGCCCACAACTCGCCTCCCGCGTCGTATACCTATATATATAAATAGCTGTAGGTAGCATATGACCATGCCCAGCACCCACCTAGCAAATCAAAACGTGGTACTAGGGTAAGGGCGAGTTGTGGGTACACAAACAAATTATCATTCTACCCGGCAGCCGGGTGCTTGGCACTAAAAGTGTTAAATGAACGGTGGAATATAAACTCTTCTTTAGTAACAGAAAGACTTCCAATTTGTATTGTTTGAGAATTACGTATTGTTTGAGATTGCCTGCTATAAACTAGATCCTAGGCTTATGGTTCAGTCTTGCCAAGGGATATAGTTTTAGCCAGTTACTTTACTGGGTTTTGAGGCAAGATAGACAGACACTTTGTGTAAAAAACTGGCAATACAGCTGCATCTAGTTATGACTGGAAGTGGACCACCCAACATAATTGGGAAAAGGTTAGGATAATGGGGCGTCGATTAAACATACTACCTACGAAATTTTCAGGCAATACCTTCTCAATATTTCCACACCAGCGGTCATCCAAGAGGCAGTCGCTGACCGCGGCGTAGCGCTGTGCATACATTGGCGGGTAGAACGTAACCCCTTTCTCTTCGTCATACTCCGAAAACACCTGGTCATCAGCCTCCTCATCCTCCAAGTCACTCCCACGTCCAGTAAGAAAACCTAATGTCAATTGCTTATAGTAAGGCCGCACTAAACGGTCTAATGCACTAAACAAGGATTCACGGAAAAAAACCAAAGTCTGAAGAGCAACGATCATGATGCACGGATTGGACTGGAGATTTCAAAATACTTGAGGTCTTTACATACTAATCTCCCAACTAAATCGTGGAAAGTGGAAAGTAGCTGACAATGCAAAGATGTTCACATGTTTATTTTCTTGTTTTGTTTTGATAGACTTTGGATTTGACAGCACTGACATTTTTCGGTAAAAGACTCACAGACATTCCGCTTTTTAGGGTTCCGTTGAGAAATGATAAGAACGGATTATGGAACTTCTTATTTCTTGTCCGTCAGTTCATCCGACGCCATCGGAAATTCGGAATATCACAGCTATTTTACCCGGAGATTATTGGCATTCTATGAACCGCTATACAATAGAGTAGATTACGCATAAAATTAGGAGTGATACAATATACACCATATATATCTAACAGAGGGATGAAAAAAAATAACTTCAAGTGGGGTATGTCCAGGCGGGGTCGTCTCATTGGGTAAACTTAGGAATGCCTACGGGGGCTAGACCTATGTTGCCATGTTCTCCTCTATTATGTGAGACCTAAAAATTTCGGTCTTCAATAATGACGTTTTTAAGGATGACGACATAACATAAACTAAAAAGGTTCATAAATGTTAAAAAGCTACCATTTGGTAGTTTTATCAACATTTTTGTTTTATTTGTTAACCAACAAGTTAGCCGATTTATTATTTCGGTTAATGTAATCAATGTTAATATTATTAAAATTGGATAAATAAAAATATAATGTATGTATAGTATAATAGATATACGCTCGTATAGACTAAGTTTGTACTTATAAATAGACAAAAGAGTTATCCAATCAAGCCAATACAGAAATAAATAATTAATTTAATTTACTGCAATGCATAGGGCAGAGCGCAGAGGCTACTTATTTTCTAAAATTAATTTAATAAAATTTAGTGGGTAAGATTTTGTTAAATACACCTGGCAGCCCCAGTTCACAAGAAAAATGTCTGCCGGCGTGAGCGCATGATAATCTAGGAACGTAATTATTTACTTTAGATGTTATTTCTTGTGAATTCTCTTTTTGCAACGTTAAGTGTTATCCTCACCATTAACGACGTTGAGTAGTCTTTGACTTTTACAAATCAACCACTAACTTATGATTTTGTTGTTCAAAGTTTTCTACAAGCAAGAATACATTTTCTCCTATTACTTTAGATGTTATTTCTTGTGAATTCTCTTTTTGCAACGTTAAGTGTTATCCTCACCATTAACGACGTCGAGTAGTCTTTGACTTTTACAAATCAACCACTAACTTATGATTTTGTTGTTCAAAGTTTTCTACAAGCAAGAATACATTTTCTCGTATTTACATTTTTATGTTAATTGCATCAATAAGGCTGCTTTACCACCAAAGCGGAGCTGGAAAATTGTAACCTGTGCAATTGCATAATAATTTAACATCGGTTACAGTTTCCCAGTTCTGCTTTCGTGGACAGGCTTATATATAAGTATCTCAAAGAAATGCGATTTTGAATATCCCGCTTTCGCGAGTTTTCGGGGGCATCCACCAGGAGGCGCCAAAAACCGTACCATTTTATTTGTTCGTAGTTGTCATTCTTCTCCCTAGAGTAAATATGTTCCTTGGGTATGTCTAAATAGAGCTTTGCTACTTGCTTACTTGCTTTACAGCTATTTTGAGTTTAGCAACTCCAGAAACATAACTGTATATTCATTATGACTACGAAACCGTTTGCTGGTGCCGACGCACTTTCCTATGTGGCAGTTTATTTCCCTGACTGTACACTCCTTACAATCAATAGATTCCAAGAATCGTATGTAATGTAATGATTCAACTTAGAAATTTTCATGACTACGGAACCGTTTGCTGTGCGTGCTCCGACACGCACTTTTTTGGAATGACTTGCGGTAGGAGTAAACTGGCAGACATCGTCACGAAACGAAAAAGTTTTATGCCCGAAAAAGTCAAACACTTGAAACTTGCGATCATAGGTAATAGATAGTGGTGGGTCGTTAACGATTTTTGGGTTAACGCAACGAAGCCGTTAATTTCATTCTGTTAACCTGTTAAAAAAGCCGTTAACGTTTTTAACAGGTTTTCATTAATGTAACAGATTTGTACCAACGTAGCAGTTGCAGTTAATAGACGAAACTTTGTTCAAATTAGGTAAGTATAAGTATCTATTTTACCTACTTAAAACAATTATTTATTAATTTATTTAGGTACACTGTACACTTAACAATACTATAATTATATAACAACGTCAAACTAGAAACCATTAATTAACTACGAAACGAAATCTACAACTTAAACTTTCACTTAACAAATAAAAAAGCGTTGACCTTCAACCTGTCACTCAAACAAACTAATAATTTGATTGTAATGTTTACAAGCAAAAACCTGTTCGTTTCGGCAAGACAGAGCGGCGCGAGCCATGGAGCAAGCGAACTTAGAAACATAGATCTCTCTCACTCTCGCTCGTACAATTTTAAGCTAGCGGCGTCTCGCTCGCTCGCATAGGCGCCCTCGCGTCCACTCGGCATATTCCGTTTGTAGTCGTTCTTTCAACGCAGAAGAAACAGATTATTTTAACTGGTTTTGCGTTAGCAGCTTCAAAGTTCAGTTAACGTTAGCGGCTTTTGAAAACCTAATAACCTATTATTCGCTTTGCCAAAATCGTTGAATAAACCAGTTGATAGATTTAACGGGTTTTGCGGTAAACAAAAAGCAGTTAATTCGTTAACATTAGATTAGCTGCTAAAAAAAGCCGTTCGTTGAATTAACGCCCACTCCTAGTAATAGATGGCTCCCTCCCAACCGGGTGTCCCCATTGAGATAGGAAAAACATGGAGGCGCCGCGTTATTCTACAGATACATTTGCTAATACAAATATGAGTGAAATACGATACAGAATGTGAAATATCGTTTTGTCCCATTCATTCTAATAATATAGTCGCATTTGATAAAAGAGACAACAATATTTAAGTTGTTGCTCATTATGGTAACATTTGTCATGACGTAGTGACTGTTGTAGGTAGGTGGCATATCAGCCATTTTATGCGCCAAGTTTCGTGGTAGCTTTGCTGTCAAATGGTTGTTGTTTTTTTTTTTTTTGTTGGTAGTGGTGAAGGCTTAACACGTGCTTTTTTTGTGTTACAAGTTTTTTAGATTTTAGTGGTTTTTATTGGTTTGAACTTCAATCGAGATCATTTTTTGTGTTTGTGTTTTGGCGTAAGGTTTGTTTTAACACTGATTTAGATTATTTTTAGAGATTTTAACTGGCGTCCACTATGGATGCCAAAAAACCACCCGACCCCCCTGATCCCTTTGATTTCTCTCCGATGTTAACAGTTACTCTCCCCGACGACAATGTGCAATTAGATATTATGGACTCAGAATCTGCAAATAGGAAAAGATCAGCTGGTTCCCCCCCGGCTACTTTAACTAACCCTCCTAAGCTAGCTAAAAACATAGTTGGAAGACAGATATACACAATGAGAGATTACCCCCCATACATAGTACACATATCTTTAAAAGATGGTCAGACCCCAGGTACTGTTCTGCACCCTGTTAAATTTGGTATGTTCTTGACACAAAATAATTACAGCAACATACTCCTGGGCAGTGTCAAACGCGTAGGAAGAAACCGGGTTTCAGTCGAGTTCAAGTCTCACCAGGATGCTAATAGTTTTTTAATCAGTCCCATTTTACTTAAAAATAATTTCATTGCTTCAATCCCACAATTTAACATCACTCGTTTAGGTCTTGTCAGAGACGTTCCCATAGAATGGACTGAGGAAGAAGTTATAGAGAACATCAAGGTTCCCACTGGATGCGGCCCTGTAATTAAGGCTAGGAGAATGAGCCGTAAGGTGATTTCTCTGGGTGTTACCGAATGGAAACCCACTCAAACGGTTGTTTTAACCTTTGATGGCCAAATTTTACCTAAGCGAGTCTTTTGTTTCTACTCTGCTCTCTCAGTTGAGACATACATGTACCCAACCATCCAATGCTTCAACTGTTGTCGATATGGCCACACACGCACAGTATGTCGCTCTAAACCCCGCTGTTTTAAATGCGGTCAAGACCACCCAGGTGATGGATGCCAAGTTACCTCTGATTGTGCCTTTTGTGTTTCCTGTTCTGGCAATCATTATGCTAACGATAAGACTTGCCCTGAATTGGGGCGACAGAAAGGCATAAAAGCTCTCATGGCAGAGAAGTCAGTCTCATATGCGGAAGCAAGTCAGGTCTTTCCATCGGTTTCAAGATCATATGCTGAAGTGTCAAGAATATCTCAAAAGACCAAACTAGTAACCAGTCCCTCTCATTCTCCCAGTCCTCTCCCCCAAACTCCAAAATCTCACCGCAAAACGGTATTCCTTAAACCAAAATCCCATGCCCCTCTTTCACCTAGCTATGATAAGCAGGCACATCAAGCCCTCACACAGAACTACTCCTTCTCCCCTTCCCAAAACGGTTGCGCTTACCCTAGGGAAAGTGCAATCAGTCCTGACAACTCAGAAAATATTCTGAATATTATATCCAGTATGCTAATGACTGTATTAGCAAACCCAATTCAATCCCTACCTGACCACGTTGCCGACAAGCTGACATCCATTGTTAATTACATCCACAATGCTCCACCCCCTGGCATTCCTTCAATGGAACGTGAGGAGTGTTGCTCTTAAGAAGCCTGACCTCCTCTTCCTAATTAATAAATTTAAACCATCAATCTGCGGCATCGCTGAGACATGGCTCCGTTCTGAAAGTAATTTCAGGATTCCATGTTTCAGTGCTGTTCGTCATGACAGATCAGATGGATATGGAGGATGTGCTTTGTTCATCAATAACAAAGTACCATTCTCCCCAATTCCTCTACCCTTTGTTGGTGACAACATCAATGCTGTTGCTGTTAAGGCTGAGGATATAAATATATTTTGTTTTTATATTGCACACCCACAAATTGAAGATCTTTTTACAATTAAAAGCTTGCTGAGTAATGTACAAGGCCCATTACTTGTTATGGGTGATTTTAAATGGACATAATTTTAGATGGGGATCAGAAACCTGCGACAACTTTGGTATAGGCCTGGTGGACATAATAGATGAGCTTAACCTATGTGTAATCAATGATGGCAGTCCCACACGTAGGTCTGCTCCAGGGCAGAATAACAGCTGCGTTGATTTGACGTTCTGTTCATCTAGTATAGCCAGCATTTTTAATTGGAGTCGCTTGAATATGACTTATGGGAGTGATCACTATCCCATCATGGTTGAAATCCCTTCCAAGACTATCCCTGACAAAATCTCCCCTCCTTTATTAAAATACCAGCTGAACTCAGTTGATTGGGACCTTTACTCAAAAATTTTGGACTTACGTGTCTCTTCTCTTCCATCCATTAACGCTGAGACTGCTCAGGAATGCTTTTCGTCATTCTCCAACACCATTTCTTCTACAGCCGATGACTGCTTCCCTTCAAAAAAACCGCGAACGGACAAAATCCCATCCCCGCCATGGTGGGAGAGGGAATGCTCTGCTGTGATCAGGGCCAGGAATGAGGCTGAAATTAATTTCAATTCCGACATGAACCTGGATAATATCATTGCTTTTCAACATGTATTGGCTAAATCCAAGAAATTACTAAAACATAAGAAGAGAGAAGGTTGGCGGAAGTATTGTGGCTCACTGAGTCCATCCACTCCAGTGTCAGCAGTGTGGCGTAAACTGAAATGTTACAGAAATAGTTTGAAGCCGCCCTCCGGGAGCGTGCTGGCTGCGGAATTGGGTAACCAGTTTTTCTGTAAGCTCGCTCCAGTCTATGTTCCTCATATGGACGAATGTGTCGCTTCAGGCTCTCAGTTGATATCGGATGACCCTCTGGATAGACCATTTACTCTGGAGGAACTTAAATCGGTCCTCGCCCATGTAAAGGATTCAGCTCCTGGAGTGGATGGATTCCCTTACTCCTTCATCACTAAAGCTGGTGACAAGACCCACCAATATTATCTGGATTTAGTCAATTATTGTTTTACCTCCGGTTATATTCCTCCCGATTGGAAGGTTCAAGTCGTAATCCCCATACTAAAACCTGGTAAAGATCCTAGTGACCATTCTTCTTACAGACCAATTGCTCTATCGTCCATACTTATTAAGCTGTTAGAACACTTGATTAAAAACCGACTGGAATGGTTTGTCGAAAACAGGAAGCTGCTGCCAACGACTCAATTCGGCTTTAGGAAAGGCCTGGGTACTGCTGATAGTGTGGGTACCCTCACTTCAGAGATCCGGCTGGCCCTCAGTAGAAATGAGTCTGTGGTAGCCGTTTTCTTAGACATTTCAGCTGCCTATGATTCTGTCCTCCTCCCAGTTCTCAGGCAGAAAATGCAAGAGCTGAGAATCCCGGCGAGGATTCGGCAAATCATTTGCAGCATTTTTTCTGATCGTAGCGTTCAACTCAGGATTCCAGGGGAGGGCTCTGAACCGAGGTCGGTTTGGAGAGGCCTACCTCAGGGATCCGTACTTAGCCCCCCCTTATACAATATTTATACCTCTGATCTTCCTTCGTGCCTAAATTTTAACTGTAAAGTACTTCAGTATGCTGACGATATTGCACTATTGGTCTGTGGCAGTTCCATCGAAGATGCCGCTCACTCCATTAACATTTCTCTGTCCTCATTAAACCGATGGCTCTTAGATCACGGGCTATCTTTAAGTGCTCCAAAGAGTACCGCAGTTATCTTTACTCGTAGACGCTTTGTCCCCCAGGTTGATATTAATATTGACGGTCAAGCTATCCCAGTTGAGGAGAAGGCCAGGTTTCTGGGAGTTACCCTGGATTACAGATTGTCGGGAATGGATCACATTAACACCACTTTAAAAAAATGTGAGCGCTCGGTTTCGGTCCTCAAGGCTTTGGCAGGTGTTTGGTGGGGAGCTCACCCATACACCTTAAAGCTAGTTTACAATGCACTGGTCAGAAGCGTGTTGGATTATTGCAGCTTCCTAATTGAGCCCTGTAACAAGGAACCTTTGCGTAGACTGGATTCTATCCAGTCCAAATGTCTGAGGATCATAATCGGTGCCATGAAATCCTCCCCCATAAATGCTCTCCAGGTTGAATGTGCAGAACCCCCTCTTAACCTTCGAAGACAATACTTAGCGGATCGTTTCTTGTCAAAAGTTTTCTCCCTTTCGTCCCACCCTTTACTCCCCATTTTGGAACAAATCTATCTCTCTCTTAACGCGTCTTCTTACTGGAATAATAAATCTATTCCGTTGATGAATAGGTACAGAGAGCTTAAACACCTCTCCTCACCTGTTTGTCAATACCCCTCTCTTCCTGTATTTTCTTCCGCGTATGAGGTGGTCCATTTTAGGCCAAAGGTCGTTTTGGGACTTGGTATTTCTAAAAATTCCCAGGACGTAAAGGGCGACTTTGATCGGGCCATTCAGAGATACTGGGAGGGTTGGAATTTATTTTACACAGACGCATCCAAATTATCGTAAACTGGTTGTACAGGTGTTTCAACATATTTCCAGAACTCTAAAATTGCTCTTTTATTCCAATGCCCACCAGAGTATTCCGTATTTACGGGTGAATGTATCGGTATACTAGAAGCCATCAATTTCATTTTAACCCACAATATAAAAAAATCGGTAATTTTCTCAGATTCTCGCAGTAGCATTCAAGCCTTAGCTCAGTGTCAACTAAAATCCAAAATTCACAGTAAAATCATTTCCGACATACTAAATTTATTATTCACTTGCTCGAACAAAGGTTTAAGCATTGAAATAGCTTGGGTGCCCAGTCATTCGGGTATTGGTGGCAACGAGTGCGCTGACTCACTGGCTAAATTTGCTTCATCTAACCCGGTGGATCGGAAGCACTACATGGTGCAAAGTTACGACCTACGAACTGACACCAAATACAAGTTGTATAATTCGTGGTCAGCGGTATGGCAAGTAAGTTCGAAACTCAAAGGGACGTATTACGCCAGTATTCAACCTGACATCCAGCGGAAACCTTGGTTTTTTAAATGCCCCAAACTGTCCAAAAGAACTGTTACATCCTTGTGCAGACTGAGACTCGGTCACTGCTGCAGTCCAGTATTCCTGAACAAGATTCGTGTTCGTGACAGTTCCTTGTGCGAATGCGGTCTTGACGAAGGTACTCTGGATCATATATTTTTCTCATGTCCTCTAAATTCCCATTCCTTCGACTTGTACCATAAGCTCCCCAAAATAAAAATCCCTCTTCCTACTAACTTCCATTCCCTACTGACTAACTTTTCTCCTAAACTAATCCAAGTTCTATCAAATTTTTTAAATGTAAATGATACCAAGATGTAGTCTGGTGTGTAGTTATAATAACCTTGTAAAAATATGTGTTGATTTGTAGTGTTTTAAAATATATATATATATATATTATTATTATTTTTAAATCTCAATAATACAAAAAATTATTGAGATTTGCGAGAAAATTACGAAAAGTTTACCTTTAAAACTGCATGAATGTTGGAAAACAGCAGTTCAACATGCCTGTGTGTTGTTTTGTGAACTGTAGTGCAAGAAAGAATGAAAAATCAACGTCGATTACCTTTACACAGGTTAGTAGCCGGTTTTCATGCATTAGTACATACAATAATACACATTCTATGAAAAAAATGTTACGGGATCATTAATATTTGGGTTAGTTTCGCTATACCAGACCTTTTTTAATATTTATTATTTCATTCGTTTGTTTACAATAATATGTCATAGTGGAATAGTGTTGTACCGATGCGCGGCAACTCCGTACCGTAATACTTTCCGAAACTAGTTCCTCCGCTGAAACGATATCGGTTATAATCTGCGATGTTAACAGAAATTATTCTGCGTGTCTTAATCGGTCCAAGTGACCTTGTTAGGTCCGGCTCGTGGTTTACGGTCTGAGAGACCGTCCCACAGAGTTATAAGTGATCCTAAAACAAGACGTCAGCATTTTGTTATTTGTTTAATTCCGCAGCTCTAACCAAAATTAATTATTGATAAAAATACTTGCCTTTTTATAGCTTTCCTAAAAATAAAGGGTTAAAGAAAAAGTGGTTAGAGGCTACAGGTGAAGAAAATATTAATCCCCGAAATAAAGAATGGTACCTACCTGTGTTCACTCACTTTGAAGAAATCTGTTTCAATAGAACACTTGGTGTAAGGAGATTACATAATATCTCTGTTCCCACAGTATTTTCGGTAAGTGTGTATTAAAATGATTGATTAATAATAGCCCGGCCCTTTGGCCTAAAATAAATAAATGTGATTATCATAATATTAATAGGTACCAATTTTTAGGTGCCCGCCAAAATTCAATATCAAATATTCAAATACATATATGTTTTGTGTGAAACAAGCAACATTAAAAATCTGATGTTTCTGGTACATCTACTGTAATGCCTCTATTGCAGTTACCCCATCGAATTGTGGACACGGTGCATATTTCACATTCCTTGCATTGATCATTACCTTGTATTAATCATTACACACTTGTATCATAATGTACTAGTGTAAGCCTACTTTTCTAATCAAACGAAAAAATAATCATTACCACACCAATAAACAAATTATTATTATGATAATGAGTAGTGGATTAAAAATTAAATTATTTAATTTTTAGTCCACTACTCATTATCACATAATACAAACATTATCTTCTCCCACCAGGGAGAAGATAATGAAAGCCGCGAAGCCTAATGAAAAACAAGATAATCATTAGATTTTCTTGTTTTTCATTAGGCTCCGCATACCTAACAGAAGCTACTGGGCTATGGCCTTCCAACGGATCTATCTCTTCCTGCTGTTCACTTAAATACGTAAACGTGATGAAATTAAAAAGCTTTTTTTATTTCTGTGCAGAAAACAACACGACATAAATTTTATTCTCATAACAGAACGTAATTTAACCTACTCATGTTTTTCTGTTACAACGGACTATAAGTATGTAATTATGATCCAAAGTGCTATCTAGTAAGACTAGTATCGATACTAGTTATAGTAACACCCATGTTCCTTGATTGACACAACCCTAGCAACGGCAGCCATTTTACGCGCCAATATCGAGTTGTAGGTATGCACCTTTTTTTTGTAGGTATTTCCAGTCCATAAATTTATATGTCAATGGGTGTCCCACACAACACCTCGCGACTTTTTATCTGGCCGGTTTTTTATCTTGTTCTCGCTCCTACATAACGGTCTCACTGTCTCTTTCTCTCTCTTTCTCTAAGATAGTCCAACAAGATCATACGTGACCGTCTCGTGGTGTGCAGACGTTCGCACGGATAATGATGTTAGCGAAAGCGGATATTGTAGTAGCCAGGAAAAGAAAAGGAAAAAAAGAAAAACCTGCGGTGGATCCGGAGAGAAGTAGCGGTAGCCCGCGAAAATCAAATTTCTTGCGTTATTTGCAATTTGCAGGTAAATGGTCATATTTAATGTAAAGGTGATCGTTTAGTTTCGATTTATACAATATGCCCGGTTTCGGACTGTACAAACTTAAAGGGTGGTAGTTTGCTGTATTCTATCAATAAAATTATTCTACACGTAGGGTCGGAACCCTGGCAAGAGAGGGACCGGATCCAGTCCAGATCCGGAACCAGTTTGGTTTCCGTCGGGGACGTTCAACAATAGACGCGATCATGCGCGTGAGGGTCCTGGTGGAGGAGGCTGTGGCCCGGGGTGAGGTCGTCTTGGCAGTGTCTCTGGACATCGCCAATGCATTTAACACTTTGCCCTGGAGTTGCATTAGGAAGGCACTCCGGTATCATGGGGTGTCAAACTACCTCGCCGCATTATTAGGGCTTACGAGTATCTGACAGATCTGTCATCTACCCGGGTCGAGAAGGATGGGGTCGGCGAAATATGTCGTGCGGTGTTCCACAAGATTCGGTTTTGGGGCCACTCCTGTGGAACATCGGATACGACTGGGTGCTGTACGGTGCGCTCCTCCGTGGCGTTGGCGTTATCTGTTACGCTGATGACACGCTGGTAATGGCACGGGGGAAGACGCTCCGGCAGGCGACTGTTTTAGTGACAGTTGGGGTCGCGCAAGTCGTAGGCAGGATCCGGCGGTTGGGTCTCCAGGTGGCACTGCATAAATCGGAAGCCATTTGTTTCCACGGGCCCCGGAAAGCGCCACCTTCGGGATCCAACATCTTGGTCCACATCGGTATCGAGTCGACGATGAAGTACCTAGGACTCGTCCTTAATAACCGGTGGAACTTCGGGCCGCATTTTCAGCGGTTGGCTCCCCGATTGATAGGCACCGCGAATGCAAATCAAATCAAATCAAATTAATTTATTCAAACTAGGCTGAGAATCAGCACTTTTCGAACGTCAAAATTACATAAGACAGTCCCAGACAGTATTACAAAGGAGTATCTTATCAGTTTAAGAGCGCATCTATAGTTTACGACGGTTACGGGCGAACTGGTGTCGCCGGGCGCTGCACGAATCTAGAATACAAAACGATGTGTCAGCGCTCCTACACTATTCCTTCCCTTTAAAAAAAAAACAAATGGTTTTTTACATAATAATTTCTATGAACAAAAATAACATGCCTAAAACTAAGTACAACTTTATCAGAACTACGAGTTACAAAGCATGCAAGCAAGTTGAATGTCAGCGGCTTTGCCCCACAGCAGAATACCGTAGGACATCTTATATATAAAATTCTCGTGTCACAATGTTCGTTTCCGTACTCTTCCGAAACGGCTTGACCGATTCTCATGAAATTTTGTGAGCATATTGAGGGTATAGCTCTTGCTTTTTAATTTTGACTTCACTATCGGATTTAACACTCCCGAAAACCACGAAAACGATACCCATGATGAAAAATCTGAATACTTTCGCAACCGCCATCTTGGTTTTTAGATTTGACCTCACTATCGGATTTAACACCCCCGAAAACCATGAAAACGATACCCATGATGAAAAATCCGTGTATTCCCGTTCGTCCCCTCGACTTCGTCCACCTAGTGGGACAAACGGGAATTTACAAAAATAATACTCAATTTGTTGCCGATCGTCCCACTCGGGATTTTAGAGGGACGAATGGGAATATGTTCTTAGATTAGTGCCATTCGTCCCCCTAAATAATATTGTGCATGAAATGTTAATCGTGTTGTTTTACAGTTTACTTTTCAAATTACTTGGTTGGATATAATAATTATTTTACAAAATAAATTGTTCTGTATAAATATTACATGGCTCGGGCGAGATGCACCGGCTGGCGATGCCGCTACTCAACAAAAGAGTGCCAATAACATTGTCACATTTCCGTGAACCCTATTGAACAACCAGTCCGAAATTATTTGGTGGGACCAATGGGACTCAAAAAAAAAATTTAAATTATTCCCGTTCGTCCCACCAACAAAATCAGTGGGACGATCGGGAAAAAAAACAACGAATTCCCGTTCGTCCCACTAGGTGGACGAAGTCGTGGGGACGAACGGGAATACACGGAAAAATCTGAACATTTTCGCAGCCGCCATCTTGCTTTTTAATTTTGACCTCACTATCGGATTTAACACCCCGAAAACCATGAAAACGATACCCATGATGAAAAATCTGAACATTTTCGCAGCCGCCATCTTGCTTTTTAATTTTGACCTCACTATCGGATTTAACACCCCCGAAAACCATGAAAACGACACCCATGATGAAAAATCTAAACATTTTCGCAGCCGCCATCTTGCTTTTTAATTTTGACCTCACTATCGGATTTAACACCCCCGAAAACCATGAAAACGATACCCATGATGAAAAATCTGAATATTTTCGCAGCCGCCATCTTTGTTTTCAATTTTGACCTCACTATCGGCTTTAACACCCCCGAAAACCATGAAAACGATACCCATGATGAAAAATCTGAATATTTTCGCAGCCGCCATCTTTGTTTTTAGATTTGACCACACTATTGGCTTTAACACCACCGAAAACCATTAAAACGATACCCATGATGAAAAATCCGAATATTTTCGCAACCGCCACCTTGGTTTTTAGATTTGACCTCACTATCGGCTTTAACACCCCCGAAAACCACGAAAACGACACCCATGATGAAAAATCTGAACATTTTCGCAGCCGCCATCTTGCTTTTTAGATTTGACCTCAGTATCGGCTGTAACACCCCCAAAAACCATGAAAACGATGAAAAATGTTTGTAGCCGCCATTTTGGATTTTGGTAAAACCAAGTTTTTGTTTGTCGCGCATAAAAATATTATTAAAATCTCGATTATGATTGTAAATGTAATCCTTGGTCCATCCCTAGTATCCGGTGGAATGACACTGACAATTCACTCCACGTTCACTTCACTTAAGTTTTCACGGTGAGAAGGTTACAGAATAGCACAGCAGGTGTTACATGTTCGAAACTAAATAAGCGACTACATTTAGGCACACTACTATGCAAAAGGTTTTCAGCTTTAGACGGGGACGAATTTAAGAAGCGCGTCGTAGTTATAGGTATGTTGGCAAAAAACTCATTGAATGCCTCATTCTCGTACGTCAGCTGCTTTATTAACTAATTTGCTGTCAACCATAATCTCAAGATGTTTTTCTTGTTGTTTAATCGATTTACCCGTTTCATTGTTAATGATTGGAAAAAAGTGGTTTCTATTTTATTATTGGAATTTTTAGTTGTGTCGTTAAAAATTTAGATTTAGCAAAAACACAAACCTTTTAAATAATTTTGAATACTTTTTGACATACTCTAGAGAGTATGTCAAAAAGGAGTAACAAACCTGTATTTTTTTAAACTATATAACTCGTATAGTCTCCGTATAATCTATAAAAGGAGTATCAAACCTGTATTTTTTTAAACCATATAACTCGTATAGTCTCACTCTACTATTATAAATACCTGGAGAAGCCCATTGGTTAAAGCTATTAATGTTAATGCACTCTCGCGATTGCTGTTTAATCTGGCGGGAGGGCAAATGCCTCCTGCCGGAGGCTCTATGTCGGTATCGTACGGTCCATGGCACTCTATGGAGCGCCTGTATGGGCGGACAACCTGACGGCCCGCAACATTGCAATACTGAGAAGACCACATAGAGCAATGGCCGTCAGTGTGATAAGAGGATACCGTACGTTCTCCTTTGAGGCAGCGAGCCTCTTGGCCGGATCACCACCCTGGGATCTTGACTCTAAAATCCTAGCGTCACTATATAGGTGGCGCCAGGACGCACTGGAGCGGGGCGAGCACCTGATGCCTCGCCATGTCGAGGTGTACTGGGCTGAGCGCCGCCAGACCCTAGTGGTGGAATGGGAACAGCGACTTGCGCAACTCAGCGCGGGGCATGGCACGATAGCGGCGGTAAGACCCGTGGTGCGGGAGTGGCTGGAGAGACGACATGGTGCCCTTAGTTTCCGGCTAACACAGGTATGGTCCGGACATGAATGCTTCGGAACGTACCTGTGCCGGATAGGCCGGGAACCGACACCCGGTTGTCACCATTGCAACTGCCTCGACGACACGGTGCGGTAAACCCTTGAGGAAAGCCCTGCGTGGGCAGTGCAGCGCCGTGACCTCGTCGCGGCGGTTGATGCTGCGGATACACTCGCTCCCGGCCATGGTCCAGTCCATAGTCGGAGGTGAAAGCGCGTGGGACGCCGCCGCCTCCTTCTGCGAGGAAGTGATAGTCGCGAAAGAGGCGGCGGAAAGAGAGAGGGAGGATACAACCTCCCTACCAATCCGTAGCAGAGTCACCGGGCGCCGGAGGGTGCGGAACGATCTCCGGCCGCCTTAGGGAGAGGCCTGCAGGCAACAGACTTGGTAAGTTTGTTACCTGAACAGTGAAAGGCCCGAGACAGTGGCGCGCCGTGTTCCACGCGCGCCTCTCTTGAGGGATTACAGCCTTTTGCGGCTGCTGAGGGTGAGGGGTCTGCATGAAGTAATGCGGACCAACACCTAGCCGGGGGAGCGTGACGAAATGCGCAAGTACTCCAGCGCCACGGCTAAAGGTAGCAGCATAACACCGTGTAGTATCAGTCAGTAAGAGTCTGACAGACCCCTCCACCTACCCCAGGATGGAGGACACCCATGAGGATTTCCACACGAAAAAAAAAAACAAAGGTCGGAACCGAAACCGAAACAAAGAACTGGCTGCCATTCAGGGGGGGGGATGCCCCCCCCTGAATGGCAGCCATTTCTTTGTTTTGATCGCCTTTTATGGAGCGTGCATACTAAAATACAGTAACTTTAAAATTTTAAGCCCTATTGTCATAAAAAAATACTTTTAGCAACGGAAAAGAACAATGTAAGTACAAAGTACAATGGGTTAGATAACTCAAACAATGACATTAAATGCTGCATCATATTGAAATAAATGCTAAAATATCAAATTTACGTTAAAAATAACATCGTTTTTTTGTTAATCAAGGTTATTACATAATTCACCCCGACGAACCACCTTTTTTATCTACTCGTCTAACAGATGTTTATTTCACGTAAATAATGATACTTACAGTCATTACAGATCAATGATAAACAAATAACAAAAGTATTAATTACTATTTATTATTTACAACACACAAGAAATTATAAAAGTTGTTCAAAATGCCCCCCGCCATGCCGCAGTAGCTCGGATCGCCACCTGCTGTGTTGACCGTCTTAACTGGCTCGGATCAGCCTTAATTTCTGCTGCAGCAACGCGAATACGCCCCAGCAGCTCTTCCCTGGTGTTGGCTAGCTCAAAATAAACTTTTTGTAGTGGCGTTAAGTCTGGTAAACGCGGTGGCCAGGCTACGGGACCGCCGCGACCAATCCACTATGAATGATGTTGGTCTAGGTGTCTTCTAACTGCTCGGGCAAAGTGTGGTGGAGCTCCGTCTAACTGTAGCTACATGCGTCGGCGATATAACATTGGCAATTCTGATAACGCTTTCCAAAATTCAGAAATTCTAGAAATCTTGGGCCGTTTAAATTTCTTGGGAGTTCGATAGGACCAATTAATTGATCATCAATCATAGCTGCCTACAAATTTACGGAAAACTCATGTTGGAACGTTGAAGGTCTAACAGTATGTAGATTTTCAGCCAGCCACAAGTGTAGATTTCGAAAATTTGTAATTCCTCTTCTTGTGAATGTCGTTTCATCTGTCCACAGAGCGAACCGGTTAGGTTAGATTAGAAGTCTAGGAATAGAGTAGTCTATCTAGCTTTGCTTTCTGTGTGTAGTTATATCGTACAAACGTGTTTCTATCTTAGGTTCCACGCTCGTGCAGTGAAGTCTGGTTCCAGGCACGTATACAGAGGGGGGGATAGTTGGGATTTATCCCCCCCCGAAATCTGACTGAAAAAAAAAAACGTTTTAAACCATTTGTTTATTTATTCGCTTGCGTGTTCTTTCAATAAGTAGGTAAAATAAAAATATAGATAGATCTTGATCTGATTATGTAAGCGACGTTACTAGTAGCGCCATCTAATCTATTTAGAGAGAAACCGAGAACGAAAACAGTAATGAACGACATCTATCGTCGAGTAGAAATACTAATAGTAGAAAGATCGTCGCGTTGAGTAGCGAAATATCGAGAAGCTTCCATAACTTTCTGCTACCAGGTAGTAGATGGCGCAATATTCCACAGTGTTCCAGAATACGAAAATGTAGTATAAATACGGCGGGGGCGGGAGTCCGAGAACCTGCATGTCAGTTTATTTCGAGAGCGATTCAAGTGAGAATCGAGAGCGACCAGCGAGAAGAAAAGTGAAATACCTCTGCAATAGTGACAGTATAGTGCAATAGACCAGTTTATTTTGATATTGGTTTCAGTTTCATAGAGTAGTAGAGTAAATTCCTTCCGACTTGGTTCACCTGATACTTTGCCCGTGCCGTGAAATAAAGGAAAAAACCTTCAAAATCACTGTTTTCATTGGATTCGCCAAATCGCCAGTCCGTTACGTACTATTGGCAAAACTTAAGCATGCTCACTTTAGAAAATATTTCTGCGGCAAGCGCAGCTAGTGACAAACCACACCCCTTCCTGGTTTCGTCCAATTAGAGACAATATGAATTTGTGTGAGTATAGGGCGTGTAACAAAAAATAACAACAGACATAATAGTACATTATGATTCATGTGTGGTATGTTGGTTACTCACTGCACTCGTGCCGGTATTATTCGCGCGAGCCGAAGGCGAGCGAGCGCGATAAGGGAGTCGAGTGTGTGCGCGTTTCATACGACGGTTTTCAACTTGAGAGGAAAAAAAGAGACTGGTATTGTTATTAGTTTCGTACGCCGCTAGATATTTCTCTCTAGATTTTGCTGGCAACAGGCTGTCACTAGAGGTTTCGTGCCTAGATTAGTATTTCCGGGGGGTTAAATCTACGCGTTGCTCTTCGCTCTTCTTTCCTAATTGAAGTCAACATTTTTGATAATAATTAACCACACAATGAAAACGTTAACAAGTATTTCTGGAAAATGCCGCGCTTGTTTTGTTTATCCCGCGCGCCGCAGGTATAAATAAAGGCGCTGGAAAAACCGCTAAACAGCCTATATAAAAAATATAATAAACAAAATAATGTTTTGAATAAGCAAATTAAGGTTAATATGTAGTGAAAAATATATAATTTTATGAAATGATGATAATTTTGATGATTGATTTATCTGATGTAACGAATTTTTTTTTCTCAAAAATACTTCTGTATAATAAGCTGAATTTCTGAGTCACTTTAGAAGCAAGTGTGTTGAAAAAATATTTCGTAATTTTTTGCGACCGTATTTTATGGCCGTTCTATAAAGCCGATCTATTGTTTAACCGGATGTTCTGACGTTCCCACTGAATAACAATGGTGCTTAGATAATGAACTTATTTTTATTGCAGTTGCTAAAAGTTGCGACAGCAATAATAAAAAAATCTGATAACATTGTATAAACTGCGCCAAGTAATGGTTCAAATACTACTGTAATTTTGCTATTTTAATCAAAACAGCAATAAAAGAAAGAGATAGCAAATGACAATTTCTAACAAAACTACGTAACTTGCTTCGTTTTAGGGTTCCGTACTCAACAAGGAACTCTTATAGTTTCGCCATGACCGTCTGTCTGTCTGTCTGCCCCCGGCTTAGCTCACAGACTCTTACTAGAAAGCTGTAATTTGGCAAAGTGGTAAACAAAAATGCTAAATAAAGTTTTTTTAGGATACGCGTCTAGCAATACCAACAATACATTTTCTAAACCAAACGCAAGATATTAGTACGAAATTACTTCTTGTCAACAATAACAATTCATAAAGCGCTCTCGCTGGCCGTGCCCATTAAAAAAATGTCTTACAAACAAGTGAGCATAGCACGCGCCTAGTGTGACTGTCACACACACTATACATAATTACATTAATACAAACACGACTAAAATACGCTTCATGCATCCCATTGGCCAAAACGCTTGCATCGGGCGATCGAGTCGTGAGCCGTGCTATACGATTATCGCCTTAGAGGTGAGCATGCGGAAGATTGGCCGATAGTACGTGAGATAGTGTTGGACAATTTTGGACCTGCAGACGTCATAATTTGTTGGACCGTTCGCCCTATCCATCACAGATTACTTAAATAAAGTAAAGTAATGTGTGAAATGTGAGTGCTTCTTGATTTGTGCTTGTTTGAACGTATATAAATTGCTGCTGCTAAAATGAAGAGAATTGACAACTTTTTCAAGCCAGTGGCAAAAAAAAATTGTTACTACTAGCGAGGAAAAAACTACTCCAAGCATGGCTTCTGCTGTTGATAGTAGAAAACTAGAAACAACTTCGTCAATATTTACAGAAAAAAATGTGATTTCAGCCGAACCGGCTGGAAGATGTAGAGATGAAGGAGAATGTTCAACTTCAAAAACGTGCAGTTTAGATACAATGATTATAAGTGAAACTTTTCCTGATATCGGCGTGGTTTCTAATGCCATATATAACACACAGTATCCTCCTCTTGTACTCACAGATGAACAGAAAAAAAATATTATTACACAGCCGTTTGTCCCAGATGCGTCATTTTCGTTTCCGGCTTTGGAAAGAGGAAACTTAGATTTCGAAGAGAATGGATGGGATCATGGGAATGGTTAACATATTCGCCGAGGAGGAATGGTGTGTTCTGCAAATATTGCGTTGTCTTTTCATCAGGCACCGCTGGAAAAGGTTCCCACCAAACACTTGGAAGTTTTGTCAGCAAACCATTTGATAATTGGAAAGATGCAACAGAGAGATTTCGCGAACATTCTGCTGCTAAATATCACCAGTTTTCTAAGTTATGCGCAGAAAATTTCTTACGCGTAATGGATTCAGCAGCTATAGACGTTGCATCGCTGCTTAATGATCAAAGGCTCAAAGAAAAGGAAAGAAATAGAACAGCACTAAAACCTATAATCGAAACTATCATCTTCTGTGGAGAGCAAGAGTTGCCGCTTCGTGGAGACAAAGACAGTGGACCATTGACTTTAGAAAAGCCACTTGGTAAAGATGGAAAATTCAGGGCTCCGCTATGATACCGAGCAAGCTATGATAATATCCTGAAAGATCATATCATTACAACCCCTAAAAATGCAACGTATTTTAGCCCTATTATTCAAAATGAAATAATAGATACTTGCGGAAAGATAATTCAGAAAAAAGTTGTGACACAAATAAATAGTTCAGAGTGTTTCGCGATTCTTGGCGATGAAACTTTAGATGTGAGTGGAACTGAGCAATTGTCTTTATGTGCGAGATACGTTTATAAAGGTATTTTGAGGGAGGACTTTCTCAGTTTCATTGAAATACACGACCTAAGTGCCGAAAATATAAGTGCAGAAATTTTAAAGAAATGTCATGAGATTGGTTTGAATCTCGATAAACTAGTTGGTCAGGGGTATGACGGAGCTGCTACCATGGGAGGACACATCAGCGGTGTGCAGACGAGAATCAGAAAAGAATTTCCTAAGGCCACATACGTACATTGCTCAGCACATCGTCTGAACCTAGTTCTTTCAAAAGCTCTTTCAGTTCCCGAGGTGAGAAATTCAATAGGCGTTGTGAAGGAAGTCTGCAATTTACTTCGCAACAATGCAATGGCCGGGAAACAGTTCAAGGAAAATGTGGAAAAGCTCACACCAGAAAGTAAGAAAAAAAGACTGGTCGGCATGTGTGACACTAGATTTATAGAACGTCACGACTCTATAAATGTATTTGGTGAGTTACTCGAACCTATTGTCATTACATTAAGAGAACTATCCTACACAAACAGAACTGTCGCCCAAACTGCCTCTACACTCATAGCTGCGATGGAAAAGAGTAGTTTCTTGATTTCTCTAAAAACCTGTGAAAGATTTTTCAGTTATACTCTCCCACTGTCAGCATATTTGCAGAACCCTACACATGACCTGGCCTCTGCTATGAAATTTTCCGATGACATTATCGGAAAACTAAAAGAGATACGTGACGATGTTAACCCGGTATTCTCAGAAATATATAACGCATGCTGCAAAATAGCGGAAGATGTCTTGCAAATAGAAATTCAGCGTCCTCGAGTTACTGCCCACCAAACTGCACGAAGCAACCCTCCCAGCGATACTGCTGAAGAATACTTCAGAAGAACTATTTTTATACCGTGCTTGGACGATTTGATATCTGGCATGAATGATAGATTTGCGAATCAAAGAGAGCTGCTTTCTTCTTTAGAAATTATTCTTCCGAAAAATGTGGACGAGAGGAATAAGTGAATTAGAAAATATGAAAATTTATTGGGAAGAAAGTGTTGGAGAATCACTAATAAAAGCAGAGTACAGTATGTGGTGTGCCAAGTGGAAAAACACTGATAAGAAACCAGTCGAAATTATGGAAATTTTAGACACGTGTGACAAAGTTTTCTTTCCTACCATTAACAGGCTAATACATATTCTGGCCACCCTTCCGGTTTCAACGGCATCTGTGGAGCGGTCATTTTCATGCCTAAAGAGAATAAAATCCTTCCTAAGGAATAGAATGGCGGGCGAGAGGCTTACTGGTCTCGCTCTATTGTCTATTCATTCCGCTTTGGCGCCAGATCTTGATATGGTACTAGACGTAATGGCTGCCAGCGGAAACAGAAAAATACTTATATAATTATAGTATAGTACAGTGAAAATTATAGTACAGTGATTACAGCGATTTTCACACAGTTCACATGGTTGTTTCAATGTTTGTCCCCCCCCCGAACCAAAAGTCTGGATACGTGCCTGTCTGGTTCTCTAATATCCTGCACACCCAGGATAAGGATGTAGGTAGACCTTCTTTCTTCAAAATCTTCCAGACTGTCCATCGTGATATTCTTAATTAAAGTATAATAACTATATAGGAAATCTAACATTAACATCACGGCTGTATTTACCGTTGTCAAAGAGTATACAGCATCAACCATAGACATATAAATACAGTCTTGAGTTTGACATTCATACTATTGATTACTAAATGATATCGATAAAAATCGGTTGCCGTAATACTTGCGACTGAGAAATTCCAAAATATGCATTTCTATGCATTCCTCAGCAGTCGTGCTTTCGAGTTGACCACTAAATAGGCTGAAAAACAACCACGAGGTAACGACACAATCACAATCATCCCTTTTCAGTCGATCAGACAGTCATGGTAAATCGCCCTCTAATCTGTCTAATCGTTTCAGTCTATAATAACCGAAAATAAAAAAGTGGATGAAGGCTTCTAAAGTTTCTCGATATTTGGCAAATGGCAACAACGGTCATTCTTTGAAATTGCTATAACACAGTAAACTGGCGAATGTGTCAATTTCACAAACAAACAATTTAGGTAATTTATCTGAATGTATGATACATTCCCTACATTCAATCGATTCCAAGAATCAATTTGATGCGAATTCGACTAAGATATTAAGAAATCGCTTGCAATAAAATAAATTCCTGGAAAAACTGGTAAAAGAGGCTAGGCACGTTTTTATGGACCCTGATCCTGTTTAGCCATGAAGTGTCTAGCCTGTTTTACCAGTTTTTCAAGGACTTTTTAATCTGTACCATGTTGTGTCACGCAAATGTCTAAATGTTTGTCATGTCAAAAAATATCGATGTATCAATGAAAAGAAAAAGAGCGTGAAAGAAAACATTGTGTACTAAATAATCTTACACTTTAATTTTAGTTCTAGGTGTTTCTAAATGCAGAAAACTTAGATTCATGAATTAACTACATTTAGGTAAGCTTCTTCGTTCGAATAGCACAAAGTTTATGTCTCTGAAAGTAACTCGAAATGTAACCTTCCAAATCTGATCACAAGTTTTAACATGTTATTTATTTTGTTCTATCATGATAATGATTTTAAAGCTATTATGTATTACTACAGAACTGTTTTTAAAATCTTTACTTTACGTCCGACCTCCACAGATATTTTTCTAATATGATGGGTATGAAACAACCTGATGTACTCTTGAAACAGTAATTTAATATTTTTTCAGAAAAATGGGATTTGATAAACATTTTAATCAAGACCATTGCTATTTGGATGATCCTGCAGACAGTGTGGCAATGAATGTGGAAATTATGGAAGAGAATTATCAAGTTCCTCAGAATAATGCTATCCTTGAAAAACCTGTCATAAGGTAATTATTACTGTGCATTTATTTAGGTAGATGTTTCTCAAATTACATAACGCCGCCATAAACTTACGCCTTTTCCCATAGGGATGCCCTACTTAGGAACATACTTAAGAATGGTATCTGCTATAGTGTGGCCATTAGTGCTGTGCACTCCCTGAGGTATGCGCGGCGAGGTGGGAGGCGAAGAAAATAGTGCATGAGTTCACATAAGATCGATACATGTCGGACAGATCTTACGATATCAGTTTGCATTTATAAGGCAAGACTTGTGGCGGGACGATGGTCGGAGGCTATCTATCTGTAATATATTATACTTACTTAGTTGATTAAAATGTAACTCAAATATACTCATATTTTATTAAAAATATGCAGGTGATAAATAAGAACTAAACTTATAATTCAAAGCAGGACTTGTTTTATTGAACCTTTTTTTATATTTACAAACAGTAATATATTCTAACGAAAGTTATTCTAACATAGATTCTGTTTCAACTTCATCTTCCATTTAATCATATCATGAGATAACGCACAACCCATCTTTGAATATTTATCTCATGTGCGTCTGACATAGACAGTCCGATACAGATAACACTACCTGCCGCCACGAGCGTTGACGGCGGCGCACTGACAGAGCGCAGCAGCTGATTCTCCCCCCTGTCTCGCCGCACGCATACCTCAGGGAGTGCACAGCACTAATGGCCACACTATAGAATCATTACTCCTTTTACTTAGTTTAATACATAGACTTATTTCAAGCAGAAGTGACATTACATTGATTAATCATCATCACATCAACTGGAAGATGTTTATAATGCCCAGCCCTGCACTGCTCACGTTTAGATACCTTCTGTTATAGGGATTTACCCGTAAAGTTTGATTACTCTTACAAAATATACACAGAATTGATAATATAAGATAAGTAAAAAGACTACCTTGAATGCCTGATTGTATGGGGTTGGTAATTTGAATACTGAAGCAATGTCAAAAACGGACAGTGCTCAGATTGGTGACTTCACTGGCCGAGTGCTCCACCACGTGTCCTTGGATCGCGCGCAGCACGTCCCACCCCGCATTTGGATTGCGCTCCTGCCCCACCCTATTGGAACGCACTGGATTGTCCGGTGTCGTCATCATCATTCATTTCAGCTGAAAGACGTCCACTGCTGGACATAGGCCTGCCCATCCAGCGGATTCCTGCCTGATTATGTCCGGTGTGCACCCAGCTAATACTCTTTAGCTAAATATACTAGCACACAGTGGTCTAACATGAATTTGTTTTTTCTTTATTTTCAGGTATTTAGATATATCAGGGAGTTCTAATACTAGAATGATTGTTAGCAGTGAAGATGCTAATAAATATTCCAAAAAAGGTAAAAAAAACTATTTATAATGCCAAATTGGATTGCTATTTTATTAAATAAAAAAATGCTTTTATTTTATTTATTCCAAAACCATTCAACTTAATTTTTGAAAAGTATTAAATATTGCTTCTGTTCCAGCACTTGTATACCTTCCATACAGCGAATACTGTTCGGATCACAAAGGATTGTTCTTGCATAAAGATGAGAAACTTGTGAAGCCTGGTGACAAATTCGCTTCCCATGATCACTTTGTACAATACTTGAATGAGAATGCAAAGAGATGGTGCTTTTACTACAGGTGTTCTGATTCACGCAAACCTAACACGGGTTATGAAACTTATACGTACAATTGCGTTTATTTGAGAAATAAAGAGAAGTATAAGAAGAAGGGTTTGAGAAAGAGGTTTGTAATGGCCATTTTTTGCTGTTTACATAAAATTTTACTGTGTATTTTTTTACATGCTGCCTTGACATAATCTGCTGAGATGTAATAAACAATGTAGGAATTGGCTGTACATTTCTTGATCTGATCAAGACAAATCCAGGTTACCTCTAACAATAACAGAGTATCATACATAATATATTTGTTTGTACAGGAACAATAACATGAAGACTGATTGCCCGTGCAAAATAAAATTACGGCATCTACCCAACGAGAAAGAACTGACAGTTGTCTATGTTTGCAATCATCACGATCATGAATTATCTTTACAAGAATTTTATAAGCTGCAGCATGGCCGGCGATTACCACCGTATGTCAAAGAAGAGGTAATAATCATACTTATTCTGTTACTATAATTATTATGTGTAATATTCGTAATTTTTTAATTGGCTCCTTTCGTTTATGGAGGAATATGGTGGAAAGTTCCTCCATTAAAAAGGGAAGATGTAGCTTACCAGCCAGACAGGTGTTGTGTTTGGTGGGCTGGTGCTTGAAGGGTGATGTTGGGGTGTTATATATGTCACCTTATAATTATGAACTTTAACATAAACTAACGGTTCTAACAATCTTACGGTGACATATACAAAGCGTAATTGAAATTACTAAAAACCTATCTCACTATACTCACCATTATGAACAACATTTTTAAGGACCAAAGGTGAAATCGCGAAAAATATCAGAGGTTTAAATTTTTGTCATTGTTAATTCAATTACAACTTGTCTATTCAGATTTTGTAGTAAACATTGCTGGCGCTTTCTAGGATTATCGCCACGTCGCCAAAAATTTGTTTGCCATTTTTAAAATATCCTTTTGATTTATGCCAATTAGTCACCAGTGTTTTCGGTAATGCATTAACTACCGTTATTTTTTCATTTACAGATAAAGGACTTTCTGCAGCTTAAAGTCGATATAATGAAAATCAGAGCGTATGTTGAAATGGAAACAGGATTCACTATGAGTCGTCCATTTTTCTATGCTTTAGAAAAGAATTTGAAGAGCAGAGACGTAGAAAGACATATCAGTGAGCAGAGATTGATGTTGTTGAAACAAAAAATTGCAGGTAACTAATTTGTTTACTTTTAGCTGTTGCAAAAAACTAAGAAAACGCATACTTTGACCAAAGGCAAAATAAGCACAAGGAACTTATACACACTCAGTTACGATTTGGGTTACATAAAGTCACATAATTTTAGTTTTATTTTACACTTATCTCGCGAAATGTGCGTGTGGGTGTGTGTAGACCTCGGCCTTACCTTTCAGGGATTAAAGTCGTGATTTTGTTATGTTGTTTTGCACTTTTTGTAGAATTTATAGTAATTAATTATTTTATTTCAATTATAATAAACAATCAAACTTGCCAATAGTATTTATAACAATTTCGTATCCTTATTTGTAGCTGTTGATGAAATGTATGACAACAATGAGGAAGAAAACGGAGATGAACAGGCAGAGCAGGAGCCAGATCGTAAGTAATCAATAAGAAAGTTAGTCATTGCTTTGTACGGAAAATCGATGTTGAACAGCGCAGAGTGGAGGATTTATATTGAACTATATATATTATTATTATCTTTATTAATATGTATATTATATATTATCATAAGTGTTTTAGAGTGAAAACGAAAAAGCGCTAGTGCGCTTGAAGACGCTCGGAGCCGATTGATATTTTCAATATTATTCTTACAACTTTGACTTTAAAACACTGAATACATCCTCCGCTCAACGCTTCTCGGTCTGTGCTGAGCCTGTGAAATAAACTAACCAAATGTATAGAGCCCGATTTTGTTATATTTACTTCAGACGCTGATAATGACCATATTATTGAAGCAACTAACAAAATACAACACAGGCGAGCAATTCAACCCACGGAAAGAGCAAGACCAAGCAAAACTCCGCCACTGAAAAGACGTAAGTTTACACAATTATTTAAAAATTGTTTACACAGTACTTTACCATGATACTTGATTTCGAATTCACAGGATCAAAACCAAATGAAGTTGTGACGTCTTCTGAAGACTCCAAAAGAATAAAAATTAAAAAACAACATACAGAAAATAATTACATCACTGAAACATTGCAAAGTGTGAAGCATTTACAAGAATCCGTAAAATGTGAAATACAAAGAAACCCATGGATCGCAGATCAGTGTGTTCCGGTATTGCCTAATAGGTAGATAATTGAATGATTTGCTCTTATTTTAACCTAATTACTATTAACTGTTAAATATTGATTTTTCTACTGTTAGTAAAGGCACTTATACTTGTCAATTATTTTCAGGACTGTAAAAAAACCTGAACCTGGTGAAGAATCTGTACACATACAAACAGTTGAAAATTTAGATGATGACATTCACTTATTGGCACAAAATGCAATCGAAAACTTGAGCTACACAATAGAATATTGTAATGATGATGACCATGAAATCATTAGTAATGAACTCGTTGAAATTATTAATGAAGGCCAAGCTAATGAAGTTGAGGAAAACGATATTGATAATATTGCCTACGAAACGGTTGTCACTGATGACATAGACAATACCCAGAACGTAGTGCAAGAAGAATACATTGATCAAGATCAAACTATGGAAGAAGGTCTTGAATACCAAATTGTTGCGCAAGAAGACGTGAATGACGAAAGTGAAATTCTGAATGATTTTGACAATACTGAAGATAATATAGTCGAGGGAGAAAATCATGTAGAATATACAACCGAAGATACTGGAGAAAATCATGTAGAATATACAACCGAAGATACTGGAGAAAATCATGTAGAATATACAACCGAAGATACTGGAGAAAATAATAATGTAGTAGAATATGTAGATGATGAGGCTAGTGAAGAAAGTGCACAAGATGTTGCGGTCCAAACAGGAGACGATGCAAATGCCGATGCTAGTACTGCGCATTCATTACTGCCAGTTTTCGATGTATATATGAAAGATGGAAATGTTACGGGTTTTGTTGTGAGTGATAACTTGATCAGCGGGCTGAAAGATGGTGTAGATAAAGAAATTCAGACTAGTGAGGATGTTACGGCTAGGTGAGAGTCACACAATTTATAAAAGTTTTTCTCATTCCTTAGGAATAACTACTTTCTTCATAAAATCTATATTCATTTTTGATATTGAAGAATATCATCTTCGCAACACTCTCTATCACTGCTTACGAACTTACTTCCACTTTACATCTGTTACAGCGACACACAAGATTTAGGAAACGAAGATTTCGACGGAGAGATAATCCATAACATCTCTAACAGTAAGTCGGGTGACACATACACGAAACACGAATACGTACATAAATACAACATAGACAAATATATGACTCAGCCCCACTTCCCAAAATACGTTGAAACTCTTGCAAAGGAGACATACATGGACGTTCTCCATATGTTCACGAATATATACAATGAAAAGGCCATGTTCAAAATTACTACGACGCAGAGAGGGAAAGAGGGGAACACTAGAATATGGTACATAAAAGATGGTCATCGATCAAAGAGTCGCAGAAAAGATGAATCCCAAAGGGAAAAGCTGGGGCAAAATCTGCAAAGCATCTTCATTTTGAAGGAAAAATTAAGATATATGAAGAAAAAGAATAATGAATTACTGTCAAAGAATAAGCAATTAGAAGAAGTCGCGCTAAGACTTGTGGACATGACAGAGGAGACGTAGTGTATTATGTTTTTTTTTCTATAAGAGATAAGGTAATAAAAAGGTTAAGTTACTGTTACCTGGTATATTTCCATTTACTTAAAAGACCTTGAAAACCTCATTCAAATCAGATGTTATGAACGAAAAGTTCCACATCAAGAGTACACTCTTGATGTGGAACTTTTCGTTCGCTTGAAATATTGGTCATGACGATTTTCGTGTCTGCTTGAAAAATCACAAATGAACACAGAGATTCTTGGTTTTTGTATTGGGTTATGAATATAAACAGTAATGGACCAAGCATTAAGCCCTGGGGTACTCATTGTTGAATAGGCAGGCATTTCAGCAAATCTCGCTTTATTACCATTCTTATTACATAGCCTACAATGCAGATAATTATTTATTAGGCTGCGTTTCTAGACACCATATTATGTATGTAGTCAAGGTTTCGGCTTTGGAAAAATCTGCGGTGCATTCCAATGCTTTCTATGAATTGTCGTTAATTTATTATACGAAAATGTTTTAGAGGGGATCAAACATTATCAGTCTTTTTAGGTATTTTTTTATAGCAACTAACGCTCGCTGGCAGAATAAGGCGAGTCATAGTCACAACGGTGCCATTCCGCCACCCGTGTTTCGTGATGCTGCCTTTTCACAAAAAACCTGCTACTAAAGAAAACTTTATCTATCAACTTTTAACAATTAAGTATAGCTAGTGGTTTCAGGGTCAGAAACACCTACAATATTTGTCGAACTTTTAGCCTAACATTCTAAAGAAACAACGTAGAAGAGAGAGAGAGAGAGAGAGCGAGTTTAGAACCTTAAGCTCTCAACTCCCGGGTGTCACCACTGTGTGTATCGCCCGGAGGACACGGTGAAGCATACGGTGGAGGTCTGCCCGGCTTGGGCAGAGCACCGCTGTGTCCTCGTGGAGGCGATCGGCGGTAGAGATCTCTCGCGTCTGGCCCTGGTTCAGGCCATGGTATAGAGCGAGAGGGCATGGGCAGCCGTCACCTGCGAAGCAGTAATGCTCGCGAAGGAAAAGGCGGGACGGTTGAGGGAAAGGCAAATTTCGCGCCCTCTCGCCCTTAGCCGCCGCAGGAGACGCCCTGGGCGTCGGGAATCCCGGGCGGATTTCCGGCTCATCGTCCGGTAAGGACCAGGCCCGGGTCGACGGTGCGTTGTATTCCACGCGCGCCTCAAAGAGATGTCAGCACAAGTGTAGGGGGGTCCACTAGGGCCGATGTCTGCCGAGGTCGCGTGGCAGTCCAAAAGGGTTACCGAGGCCCCTGGCAACACAGGCAACGGAAGGAATACGGAATGTGTGCGTACGCGCAGCGGAATGTTGTTGAATTTAAAGATTTTAATTATGCAGATATTTAGTGTATGACGTCGTATAATTGTGTATGGTAAAAAAAAAATTGTGCACGCAACCATTGTGGAGAAATTCACCAAAAACTGATTCCGCTGGGCGAACGTTGTCCTGGCGGAACTTTTTTTAATCCATAGACTTAAGAAGAAAAGAGATGTGTCCAAAAATTAGTGTGTATTTGTGTGTAATTGTGTATGTATGAATAAAACTAGTGCATGCATAAACTTCGGAGAAATTCAAGTTTCCGCTACGCGAACGTTTGGCCATTAGCTAGTTTTCATATAAAGCGCTTACATAGAGAGCTGTAGATTTTTACATACGTTGTTTTGAATTTGTTTATATTTGTTTAAAAAACAGATTTAGAAAAAATCGTAGGGCTTAAAAGATAAAAATATAAACTTAAAATACGCTTATTAGGTCTTAGTTCTTAAAGTATGCACTTTGGGGTCTAGATTTTCACGTTTATACAAACCTTGTAAGTGTCTCCAACATGTTGCCAAGTATCAATGATGTTCCGTTAGTAATTAAAGAGTTATAGGACAAATTTACCATGAACAGATCACTGTTTACAAAGCAGTCAAATATCACGACGTTCTGAAGGAATTGCATGGTAATATGTATGTCAATAATTAGTGTATTCATTCAACTATTCTTATGCAAAATTTCATGTCATTAAATTCAGTAATTAAAGAAAAACAATTATAATACTGACGAAGCATCGAAAACCTACATAACCCGACCAAGTTCGGATGGCTACAAAAAAGCGGCCGTGCAATATATTTAGGTAACATCCAAAAATTTACAGTATAATACCGGTATTGAATTGGTATAGGTGATAACACAATTGTTGTTTCGATATAATTTATAGGTCATTTATTTTTGTACACCTACTTTTTTAAATGTATTTGACTATGACAGAAAGTAGGTACTATTTACGTAGGTACTTTATTTAAGTATGCGCTTGAGACTTGAGATATAATCTAAATACATTATTTAAGACAAATAAAATTCATACAGCTAATTTCTATTGAAGATTTCACGGATCAGGATTCTAACTATAGACCCCTTAGGGAAATTAAATATTTACCACATGTAAGTATGTAAGTACTACTGTTTACGTAAATATTTATCATATTGTAGCTTATTACACTATTTAACCAATAGACTAGGCATGCACGAGCGTTCCCCTTTGCAACTTTAGTGGATCAAACAATCTAATAACTTAAAAAAACTACTTCTTGAATCGATTTTTTTTTCTTATGTATGTGAGCGTGTTCCCCCGCACCCCACCAAAATATGCAGAATTATTTTGTTCGAAGTTCGGTACTAGAAAATTTTAGGTATACCTACTTAGAAATGTTGAGGTTATTTACAGTATTTGCTACTCATTTAAGAATATTTTCTTGAAAATACCTTTTTTATACCAATGTTTTAGTTTATAAGCACTTTTTTAATGTTGATAAAATCTAAACAACTGAATAGGTTAGTTATGTGATGTGATTTTATTTTTTATTGAAGCTCGAAATATTATACTTACCCTAAGTTTCGTCATCCACGCGAACGAAGTCGCGGGCAAAAGCTAGTTCATAATCTATTTTAGTTAAAACACATTTAAGTCTATTGCTGTCATTGCAAGCGTTTGTTAACGTTATTATAATTACATAATTAAGTATTGTATGTAATTAAAAATATTTTTGTACGCGGATATTTAAATAGAGAAGTACTTGTTAATTGAAGATTTGTTTTTATCGTAGATAGTGGCGTTATTATTAAAAAAATATTTTTCATTCAAGAAATGCAATTGTTTTATTTTTTCCTAACGCTTGTGTACGCAACTGTACCATATTAATAAATACTATATTGGAAGGTTAAGAACGTTTCTTAGATATATGGCACGGCCGCTTTTTTGTAGCCATCCGAACTTGGTCGGGTTATGTAGGTTTTCGATGCTTCGTCAGTATTATAATTGTTTTTCTTTAATTACTGAATTTAATGACATGAAATTTTGCATGTGAATAGTTGAATGAATACACTAATTATTGGCATACATTTTACCATGCAATTCATTTAGAACGTCGTGATATTTAACTGCTTTGTACACAGTGATCTATTCATGGTGAATTTGTCCTATAACTCTTTAATTACTAACGGAACATCATTGATACTTGGCAACATGTTGCAGACACTTACAAGGTTTGTATAAACGTGAAAATCTAGACCCCAAAGTGCATACTTTAAGAACTAAGACCTAATAAGCGTATTTTACGTTTATATTTTTATCTTTTAAGCCCTACGATTTTTTCTAAATCTGTTTTTTAAACAAATATAAACAAATTCAAAACAACGTATGTAAAAATCTACAGCTCTCTATGTAAGCGCTTTATATGAAAACTAGCTAATGGCCAAACGTTCGCGTAGCGGAAACTTGAATTACTCCGAAGTTTATGCATGCACTAGTTTTATTCATACATACACAATTACACACAAATACACACTAATTTTTGGACACATCTCTTTTCTTCTAAAGTCTATGGATTAAAAAAAGTTCCGCCAGGACAACGTTCGCCCAGCGGAATCAGTTTTTGGTGAATTTCTCCACAATGGTTGCGTGCACAAATTTTGTTTTACCATACACAATTATACGACGTCATACACTAAATATCTGCATAATTAAAATCTTTAAATTCAACAACATTCCGCTGCGCGTACGCACACATACGGAATCTTGTCTATTCTTGTTTACTTTAAAAAGTAGAGAGGTGTCATCTGCAAACAATACAACGTCACAGATACCCTTTAAATAGAATGGTAAGTCATTAATATACACTAAGAATAAAAATGGACCCAGTATTGAGCGTTGAGGTACACCTAACTGAACTGGTAACCCGGAAGATTTCACACCATTCACATCTACACATTGGAACCTATTATGTAAATAAGAATTATATTTATTACTTTGAGAGCTTCATTTTGGACACCATAATGACATAGTTTAAGCAAAAGCGTGTCATGGTCCACGCAATCAAAGGCTTTGGAGAGATCACAGAAAACTCCAATAGCATTTTGCGAGTTCTCCCATGCGTCAAATATGTTTCAGCAGTGCAACACCCGCATCTGTAGTAGAACGACCTTTTGTAAAGCCATATTGTTCATTAAATTATAGTATTCTAAGTAAGTTATATTATAGTATTGTTCATTGTTGTTTTTTGAAGGAGGCTGTTTAAATTAAAATGTCTTAGCATTTGGCTATCGAAACATACGACTAAAGCTTCTGTAACTATCTCCAGTACCTACTTAAAAAGAAAGAGTGACTTCTAATTTTATTTTCGCAGGTATAGCATCTCTGAACAATGTATTGTTACGTTGAATATTAATTGAAACTAATGATAACAGTTCCTCAAAGTTTTCTGCTGTCATTCTCAATGCCAGTCTATATTCAGTGGGATCTTCTAACTTCAGTTGTTGCAAAAGCATTACTGACCCTCCTTTTTGATCTCTTTCGCTGATCCAATTTCTCACCCAAATCCGTTCCTTTTTTCTTAGTTCCTTATCAACCTCATTAATAACTTCTAATTAAGTAGCAAGAGAAATTGAGCACGTTTGAAACATTTTCGAAACTGATCTCTTCTTGAAATCATTGTCACTGTAGTGTCCACACTTCAACGGCTTCTAAATAACTGGAATAATGTAGACGTTACTGGATCACTGGACTGGAATAATGTAAACCGGGCATAAGAGTCTGACACACCCTCCCCCGCTTCGCCCAGAGCGGGAGAAGTTATATGATGACTTACCACCCAAAAAAAAAGTGTCGCGTCTTTTCATTGAAAAAAAGACGCGATGTATCGATTTCTTAAATATCGTCTCGGTGTTTCACAATGTTTTCAGCTATACAGCGAACTTTAAAAAAACCTACACAATAAAAACAATAGTAGAGAATGTAAATCCACTGTTTGTTTAATTTTTATCAAATCTCCAGCGCTTATGTAGTTGTGACCTTATGATAATTGACTCCGTCGCTATGCTATGCATGGTTATGCAACGTTCCTTTAGACTCATCTCAGTTTGGTCGGAGCCTGTCAGTTATGCGACATGGAGCCAGGACAACCAAGCGGACATTCTCCTTGGTTAATATTGAATATTTTTGGAAGTATGTCCTTACTAGGATGGGATCCTTTCATCAAACCCTACGCGAAATAGGTGTATTGCTGTTACCCTCTTATAGCTTAGGATTCATGAAATATTTTGTGGTAAAGTGCGCGATACATTAGGTACATGGGTATTTTTTAAACATCCTTCCATCTTTCACAAAATAAGCTCAAAAACTGACAAAACCAGCGACTTGGTTTTATCAAGGAGTTTTGTCAACACCTACCTGCAAGCTTATAACATCGCATTAGAATATTTGCACATTGAATCGACACCGACTCAATTATGTTCCACACCTTAACTTGTACCGGCAAAACCTACTCATAATCTCGCCTCAGGAATCTTTTGATGGGCTCACTCCCTGCCTACATCCATACCTACGCGAATACTAACATATAATTAATTTCGCGATTGCACTAGGTTTATGAGTGATATCTTCGTGGCATCGAAATGTGAAAGTTTAAAACTATTGTCTGTCACTCTCATTGTCTGTGATCTATCTTGCGATCTTGTCGCCGACCGGTTTCATTTATGCAAATAAGCTGTTCTGCGTTCTGATGAAATTATCGATCTGGATTGTTGGTAGGTAGGTATTGCTTGTTCCGTATACCGAGAATGTATCATTGATACGGTTCGAAGTAACTATTATGCGAAGGTATGTGTCAGTTAGTTAAATTGTTAAGATAAATAACTGGGTAATAGTTAGACGTCTAGTAGGTATGTGGCCTAGAGATGAATGGTTTCCATTAAAATGTACATAGGTAATTATGGTGGTGTTAGGAAGCTAGAATAGCTTTGAGTTCGTCAGTGCCTAGTAGGTAGTGAAGCAGCGAAGACTGTTTACGCCTCGATAAATCAGTAATTTAAACAAAGTATGGTCTAAATAATTAATCATCACAGAAAGCGGTAAAAATTGCCAGCATTGCATAACGACGGTAAATGAATGAACCGGTTCGCCTTTCAGAAATTAGGTACCAGCAGGATCTACCTGCCTAAAAGTATCGCCTTTTAAAATATACAAGTAATTACAATAGGCAAAAGGGAGAGTTAGTCTCTCGGATTTTCCTTAAGGTAATCAAAACTATGTCCATAATCCCAAGCACAAAAATATCTAATCTTTTATCAGCAACAGATCGGAACAAGCTGATAGTAGCAATCTGGTAGGCGAGGTCACGCGATCTTCTAGGAGCGTGTCGAAGGAGATTGTGCGAAAGTGCGCACGCGCATACGGCAGCTGTTTTTGTGCGCAAGTTTGCGCGTAACGCGGGCTATTTTGATTATGTAGTAGCTGATTGTATATCCGCTGTCTGTTTTTGTGAGGCGTAAGAGTATTTGAGTAGTACCTAAGTTCCCGGATAATAGATTATTTTAACTATTATGCACCTAATTCAATGTTTTGGTTTCGCTCGATGGTTTGACAGCAATATCGTAGACGGATGTAGATACGAAAGTGAGGACATAAATAATATTTATATGTTGACGTATACGTTAAAATTAAAAATGTTTTTTGCTAGAAATAATACAGCTATGTATGAATCTTTTTAATGAAGAATAATAAAATGTCAATATTGGGTACTCTGAATCTGCTGTAGGCACCATATTTTTTTATTCAGTTTTGACCTTCATTGTGCTAATTAAAGTACCTAACGAGAAGGCTCCTCAGGTCATCTAACCTTTAGGGTCGCCGCACCTTTCTGATTTGACAAACACTAGAAAAACATTAGAAAATATTTTTGGCAATGCACACTATTGTCATTCAGTCAGTGCCCATTATGTAATGCCTTTTAGTTAGGTATTACATTAAGCAAATATTTTTTACTTCCGCTTTGTATTACACTGAACGATTTTGCAATCATTTATTGACACATCGTTTTGTATAGAATATTATAGCTAATTACCGTTATGTCGATTCTGCTGTTAGATAAGTAGGCTCTCGGTTCTAAGGCACACTGCCTTAGTAGTTTGGTGACCTATAAAAAATACCGATCAACATAGCCGTAGATAATCTTCTGCGTAATCAGTTCATGATCAGTACGCTCATTTCGCTCTCAGTCTGTCAGTGTCATTCATAGAAAAGTTTTCTAACTAGGTATAACATAAATAAGTCCACGTGAGCAGAACCACGGGCTCAGCTATAGTTTTTTATTTGTTTTCGTATCAAACTAATTCAAGATTAAACGAAGTTTTCTCCTCAAATCTCTTAAGATTCCTTACACATCTCTACGTCTATCCATCGCAGATTTTCTTTTTTAACTTGACTGAATATATTCGTCTTTATACAAACGGTTCGCCACACGCATACGACACGACTCCAATAAATTAGGGTACATATTGAAATGCGTATCGTATCAGCACAGTTACAAATTTTTGGAATGGACATTGGACAGTTAACTTGCCGAAACGCGCTCCAGTTCTCTGTTTTACTTAATATTATTATTTATGTTCCTGTATGTCGTAAGTGATACGAGGTGTTACGAGGAATAATGTTATATTGATTTGCTTTTATGTATTTTTACGCCACTACAATTTGACAGCTATGAAATCAGCTCTTTTCAGTGCAATTTTTGTATGTCATGTCATGTGTACGACACGAAGGCCTTCAAGAAAAGAGTTTGATGACTCAAAAGGTCGGCATGCATCTGTTCCTCTGGTGGTACAGATGTGTATGGACGACAGAGATTGCCTAACATCAGGCGACCCGCATTGTGAAAAGTTCGTTTGCCCTCTTAATATGAAAAGAAAAATGGTTATTAGTACGAAACATACTACTTCTTTTTTATGTATTAAAATATCAAACATTCTCCAAAACCAGACTGTACTTAATTTAATTATAACACATATGGCTATTTATGGCTGATTGAGTAACTAGATACAGCTGATAATAGTAGATTGCACAACTAGTGCTTAAAAGAGGTCGTTTTTACCCAAGTTTATATACTGCTTTTCACTGCGATTGTGAGAAAATGAAACAGGCATAAAGTATATATTCCCTTGTTTTAGTTTAGTCACTTCACTGTTCAAAAATGTTGCAAAATTGAAGAAGAGAATAGCTAATTCCTGCCACGAAACACTTTAAAAGGTTTTTTTTTAATTTTCAACATGTGTCATTCGACTTGGGTACTTCATCCTGTCAAGTCAGAAAAACGTTTCGTACGTTTTTAAATATATTTTATCTGGTTTTATTAAATTAACGATGGATAACACGGAAGTTATTTAAATTAAAGCAAATGAAATAAAATAACGACTTTAATCTGCGACGTAGTCTTAGAAAAAACTTTATGCACTAGAGCATAAAAGCAACTTTATGTCGCCTAAACTTAAACTAAAAATACTTAAATTTAAAGAAGAACTTTTAGAGCATGAGAAGTGAAAATACTGTTATAAAACTGTTTCATTTTCTCGCCATCGAAGTGAAAAGCATAGTGCATAACTCGGGCATAATCGAGCCATTTACCCCGAGACCTAGAGACATAACTATCCATTTATTAAGTCGAGCGGTCGAGGAGTGATGCACTAGTTGTACAATCTACTATTAAACTTATCCTGAAGCGTACAAGTTTATAAACATTATGGACCTCCATGTTAGACCTCCACGATGAATGGCAGAGTAGGTAGGTATCTAACTACAGCTAAGTAAATCATTTATGTTAGAAGTCACAGGTGGCACTTACCTATGTGTAGATTTTGATATTACATTGTGTTTAAACAATGACTGGGTACTAAAACATGGTTAACGAGCAGAATAATAATGTAACTCGCTAGTTAGGTTATTATTCAGTCGGCTTTTAACAACGTTAGACATAATGCATTTCCTTAAATTGTTTGTTGGTATTAAAAATATCTAAAACGCCAGTGATCTCGGATACCAGCTTTTGTATAAGCTTGTAGCCAAAAAAGTACCTCTAGGATGAATGTAAGTTTCTGTGAGATTGTCACCAAAATATTTCAAACCAATTTCAATTAGAACTTTAGTTGTTTCCAGGTGCCTACTTTTTTTGCCAAACGCCTCCTGCCGGAGGCTCTACGCGGGGGTCATGGCCCTTTACGGGGCACCGGTGTGGGCGCGTTCCCTAGCGCGGCAGCTAGCCCGCCGGTTTTACGCGGCCCTAATGGTCATGGCCATCCGGCTGGTCCGGGGATATCGCACGGTCTACGGTGAGGCGTTGAACCTCCTTGCCGGATTGCCGCCATGGAATCTGCGCACATAAGTAACTCCGCTGCCGCACAGTGGAACGAATGTATGGGAGCGGTTGGACGTAGACATGTCCGAAAAAAAAGAGTAAAATTATGCCAAACTAATGATGCCATCTTATTCGATTACTTAATGCCTTCATAACTTGTGGTGATGAATTTCTTCATAACTCCCATATTTCGGGAGTAATTTGAGAAAATGTGAAATTTTACTATGAAAATGAGTGTATCGAGCTCTCTCCCTCCTGATTCCGGGCTTGTTTCAAGTAGCGGTCTCTAATATCATAATGCTAATACTAAGAGCTATATTTAATACTAAGACACATAGTGCGCCAAATGTGCACTTTCTGGGATAAAGAGTGATGTTTATTTTATAACACAATTTTTTTATTTTTTGTTTATTTTGTTGATTAAAACCGTTTTTCTAAAGGTTTACCTTATTACAATAACATTTCTGAGCAGCCAATTAGAGAAGATATAAGCTAATTAGGATATATAATTAGGGACTTAAGGTTTACATATAAAACTGATGCACTAATGATTACTGATAAGAACATTGCTATTATTTAATTACTAAATGGCTCTTAATACACTAATTTAGCATGCATCATTTACTAATTATCACAATAACTAATTACCTTGCAATATTTAACAAAGGATACCTGGGATACCTGGATTTTATATAAATAGGTCACTATTAGTAACTTTAAAATCAGTGTTGATTTACACCTCGTTGTATCCAAGCTAATCTCGCAATGTATTTTCCAAATTTTAATACAAATCTTGATATTCACGTTGCTTTATGCGCACGCGCACATAAAGATTTACGCGACTTTAACTATTTGTTCAGTGTTTTAAAAGATAACAGTTGTGTTCAGTTATGTGAAAGTGCTGAAACAAGTTTAAAAGACTGGTGTCGTCGATTTTGCTACCGCATTTATGCAAAATGGACACAGTCTGGAAGAAGCACAGATAAGTTTCGGAAGAAACATGAGATTTGGCTACAGGCTGCAATTCAATGGCCGGAATTACAGAATGAAAATATGGAACCTTCTACAGAAAATATAAGTGACGTCATCGAGCCCATAATTTCTCCTGCTAAATCTGATGCTTCAACTTGTACACATCCTAGTTTAGTCCTCGTAAATCTTTTGAGGACCTTAGTAACCGGCAAAAAAGAAGACGCACTGAAGATAGTCTTTCATGCAGCAGTAGCAGCACTGAAATTATGTTTTCGGCCGAAAGGGCGCTTCAAAAGGCAGGACAAAGCGATACAGCTTATGTTATGAAATACTTGACGGAGAATCCAGAAGAGGCCTCAAAAATCAAAGCCTTCATTGAAGGTAAATCAATTCAGGTACGGGAAATATCCCCTTTGAAGGCATTGGCTCTTTATGTATCGATGAACTTATCGAAATGGCGCTATAACACTCTTCGGGATTTCAACACTCAAGAAGGAGCTCTTCAATACCCGAGTTACTACATGTTGGTTAAAGAAAAAATTAAGTGCTATCCGGCCAAAGAAGATCTCACAGTTACAGAGAGCTCTGCAAAAATCAAATTACAAGCCTTGATGGATTTAACCTCAAGAAGACTTATTAGGTCGTTAGAAACCCCTGTTGATCCCAATCAACAGCTCGTATTGACCAGCAAATGGGGTTTTGACGGATCATCTAGCCAAAGCATTTATCATCAAAGGACGAGTGAAGATGAGCAAATCGATCTTGCTAGTAATTTTATGATTAGTCTTGTACCACTGAGGCTCGTCTCAAAAGGTGTAACAATTTGGGAAAACGAGCGACCATCTTCCACTTCATTTTGCCGGCCAATATTGTTTAAGTTTATAAAGGAAACCAAAGAAAATGTGCAGAGAGAGATGGCTGAAATCGAAGCAGAGATTGAAGCCTTAACTCCATCCACCATCACTGATGGAATTAGTGTCAAACACCAACTGCTGTTGACAATGATTGATGGTAAAATTCATTCCATTATATCCAATACAGCAGCTTCAGTGTGTGACATATGCAAGGCTTGTCCTAAAGAAATGAATAATTTAGAGTTAATCAAAGATAAACACGCAAACGAGGACATGTATAAATATAGCTTAAGCACCCTTCACGCTTGGATTCGCTCAATGGAATGCTTATTACACATTTCCTACAAATTAGACATAAAATCATGGCAAGTAAGGGGTGATATAGCAAAAAGGCAAGTTGATGACAGGAAGAAAAGAGTTCAAGAGGCTGTAAGAAGAGAAACGGGCTTACTTCTCGATGTTGTGAAACAAGGCAGTGGATCCACCAACAATGGCAACTCGGCAAGGAGATTTTTTGAAAACTACACTAAATCTGCTGAACTGACCGGAATAGATGCTATGCTTTTAAGAAAAATCTGTGTGATCTTGCAGTGTATTTCATCAGGAGAGAAGATCAACGTAACTAAATTCCGAGAGTTCTGCTTTGATACTGCTAAGCTTTACGTGGAGTTATACCCATGGTATTATATGCCTTCTTCACTTCATAAAATTTTAATGCATGGGCCAGACATAGTTCAGAACATGTCAATTGTGCCCATTGGTTTTCTATCCGAAGAGGCATCTGAGGCTAGAAATAAAGATTTTAGAAAATATAGAGAGGGGCATTCTCGAAAGCATAGCAGTATCTCATGCAATGAAGATATTATGCACAATCTTTTACTGTCTTCTGATCCACTTGTTACAAGTATCCGTCCAAAAGGAAATAAGTTTGTAAAAAAATCTTCTTTTAAGGAATTTTATGAGCTTACGGATTCTGAGAAAAGTGATATCGAATTTGTTAACATAAATGATTTAGCGGACATCGATTCTGAATTTGAATTAATTGATGATGATGATGATGACGAAGATAATTAAATGATGTTATTGTTTTAAAATGTGTAACTTAGTAAATTAGAGCTTACATCTTAATTATTTATTGTACTTTTAATGAAACTAGGTAATTTATTATCAACTTACTTAAAAGTCATACTCTCATCAGTTCTTGTGAATATTTTTGTTAATATATATTTCTGTATATATATAATATATTTATAGACCTCTTAATAAGTCTGTCTGCGGTTTAAAGTAAATACAAATGGGGAAAAAACGTTTTTTTTTTTAAATTTTCATTTCCTTTTATCCCAGAAAGTGCACATTTGGCGCACTATGTGTCTTAGTATTAAATATAGCTCTTAGTAATAGCATTACGATATTAGAGACCGCTACTTGAAACAAGCCCGGAATCAGGAGGGAGAGAGCTCGATACACTCATTTTCATAGTAAAATTTCACATTTTCTCAAATTACTCCCGAAATATGGGAGTTATGAAGAAATTCATCACCACAATTTATGAAGGCATTAAGTAATCGAATAAGATGGCATCATTAGTTTGGCATAATTTTACTCTTATTTTTCGGACATGTCTACGTCCAACCGCTCCCATACATTCGTTCCACTGTGTGCCGCGACAAATCACGGCACAGCGGACAGAGCTCCGGCGGGATCTCATGGCGACATGGAGAGTGCGATTGTCGTAACCCAGTGCTGGGCACGCCACAATTGCGGTGATAAGTGCCCTCTTTGAGGGGTGGCTAGAGTGGCGCCACGGCGTCCTTACCGGACACGGCAGCTTCGGGAGGTTCCTGTGTCGGATAAGGCGGGAGGAAACTCCCGGGTGTCACCACTGTGTGGATCGCCCGAAGGACACGGTGGAGCACACGGTGCAGGTCTGCCCGGCTTGGGCAGAGCACCGCCGTGTCCTCGTGGAGTCGATCGGTGGCGGAGATCTCTCGCGTCCGGCCCTGGTCCAGGCTATGGTACGGAGCCAGAGGGCATGGGAAGCCATCACCACCTTTTGCGAAGCAGTAATGCTCGCGAAGGAGGAGGTGGAACGGGTAAGGGAGAGTCAAATTTCGCGCCCTCACGCCTCTAACCGCTACAGGAGACGTCCTGGGCGTCGGGAATCCCAGGCCGATTCCCGGCCACTGCAGACGTTGGCTCGGGGACGGTGAGCAATGGGTAGCTTCCCGTCCGATAAGGACCAGGCCCGGGTCGACGGCGCGTTGTGTTCCACGCGCGCCTCAGCACCAGTGTAGGAGTCCACTGGGGCCGATGCTTGCCGGGATCGTGGGAAAGTCCGAAAGGGATACCGAGAGCCTTGGTAACACAGGCAACGGAAGGAACACGGGTGGGTTTTAGTTAGAGTTAGTGTTTAGTAAGAGTCTGACATACCCTCCCACTCCACCCAGAGCGGGAGAAGTTATTTGATAATTTCACACCCAAAAAAAAAGGGTGCCTACTTTACCTGCATTTGAAATGCTAACATGTTCAGCCAGTCAGGTAGTTGCGCTTCCAAAATATCGAGAAAGAAGATCTTTTGAAAAGAACAGGCAAGATGTTCCATAGGAGCTGTAAGCTTCGTTGGATCTACTTGCGCTTGCACGAACTACTTACTGAGTGTCAAAAATATTAATGTGTCATTTTGCACGTGTTGACCCACAATGTATTATAATGGGGTTAATGGATACCTATGCTTAGGTTCGATAGCTTTATTTTGTAATAATCTACGACTACGCATAATAAACAATAAAGCATTGAACAAAGCCTGACTCACTCCACCAACTTACTTAACTTATAATAAAGGAAAGTTTATATTGCTGTAGGTACAGGGGTAACACTGAAAGTTTTTAGAACTGGCTGGTTAGAAACAAATCCAATGAAATATTAATTTAAATTTAGAATTTAGAACTCTTTGGTTATCTGATGATGTACATATATTGAATTCATCTTTCATTTATTCCTATAATTTGGCGGCAATTTGAAAAGTAGGTACGTGTAGCGCGTCTTAATTAATTTAAAGCGAGAAAATTTTCGCTCTATGACTTTCGTTGTAGTCATAGTCAAGAACAAAGTTATGATAGATTTCGATTAGCCTTTCATGAATCTTACTGATGACCTGCGTGAGGGGGTGCACGTTAGTACGTTAGTGCTCCTAGAGTGATATGAGTGGAATGTAACTATAATTAGTGGGTAATCTGCTGTAAATGTGCGCCACATAAAAAAAATGTGCGTTTTGTCGTTTTGGAAAAAAAACGGAGAAAGCGATTCCTAGAGTAATGTTGTTCCAGCAGGAAAATCTTAAACAAATGATTAGAGAGAGAAATATTGTGCATAGGCAGAGAGCTATAGGAGCCACTTTCCTGCTGGAGTAACGTACACACGTGAGGGACGTCCTGTAACAGCGACAACTGACGATAACATCATTACTGTGCGGCGCATGATATAGGCTGATAAGAGAGTGCCTACCAACAGATTCGGCCAACCTTAGGCATTGGTATGACTCAGGTGCAAAAAATGTTACACGAGTATTTAAGCGTAAGGAAGCTATGTACTAGATGGAAATGCTAGGAAAGTACACACGGCTACACATCAAGCTATACATTTCCAGTTTACGCTGACCTCGCATTGTTTAGAAATCCTATATAATGCGAGATCAGCTTATACTGGAAATGTATAGCTTGATATGTAGGCGTGTGTACAACGGAGGTGCCTCGAATGCTGTATTTGACATTGTCACTGATGATGGAAGTTGGATATATCGTTACGAACCCGAAACTAAAAGACAATCTGCACAGTGGGTGTTTCCTTTTGCGGATTTGCCAACAAAAGTAAAGAAAGGAAGTAGACAGGTGTGCTGTAAGACAAAAGGACAGTTACTACAGACTGGTATGTTAACAATTGTTTGCCAGTTGTCTTAGAAAAACTTCAACAGCAGCGCGCTCGAAGCAGGACCCTACTTCACAATTCCGCCAGACGGACATTCAAATATTTGGCTACGGCGGGTGTTGAGTCATCCACCACACAGTCTCGATTTGAATGACGCCGATGTGAACGCCTCCTACCGCTATTTGGGAACCTGACAGTGGCGCCTTCCAAGGACCATAAATACACATGGCCTTGGCCTTGTGCAGGGCCACCTCGAATCCCAATTGCTGGTTCCAGCCCTACGTGTAGCTACTTCGGCCGCCGCCTGGTGCGACCTCCCTTCCGCCAGGACAAACGTGTCGTCAGCGTAGCGAACCACGCTGACGCCGCTAGGGGAGGTCGGCGCGCAGCACCCTGTCGTATCCGATATCCCATAGATGCGGCCCCAGGACCGACCCCTGTGGGACACCGTACAACATCTCTCGCCGAGATACTGTAGGCCTACTGTCTTGTATGTGTTCTTAGAGAGAGTTCTTCTAAACTACGCAACGGATTCTGATGCGGTTTTCATCATCATTTAGAGAATTTATTTTGGAAGGTTTATGTGCATAATACGAGTACATAAATATTAAACTTACCTACATATAATGAAGAAATTTAGATGTTTTGTCTAATTAAGTATAAAAACCGTGCGAAGCAGGGGTGGGTCGCTAGTATACCTATGTATATGTATACAAAATGTAACTATATATAAACAACTTTTACTATGGGACCAAACTAGAAATCGCGAAAAAATATCTGCTGTTTCCTACCTTTTGACGAGTTATGAGAACATAAATGTACGGAACAGCTGATATTTTTTTCGCGATTTCAGGTTTGGTTCCATGGTAAAAGTTGTTCATAATGATGAGTACAATGACCCCTTACATAAATAACGCACAATCTCTGTTGTGCGTTACTTATGTTACACCTTGTAAAAATTTAAACAACAAAAATATAATTATAATACTAGCCTCTTATCGTCCCACTTTTGGCAAAGGCGTCTTCTCATACGGAGAAGGCATGAACATTGATCTGGTGATCCTGGTGCCTTCGTGAACCAGCATTTTAGCATGCATACGCTTGCTATAAGTCCCGGTTTTCAGGTCCAGGTTTATTTTTCGTCACCAATGTCAGTGATATTATAGGTATAGTATCAGTATATAGTATGATGACTATCAGTCTGATAATAAAAAAATAAATCTTGTTTCATTTTAAGCATTTTTTATTGGGTAGATAGTGTTTATCCGACAACGTAAAACTTTCATAATTTGGTTTGTAGTAATGTCCACATTGATATAAAAATACATCACCGAGAAATGAGAGAAAGATCTACTTTTTTTTTAAACTGAACACCTTGTTAAACTAATTTATTATTTTGAACTTTTGCCAAATCACTCGGTGAACTTGCAACACTCCTTTGACTCTACAAGTGATATCAAATGGTTGCTAACTGCTTGTGATAGCATCGATCATGCGAACTTATAATTAATTGAATTACGTACAAGTTTTGGTGTTGTAAGGAAATATTCTATTTGAAAATACACAGAGCTTGCACATAGTCATGAAAAAATAGGTATTTTAGGCACTTCTCAAACAAGCCTTTTCAGGGCACCACGGTCAAAAAAGGGTTCAGGGTCGAATAACCTGTAGAGCAGTTATGTATATATAGTTAAGTATAATTTTAAATAGAGACTGTCTGTTAATACAATTCATTATCGTAGCTACAAGGCGTTTCATGAATACTAAAAAATTCTGTCTGATTAATTTATTAAATATCTGGTGAGACCTTGAAATTAGACATGCATACAGTCTTTTTTCGATTTTAATGCACTGTGGTATTTCGAAGATTTCTTTGGAATTTTGAAAGTAGCGAAAAAGTGAAAAGTTTGAATTTTCAAGGACACTTCAGCTGCACGAGAGCAAGTAAGAAAACTTTTCAAATAAAACTAAGCTCGAGTTTGTTGCACCATCGGTTCGTAATCCCTCGGATTCCTAGGATATCATTGGAATTGTAGTTAACATAATCAGCTGATGATGGGGCTATGCAACCGCGTAATATTATAACAAATTATTATTGTTTCACTAATAGAAGAATTTGTTAAATCACGCCTAAGTCTTACCGGTTCCGAAGCGTGCGCAGGCGAAGAAAAGGCGCGCGCGACGCCCGAGTTCGTCAGTCTCGCCAGGGTCGCCACAAGGGTCGGACCACAATCTAGTCATTAAAAACTTTTTTATAATTGTATTTTTTATAATTTTGTAATCAAAAGGCCATCATGAAAGTGTTCATCGTACTAACAGCAGTCACCGCGCTAGCGAGTAAGTATACTTGATATAAGTTTTATATATTTGTGACAATATGTTATCATGTAAAGTATTCTTTAAGGAAGAAGAAAATTACTAGTTTATGTGGGCAAACCGCTTCTATAGATCCAATTTTCATCTGAAATGATAAAGAATCTAGAAATAACTCCTTTCTCTGATTAATATTTCCAGTGTCATGTAAATATATAATGTCAAGTCAATGTAGTTTGACTGGTAGCAAAACCAAAAATGCCACGTATTCCATATTTGACTCAAAAAAGTGCATTTAATATATTTTGTTTTAATTTTTATTGAATCATTTTTATTTGATGTTAATTTCGGTCAGTACAAAAGACTTCAACGAGTGCACCTTTTTTTTTTATATAAAATCAGGAATGTTTTATTTTATACTGCTTTTTATGATCTTTTACTCCTGTTATATTATTTTAATAATAAGTTTTAAAATTTTTATATACGAAAATAATCAGTTCTTTGAAAACCATACTTTCAGTGTAGTTCAGTTGACATACATACATACATACCCATATTTTCTGTTAATTATGACACAGAAACAGCATAGTTATTTACTTCACATTACGCAATTAAGGTCCCTTGTTATATACCACGCAACAATATCTAGTAAGGCTATGTAACTGTTGCGAAAATATTATACAACCTCCTGTTGACCCGGCTAATTGTACGCATATATTCTAACTATTCACACCAATATTTTTATGACAATCAAATACCTAAGGAAAAAAACTCGCAGATTGCCTTTCTTTATCAGTCAATAAGCCTAGATCGGACGTATAAAGGTTTGAACACAATATACTATTGTTTAAGAACATAACCAGCTGCAGCAATATAAGTAGCATTAATATCCTTTACTAAATGCTTTAGACAATGCTGAAATACTGAAGCACTGAAGTTACTATACTTGCAACCTGTAAAAGTAAATATCCTTTATTTTATTTTATTTTATTTTATGCACGAATATTTCGATCAACGTGATCCAAATCTTGATGACGACATTTAATTTCAGAATACTTTTGAAATTTATCGTACCTGGTACAAATGTATGCCAAATGTATTACAAGATAAGTTGAGAAATATATAGATACTAAACCATTTACCTATGTACAGTATATATATACTTATTATCGTGTGTGGTGTACTTTCGTGGATCAGAGCTTGCTTGAGAGAGACCCATGTGATAGAGGAATAGGAATTATATTTTTGTGATCCCCTAGAAAAAAAATGTAGATCAAGAGACTATCACTGTAAAGACAAGAAATGTTATATTAATTAAAATAAAATAGAACAACATTAGATGAAACTTCTGAAAACTCAAAACCCAAGAGTTAATCCCAATTCAACGTAATAAGAAAACATTCCTATGAATAAATGTCGTAATCAATTCCCATCACGTACTTTCGGGTTCAATTGCCCAGTAATGGCCCGCTAGCCCGCCTCGCTTGCATTCATAAAATATGTGCAATCAATTAGTAACCCAACCGTGTGTAATGGCTGTGTGAAATCAGGTCTAATTGTCGTTATTAATTGTTATTTCTCCTTATCAAAATGAGGACAGTTTTCGAGGACCTTGAAATACGAAGAGCATTTGGGACACGCCCTTTTAAGTTACCTAATGCCACTGACATAATTATTACTTATATCAATGCCCATATTTACACACCAAAATCTCTCATTGGGTCGGAAAGCACGTTAAGCCGTTGGTCCCGGCTGTAATTTGAAGATCTTTGACAGTTGTTACGGGTCGTCAGAAGCCAGAACGTCTGACAATAGTCTTACTAAGGAGTATCGTGTTACCTAGTAACTGGGTTGTGGAGGTCAGATAGGCAGTCGCTCCATGTAAAATACTGGTATTCAGTTGCATTCGATTAGACTAGAAGCCAATATAAAATGGCTAGGCAGATGATGTGATGACTGATATTCATATCGTTGACATTAGGCATTGATTACCTAATGTCAACGATATGAATATTAGTGATGGATTAACATTTAAAATGAAGGATAGTCTTTTATTATCGCCTTTTGGCATGACGACACATTCGAATAATTATGTAAATAAAAAAAAAAAAATTAAACCTATACTCGTAAAAGCAATTTTCAATCAACAACAACTCACCAAAGAAATACTCAAAAGAGTTTCACTTACAATATAGAAAACTATACAAAAATAAGAAAACGAAATGAAAATAAACAGAAAATTGCGCTTACATTTACAATTGAGTGGTTTTGTTGTAACCCGACATTGACATTCACTTGCTTTGAATATTTTTATCGTGAAATAAAAATAAGTCCATGCGTTTTTACAAGGTATTGCGTGGAACTGTGGTGACATCGGTGATATTAAAATTTACGCAAATATTGTGGGCTTTTGTAATAAACATTGCGGAGAGAGCATGGATTTATGTTTCTGTAATATATTGTGCTGAAACTTTAGTGGTATTGCAAATTTATTTGGCTTTTTGTGCTGTGATAGGGTAATAGGTAGATATTGATTGATTTGATAAAAATATGTCTCAGTGAAATATTGTTTTGAAAAGCTAGCATGAAACGGAAACGATTTGGTCGCCAAAAGTTTATATTCCAAGGTCAACTTCAAAATCAATAGTTGTTGTATTGGCATTTATGTTTATTACCATAAAGCTATTATTATTCTAATATATTTTATTTTTTTAATGTACCATTTCCATTAATATTTGTTAATTGTTAATCATAATAAAAAATATTAGCGTATGACTGTCATAAACATTTATGTAGATTAACGTAATGGCTAATAAGCATTAATCAGAACAATCTTAATTATGACAGTTTAATGAGACTTCTACCTTCTTCAGTTTAATGTTAAATATGCTTGAGAAAATTCGTACGTTTATAACTGTTAAGCAAAAACATGTATGCTCTTGTTATTTTTGTATTTTAACATCTTTTTATACCATGTTTTTAAGCAAATAAATACTATTCTATTCTAATAATAAAATTACCATGATTAATTATTATGTACACTGCTTTAAGACTTAGGTAGAACTTAGGAAGTAGCTACTTAATACATTTAAGTCATAATGGTCGTTTCCAGTAAGGAATTTGTGAAACCACTTTGCCTGAATATCATAATATAGAAATTCTGTTAAGGAAATCCTAATCCTATATAATTTATGAGGAAGAAGAAGGCGAGTAATTAAATGCTTAACATGAAAACGTATGTCTAAGTTTCCTAAAGTAACCTTTGAACGATTGTATGTTTCACATGTACTCGGAAAAGCAAAGATAAATATTAATGGAATTGCTTGCTAAGCCACTGAGCCAATAATACTCAAACCCGTTTTCCGGAATGTCTTTATCCACAAGATATAAGTCTTAAGTTATTTTCGTTTGCCTGTCACTACCTGAGAAAAACGTGATTCTCAGGTACGTCCGTGTTTAAAATATATTTCGCTTTTTTATTGGATAACAAATCATTAATATTCAGGGTTAGGTCTCAGAATATCTTGTAGTCTGAACCTGTTCAAGATGGATTTTTTCCTTGAGAAATTATCTTCGATCTGTAGTTAATTATGGAGACTACAATTACTCACGGTAATGCTACTTTTAATGCAAATTCTTGTTGTGTATTGACATGTGTATTACTTGTTTTGCGTTTAAATATGTAAATGGTGTTAATAGCATAATACGCTGAGATGATTAAAATATTTCTTAAATTACTCTGTTGGTGATCTGATATTGATCTTACAGTTTAATATTCTTGTAAGTTGATAGTATTATTATTATTATAGTATTCATTGCAGCTATAAATAGAAGGTTCTAGTTCTTTATCTTTTTCATCTTTAAAAGAAGTTTCTTCTCTATCTTCATTCGTATCACTTCTTATCTTGTTTTAATTCAAGATTCCATTTATTTTAGTTAGATCTTGGATGTCTAGACTAACAACAGAAAACGTTATACTTTTTACGATATCTGTCAGATTTTCTTTATCATTACCTCCCTCTTTCTCAAAAGTTTCAGGTTCCATTTCCAGCCCAAGCTGATGTTCCTTTAACATTAGATAATTAAAAAAAACTAAATTATCCATCACATAACACATCCAACAGAGCATTATAATCATAGGTCAGTGTGATCTCGACCCTTGCTGCATCAGCGCGATGCACTGGTGTCGTAAGTCTCGAGTGACTTTCACTTCTTGCGTCATGCGAGCGAGTCGGTTTGGGTACGTCTAGATAATCATGTGTTACATTATGCCACGAGCTTTTGTTGATGTATTGATTGATTGGTGATGTTTTATGTTAGACCGTTAGCTAAAGGTTAGTTTGAAATTTAGAGGGATACAGTTACGTTGTAATAATAAGTAAGTAAATGAAGCATGAATGGTAATAGCTCAAGATTGAGACTTATGGAAAATCACCGCGAAGACATTTACCCAAAAAATATTAAAAATGGGTAAAAGAAGTGAAATAGTGTTAGTGCGTAATTAGTACAAATAAATTACATTAAGTTTAAAATAGCAGAACAGATTCTTAGTAGTTCTCTTGAAATTTCCTCGATAGCTAAGATACTTTTCAGTGACAAGAGACATTCTTGCAAAATTGTATCTGACGAAGTAGATTTTTACCAAATATTACAACCAAAACAAAATTTACTGCTATATAGAATGACTGCCTACTCTTACCTACAGTACATCTATCAATTATTGCCTCTGTATCGTCAAGTGATCTCACTTCTGTAAGAGATACAACTCACATGGGTTATTTGAATGCAATTATTTACGTTGCGTCGCAGACGTTACATGATCTCCGGGTCGTGTGAGGCAGTTTTATAATATCTGCTACTTGGGTCACTTGGTGACACACTTTACTTGGTACGTTAATACAGTGAGATAGTATTTAAGAAAAGAACGTTAAAGATTTTAGTTCTAGAGGTGGCTCTTGAGAAAAAAACGAAGCTTAAGGGTCAATTGGGCGTAAAAATCATTTCGACTTTCATGTTGTCATGAAGTTATGGAAATTAACCAGTATTGTTAATTGAAGGAATAATGTAGGTTTTCTGTAATGGAGAGTATAGACTTCAAAGTTTTCACTTGGTACAAGATTCAATATGTTCATAAAAAAATATCTCTCTGCTCGATAACTCGTTAGCAAATCATGGATTCTATGACTTTATTACGTATTTTGATTATTTCGATATATTTAGATTTAAGTATTTCATACATATGGACAGTGAAAAGGTCAAGATTAAATTCTATAGAATTGTAGATTTATGATAATGTCATGAACTTGATATTAATCAGGTCAGCTTTTTTAGCATAAATTCATAGAAGATTCGATAATCTACGTAGACATTTTCTGAATTACTATTTTTTATAAGGCTTAAGTCGCCAATCTTGAATATTTAAATCACGAATTTCGATCGGTTTAATAAATATTAAAATACAAGCAAATTAAAAGAATAATACTATGTAATACTACTAATTATGTTAATATTATACGGCCTTGACAATTAGAGTTGAAAACCGCTAATCCGTAAATGTCAATCTAAATATTCAGTTAGTGATGTAAACCGGTGCGCATCCGTAGGTATTTTTGAGCACTATATATTAATTAATTCAGTATCTACCAATAAGTATAGTATTTTCAAAGAACACTACTAATAATAGTGATGAAAATAAAAGTATTTTAATTTTATTCAAAAATTTTGTTCCTTCTCTACGCGTTACAAAATAGTTTTCAAAGTTCAACATAGTCTTTAAATGAAAATATTTTTCATCATTTAACAACTAACAAACAATTCATGTCATGAAAGTGAACAAAAAGAATCGAACACTCAAGCCGGCGCAAAAAAATATTTGCACAACTCAAGCAAAGAAACCGATCACAACACTATTCGTAACATATCGAGCAGTCGAGAACACTCGAATGTATGTCACCTCTTATAAACGTTACATAAGTATGTACGTATACTTATGTAACACAAACTTGCTCTGTATCTCAGAAGGAAAAACTTACTTATTTACCCAAATCGGCTTTCACTGACCAGTCCGATTTTTGGGCAAACCTCTCCGACCAGAACCGATTCGGACGAACGATTCTGTAACTAATCTAATTAGGTAGTTAATGAGTTAATATTTATTGCTGCGAAGTAATAACTTTGTAAAATAATGATGGATGGTGAAGGAAAACATCGTGAGGAAACTGGCATGTCCTAGAACCAAAAATTCGAAGACATGTAACATCTACCAACCCGCACTGGGCCCGCGTGGTAGATTACGGCCCACTACCTCTTACAGAGAGGAGGCCTGTGTCCCAGCAGTGGGAACATTATAGGCTGATTATGTGTGTGTGTATGTGTGGTACCTTTTGAATTGTTTTGGGTCAACAGTGTTAAGATGTTGCTGTAATGTTCACGTGTATAACACTACACGATAAGGGCGCGTTTTGGTAATAATTTTTGAAATAACGATGTTTAATGTTTTGTAGAGACCGTAAAGTTATTTTAAAAATAACAAATTCCAACAATCATTAACATTATCATTAACCTGCCCTATTCCCAATGTATTTATTTATTGACGTGTCAAAGTGTTTGTACGAATCTACTTACAGAAAAAAAAACATTTTTTATCATTTTTTAGGGGTCGGCACAACATTCAAATTCAAATTTATTTATTTGTAACATGGCCTCTTCCTCCATACTTCTCTATTAGTCGTCAAACAAACAAATTGCAACAATAACACCTTGAATTTTCCCAACTGCAGTGCGTTAAAAGAAGTATTTCAAAGCATTGGAAACCACATAAATTCTTCTTCCGCAAAGAATACAACTTTCCCCAATAATTCCCGAATCTTAAAAAAAACAAGTCACTAAAGTAACCTTCCTTTCACAGGTGCACAATTCAAATGCCCAAACAAGGACGGCCAGTACGAGGACGAAGTTCAATGTGACAAGTTCTACGAGTGCGTGGATGGCAAGGCGACCACCAAGCTGTGCCCCGATGGCCTAGTGTTTGACCCTACCATCAGGAAGATCAACAAGTGCGACCAGCCCTTCAATGTAGACTGTGGAGACAGGACTGAGCTGCGTAAGTTATTTGGATTATTTTATTTTGTGTATCCAGGGTTTTCACTTGCTCTTTTCAATGACCCAAGTTTTTCTTCTACAAGCTGGTCTTTTGTCCAATTTAGTAGCAAACCTTGCCTACAGTTCAAGAGAGCCAATCTAAGCAAAAGCTTTATTGCTTAGCTTGACTCTCTTGAACTGTAGGCAAGATGTGCTAGTAAATTCTCACTAGACTGTGAAATCTTAGTAGAGATCATTCAAAAAGAGAGAGTTGTGTTTCTGGGAGTGCTTAGTGGATAATACAGACAGATAAAAAAAAATCGACATAATATTTACTAGAACGCGTGTAACTGCTACCACGAGCAAACGCGGTAATTTTCGAAATAATAAAAAACTTAAACAATCGTATTCGTAGAACTCATACCACAATAAAACTTATGGTACCAATAAAACACTGTTCTCGAAAGCGAATTACAAAAGCCACAGGAGGAAAAATTATCAACTAATTCTGTTGTCCAACTGCAAGTTAGATCAAATGTCTGTATGAGGTCACTTGCGACAATTCTCATGAAGTGAAGGTATCCTGTCTACCTTTGACCGACTAGGTCGTGGCGACACGCGGCTGACTTTCTAGGCCAACGGGTAGACAATTCTAGACATTCATATGTGCGTATTTGAAATGTGTAATAGCTCCGGGTATGTCATTTGTTTATTTATATCTTGTGTCGATAGGTGGAAAAACTTTCCGTAGATTTCAGCTTAAAGATCGAAAGAATAAACTTATAAGTTTAAATAAAAATAACTTATAAGTTATAAGTTAAATAAGTTATAAAGTTAAGTTAAGTTATAAGTTAAATAACTTATAAGTTTAATTGTCAGCTGCTTTTCATCATCTTTCTGTTCTTGTCCCATGTTACTTGGGTTCAGAGCATCACTTTTTCTTCTATCCCTGTCAACCCTCACGCAAACCATTTATTTTGTGAAATACCTGCCGGCAATACGGATTGAATGGTAATTCATATTGCAAGTTGGTATTTCATCAAATAAGTGGTTCCCTATGAAGGTTTTACGAGTTAATTTTACATGTTGACCGTTACTTTTCCCAATTATTTCGAAAACGTAAACGATTCTACGCACATTCTGAGTAACAACATTTACATCGGAATGTATTGTAAAGCTATGAAGTTCGTTCAAATGTGTGGAATGCTACAACTTAAAGTTCGTGACTTGGAAGTTGAGTAACTTTGACAATGTTAACTTATGACTACCGAAATTAACGAAAATAACGATGTTTTGCTTAACGAAGTTGGCCAGATAACATGATAGAATATGGAAAAGCCACTATTAAAATTTAAATTAAAAAGTTATCTAATAGAGTTACATAAAGACGAAATAATATCGTCGATCACAAAGATAAAGGCATAAACCAAAACATTTATAAATGTCCGGAACTAAGGTACATAACAGGCGTAAATAATTAAAAATAGCTGGTCTCGACACAACTGAGTAACTGAGTGAAAGAGCTCAAACCCAATTGACTTCCTGAACTTTGTAATGCAGCTGTCATTTCCTAGGTTAAATGACCATCTATAATCAAGGCCAAGTCACCAACAATATTCAATGCCAGATCAATCAGACTCCTTGCATTCCTACTCTGAAGGCAAAATCAAGTTTTGAAATATTCGAATTTCGAACAGTAGTTTACATTGGTTTTGATGTGCAACTGTAATTTATGGACCAATGTTATTAAAATGCAATAGGTCACACGAAATGCTATTGCTATTATTTTTAGATTGTTTATTTTACGGTTTGCATAATTGGTTTTATGAGCCGCATTTTTTGTGATCTTTGCATAAGCTTTCAATTGACGGTTAATTAGCGTAGCAAATGTGTTTGTCAAACAACTCTTCAGGATTGTTGAGTACCTCGAAGAACGCATCTTCCTCCCGTTGTCTCTGGTAGCATCATTGAACATACTCACTCTCATTTTTTCTTTGCAGAACCGGCCAAGTCTAACGACCACTGCCCTCGCCGCAACGGTTTCTTCGCCCACCCTGACCCCACCGTCTGCAACATCTTCTTCAACTGCATTGAAGGCGACTCCACTGAGGTTAAGTGTACCGCTGGTCTCCACTTCGACGAGTACTCCGGAACCTGCGTGTGGCCCGACTCCGCTGGCAGACAAGGATGCAAGGCTCAAGAGAGTGAGTATTTTGTTTCGATATTCTCTTTTTGAATGCTGTAGTGTCTGAATATGTGAATTATTTCAAGTTGTTTCTTCCTTCTTTCTTATCGGGCCCCTTTATAGGAAAATAGCCATACTGTAGCAAATAGACGACTTGGTCAGCAAGTTCAGTAAAGTTGTTGACTGTCCAAGATGTGCTGGACGTAGAACGTACTTAAGCATCGTCTCTCACGTCGTTTATCACTCGTGGATATTCTTTGATTCTTGTGTGAAATTTTATCAATGTTTTCTGTCACAAGTTTAGTCTTAGTATGCCTTTCAAACTAGTCAAGATATCAATATGTATTCTAGAAGCATTTCATCGAGCAGTTCCAAAAATTGTAATTCTAACCTACCCATATCCTATTACAGAGAAACTCAAAGACGGTTTCGAGTGCCCCGAGTCACCAAAGCTCGACTCCCAAGGTCAGATCGTTGCCCACCCGAAGTTCCCCCACCCCAACGACTGCCAGAGGTTCTATGTGTGCTTGAACGGCGTTGAGCCCCGTGACCTTGGCTGCCAGGCTGGAGAGGTCTACAATGAGGAGACGGAGAGGTGTGATGCGCCTGATAACGTGCGCGGATGGTGAGTTCATTTGACATGACTTTTTAAGCTAATATAATTATAGCGTCAGTTTAAACCTGAGGGATAGGCAGAGGATCACTATTTGACCTGCTAACTGCAATATACATTCCTGGCGGTATTTATTTCTAACTCTTTGGGGCTTATGTGGTAAAACAGTAATTTGAATACGGACTGTAGTGAGGTAAAAATTATTTGATGTAAGTTTCTGGGTAGCGATGGAATCAATTCACAGCATGTAGGTTTGTTTGGTAACCGTTGTATGATTGTTCATGCAAGTTTTGAATGACGACTGAGCTAATGGAATCCCTACACTATAAATATCTTCCATTCAATATTAAAATCATTTTCTAACCAGTTTAATTTGATTATAGTAATAATAATAATAAATTTAATTCAAGTAACAAGACTCAACGTGTTGGTAACAAAATACTTACAAACTATGTTAGCAAAACATTAAAACAAACAAAATGTGACATCACTGCTGCAAGGCCCAGCTGATACCCTGCAGCAGTGGTTCACAAAAGCACAATCTGCTTGATTGCCTGCTTGCTACCATAGAATAAAATATGCAATTAAAAAAAACTTTTTTTGCTTCAATATTCAGAATCATAATTGTCAAGTTTAGAAAGTCCCCGTTTACAAACACATAGTATAAGTATGTTTATATTATAAGAAATGTAATCTAATTCTAATTTTTCTGTTTTAGTGAGGACTGGTACAAAGAATCCGAGGACGCCGCCCCCGCACCCAAAACGAGATCTTAAGACCTAGTGTTATCGTAATATAGTTGTATGTTAAGACTTAATAAGTTAAATACATTTTAAGTTAAATATGTGCATTTTATTTTGTGACTATAACCTATGCGACTCTTTTGAAATCTGATACGATTCCACCAACATGAGCCAATGCCCATTTTCGTCCGTCTAACCATTTTTACTTAATCACAAAATCCTGATTTCCCATGCGTCGTTATTGACTGCATGAGTAATATACACAGCTTACTAGTTACATGCCGTCGGAAAACATTTCCAAGTTTTTAATAAAAAAAAAACAATGATTCCTTATGACCCAAATAAAAAAAAGTAATGGACAAAGATCAATGCCTTGTGGAATTCTCACTGTACTCCGATAACAACGAATGAAATGCACTCCTACACTGTATGCATGTGTGCCTAAACTAAAACATGACTTTTTGAGGGTTTGCTACACACAAAAGCATGACGAAAACCAGGTCACAAAAAAAATTGTGGTTAGAACGCGATTTTTTTAACCTTCAATTAAGATTTTCAAGAGAACTCATATATTATGAAAGGGCTTTATTGGACCCTTATGCCGGCCGCTCTATATCATACTGAACTCGTGCTCTGTGCCTGTCGATCGAACGTCCGTTCAAAGTAATGAAGTCAAATGACACGTAGCAATGGCATGTATTAAATCGAACCTCAATTAATTCTCAATTTGCTTTCTTAAAAATATTATTAAACACTTATTTTTGTGAACTTCAAATCATTCCTATTGTGGGGTCCTAACCTAAACTGTGGCTAACTGTGAGAGAAGGCCAGAAAGTTAAAAAGAGGCTCAATTATTGCGTGCATTATTAGAAGCTCAATAAGTTTTTAGAAGATCAGTTAAATAATATTTCCCATAATCATGGCCACTCAAAAGGCCTTGTAAAGCTACCTTGTTGCATCCTGCCTTCAGCGATTTAAAACGGAAATATTGTTCATTATCATTACAGTGAATCGCCAAGACGAGCCAAGCGAAGCGCAAGGGCACTACCTACCTTTTCTCAAAGTGCTTCGTCGTTTTTGAGACCCTCATAACTTGGGTTTGGATTATACCAGATAAACAAAATTCTTGGGATATGATGTCGAACATATAAAGTCTAAATTGCATATCTTTTATACTTTAGATTTTATTGATATCTAAAGAACCCCGATTTCGTCACTGAATCACTCACTGATGATCATCAAAATTCTTAGGGTACTTACTGAAGTCCTAGAAAGCTGAAATTTGGTATGTACTCTACACCTTAGTCAAAATATGTGCCGTTCCGTTACTACAAGAACTATTGTATAACAGACAAGTCCTAGTTCATTACAGTGAACAAATTGTTCACCTTACGCCCATGTGAATGTAGCGAAATGGCTAAGCCACATATTTTGACTAAGGTGTAGAGTTTGTGAAGTTAGGGCTTGTAGAGTTAGGCCGTGTAGAGTTAGAAGCTTGGCTCAACATGAGATTTGATAACTTTTGACCGTGCAAGCCATGTGGTATCGTCTTGGCAAAATTTTACATGAAAATGTTTTAGGTGGGATATCTCTTTTCTCCAGTCGTATTATGGGATACTTATACAAAACAAGAACAGGCAAATATTAGGAACCAAAACTTTCCAAATAGTCCCCTAATTACTATTCTTCAAAATATGCTGCATCAAGTGAATCCATATGTGCAAAGTTTTCAATCAACCGCATTAGAATCTCCTCCACTAGGAAAAAACAATAATTACAATATTTGTCATTAACGCAGACAACCGAACATCGTGGCAGATACAATGCCACAAAGGAATTTGAAGCTATTTTAGTAGATCAAGAATGCGATCGTCGTAATAATATAAATTTCTAAGTGGTGCAAGATTACACTAAATTCCGCGCGGACTAAATAAGTACCTAAGTTCCGATTTTCTATTACTGCCAAATAGCAAGTAGCATAGACATGTCACATGTCTATCTGCTTATGTGAATCCATTACACAACCCAACCCACGCAACAATTAACAAAGACGGAAAAAAAAACATGCAGAATGAAATATAACAAATGTCTCATTGTAACGCATCATCTAACTTATTGTTAGACAACTATAAAATTAGTCACATCCTCTCACTATGGGCTTTGTACTGTTTAACTTGTAACTATGTCATACACAATAAGCTTTTAAAAATCAGTTCTCACTGCACGTAGGAAATATAATGTAATAGTGTAGAATACAATGTGCGTGTGAATATGTTGAGGAGAGTACTCCTCAACATATTCACACGCACAATGTATTCTACCAATGTATTGTACTTGTTCTTGAACGAGATGTAGGAGGCATTGACGGCAGGTTTAGGGTTTGCCAGCGATAATTTCTATCTATTACACTGATGCCCGTTTTCCCTAATACTAGCTTATATAACCATAATCAGCCTATACCGTTCCCACTGCTGGGACACAGGCCTCCTCTCTGTGAGAGGGAGTGGGCCGTAATCTACCACGCGGGCCCAGTGTGGGTTAGTAGATTTCACATGTCTTCGAATTTATGGTTTTAGGACATGCCGGTTTCCTCACAATGTGGAAAACATTCGCCGTTTTGAGAGCAGTGGTGATGAAATAAATTATACAAAGCAAAGCGCCTGCCTGAGTTCGAATCCACGACCTACAAGTCGTAAGTCGAGGCCGCTACCACTGGGCCACCACTGCTCTCTACTCCATTAATTAATACTAGGCGACACCAAAGGCAACATCTAATAGTTTTGAACTTTCGGTGCTGTGCCGAGCATTGAAAATCACTTTTATTTAGGCATTAATTTAGGTGTCGCTTAGTGTAAATGAAAGCGGGCATGAGACATGCGTTATCTTATTAGTACCTACCAACGCGCACTGCCTGCGGGGTGGAGTACGTCTTGCGCCTTCTCGCAGAGGCCTGAATCCCAGCAGTGGAACAAATTTTACCTTATAGGTTGATTTTATGTATCATGTACACAGACACATCGGTTATCATGAATAGGCATGCTAAAATTAAGATGCAAGGGAAGGCAATCTTAATCACACAGCTTATTTAAGATATTGGTGATCTTAGTTAGTTGTACATCAATAGCTTCCACCTATACACCTATATACTGCAGGCCGCGGCAATCCACTGGATACGCGAGGCAAAGCACTGGTCGATGTTGCGAAGCTCGAGGGAGGCATGTATCCAGCAGTGGACGTATTTTGGCTAAAATGATGATGATGACTTATTATTTTTATTATTTTATTGGTCCTTTAATTTTTTAAAATAAAATGTTTTATTTATACAATGCGTAACTGAATTAATGCACATTATAAAAGTAGTTTGTTCAGGAGCATTTACTAAATCGATTTCTGTCATTTTTAATAGAGGTAATTTTTTATCCCAGAAATAATTATAACTACTGACAGACACAAAACAAACAAACAAGTTTGTTTTTACTACAGTAAAAACAAACTAAAATGGACGAAATACCTACTATGCTAGACCCTTATGTATACGTGTAATGTGACCACAATTTTCTCTCACAATCAGTACAATTAATCTAAAAAATAAACAATGTTAAATAAATAAACACATAATAGTAAAAATTCAGTTTATGTATAATAATTATAACATAACATTCTAATTGGGGTGTTTGGGGTGTGCTTTAACTCCGGGACAAGTTGTATATATCGTCGTATCTGCATAGCCTTTTCCCAACTAAGTCAAAGTCAAAGTCAAAGTCAAAGTCAAATTATTTATTTCAAATAGGCACATAAAAGGCACTTTTGAACGTCAAAATTAACAAAAAAAAAAATAGAATTGATTCTAGTTGCCCCTTCCAAAAGGTAGTTTCGTATGGAGAAGAATGGGCAAGAAACTCCACCGTTACTCTTTTAAATGTTTTATAAAATTTTGTATAGATTTAAAAATTAAAATTTTAAAATTACATGTGAAGACGATGCACCTAGAATAAAATTACTATACCAAAATAGGTAAAAAAAAATGAAAATAAAGCAATGACAGATAAATTAATTATGTGATAGGTACATGATGCTCACATATTTACAAATATTGTAAAAGTATACTTTTCCTAAAAATAATAAATAAAGTAATAGGTCAGTGTGTGAGTTAAAGTAATCACAGAATTTAAATTCAACATTGATTTATTATTTGTATCAAATAATAAATTGTACAATTAAAATAGCAACCAGTTTCATTTTGTCTTGACTCTAGATTGTCCTATGGAGCTGGACCAGCATGTTTCCAAGCATTCTTATCTTATCTCACAAGGTATTTTGTTGTAACATTTGACACAGTACCCAGTACCAGTATAAAAGATGTATGTACTTTAGATAATCTGAAAAATGGTTGATCTATTTTATCTTTATTTCTAGTATTAAAATTATGTCTATCACTTATTTTATTAACTATGTTGGGGTCGGCTTCCAGTCTTATCGGATATAGCTGAATACCAGTATTTTACATGGAGCGACTGCCTATCTGACGTCCACAACCCAGTTACTGGGTAACACGATACCCCTTGGTAAGACTGGTTGTCAGACTTTTGAGCTTCTGACGACCCGTAACGACTGCCAAAGATCTACAAATGGCAACCGGGACCAACGGCTTAACGTGCTTTCCGAGGCACGGAGGGGTCTTGGTATGTAAAGAAGGTCACCCATCGACGGACCAACCGCGGCAAGCGTAGCTTAACCTGATCGATCGACCCGTGCGGCTGTTATTACTTAGCCACAAGCCCCCCCCTTAGCCCCTACAACCCCCACAATCCTTACATGTTGTATATATATATTTATTTAAATTGCAATTATAACACCTTTATAGACTCATCCAAGGCGATGTTATAAGTCACATGTCTACATAAAATTCCATAAAATAAAATTATGATACACGTCTGCCCAGCTTCCTGAAATAGCAACCACTTTTACAATACTATCATCCACCAAAAAGTCTTAACGAAGGAATCTTTGACTGCAGGAATTGGCTCCAGCTCCCACGTTATTCCACAAAATTTTAAAGTGGCAGCTGTCAAACCACAACATTTTCAGATAAATTCAAGACACTGCTGGTTACATTTTCCATAATTGGTATTAAATTGAACATGATTCTCGTTATTTCCACACGCTAGGAAGACAGTGCTGTTGGCATTTGACATGCGTGTATCTGAGTATAGCATTTGACCCTCATTTGACATTTATATGACCTTTAACTATCGTCAATGTGAATACGTTTATGTAAAAGCTGTTATGTGTAAAGGTGGTTTGGTTTCCATCGTACATAGAAACAGTGATAACTTCAGGGAAAAAATGGTCCTTATTACAACATTTGAATTAATTATTACTATGTTATATCATACCAGACTGTATACTTGTATCACAAAGACATAGATAGCTTTACGAAAATAATACTTCCTACAAAAATGTTTGTGCCATAGACTTCGTATAAAAATTGCCAAGAAAGAGATAGTACGAGTAGTATAAATAATTATTCTAGTGGCTATGAAATTTTGAAAGATTAGTGTTACACCCACATATATTTTTTGTATTCAAATTGCATTTTTTTTTGCGAATAGATAATTAATTCATACATGATCAACCTTGACATCATAAAGCAGACCCTGCAGTTTTTATCCGGAACAACCCGTATCTGAAAGTACAATAACAACATAAGTAAACCTAAATCATTCGATAATAACGCACAATATTAAAAAATCCTTTCAAATCCTTAAATGCATGAAGTGGTTTGCAAAGGTCGACAACCTCAGTAATATGTTCCAATCTAAACTCAGGTATTTTTTATTTTTAGTGGCCTCCAAAATCGTTCACCTTGTAAACTGGAAGACCTCTGGTTACTGCGGATTGCAGTTGGGGATCAGTGGAGATAAAATGAAACGTTTTGCTTACTTTCAACTTAATGCAGATTTCAATGAAAGAGTAGACTGAGGATGACGGTACTAATGGCACCCAGACTGCAAAATTTTTATCTACGCCATGTCCACAGATAATATCCTAAGACTTATTGTTAATAGGCCCTTGGTGGCTTCACAAGGGCTTTTATATCTTGACTCTAATGTCCTCCAAGATAGTTCAAGCTATTACCGAACTGTGCTGTTAAAGCTGATTGATACTCAGTTATTCCGTAAGTTCTTGATCCTTAGAGTCACAGGAGGAAGAGAAAAAGAGTAAGAGGAAAAGGAAAAGCTGGAGATTTTTCCTTTTTCCAACCTTTGGCTCTATGAGTAATAGCTCTATGAGTTATGACACTTTATGGACAAATAATAAATGGTTTGCCCATAAAATGCCATAACACGAGCACTTAAAATTATCGACAGTCTTCCTGTTTGACTGGTTAATTAAGTAACTATAAATTGTGATCAGCTACGTCCGCCCTTAGGGCAGTAGCAGTAATGCTTGCAAAGGAGGAGGCGGGACGGTTGGGGGAAAGGCAAATTTCGCGCCCTCTCGCCCCTAGCCACCGCAGGAGACGCCCTGGGCGTCTGGAGTCCCAGGCGGATTTCCGGCCACCGTAGGCGCGGGCTTGTGGACGGTGAGCAATGGGTAGCTCACCGTCCAGTAAGGACCAGGCTCGAGTCAACGGCGCGTTGTGTTCCACGCGCGCCTCAAAGAGATGTCGTCAGCACAAGTGTCCACTAGGGCCGATTCCTGCCGGGGTCGCGGGAAGGTACTAAAGGGTCACCGAGGCCCCTGGTAACACAGGCAATGGAAGGAATACGGGTGGGTTTTAGTCAGTAAGAGTCTGACACATCCTCCCGCTCCGCCCAGAGCGGGAGAAGTTATTTGATAATTACCCACCCAAAAAAAAGTTACTCTACATTTGCCCGCAAATGGACGTGATCGCTTTTAATATAACAGTGATTTTCGAAAACGGAACCCAATCATTCATAATACTAATAGCAATACACAAACTGAAAATCGCTCTTTTTATTTTATGTTAAACGAGTACAGTCATTATGAGATTTTAATGATGATATCACGATTCGGTTTTATTTGAACTGCAATATCTAAAAAGTAATTAAAGCATAATGTAATTTAGATATATATCTAGATTTTGAAACTGACGACTACAATAAAGGTATTATTATTTTATTTTTGTATTGGGTTTATTTTAGTGTTTGGATTGGTATATTTATTTATTTGTAATATATACAGATTAATGGTGCCGAAATCTTTGATGCCCTGAATATGAAGGTTGAAAGTCTTTGTTCAGCAAATTATATCGATTCGTAGTCTTGTATAATAAAATGTTACCTAGACAACAATTTTTAAATATAATACACAGCTAACACTTAATTTTATATATTCATCATCATCATCATTCCAGCCGAAAGACGTCCACTGCTGGACATAGGCCTCCCCCAATATTGGGGGGCCATAATCGCCACGCTTGGCAGGCGGGTTGGCGATCGCAGTATGGTGTTAAAATGCATAGAGAACTCTGCTGCCCATTCTCTAGTAAGTCCCTCAGTCGCCTTTTACGACACCCATGGGAAGAAATGGGATGGTGCTATTCTTTACGTCCGACACCACATGGAACTTTATATTATGTATAAGTAAATAAAAAAAAGGGAAGAGCTCTTTGGACATCAACATCATTATCTAGAAAGATGTCGCATATTAAATAATAAAATATTAACAGATTTTCCACGTAGTTACACCATTTTTAATAAGAAATGGGATATTTTCATATAAGGTGCAACAACTCGACTTACTTGTGTCTTTAATAGAACGAGTAAGTAGGCATTATAAAGAATTTTATTACGGAGAAAATTTTGAAATGAACAAAAAAAAACTTTTTAATCTTATTGTAAATAGTCACACCTATTTACATTAAGATTAAAAATATATATATTTTTTTTCATTTAAGTATTTTCTTAAGATTTTAACCTTTAAGTTTCACTCGTGTGCAAATATGTAGTTCCTTAACAATTTTTATTTATCATTTAGTATTTAAAATGTGGATAACGACGTGAGCCATACATATGTAAACTCTTTTTTTGTTCTCCCTACCTGTTTATTAAGATATTTGTGTAACTGTTTGTTTTCCTGAATTAAATAAAAAAATAAAAGATAAATAACCTCATTAATCTGAACACTACCATTCATCCATATTCATATACTACTGCAAAAAACAATCCCTGGTCACCTTACATGGGAGTTCCAGTTTCATTTAAAAATGTCAACCAATATTTATTTATATGGTTTCAACAGTAGTATATCATTGGTGACAGTTTGACAATGACAGCGCATGTATTTCGTTGCAGCAAGAGTGACTTTCGTAGAACAAGTGCTATCACTGACTGTACTTACATAGTACCTGTTAGTACTTGAGTTATACTTTTTGGCATGCCTTTGTAAAGGAACTTATTGAACGCAAACAAGGGACCTTAATTACAATTTATTGTATCTCATTGGTAACCGATTTGTTGATAATTTATTTATATTTAATATACAATTAGCAATGGACTCAAATGTGTTAGTAACAGTATCTCTTAACAACTATGTTAGTAAACGTAATTTACACACTTAATCTAACACTGCAACATAGTTATGAGAATCCTTGCTACAAGCTCAACATCGATGTGGAAGGCTTGCAGCAGCGATTCACACACAAGCAGTCCAGTCTGCTCGCGACACACTGCAGTATAATGTTGGGGCTGGCACGCGTCGCGCGCACCCGGAAGGTGCATCTTTTTCGCATCTTAGCGTTGAAGCCATCGACAGGAGCACTTAATGAACTTATTATGATCTCATTGTGGAGGTGATCATTTGATTCTTTTGAATATTGTTGAAAAGAAAACCACGAAAGCAACATGATTAATCTGAACTGCGGCCAAATCGACTAAACTCATTTGATTTAATTAGAAGCCGTGTGCTCGGTGGGATTTCCCATCGGCAAAAATGACGAATTTCCGTACAAATTTTCATCCCCTATTTAACCCCTTTACCCCTAAAGGGGTTAAATAGGGGATGAAAATTAATTAAGAGAGGAGTATAAGGACCTCTTGTACAAAGGCTGTGCAGTATCTCGTCTCACTGTTCCAGCGTCTCTGCCATTATGACGATGCCATCGGAAAAACGAAGGTGTGAGATGTATTCGCCGTTTACGTTGATACCCTGTCCAGTCCAGTCCAGCGTCTTAAAGACGTCCTCTATCGCATTGGTGACCAGTTTCGGGGATATCTCAACCCTTTGCCTCACCCCCTTGAGCAGTTGGATAGGGCTGTTTTTTATCCTGGATCTGGACAGTCATCGTTGCAGCGTCATACAAACACCTCAATACTTCAATGTAGCGCTAATAAATTCGACATCGTTGCAGAGAGATCAGAACTGCCCATATTTTGATGGAGTCATAGACTTTCCCGTAGTACACAAATGCCATACACAGCAAGTGGTTGTGCTCTTCGGTCTTCTGAACAATCTGCCGAACAATATGGATGTGGTCTACAGTACTGAAGCCTATTCGAAAACCAGCTGTTCTGGTAGCTGGAACTCGTCAAGTCTCCTGGCGAGACGCGAGTGGTTCGTGATGACCCTCGAGAAGAGCTTGTAAAAGTGGCTCTGAAGTGAGATGGGTCTATATTTCGTCAGCAAGGTTTTATGGCCTTCTTTGAAGAACAGTACCACCGCACCTCTGCTCCACGCCTCCGGCGTTGTACCATCTTGGATGATCCAAGAGTTGAAGAGACTCGCTAGCTCGCTCAGGACTGGAGCCCCGCCTGCTTTAAGGAGCTCTGTCGCTATTTCGTCATCACCAATTGCCTTGTTGTTCTTTAGCTGCTTATGTTACGTAGATGAATTAATTTTATTGGGAGCTCCTAATCAAGCGTTCAAACTAATATTAAGAGCGATTTATTATTAAAATATTATGTTAGTATGCTTATATGAATATGAAACAGAACCTGAAATAAAATAAACTGTTAACTAACCGTAGAACACTGGAGAAAAATTACATAAGAGACTAATAAATGAAAAACAATTGCGCGTGCCAAAGCAAAATTCAATACTTTTGAAATTGTCCAATGCTGTAACATTAAAACTGAACTTTTTGTTTTATAAAAGCTATTAGTTATTTATTTATCCATCGTGCAAGTGTAGCAAATGGCGTGGTGCAAGGCAGTAATACGTTGTGCAAGTGTGTGCTGGTTATTTTTACGTTGCGCTTATGACCTAGCGCTGACTTAGGCTTACAAAATGTCTATCAATTAATTCTCTACCGAATACATTTTTTGTAGCAGTCAAGTGATGAAAAAATGGATAAAATGCGGTAATGATCATGGTTAACTCACGGGTACACAAGGACCAAATATACAAAAAAAACAATGGTTCAAATTTGGTCCTTCAATACGCTCATACGATATTAATTGATACGAAAAAGGTCCCGTTATTGAGAGGTACGCGACTGACTTAGAATAATAAATTTGTATGTTAGATGAAGGGAGAGAGGCTCTAGCAATACGTGATGAAAATTCCAAAGAGGAGTCTTCTTTTTTAAAGTTCACTACTGAATATCACGCAAAAGGATTTACTAATAAATCTACATTTTGTATAAGTAAATATATTGTATGGAGAATTAACACTAAATCCATTTACCTCGTGATAAAGTGCCATAGTTTAGTGAAAGGAAGTGTTCAGAGTAGTCTCATCATAGAGATGATTGATGTTCAGTATACACGCATAATTATGTAACATTACTGTTACTATCATTATGTTATTTTATTGCTTGTCTATCTGTAAAAAGAAAAGGTTAGCTTGCTTACTCCGAAACCCTGGGTCACTTCTAAAGTCCGGTAGTTGTAATTGACCGATTTTCGGGCGTAATTTGCTACTTTAAAGGCCCATGGTACAATCGCAATTGTTTTTCGAAATTATATATAGCAGCATACTATCGTCCAAAAGGTGATTCTTAAGACGCTGACAACACCTAAGCCGTGGTCATTGTCAGACTGCATAGAAAAGAAAGAGAAGCGCGACAAAGCTTATAATTTATTGCAAAATATGAAGCAATTATTTATTTACTCAAAATTGAGTTGAGTAATCGAAAATAAAAACAACCAAGTTCTGTATTCAAATCAGACGTTCTTGTTATTAATTAAATACGTAACGTACGTTGATATTTAATACATATATTTTGGATTGGAACTGAAGGTTACTTTAACGTTAGTTTGTATCGAGATATTTTTCAAAACGTGTTTTGGTAACAACCAAGTTCTGAGAAATATGTTCAAAATTACTATATATTTTTTCCGCTTTCACAAACTATACAGATTTGCCATTTTTTTTTTCTTAAGGGAAGCCTATTTTGGTCATTTGCTTCTTGTCAGCGCCTTAAGCTGTACATCGACTTGCAAGATGATGTTTAGTCCAGTTATGGTCGCAAGTTCACTGGTTTAAAGTTATTGACATAACTTATTATAAGCATAATATTTTACTTAAATTTAGAAAGTGTCAAAGCCGTATAAACTCTGATCAGGCCTAGCAAAATCTATTGTATCAACAGCACCCTCAAAGGTCAAACTTTCCAATTATGAAACGGTTTAGAAATCAGTTTAATGGCTGTGGACTGTGAAAACGCACAAAATTAGGTAATTGAGGCTAATTATAATTAGCGTGTACTAAAATTCTTTCAAACACTCGATTAGTTTGACGATTAATATCTTTGTTAGGACTTGCACAGAAGTTCTGACAAGACATGCATTTCTAAATATTTTTGTGTGCGTAGATTTGGTATGATTTGGAAGTAAGTACTGTGCAGCAGTTGTGGCCCAGTGGTAACGGCCGTGACTTACGAGTTGTAGGTCGTAGGATCGAACCCTGTTAGGCGCATGTCTTATAACCAAAAATTCGAAGACATGTCAGATCTACAAACCCACACCGGGCCCGCTCACAGAAAGGAGGCCTGTGCGGTGTGCCCCCAGCAGTGGTAACATTATAGGTTGATTAAGTTACTATGAAAGAATAACTAGGGGCACTTAAGTCATTAAAGTCCTAATGTACTGCAAAAAAAAAAAAAATATTTGGGATTTAAAATTGATGGAGAAGAAAACATGTGTTTTTTCGGTATGGCATCTCGCAGCTGGCATGGCACCTAGGAGGTTGTCAGCTGCTTATCCGAACTATCCCATGGTGCCTTAAGAAATACATGGATTCTTTTGGCAATAGTTAATGTTATAGTTGCTAATGACGAAATCAAAAAAAATGGATAATGATAATCCTTAATGGACTTTAAACACGGAAAGTCAGCAATACTTATTTCTTCAACCTTTTAGATTACAACATTGTTAAATTATCTCACCTATGCGTGTGATGCAAGTCTCTTGACAAGCAGTCATCGTGCTTGTTGGCACCGGTAAGGCCTGTTCCATATAAAGTCAGGGAAGTTCATACAAATTACTACGAACTTAAAGTCTGTAGATTCAAATCAATCATTCTTTGACAGTCGCATGAAATGGATATAACACTATAAATTGACGTACTTAGTGTCTCAATTTATTTAACAACTAGCTGCGCCCCTTGATTCCGTGGGAGTAGCGGGATTAAAAGTATTCTATTTCCTAATTTTCCTTGTGCCAATTACATCCAATTTGATCCGTTCAGCCGTTTCAGCGTGAAAGCGTAACCAACAAACAAACTCACTTTCGCGTTTATAATATTAGTTAGGATTATTTTCCCTGACTGTGCCCATACCCTGTTGGCACACTACCGCACTTTGGTCGTATAGAAAACGAATTATTGTCATGATTGTTTTTGAGGTTCCTTACATGGGAAAAGTTCTCAATAAGAATGACAGAGCAATGGGATGTACCCAAACAGTGAGCATACAGCCTGTGCTGTATGCTCACTGCACTGCTGTGCTGTGACTGTTCACATGCTGAAAGATTTTCAAGGTCTTGTCTCCTGCTCATTTGACAACCTTTTCGATTGACGAAGGTAACTTGATTTTAGAAATCTGGGGTATTTTATTATCAAATGTGTCAGAGCAAATGCCGAAAAAAAAACATACGCTTTTATAAGAAATATAACGCAATACCAAAATCCTGGCTATATAATATTTTATTCGGTCGGTAACTTAAAACCGCCTTAAAAATAAATAAGAAAAAGTAGAATGTTGGTGGAACATGAGTCCAAGGGCAAAAATGGTCCTTCGCTCCCGAGTCAACGGTTATCCAATTACATCGAAATATTGCCTTAAAAACCGAATAAAAGAAGGTTGCAGATTTATTTCTCATTATAAATCTAACAAAAAATTACTCTCCGTTTGTTCTCGAAGGTATGAGTAAAACTGTTGAATTGTATAAGGCCTTTTGCCAATATCACTGATAAGAATTAAATTAAGTCTACTTGACCTATGTGTATGTTAAGCCTACATACAATCTAACTGTAGATCGTCAATTGAACGAACAAAACGTTACATGGCATTAGACAAATATTAAAATTGAATAGGCCTTCCGCAGTGTAAGTTTTCGCTTTGTGTGAAAGCTTATAGTCTACACGACATTAAATATGTAATAATGGCGCCGATTCCCTTGTTCACAAACTAAACTAAATTTAAGTTCAGTGCATCTTTTTCTTTCTATTTCATTAAGAAAAGGACAGAAGATAAATTTTAGTTTAGTCCTGTCAAATTAATCAGCGCCTGTTACTACTCTATACAAGTTTAGACGTGATTAAAAACTTGCCTACTAAAATTACGTCAATTTACGTCAAGCGCTGATTAATTTGACAGGACTAAACTAAAATGTATCTTCTGTCCTTTTCTTAATGAAATAGAAAGAAAAAGATGCACTGAGCTTAAATTTAGTTTAGTTTGTGAACAAGGGAATCGGCGCCATTGTCTCATTTCTTTGTAGTGTTATAGTATTCTCATCTACTACATCCTTCCCAACAAAGGTGCTTTTATGCATAAAACGTGTCGCCACATCCAGTCGTAGTCACGACAGTCGATTCATGTGTTCACAGCCTAAGTAGCGGTCGTGAATATGCACACGCAACGTTAGGACCCCGTGTCTAGTTCACAATGCCTAGACCAGTTTGCTAGGAACTCTGTTACTCAACTATAAATGTGCTTATATTGCCTAATATCGAGTTATCAGTTTAATTGTACTGTCGAGTTACAGTATTGGCACGGGACAGTTTTGAAATGTATCTGACTTAGTACTAGTACCTACATATAATAAGATTTTGTAGCTTCATTGATTTCAAAACATGGTCTTCTTTCATTGAATTCCCTGACTTTGTTTCGCCGTTGCGTCTCAGTGGTAGTCAAATAGGGAATGTGGGCGCCATAAGGCATAAAAAAATAATTTTATTTGAAAAGTGGTTTCTAAAGTCGAATTATTATTTCACTGGAGTGATCTGACATGTGCTAGCTGTCAATTTGTGTAATAAAATGGTCATATAATGTTATTATTGTGTTCTAGACTTTTACAAAACTTTTTTACTACTAGACTTTTTTTTTTAGAATCTATTTAACATTGTAGACCAGCTCCATATTTTTCGCTAGCCATTCCTATTATGTTTTGTCAACATATCTGCTAGTTTAGTTCTAATAATGCTCACATGACGTGAGTATAATAATATCACCACTGCTCTCAAAAAGGTGAAGGAAAATATCGTGAGGAAACCGGCATGTCCTAGAACCAAAAATTCGAAGATATGTGACATCTACCAACCCGCGCTGGGCCCACGTGGTGGATTACGGCCCACTCCCTCTCTCAGAGAGGAGGCCTGTGTCCCAACAGTGGGAACAATATGGGCTGATTATATAGATTTTTACACTTATTATTATACATTTTTTATACCACTTATTAAACGATCACCATTACAAAAAATATGACAATTTTATTACACAAAGTGATGATAGTTGGCACATGTCAGATTACTCCATGCCAGTGAATTAATAATTCGACTTTATATCCTACTTACAGACTAAATAATTTATTTCGATATCTTTTCGGAAGCAAAGATACGATTTGTAAACCGTTAGTAAAGCGATCCGATTTTGGACGGATTTATTTACACAAACTCACGCCTAGGGAATGCAATCTCGTTCTAGCGAGATCTCGACCTTTTTAGCGAGATTGATCTCGGCCGAAAAATGGGCGAGATCTCGCGAGTTTAACGAGATTGCACTCGAGCATAAAAACGTCTTATTCGAAGCGCGCATGACTGCCTGAAATCCAACATCAATCAATGGAATCATTGGTTCCAACTAGCGTTAAATCCGAAAGAGCCTTCTCAGGGGCTGGTTATCTGGCCAGCAAAATAAGAAGCCGTTTAGCAGACGATTCTTTGGACATTTAATGCTTCTTGGAAAATAATTCGAAATAATGGCGTGTGATGTGAACTGAACAAGCCTTTCATTTGATTGGTATATTTTGTTAAAGAATCTCTAATTTCTAATAGATCTCTGAGTATGGTATAGTTTTCTTTCATTGATAATAATATCTCAGTTTAATAGTCAACTCAACTTAGTTAATGAGTTTCATTTTAGTTTTTGGCTTCTTGTTGTTTTGTTATAAAATAACTGTTTTATTATTAAAAGACTTTTGTTTGATATTAGAAGAGAAGACTGGTTGTTTATTTCATTTCTTAATTGATTAGATACTTCCAAGTTTACTACTTAAAAGTTTATTAAAAAAAATCGTAAAAATAAATGTTTATTTCATAATACCTACTCGTATCATTCTTATTATTTTTTCCTAATTTCATTAAATATTATCATTATTTGCAAGAATAAACACAAAACTGCCAATCTCGCGAGATCTCGAAATTAGCGAGATCTCACGTTATTGTTATTCATAAACTCGCGAGATCTCGCCTGAGCCTTAATCTCGCGAGATTGCATTCCCTACTCACGCCTTCTTCCCAAGGGTGAGCCATAAACTACAAAATGCCACCTGCTACGATCCTTACATACTCCTTTTGCAAATTTGTTTACTGAACATTAAAACTGTTAAAGTAACCTAATGATGATTTCCATTTCATAACTGGATTGTCCAATCCTTAGGGTATATTATAGCATCGAGTAGATAATAGATTCGCTGTTCAAGCATTCACTTTCACTGATTAATTAATGCGATAAAACTAATTACGAAGACAGTTCAAGACTTAATTGCCATTAATTTTAAGCTATAGGTAAAAATAAGAGTCATTTAACATTTTAACTTTTAACGAGGTTAATTTAACCTTTTAACTTTGTTTCTGTATGTCTTATGAAAGTGTACAGCAGTCGGAATATCTTAACAGCAGGTATTGATTTCTATACAAATATAAGGATTGCTAAACCGATTTTGATGAAATTTGGTATAGACATAGCTTGAACCCTGAGGAAGGACGTGAACTAAGCATACTTTTTAAATCGTCGGTTGATGCAATTTGTATAGGAATTTGAGAAAATTCCAGATTTTGAAGTTTATCTTAACCGTGGTTTTAAGCAACCTCGCAGTTCATACGTTTACAGCAGTGAATGGACTGCAAAATAATGTTTATTCTGTACCTTATATCCTTAAAAAGTGCGATTTTTTTGCTACACTGAACAAGGCCATAGTTATAAGCCCAAATAGTCTTACAAAATGAAAGTATTTGAAAGTGGCCTATTATGTTAATTTAACTAGAGTAGGTAAGAACTATGGTAATGTCTTAGATGAAAGTTTTCTAAGATTACGTCCCTACAAGGTAAGCAGAAGAAGACCAGGTAGCAATGGAAAAATTGCAACAGCTTTTTTATAAGCTGGAAAGTGTAACGGGAAACTCAAGGTAATCTGTGCTTTATGGTAGCTGTGTTTTCTAACTCTACTACCTACGCTCACCAGTAGGTACCCCTTTTTTTCTTCTCCCGCTCTGGGCGGAGCGGGAGGGTGTGTCAGACTCTTACTGACTAAAACCCACCCGTATTCCTTCCTGTTGCCTGTGTTGCGGGGCCTCGGTGACCAATAAGTACCTTCCCGCGACCCCGGCAGGCATCGGCCCTAGTGGACCCCTACCTTTGTGCTGACGACATCTCTTTGAGGCGCGCGTGGAATACAATGAGCCGTCGACCCGGGCCTGGTCCTTATCGGACGGTGAGCTACCCATTGCTCACCGTCCGCAAGCCCGCGCCTACGGTGGCCGGAAATCTGCCCGGGATTGCCGATGCCCAGGGCGTCTCCTGCGGCGGCTAGGGGCGAGAGGGCGCGAAATTTGCCTTTACCTCAACCGTCCCGCCTCCTCCTTCGTGAGCATTACTGCTTCGCAAAAGGAGGTGACGGCTGCCCATGCCCTCTCGCTCCGTACCATGGCCTGAACCAGGGCCGGACGCGAGAGATCTCTGCCGCCGATCGCCTCCACGAGGACACGGCGGTGCTCTGCCCAAGCCGGGCAGACCTCCACCGTATGCTCCACCGTGTCCTCCGGGCGATCCACGCAGTAGTAGGTACCCCTTGCAAAAGACCATAAATACAGTTTCTAAAAATATTGTGTTACTAGCTGTTGCCCGCGCCTTCGTCTACGATCCAGGATGCAAACTATGTCCTTTTCTAGGTCATGGTCTACCCAAGTGCCAAATTTAATTCAAATCCGTTCAGCCGTTTTAGCACAACAAAGAAACTCACTGCCGCTTTATAATATTATAGCATAAGCATAAGCATAATCAGCCTATAATGTTCCCACCCACTGCTAGGACCCAGGTCTCCTCTCATCGAGAGGGAGTGGGCTGTAATCCACCACGCGGGCCCAGTGCGGGTTGGTAGATGTCACATGTCTTCGAATTTTTGGTTCTAGGACATGCAGGTTTCCTCACGATATTTTCCTTCACCTTTTTGAGAGCAGTGATTATAATATTATACTTACGCCATGTGAGCATTATTAGAATTAAACTAGCAGATATGTTGACAAAAATTAATAGGAACGGCTAGCGAAAAATATGGAGCTGCTCTACAATGTTAGGTAGATTCTAAATAGTTCATGCCAGCTAGGGGTATGGGAACTTGTATAAGAACCTGTATTTCTAAATTAAACTGGCTGCGGCTCGCGCATTTGTCCGCGTGGCTTTTTCTAAGTTAACGATACTCGTTATAGCATCAGCTATCTGCCAGTGAACGTCCCGTCAAAATCGATTCGGCTGTTTCGAAGATTAGCCGGAATAGACAGACATAAATAAAAAAAAATGTTTTTTTTATTATAAGTACTGTATATCTTACGGTTGGATGGATGTTTGTTACTCTTTCAAGCAAAAAGTACGAAACGGATTTGGATGAAATTTGGTACACATATAGTTAATAACCAGGAATAACACATAGAATACTTTTTATCCCGATATACCCACGGGGTCGAAACTTATGCGGGTGAAACCGCGGGGCGCATCTAGTACTTTCATATTTATGCATTTGGTAACAAGCTATTTTGACATTACAAACAGACACTTCAATTGTATTTATTTGTATAGATATGAAACAAATTTAATTAAATAAGTACGTAAGTAGATTTTTGTGCATCGAAAGCCATAAAATAAAATGGTAGTGTTTAAAACTGCCAATAACCCATTAACTCGAAGTATCGAAGTATTTAAACGATCTGCACAACCTTCAAGTGCTTACAAGTTAATAATAAAAATTAACATTCCTTTTCGACCCTGTCACCACATTTAGGTAGAGTTTTCATATTTAAAATTGTGGCGGATTTCCGCTTAATCGCATATCTAAGAACCTACTCGTATTAATGTAATTCTTATTGGTTTGATTATCTATCATTTACACATAAGACATTGCGTAAGACGTTGGATAGATTATGTATACGAGGTTAGGTTAGGAACCGCCCCGGGGTGGCGGCACGTAATGTACCACGGGCACCCCTCTTAGACGTCGCGGGGGAGGCAAACACCTCACTCCCCCTGCTTGAACAGACGGAGCCCACTGAGGCGGGCCAGCACCAGTCGGGGGCTGCGTTGCAGAGTGCTTAAGTGCCCCCGTAGCCCCCGGTGCAAGTGTGCGAGGGAACACCGGGTGGTTTTAGTCAGTAGCAGTCTGACAGACCCCTCCGTCCGCCCCAGGGCGGAGGATATCCATGAGGATTTCCACCCAGTTACCAAAAAAAAAAACAAAAGGAACTTCCACCGCAAATACATCATAGGTACCTAGTCGTATTCATACTGATAGGTCGCTGCATCAAATATTGCTATAAGTTGGATGATGACAGCTCAACGACATGATAATTTATTGCCAATCTAATCTAATTTAATTTCGAAATCTAGGCCAAAATTAAAATACCTATCTGCTGTTAAGAAAGAACGTGATTTTCGTACCAAGCTTTATATTTATTAAGTGAACCAACATCATCATCATCTGCCTAGCCTTTTCCCAATTTCGTTGGGGTCGGCTTCCAGAGTAACCGGATGCAGCTGAATACCAGTATTTTACATGGAGCGACTGCCTATCTGTCTTACACAACCCAGTTACTGGGTAATATGATATCCCTTGGTACGACTGGTTGTCAGACTTTCGGGCTTCTGACTACCCGTAACGACTGTCAAAGATCCCCGATTGACAGCCGGGACCAACGGCTTAACGTGCTTTCCGAGGCACGGAGGGGGGTGTTGGTATGTAAAGATGGTCACCCATCTACGGACCAACCGCGGCAAGCGTAGCTTAACCTGATCGATTGACCCGTGCGGCTGTTATTACTTAGCTACAAGCCCCTCTCCCCATTAAGTGAACCAATAATACATAATTTATGTTTTTCGGGCAGATTACCATGAATTCCTTATAAACCTTCATAATTTGATGCACATTAACGACTTCATCTTCATTGCAATGCACGCCTACAGTGATGCCTCCTATAAAAAATAAGTACCCATTCCAAAAAGCAGGATACGGCCATCATATAAATGCGTAGTAATAAGGTATCAATTGATTGAACCGAACAGCATTTAATTCCATGAAATTGGCCGTGACGTGGCCATTTTTGAGGCTATCTTCTTTGGACCTCGACAATGCATACATTGTGTATATGTATAGATTCTGCTATAGGTAAGTGTCGTGACTTTTCTTGGCGACTTGATACACTCACTGTAATGAGAGTGCGTGCACTAGATTAAGGTGCGAGCATAGTTATGTCAAAGAAATTGGACTTAATCAACTTAGCATACTTCCAATAGTCATCACATTGGATAAATACGTTATTGTGACTCTAGACAGTTTTTTAGACTTTCACTGCACATGTTGCCTGTCCACTGTCAAATTTTCTTAGTCATAATATTAAGAAATATAACAATACAACTGTCCTATTACACAGGGCAGATGGCTTCTTTTGTCCGAAGAAAAAAAGAGCATTGAAAACCATATTTGCTTATTACTTTACGGTGGTATAACTTAGAAAATTATGAAATTGAGAATGTTATCACGGGAAACTATTTTCTAAGAGATTATGTCAATTTACTAGGTCGATTGAAGTGTGCAATAACGAGGCGTTGATACCAAAATACAAGTATCTATATCAATAATTTCCTCATACATATTCAAAATAAATTAGTCGGTAATAAATTACTCCTCTTCTAATAACCTGTCAAAACAGACAAAATAATTGATTTTCTATATTCAATAACAAAACTAATAAAGTAACGACAAGCAATTCGACTTGGTGCAGTGTGAAAATTAATTACACACTACACACCTAAAAACTTACAACAGACAAATAATATTTAAAAAAAACAAATACAGATACTAAAATTACATATCGTGTGTAAGCTTCATCAGTCACTGTCTTTTTTAAACTTTCATTCACTTTCATCGCAATCATTTCATTCGTGTGTGGTGTAGTAAGCTGCGCTTGCGCCGGCCACAGTAGTCCCCGCTCGCAATACAGAGCAACCTTCGAAAGGAAACGCACGTACGAACAGTTTAATTCTATTTATATTTTCTACCTCAAATAAATTTAATAAAAAAAAAATGAAGAGTTTACTTCTTGTCGTCGGTGTTGTTTGCGGGTTAGGTAAGTGTTACTTTATTTTATATTTGTTACTTTATTGTTATAAGTTTAAATTAAGTTAAAGTGTACGTTAACTTGATATTGTGAGCGAGGTGTGTTGCCAACGGGAATTCGATTGAGAAATTGGGTTGTTAAACTGTGGTTAGAGTTTTCTATAATAGTGCCTATAAAAACGTCTGTTTTAATTGAGTACTAATGTTTTAATGCGAAAGATATCTAAGTTATTTATCAAAATATTGACTGATATATTCATATATTTTGCTAATTTATCCAAGTTCTCATAAAGTCCCAATAGAAAAGTTCTCGCATATGTCAGTTATGTGACTTTATAAAAGCTTTTTCCGTCATCGTTTACATAAGGAACACCTTCCATTTCGTTCTAGAGTTTAATAAACTCGTTTAAATTACCATTAGGCTGACATAATATTTACATGGTCTGTCATCTTTATTTATTTTACGTAACATTTTTGTGGGCATTGTGGTGACCCATTTCTAATAGTACAGAAAGTCAACAGTCAGACATAACTCATAACTCTGCAAGGAGCGGTCTTGTGACTCAATCGGAACTGCGCTGACAATGGCGAATAATCAATCAGTTTTACTTATTAAACCTTTAGTCACAGTTCACACTTTATTACATGGCCCATTATGGGCCATTTATATCTACGAGTATAGATATTATAAATTAAAGTCGCTTTTCGTGTCTATCTGTGCCCACGTTGTTCGCCTAAACTTCACAACGGATTTATATGCAGTTTTCTCCATATTTTTTTTTTATTTAGGATGGTTTATGTTTTACTCCATTAATATAAAACTAACATATAATAAAAAATCTTGATGTTTTTTCAAGTCGCGGGTCACTAGTTTGTGTTATAATTTAATTCAGTAGTCTTCGTGTATTATGTGCCTTAAATGGCCAATTTGACATTGTATGCAGTATGCATAGCTGGGTCGTATTAAGTTGCCATTTTAGTCAATGAATCAAATATTTCAGTCACACTACAGTTCCGTTAATTGTAACGGTCATTGCCCATATTTAGCCATACATTTAATGGGTTCAATTATGATTTTAAATTATTTTATTTGTTAATTGTGAGTTTCAAACTGAATTGTCATCTCTACCAAGCTCTCTTGTTTCAGTTGATTCTACTTGATTAAACTGTGATACCCACTGATCGAGCTTTTACTGATTACGACAATGCTGTAGGGTTTTGGTGTTGTAATTTAAGAAACTTCTAGAACATTTATTTGGAGAATGATCCTATTGATATCTTCTACAACATTTTTTTATAGAGTGAACCTGTGTGCTATTAAAATAGAGTTGACACTTGGTATTAAAGGAAAATTAGGACTAAGATTGCATTTCCTAATCTCGGATTGCACCAACTTAAGGAACCGTTTATTTCCGGGACAATGAACCAAATAGTTCCGTCTTGCCTTCAATTAAGGCATATCACTTCATTACTTACGAGTACCTACTGGGAATATTAGGAAGGTGATTATTGCATTATATTCTAGAATGGCGTCAGAGGTTTGTCATACACTTTTGCAATAGTTTTGTGTGAAACTGGAACTGTTGTCTTGTTTATTAGTTTACTTATTACGTGTTTAGTTATTTAGGTTTCCTAGATTTGACTGGTCTTACATACAACAATTGGTAGTTCAATTGAAATGTATAACAATCTACAAACTTTGAATACAGTTTCCAAATCTGTTAGATGTTGATTGGTGTATTTGTGATTTCTATATTAAGTTTTATGTTGGAGAATCTACCTGCAGTTTTCTTGCTTAATATATTTAATTAGTTTTTCTTTAGGGACCCAATCTCCAGGGCCTTAAATGTTTATTGCAAATCGTAGACTTTCACATGGGCATCTGCAAAGTACACTTAAATGTCTTCCATCCTATTACAATATTCTGAAAAAAGAAGAATCCCATTACTGCCGGCAAATAACCTTTATATATTTATCAGTAAATTTTTAAATCAAAACTATTTTTATCATATCAACATATAATTATTATTAATTAGACCATATAACTTTTTTTTTATGAGTTAAGACTCGGATATCCTTATTTTCGTTCGCCCTTCCAAATTACATAATTGAAATCATTACAAATTGTGTTAACATCATTTACGTATTAACATTCCTGGCTTTAATTACTCTTATTAAATGCTTATGTATTGATTTCCGATCCTCATTACATTTGGTAATTGGTCTGTTAATAAACATTAAGTCGATATTGAGCTATTATAACTTACTATACTTAATTACTGACTGTGTAAGAGTATTTCTTTGTTAAGGTTAGGAGAACTAGGTTTGTATGAGAATTAAGAACCACTCGTGTCTTCAGATCTATTCAGAGATATTAATTTCTATATTGGATCGCCCGGAGGACACGGTGGAGCATACGGTGGAGGTCTGCCCGGCTTGGGCAGAGCACCGCCGTGTCCTCGTGGGGGCAATTGGCGGCAGAGATCACTCGCGTCTGGCCCTGGTTCAGGCCATGGTACGGAGCGAGCCGTCACCTCCTTCTGCGAAGCAGCAATGCTCGCGAAGGGGGAGGCGGGACGGTTGAGGGAAAGGCAAATTTTGCGCCCTCTCGCCCCTAGCCGCCGTAGGAGACGCCCTGGGCGTGGGGAATCTCGGGCGGATTTCCGGCCACCGTAGACGTGGACTTGCGGACGGTGAGCAATGGGTAGTTCACCGTCCGGTAAGGACCAGGCCCGGGTCGACGGCGCGTTGTATTCCACGCGCGCTTCAAAGAGTCGATGCCTGCCGGGGTCGCGGGAAGGTACTAAAGGGTCACCGAGGCCCCTGGTAACACAGGCAACGGAAGGAATACGGGTGGGTTTTAGTCAGTAAGAGTCTGAAACACCCTCCCGCTCCGTCCAGAGCGGGAGAAGTTATTTGATGATTTCCCACCCAAAAAAAAAAAGTCAATTAAAATATATAATAAATTACCAGAAACAATTAAAGAAGAACCATTTAATACATTCATAACTAATTAAAAAATATATACATATATAAAAAGGTTTTCTGTAAAAGATCACTTTTAGCGATAAGACCGCTCATTCTGTCACCCCTTATTTAATTTCAACATTTATATCTGTAATTTTTATGGTGTACATAATAAAGAGTATTCTATTCTTTTCTATTTTAAATTAAATGTTTTATAAAACCATTAAAAAATCAAAAGTCATTTATTAAAACTAGGCTGAGAATCAGCACTTTTCGAACGTCAAAATTACATAAGACAGTCCCCCAAAACGCCCTCTCACCACTACACACAATACTATACAACATTTATATAGCATAATCATCCTACAATGTTCCCACAAAGGGACACAGGCCTCCACTTCTTTGTGAGAGGGAGTGTGGGTCCAGTGCGGGTTGGTAGATGTCACAGGTCTTCGAATTTTTGGTTCTAGGACGTTTCCTATAACAACTAAGTAGTCAAATAAAAGCCCCCTTCCTCTGTCCTACTTTTGCTGTGTCCGACAGGGTCCACAAAGATTGTATCTTTGTAAAACCTACCACCAAGTTCACATGTGGAGTATTAAATATATTGAGTATATGCAACTCGCTCGGCAATACACTTAGGTGTTGCGTAGTATTACTAAACGTTAGGTTAGTAAAATTTTCTATACTGTAACCCAAGTTATCGATGTAGTTCGGCTTCGTCTTCCTTTCACCTCAATGGTCGATGCTCCAGTTAATTTGCCTAATACACATGTTGCAAGGGCGTGGAAACTCGGAGAGTTTTCGAAACATAAGTCACGATTGGCGTTCATAGGTAATTCTGTTAAGTAGCGTTAGTTATAAGAGCGATGAAGTCAGGATAGTTGTGTTGTAACACGATAGAGCAATAGAGACAGACAATATGAAGGTAAATCTAATGCAGATTTTCATAAAAAAGTAAACACGTGACAACTGGGGGCTAATTTGATCAAAGTCAGATATCTTTTATAATAATCAGCTTACAATGTAACCGCTACTGGAGCATAGGCCTCCTCTTGGTGAGAGGGAGTGGGCCGTACCTAATCCACCACGCGGGTTTAGTGCGGGTTGGTAGATGTCACTGGTCTTCAAATTTTTCATTCTACGACATGTCGGTTTCCTCGGAATGTTTTCCTTCACCGTTTTGAGAGCACTGGTGATGAAATTAATACAAAGTAAAGCGCCTTCCTGCGGGTTTGAAGAAGCGCCTTCCCGCAACCTACGACTCGGAAGTCAGGGCCGCCACCACTGGGCCACCACTGCTCTCAACTACATGAATACTAGGTGAAACCCAAATGTACCTACACCTTTGGTGGCTTTTGAACTTTCGGTGCTGTGTTTCAACACATGAATGCTTGGTGATGAAATAATTTACACAAAGGAAAGCGCCTGTCTGAGTTCGAATCTAGTACTTACAACTCGTCGCGGCCCGGTATCTTTTATGCGTGAAATTGATATCTGACAGATTTTGTAATGAAACACTGTAAAAAGTTTAACATTTATTCGTAGGATAAGATCGCGTCCTATTTAAATGCGATCGTCGCGTGCATATGTCACTTTTTGTTCGGTGAACCTGAACGCGAGGTCGCGCCGACAGAGGGCGCTTTCCTGTTTTCCGAAAAAAAGTTACATAAGACCGCACGATCGCTTTGGAATAAGACGCGGGGTAAGACTTATACTGGCTATAAAAGTTTGGTCGAATTCACGCACTATAACATATATTGCAACCGGCACTAGGCCAGCGTGATGGATTACGGCCCACCGAGAGGAGGCCTGTGTCCCAGCAGTGAGAACATTATAGGCTGATTATGAAGATAAATTGAAGAAAATACCGATCAACCCACAGTACTGCGTCGATTCAAAAATAATAATCTGGTAAAGCGGAGGACGATTTTCACGAGACTAATAATTATAGTACCTAATTCAAAAATTGTTTTTTTTTTGTTTCTAATATAACCATGTTCATGGTGTAGAAAACAGCTCAGCTCAAGGGTCTCGGCTAAATAGCTAACGTGTAGATGGTGCGTAACGAGGTGCGGGCAGACCTCGGAAAGCATAAGTTGGTGGTCATGGCTGCAATATGACTGAAAGTAATTACAATGCCAGCTTACAATTTTGATAACCGGTTAAAATATCCGGTATTTCGCAGTTATTTGGCTGTAAAGGTCGATGTTTAGCAATTAATTCCAACGCAGTATGGTAGATTAAACTTTCATCCTAACGCCAGCGCTGTGAATCTGTATCGCATAGGGTCACAGCATTATGCTGAGCAATATATCGTATTTTCTTTCTTACGTATTTTTCTTTATGTTTGAGAAATGGTTTGAACTTTGACTAATGATTGCTTAGAAAGGTTCGGTTAATTGAATAAATCAATCGGAACCATAATTGAGATACACTTACAAATGGCTAGTAGGTATATTTATTTCCAAAAGCAGTTAGGTGGGTACTAATTTATTTATTATTGACTAGCTGCACCCCGCAGTTTTATCCGTGTAAGTCTCAATCCCGTGGGAATATCGGGATAAAAAGTATCCTATGTCCTAATCCAGGTCTACTCATATGCCAAATTTCATACAAATCCATTCAGCAGTTTTAGCCTGAAAGCGTAACAAACAAACAAACTCATATTAAGTAAGGATTTCTTCATCCTTACTAAAATCAAATAAATACTGTCTACACAAATTACACTTTAGGTTTTGTAACTTAGTAATTATATTTTAAAAGTAATGACATGTCAGCTTGTTACGACCTAAAATGTATCTGAACTCATTTCGAAACGCTATTTTCGGACAACAGTAAAATAATAAATTTACTGATTTATTTTATTTGTAACACATTAAAATATAATAAAGTTTGGTATGAGCGAAGTTAGTGGGCGTTTGATTTACATTGATAGGTTTCTTACTACTTTCATTGATAATATAAAATAACATCACGCCTATATGTACGCCCCAGAAGGGTTAGGCAGCGGTGTACAACGCAAAGTTATAAGAATTTTGAGTTTCATTTTATGGCCGATTAATTTTAACCATATTTTGATTATTGAAATTTATTATTACATAATGGTTTTTTTAATATACCACATTATAAAAAACATTATCTTTTTCGTATAATTAATCTATCTATAAAGACAGATCGCGTGTACTTGACCAGTTTTATATAGATGTCTTCGCGTACCATATCGCGATTTCGAAAAATCTAGTCCATATTTTGCTATATCAAAGTACAAGTGACACCAAAAGTGCTTTCTAATAAAACAATATCTTTGGCAATATTAATTACGCCTTGTTTCCCCGAAGGGTTAGCCAGAAGTGTACCCATAGTAGGTACACCCAAATTTTGCCAGTAATGTTTAAGTCCCATGTAAAAGGGGGCTATCAACCGGGCACAAATCCAGACTCGATGATTCAATGTAAATTAAGGCAATGCATGACGTGTAAGATTTCTCAACTAGGTAGAGGTCCGTTGACGTGTGACCATCTTGACATACCGAGGCTCGAAAAGCACGTAAAGCCGTTGGTCCTGGCTGTCATTTGTGGATCTTTCACAGTCGTTCCGGGTCGTCAGAAGCCCGAAAGTCTGACAACCAGTCTTACCAAGGGGTATCGTATTACCCTGTAACTGGGTTTGGAGGCCAGATAGGCAGTCGCTCCATGTAAGATACTGGTATTCAGCTGCATCTGCTTATACTGGAAGCAGACTCCAACATTGTTGGGAACGGGGTAGGCAGATGATGAGGTAGGTACTCATACAAGTACCTACTTGAACGTATGTAAGATTATATCAGTCAATGTCAATCTCGTCATTTGGCATTAAAGTATGATGACAGAGGTAAAAAATCGAATTTGTGTCAATAATTTTATGACGATCTCAAAAGGAAAACCTGTTATCTTTGCAATGTTCTAGATTAAATGTGAGGTCACTCTGTATTCAATTTATATTAAATTATTATATTAATTTAATTAATGTTAAATTCTCGAATGATCCACCTTGCCATTTGTCATAAATTCGTCACCAGTCGGTAGGTAGATGTATTTTACTTATAGGACTTTTTACTTATAGGAATGAACGTGGGTTTATTTGTCTGTTCATAGCGTTTCCGCTGCTACCGATATAATTGTGGTGTTTATCAAAGAGATAGCTTCAGATCTGGCAAAGGCCTCATTGTATCCGGTCATAATAATCCTGGGAATTAACAACTCTTCAATGGCATTTTTTTTTATGGATCTTTGTTATCTTTATAAATAAATTTTGATTGATTGATTTAAATACTCTTTATAGGTTATGGATTAAACAGCTTATTTAAACGTTTTACCTATAACATTGGTGAGTCATCAGAATTCCTTTTTATCACTTCTTACAACGGTGATAAAAAAGAATTCTAAAGTTATAGGTAAAATGTTTAAAACCATAAACATGTTTATCGTTTGTCAACTCCAAAAATATCACTGTCAACAGTTACCTAATCCAGCAAAGTGTGACTTATAGTTAGTCACACTATGGTTCAGTTTGAACACTTTCTACTCTCACTGAGATACTGATCAAGTACTCATGATGCAACAATGTAGTTTGATTGCCAAACACAAGGCGAACTTGATTTGCTGTCACTTTAATCTTAAGGCTTCGATTGACAATATCCGGGGTCAACAACTTAGACTAGAATTCAATCGAAGTAATTTGGCTCTTGTACGAGTATGTGCAGTCAACAGAAGAAATAAGCATGAGGTCAGTTAAGCAAATAGGTACTCTTTGTAGCCCACATTATGCATGTGCTGAGTTGGTAAATTTGTCGACGATCTCTGAGTCTTCAGTTATAAAAGCCCCTGGATGGAGGTAGCCCTTATCCCAATTTATTTGTGGTCGACGTAATATGACTTATTTTTAAATAGTTCTCTGTTAGTCTACATCTTAGTAGACACTCCCTTCCTTTGACACAGCACACCCATCGTTTCTTTGGTCTTCCCCTGGCGATATTAATGGGTAGCCTATGTCCAACAGTAAACGTCTTTCGTCTAATAATCCTAACTGATATTATAAATGCCAAAGTGAGTTTTTTTGCTTGTTTTGTTACGTTAAAAAAACTTAACGGATTTGGACGATATTTGGCACTTGGGTACACCATGACTTGGATTAGGACATATGGTACTTTTTCTCCCGATATTCCTATCGGATCGAGAATTGTACGCGGGGTGCAGCTATTATAATGATGATTGCCGGTGTAGTGTGTATTTCTACGATAACATATTATCTCGCCTGTAAACTAAACTTTTTGTTGACTGTACAGTTTACTCATTAGTCAAGTAATTTCATTCAAGGTTGGTCTTGGACATTAAAATTCTTAGTTACTACAGGTCAGAATTTTAATATCCCAATTTTCTTATTCGGGTTATTTAAAGTACTGTTTTGCATTTAATAAAACAGATGAGGTTATTAAGCTTGAGCATTAGATTGGTTTTGGTAATAATTATATTCCACCTTAAGCTCGTTTAGTAAATAAATTATAATATGTTTTTTTTGATAATTTGCATATCAATTAAGTGATATAAAGGTTTAATGTCCATAATATTATCAACCTTTTGACAAAAGACATTAAATCTCACCAAAAAACAGATACATAATTTATGGAAATACCATTTTAAACATCATAGTTGATCACTATTCTGGTTCAGGGATGGCAAATATTTTAAAGAACAAGTGCCACAAGACTTTGAAATTACCGACGATTTATTAAAATTCGCCATCGCTGTTCTAAACATGATTTTGTCTTGCAAGATATACCAATACAATCATCGATACATATTTCACGTCTTATAACAAAGGATATTAAGCAACAGGAAACAACACCTACACAGTCGTAGTCGCCGGCGAAAGCAAGCTAGTCAGTTTTATATCACCCTCTTTAATGGAACTGAGTGAGCATTAAGAGTAGATGGTAACAAAGGAAGGTTGAGCAATGTCTTGGGTGTATTGTGCTTTGTTTGAGAACTGCCTGTATAGCCTGAGATAGTTCGTGGCTTAGTTCTATTCGTAGGTTCCGATTTAGTGCTTAAAGTTGAATAATTAATTAATTAAAGTAATCTGACATGTGCTAGTTGTCACTTCGTGTAACAAAATGGTATTTTTATTGTATTTATTTTATTCTAGACTTTTACACTTATTATTATGTATTTATATAAATCGATTGAACTAAACGATCACCATTACAATAAATATGATCATTTTATTACACGAACTGACAGCTAGCACATGTCATACTTACTAAGTTACTCCAGTGAATTGATAATTCGACTTTAGATGTTTATCGATTCATTTATTACTTTACATGATTACTTGAGACTTAAACATAATTGGCGAAATATGAGTGTACTATAAGTACACCTCTGCCTAATCCTTCAGGGAATACAGGCGTGATGTTATATTATGATAATATGTATTTGTTTTTGAACAATAGCTATGTATTTTCTTACCAACCTGATAAAATAAAGGAAGTTTTGCTGAAATGATAAATTGTGCTTTTGTTTAATTTAAAATGATTCTTTGACTTTGTGAAGTTCAATTGTCATAAATATTCATTAACCGATAAAGCCCCAATGGCTCCGAATAGGAGCCCTCGCGGCGCGCGATTTGAAAGTAGTTATCGAATAAAAATGTTTTTTTTGAGATTGAGAGATGACGTTATTGAGCCACGGGCCTGAGCGGTTAAGGGGACTACAGGACCTAAACGCAAATTTTGTAAGTTTTATAATACGTAAAAGTACATGATCCAGTGCAGTCAACAAAATCAGAAAAATGTATGATATTCTTTAGGATATATGCTAGGTAGATAGTGTGTTGAAAACATAATATAATTAATTTAATACGATAGAAAAAAATCAGGAACATACCTCGAAAAAAATATTTTAGCGATTAAAATCCAAACTAATATAAATGCAATTATTCTGATTTTATGTCAGATAATTCTACAAGCAACATATTATTAGCATAATAGTGTTTTAATTTTTTTCTATAATACATTTTTTGTAAACAGATAATTGCTTCATATTTTGCAATAAATTACAAGCGTTGTGTCATCGCGCTTCTCTTTCTTTTGTATGCAGTCCGACAGTGACCGCGCTTTAGGTGTTGTAAGCCTCTTAATTGCAATGAATACGATTTCCATTGCATTATTAAGTCCAATATCGATTAGAATAATAGATTTCAGGTTTTTGCAGTTGAATCATTACTTTTCAAAAAGGTGATTACACTAAGATGTTAAAGTATCGAGTGTCATTTTCAAAACTAACTTTTTGAAATAGTTCGTAATATGGTTTTTAACATGTTTTTAATAAATATTTTTTTATGACTTGAATTTATTTGACTTCACTTTATTATGTCCACCATATTTTGTTTTTTTCTTTGAAGGGGCCTGTGGCTAACAAATAACAGACGCACGGGTCGATCTTCAAGGCTAAGCAATGCTTGCCGAGGTCAACCCGTGGACGGATGATCATTCATTACTTACCGAGATCCGTCCGTGCCTTGGAAATCACGTTAAACCGGCTGTCTTTTGTAGATGTTTTGTAGTCGTTACGGGTAGTCAGACGCCCTAAAGTCTGACAACCATTCTTACCAAGGGGTATCAGCTGCTGGGTTCTGGGTACTCAGTTACTGGGTTGTGGAGGTCTGATAGGCAGTCGCTTCTTGTTAAATACTGACATTGAGCTGGATCGGGTTAGACTGGACGCCGACCAACCGACTTTTTTTCCCAACATTGTTGGGAAAAAAAGTTAGGCAGATGATTCTTCTTTGTGCTTTATTATGTGTACCATAATTGTTTTGACATGACTATATAATAGACATGTAAGTATAGTGAGCGGGGCTTAACAGATTAACCTGTTAAGCCCCGCGCGACACCGATTCGGAGTCAAACAATAGGAAATCAATTGTGTCTTATTAGCTCAATCAATCAATCAACTCAGCCTATAGCAGTCCACTGCTGGACATAGACCTCTCCCAGACTGCGCCACAACACCCTGTCCTCCGCCTTCCGCATCCAGTCTGTGCCAGCCACCTTTTTAAGGTCATCGGTCCATCTAGCTGGGGGGCGTCCCACACTACGCTTGCCGATACGCGGTCTCCACTCCAGGACTCGTCTGCCAGCCCACTGCCACTTCAGCTTGCTGACTCTGCAGGCTATGTCGGTAACTCCGGTTCTCTTCCGGATAACTTCATTTCTGATCTTATCCTTCAAAGAAACTCCGAACATTTCTCATTAGCTGTCCTTGACCAATTAAGAGCCTAAAGTAGGTATGGCTGTTCGATCCTAACTCAAAAACAGATGTCGTAACAAGAATCTGCCCAAACCAGAATCTGTCCTAAACCGAATAATCCGGTACGATGTACTTATAACAAGATGACAAACACGTGTTTCCACTCAAACGATAGTAATAATTCAGAGATAATAATAACTCATACGGTTACTAACTGGAATTAGTTCAAAGACTTAGCGGCCTTGGTATAGGCGTTCACTTACTTTCTTGATTATAAAGTGCCGCTGGTCTTACTTTTGTTAACGTTGACTGTGTTAAATATCTTGATGTGGCTTTCGCCTGTTCTTGTTTTTATTTGTAAGGTTTTTTTTTTAATTCATAGGTATAGTTTTTGTATAATCGATGTAAATGTATCACTCACATCATTTTCGAATTTTTGAGCTAGAATTTAATGAAAATTACAATTTCCGAGTATTTTTATAACAATTGCATTAAATTCCTTGAAAATGTATAGTTGACTGCACGTCAGTTATAACACTTTGACATGGCCTAGCGTAGTACGCAGATCCAATAGATTAAGAGGATAGCTTATACTAGTTTTGTAACCACAATTGTGCGACCTACAGTACGTACCTACATCCATATTATCAATATACTAGCTGTTGCCCACGACTTCGTTCGTGAACCAGGATGGAAAGTAGCCTATATCCTATTTTAGGTCATGGTCTATATTTGTGCCAAATTTCATCCAAATCCGTTTAGCCGTTTTAGCATGAAAACAAACTCACTTTCGCAAAGGATTTTTTGTGAATTGCGGCTTATCCCAGTTACATTAAAACAGATTTTTCTTTTGAATATATAACCAAATGTTTCTAATGTCAAATACTCGCCTGCCAGTTTTACCTATGACTAAATAACCTTATATTTCAGTTTCAGCACAAGAGTTCGACTGTCCAGAGAAGAGTGGTTTCTACCCGGATTCCTACCAGTGTGACCTTTACTACAAATGCAGCAAAGGTCAGTACAAAACTACAAAGGTCATCCGTGCAGTGCATAGGTCCCTCTGATGACGTAATACGTGCCAGAGGATGGTTGCGATGTCGAAGATTATTTGTTGTATTCCGGGTTTCACTTTATACGTGGGTTTTAGTAGTTTTTGAAGTGGAGGTGATAATTAAGTATTTTATGTGCCATAATATAATTTGTAGTTTTAATGTGAGAAAAGAGACGCTGGTATGTACATATTTATAACCTAAGGGAGTTTTCATTCGTAAAAATGCTCTAAACGGTTACGGTTAATTTCACATCGTTATTTTTTATTATCGTCTAAAATACAAACGGTGCTTCTAATTATGCATCGCATTTTATGATTTGACACCGTTTCTTCATTAATTGCTTTTAAGACGGCATCAAGCCTTATAATTTATTGTAGCCTGTGCAATAGAATATGTAAGCACGTTTGGCTACGGATAATTCTCGCTTAAAACAGTTCGAATATTTACTCAGACAGCCGTAAACTTTCTAGCACCATAAAGTATATTTTTAACACCAAAAACGTCCCATTTACCAATAGGTCATTCAGTTAACCAATAGTTTCTATTTGACATTTGCAATTTCTCGCCAATTCGCGTGTTTACCTACTACGAATTCAATTCACGAGTAGGCCCATTGTAAAATGTGACATTACTACACAAAATGTCGTGACTACTCGTATTTTTTGCGAACATTCGGCCACTCTCATTATTATAGCAAGTAGAGTGTAAAAATTCCTAATATTTCCTCATTATTAGCGAAATGTTACGAAGGCGACCATAACTGGGTAATAAACTGCTTGTACGGTATTGCCCCAAAATATGGAAATCGGTAATCGTGTGTGCATGCAAAAATTTTATTTTATGACTGAAAGTATCGGTAAAGTATAGCTCGGCTATCGATTAGCGAAATTTACGTATAAAGAATTTGATCAGTAAATTAGTGGATAAAAATAATGATATTACCAAATTGATTTAATTATAGCTTTTGAGTATTAATTAAAACCCATAATTTATTAGAAGGGGTACGACCGTGTTAGCGGAAACTTTTGGCCGTAAACTGACAACCCGTTATTACATAATAACGTATCATCAATTTTGCAATAACAAATGTTTCTATTTATAGATAGGACCTTTATTGATTGCAAAATTCATGTTGAAACTATATCAACCCAGGCTGTGATGGTAAATAGCCTGCTAATTCCCTATGTGAACTTGAAATAGCCTTCAAATGACGTGTGATCGTGTTTTGTTTTAAGATTTATAGCTCAAAAAACAGTCTCACTAGCTGAAGAAGGTTGCTACATATTTATTACCTATTAGGTAATTGAAATTTCTAATTTATACAAAACAGCATTTCTCTCTGTTTGTATGGAAACTAACAGAAGAGAATGTGAGGCAGATGCAGCGGGAATATTAACAAGATTTCTGTTATTTAAACATTTCATGGCGAATTTAAATTCGAATTTTACACGCTTGCAAGTTAAAAGTATTGTGCAAAGAGAAAGCTAAAACCGATAATGGTTTATTGTCTTTAAATAATTATAATTGTTGTTTATAATGTTATGTAGAAAACCTATTATAAATTACGTGATTGTCGTTTTTAAATTGTGAGAAAACATAGTTAAATTACTTGTTGAAAGTATGATTTATGACTTTTTCTAAATATTATTTATATGATTTTAGAGAGTTATGGTATAATTGATCTCTTACTTAGTTCTATTTTTATGTTAAAATCAGTTCATTAAACTGAGCAACAATGGACTGTAGTTTTTTTTTTTGTATTTATTATAAATTACGTGATTGTCGTTTTTAAATTGTGAGAAAACATAGTTAAATTACTTGTTGAAAGTATGATTTATGACTTTTTCTAAATATTATTTATATGATTTTAGAGAGTTATGGTATAATTGATCTCTTACTTAGTTCTATTTTTATGTTAAAATCAGTTCATTAAACTGAGCAACAATGGACTGTAGTTTTTTTTTTTGTATTTATTAATTAAGGAAGAAAACAAAATATAAACAATACTATAGTATTGTTTATATTTTGATTACCTGCACTGGGCCTACAGCTACTCGTACGTGGTGGATTACGGTCCTCTTACAGAGAGGACCGTAATCGTGATTATGTTATAGTGATTATGCTATATGCTTAAATATCAGTATTGTTTAATGTCTGTAATTTTCGTATTTTAGATCTTAGGTAGGTAAATTTGTCATGATTTGTCTTTGTGTACGTTCGACGGATTAGATTCGTGTTCTGATAAAATGAGATAAGGTTATGAGTTAATGACAGATTGTACGATAATTTGGAATTTATTAAATGATTTCAGCTTATTTGTCAAAAGTATTGATCAAAGTAATTATTTTTCTTAGACTGGTGTATTATTGAGATGTTAAGACTACTATAAGTAAATATTTTAGTCACCTTAATAGTTTAGTTCTGATTATTTGGTAACTTTTCTGGGGGCAAATGTATATCACCAAAATAATGTTTTATGCCTATGAAACAATCCTTTTAATGTTTTTACTTACGTTTTCGTATTTTTTCAGTAACCATGTTACAATTAAACCAAAGCGTGGTACCAACAAATTAACAGATACCATTTCGTTAACAAGAGTTGTTCGAAATAACCATACAATTTTAGGAAAACCCTCAAAACCTCTAGAATACTCTAGATACAGTAGCAATAATAGTTAGCCTTAATATATACGTGTGAAGTTTCACAGTTACATTTTGTAATGCACCAACATATGCATTCTTGTACTTCCGTCAGTAATACAAGTGAGCGGTATTTTGTGATTTTGCAATGACTACGTATGTGTATACATGGATAAATATTGAAGTAGATAATGTATAGTTTTATAGGTTTATTTCAGAGACATGGGTTTCGATGGGCCTGTGTCGTGTCATTCAACTCACGCTACTAACCTTTTGTTTGGATAACCGCACAAATACGTAGGTACCTCTAAAAGGGAACGTTAAGGATAAACAAATATTAAAATTAGATTTATTGTAAGAGTGAAAGGAATTTTAACACAACGAATCTAAAAAACAAGGTCCTTTTCAAGAAAAACCTACGACTAGAGGCGTCCAGAAGCAAATACTTTAGTTAGAGCCAAAGAAATCAGCAGTTTTAACTTATTCACTCATCTATTTGTTATTTTTTCTTCAACACAGGTGTATCGGAAGCGAAGCTGTGTGCCGACGGTCTAGTCTTCAATGATGAGAACCCTAACAAGGAAAAATGCGACATCCCATCCAATGTAGACTGCGGAGACAGGAAAGAGCTGCGTGAGTAAACCTTAACCCTTCGAGAAACTATGGAGGGGCTCCTGGCAGCCGGTAGCAGTGGATGAGTGAACATCCTGTACATATCGAGATCCCTCCGTGCCACAGACGTTAATCCGTTGGTCCCAGCTGTCAATCGCAGATATTTGACAGTTGTTACGGGTAGTCAGAAGCCCAAAAGTTTGACAACTAGTCTTACCAAAGGGTATCTTGTTACCTCGTAACCGAATTGTAGATGTGTGATAGGCAGTCGCTCCATGTAAAATGCTGGTAGCTGGTAGCCGGTTAGGATTGGATACCGACCCCAACATCGTTGAGAATAAGCCAGGAAGATAATGATCCCTATGAACAACTATGGACATGAATCCCCCTGATTTACTAGAATTCGGCTTAGTTTAGTTAACTATCTGATAAACTGACATTGGCGCCGATTCCCTTGTTCACAAACTAAACGAAATTTAAGTTCAGTGCATCTTTTTCTTTCTATTTTATTAAGAAGAGGACAGAAGATTAATTTTAGTTTAGTCCTGTCAAATTAATCAGCGCCTGTCACTACTCCATACAAGTTTAGACGTGATTAAAAACTTGCCTACTAAATCTACGTCAAACGCTGATTAATTTGACAGGACTAAACTAAAATTGATCTTCTGTCCTTTTCTTAATGAAATAGAAAGAAAAGGATGCACTGAACTTAAATTTAGTTTAGTTTGTGAACAAGGGAATCGGCACCATTGCCACAAACTTTACATCAAAAGTTACAAAATAGGTATTTATGTAGTTAGTTTATTTCTGCGAGCGAGACCTATTTATTTTATAACATTGTTATTATTTATTGATCGATCGACTTAATTTGGTATTTTTTAAACAGTAAAATGCTCGCAATATATTGGGCGCTGTTGGTTACAACTATGATGGAATCAACAAAAGAAGTTGACCTTGTTTATGGCCAAATATTTTTTTCGTAATTTTTCCGATCTAGCTCGATTTGGCTGATTCATTATTTATGTTTTTCTTCTTTTTACCAAAAGGTCAGAAACGAAAGTTTTTATGATAAAATCTAGCCTGTGGCCATCGGAACTTTTTATTATTGCAAAATTATATGCACCTATACTGACCAGATTTTTTTTCCACAGAGGAGCCAAAGCCGTCTAAAGGCTGCCCCAGACAGAACGGATATTTCAAACATCCCGATCCTCAGGTACGTTGAGAAACCAACCAGTATTGTAACTAGCATTTGTGTGCCCTCCAACGCAAAGGGCAGTGAACGGAAAAATAGTTGAGATCAGATTGCATCTTGAACCGTATGTTAATGATGAGCATTAAAATTTGGATTTTATTTAGGTTTTTGACATTAAGACGGGCAACTAAAGTTGCAACTTAGACCTTTAAGATGTACTTGAAATTATGGTGATATGTGGAAAAATTGATACTGATATTCTATAAAGGAATTTGAACTGTAGGCATTAAACATTAGAATTCTGAGAGAGTATATAGAGAGACTTCAAATAAATAAAAAACTTCCTTTCACGTTTAACAATTTTATTTTTACAATTGAGCCTTAAAGGCCTTATTACATATGATTTTATTTTATTAAATTAACCTATTAAATTAATACTTGCAGGCTTGCGACAAGTTCCACTACTGCTCAGACGGTACACCCAACGAGATGCCCTGCCCTCCCGGCCTGTATTTCGACGAGGAGTCCTCCAACTGTGACTGGAAGGAGTCCGTCAAGAGGCAGTGTGATCAACTCACCAAGGGTACGTTGCACGTTACGGGACATTCTTCAGTTAATATAATGAAATTAAAAATATAAATATAATCAATATACATTTCTAGATCTAGGTAATAGTGACAATGGAATATGTGTTTATGATCAGATAGGTATTTTTCTTTTCATTCCTGATGTCTGTCATCAAAAATACCTAGCTCTCTAAAAATATCTATCTAATCAATCTAGGTAATAGTATAAATGGAATATGTAACCTGTATAAGATCAGAAATTCGAGGAAAACAGGAAGTTGCTACTCTGATACTTATCATATTATCATTAAGGTCATGATCGAGTGACACGGCTGGTTTCAAAGCAATTCTGGAACCCTGTTTTCTCAAGAGCTATAAAAGAATGTGGCGTTGGAGGCTTTCTTGTTATGCAGCACTATAATATTAAACGGCGTTTAGCACATTCATTTACATCTCTACTGCTGTCAATATTTGGTCTTTACTGACAAATTATCTCCAATTTCCAGACCTGCTCGACGATGGTTTCTCCTGCCCTGATGGCGAAGTAATGGGACCCAACGGTCGCGCCCTGCCCCACCCCACTTTCCCTCACCCTGAAGACTGCCAGAAGTTCTACATCTGCCGCAACGGCGTCCAGCCCCAGAAAGGACTCTGCCCGCTTGGCAAGGTCTACAACGAGGACACCTTCATGTGCGATGACGCTGAGAAGGTTCAAGGATGGTAAGGACCTGGCTTAATAGATTGAATAACCTAAAAATTGTCTGATCAACTGCAAGACCTGACTGACTGAAATGGTTGATGTAGTTCAGGTTAAGTTTGAACCCTAGAATGTGATTATGGTGTCATATAGGGAAGTGTCAAAGAAATGTTTGTTCCAGTGTGAAAAAAATATTTTTTCCTGTATAGCTCCATACTTTTCTGGCTTTGGTGACAAAATTTTAAAGAGTGCTTGCTTAGTACTAAGTAATGCAGGTATCTGGCAAAACAGTCAGTGCTGGGATTAAGAAACCATCGTACATATATTTAGATAAGCAGCTAACAGTATGCTTTATGTTTTTTTTACACTGATTTTGTTATGTATAAGATCCAATTTAATGATAAAGACGGTCTAGATGTAAAGATACCTGGTACCTGGTAGATACCTGGTAGTGCTCGTAAACCCAATTATTAAACTTATTTTTGTGTATTTCAGTGAAAACTACTATGAAGGCCAGACGTTTGAGAAGAGCAAACCCAAGAAGGCGTGAAGTGTGTCATACTTATTAAGATATTAGTTATGTATTCATAAATATTTAATAAGTCACTATGAGTTTCATTTACCCTTCTAAGTAGTACCTACTAGAAAAGTCAATCTTCCTACATTAAAAGTATAGGCATATGTTATGTTAGTTGGTTCGTTGCTCTAGTGATCGCAAGCGCTACTTACTGCTGCGCATGAGGTCCTGGGTTCGATTCCCGTTTCAGGTAAAGTGTTATTGGATTTTTCTATCTAGAATTTCTCAGTAGCAGCCTGGAGTCTGGATTTGTGCCCGGTTGATGGCAAAATGCTCGCCCCCTATTACATGGGACTTAACAACATAACTGGTGAAATGTGGGTCTACTATAGGTACACCTCTGCCCAACCCTTCGGGAAAACAAGGCGTGATGTTATTTGGTAAAAGGCTAAAGAATACAAAGGTGAAAATTAATAAAAATTTGTTTCAAACCAGTTTTGAAAAGTGTCTTAATTAAATTCTATAGTGCTAATATGCCCTAAAAAAAAATCACAAAATTTTTATTCAATCGATACATTACATTTTCAAATTTCGCGCGTAGGTTGACGAAAACGCTGGACGCTGTGGACGCCATGTTGCTCTGTGATCATGACGTCACTGGGCTATGTAAACAAATGCGCTGATCTTTGTATGATAATTGACACGTTTTTGTTTTCATAGCCGTATGACGTAATAACATGGCGGCTACTATTTCACGGTGTTTTTTAACAGATTAGAAAAACTGAAAACGTTGAATTGAATTTTAAAATTTATTTTGGTATTTTATGAACTAAAACTAACATTTTCCGACTCCTTTTTGCCTAAACTATCTCACTAATATATGTATTTATAGATTTTTTCTCGTATATAGTAAAATACCCTATTATAGAATTTAAAATTATTTACAATCTACTCAATATATTATGCTAAACTTAGCATCCTTCGATCCTATTTTTTCCCGTGGATGTCTAAAAGGCGACTAAGGGACTTACTAGAGAATGAGCACCAGCGTTTTCTATGCATTTTAACACCATACTGCGATCGCTAACCCGCCTGCCGAGCGTGGCGATTATGGCAACCCTCCCGCTCCGCCCAGAGCGGGAGAAGTTATTTGATGATTTCCCATCCTCAAAAAAAAAAAAGGGCGCCGATAGTTTAGGTAATTTCTTTATACGTAAAAATATAGGTAATAAAAAAAATAATTAAAACATAGTATCTGCTTTATATTTAGTTCAGTTATTATGCATAGTTTCATGAACTAGTTAGAAGTATTTTTTAATACTATCGGTCTATTGTTGGGTTGGGAGAGGTAACTTTGTATTTTTTTCTGTCGAGAAAATATTATGGTACCTATAGTGTTTTCGTCAAATCCTCAACTTTACCATAAATTTGCAGTATTTTCGATATAACGGAGGACCATGCTAAGAAATTTGAGGTATTGTAGATTCTTGAAGCCACATTCCACAAGGTTAATGTAAACACAGTATCCCATTCCGAGTTAATTGAAAGTTTCAGAAACACAAACATTTAGTCATTATCATTGGAATTATAATAATCATACACAAATTGTCTTGCTAATTTTATTTGAGCAAGTAAAGCCTTTGGTTGCAGGCCGTATTGCAAACCAATTACGGATATTGTAGCATTTGCGCAAGCGCGGGCGCAGTCGCCTGTAGGGGAGATGTAGGTAATGGGAGTCACTTAAGCGAGAATTGAAATAAAAGCAAATTTATAAATCAACTATTTATTGCTTTAGTCGTATAACAAACTTTGGTTATCTAACTATCAATTGAGATCATATTTAATCACTTTGACTTACTATTTAAGGAACTATCATTAATTTTAAAAAAAACATGTTTAATCACCATTGCCAACATCGGTTGGCAATGGTGATCAGCGTGTGGACAATGATAGTCATCACATATCGCATACATAATTGCGGGCTGAGCCCCATCCAGTGCAATCTGCATGAGCCTAAAGACCACAAGATGTGCACGGAAACCGCACCGGATGCTTTAGCATATTCGAATGCCGCTTTCTAGATGGTTTGCGGTGCACCTGTAGAAAACATTGGCCATTTTTTATTGTGTTCGCGAATTCATCTTCCATCTCACGCATGAAGACAGTAGTACGTCCAAAACGAGGTTCCTTATCTTTATTTTTGGATAACCTTTTATTGAAGACCGGAAAATGGAATATTCATCGTTTTTGCGGTTTTCCTCATTGAATAACCACTATTTTTTACGAGTTCCACCGCCTTTTCAAGGTGGTCCATAGACCAGCCAGCCTTATCTATCTGTCTAGGACAAACCTTCGGCATCTGCAAAACAAAAAAAAAAAATATATTTTTGAATTTAGCAATGGGGTCACCCGACTCTGATTGCCCACTAAGGAGAAAACGAAAAAAAACAAAACCTAATAAAAAAAGTTGAGGTTATAAGGGGAAACGAAGTTGCAAATTACAATCTTAAATGCTACGATCATTATATATCACAAGCATAGAAACAAACACTAAATAGTTTGAGACTTACCTTCATATTTATCCACTCGAAAAATTAGAGCACAACGACGCAAAATCGTTTTACGTGTATTACTCTCACACGCGTGGTTCAAACTGAGTGAACTGTCGGCCGGGCGCGCTACTAGCGTTCGGCTACCGAGTGATATCATTGAAATCGCTCGCTCGCGTTCGGTTTTTTGTTATAATGGGTGACCACCATTGCCAACTGACTCCAATTGCCTACTTTTCCCCGATACATCGATGTAAGAAAAGTACAGATGACAGATTTTGAAAGGATTCGAAAGGATGTAATGATCCCTGATTAATTAATTTATAATATCTTCTACGGTGATTGATAATAATATTTTTTTTAAACCGAAAATATCTTTAGCCGCGTTGAGCGATTTTTGGTAGGAGCAAAACTTATGGGTTCACGTCACCCACATGCTAACCGCCAGACTGGCGACGCACAGCTGCCTATGTTTACATTTATATAAATGTTATTCCAAAGTTTTAAGTTTTCACTTCTGTCAGCAGACTGCCTATTTAAAAGAATGTATATCTGAGGTCCAAGATAAGTGGCAGTCGTTTTTAAAGCGTTTTGTATTTCTCACATGTATTTCTGCAACGATTTTCCACAGGATTGACTGTCTTGTTTGCGGTGGCTTACGTCAATTAAAACATTTTTGACTTTTCCATCAACGTTACCGCTGATAGAACGTCACTTTGTTTACGCTCTCAGGTATAGATACGTATAAATGTGGACATTATAATAACTTCGAGTCCACCTTTTCTACAAACACATAATAATTTATTTAATGTTTCCTTGCTAACGTCGACTGACGGCATTCAAGTGAACTGTTGGCGAACAGACGAGGAACATTTTTTTTGTAGTTCATGTTTACCGCGGAGAGATGGCGCCACTTATCTTTTCGAAGCTTACGCTACGCAACGTCTGCCTACAGCCTTCGAAGGAGGTGCTTTCGCATTTGCATTAGGCGCCAATGCCAAAAAATCTTATTATGTAGATAGGCACTATTGCTTTTTATTTACAAAAATAGATAGGTAAAAACCTGCCTGGCTGTAAAGACCGCCCATTGTTCTTCGCCCGTTGTGTAAAATTTCTACATTTATAACTGAAATTTTTATGGTTGTACATAATAAAGAGTATTTTATTATATTATATTCTAGGTAATTATGCATTGTTTAACTAACTAGATATTTTTTTAATCATTCTGTTTCATTATTTGTATTCTGTAAAACAGGGTTTTAAGAAAACGGAAGAAATGTTGAAGAACATGTTTTGAAAGGACCACAATCAGATTAAATTCCGTTAAAAAATTACAGGTTCCCAAAATTGTTGTTAGAGGGTTACGAAATTATTTTTTAACAATTACCTTTAACATTGCATCACGTTCAAGTTATCGAATTATAATTATAATTTTGTTTAAAGAGCCTCAGGTTACGTATTAAATTACATGCTTGTCATAACGAATGGGTTGCAACGTTCAATGAGTTCATAACCGAATTGACGTCTATTCAAAATCAAGGACACGGGAAGATATTGATCGAAATGGGCGTATCAAGTGATCAGTGAATAATACAATCATGAATAGGTACCGATTAATGTCCGACTCAATCAAACTCCGAATTGAATCGGCCTTTTTGAAATGGCAATAATTCTTGTTCGTGTCTCGAAAAGCTCATTAATAGTTGGTTCTGGCAGTTATTTGTAGATCTTTGACAGTCGTTACGAGTAGTCAGAACAAGAAGTCAGACAACCAATCTTACCAAAGGGTCTCGTGTTACCCAGTAACTGGGTTGTGGAGATCAAATAAGCAGTCACTCCACGATACTGCTATTCAGCTGCATCTAGTGAGACACTGACAGAGAAGATGAAAAAACCATGTGGACATGGCTTTTTGTATCAAATGATATGGTTGTATGTATGATGCAGTTGTCAATGATACGGATCATAACATAACAGTTGGAATTTTTAAGGTTTATTGTATGCGAAATAGTGGTGGAAATTCAGAGACTTTTTCAGCTACAGAGAGCAATAGGCTATATTGATTGGTTCCGTTCAGGTATATTATCAAAGGTTAGTTTTACGCAGTATGCAGAAAAATATAACTAGGTACAAACTTATGACTTCATTTCAACTTATTTTTTCTGTAAAGGGAATCCTAATTTAATGAATATCATCTTAACAAAGTACGCGTAAAAGCTTTTAATTAACTTTTGAGTCTTATGTTATATAACATAAAATAACATCACGCCTGAATTCCCTGAAGGGTTAGGCAGAGCTGCACCTTTAGTACACCCACATTTAGCTAGTTATGTTTGAGTCCCATGTAATAGGGGGCGAGCCTATTGCCATTGACCGGGTACAAATTCAGACACCGGGCTGCTACTGAGAAATTCCAGATGAAAAAATCCAATAACACTTTGCCAGACCCGGGTATCTAACCTAGAACCTCATGCTTAGTAGTACTGCTTCCGACCACTAGACCGACTTGGCAGTCCTATGTTGTTGGCTGTTTATTCACAAAGATATCATAAAACAAATGCCAATCAACCATCAATATCTTTATGACTATAGACATACGTAATACATACGTAAGTATTATATACTTGTCAGATATATGACATGTTTCTCCTAGCCGGTAGAAACCGTCTCGCGATTTTTTTCGACTCATATCCAAATATTATGTAACAGTGCTATTTATCTTGTGCTAATATTACGGAGAAAGTATTGGTGTGCATTCTTAGAAACGTGTAGCTTGTATTTTAAGTATATTATCTACACTATCATGATGTATTTTTTAAGTGTAGCAAACTCTGAATCGGAGAAAGAATATGACGTTTTATAGTTATCCAACTTTTATTAGTTAGAGCAGTGGTGGCCCATTGGAAACGGCCGCGACTGTTGACTGAGTTGTAAGGTTGTAGTTTCGAACCCAGACAGGCACTTTACTTTGTGTAAATTATTTCATCACCACTGAATTGTAAAGGAAAACATCGTGTGGAAACCAGCATGTCCTAGAACTGAAAGTTCGAAGATATGTGACGTCCACCAACCCGTACTGGGTCCGCGTGGTGGATTACGGCCCACTTCCTGTAACAGAGAAGAGATAGGTCTGTACCCCAGCATTGGGAACATTATAGGCCGATTATCTTTGACGTCGGCTTGTTGATGAAACAATTTTGCAGCGTGATAGCTTTATGGAAGTTTCATGCCGGTAGCACACCTCCGCCGCGAAACGATAACAGCGAAACCGTAGTACTCGTAGTTCAATTCAACTGGCTCGCGTCATATTTCGCTCCTCGCATCCGATTCGAGTAGCGGAACATGACGCGAGTCAGTTTCGCTGCTATGGTTTCGTGGCGGAGGTAAACTACCGGCGTTATCGTTTATCGTTAGAAAACTCTACTGGATATATAAAAAACATCAATTAGAAATATTTCAAGATCCCTCAATTTTAGGAACTTATTGCTATTCGTAACTGAGCCGGATTGATCGTCTAAGCTTTTAAGGAAGCCAGAATTTTGCAAATGTAAAGTTTGAGTAAGTTTTCCTGCTGGTAGCACAGAAAATCATAATCATTGTTTTTAGTCAGGCACCTTCAGATACTTCAACTTAAGACAAATGAAATTATAAGTATTGAATTTTGGAACGAAGTTCCTTATGGCACCTTATTTTTTGCACACTTTGTGAGAGTCCCGAAAAATGTGTAACATTTTGACCGTCACGACACTTTTTTTACGCAAAAAATGTGTGCAAAAGCGAAAAGAACTCCGTTCCAACCACGACGCCTCTCGACTGTTTGAACCGCTTTTGAAATTACCTCCTCCATACATATATTTCCTAACTCCTGGTCACGTCGAGTGTCTTTACAACATAACTAGTGGAGCGACTGATAACAGATAACGTCCACTTTTTGTCAGGTGACTTGAATCGTGACCGATTTGTGCGCGAACGCAACTCGTAATAAACCCGCTTGTTTTATCGATCTGACTTTTTTCGTGTACTGTAGAGCTGATTGTTGTGTGTCAATAACTGATTAGTCTCAGCTGTGATTTTTAGGGGTCGGTCATCAAAGGCTATAGACGGGAACTTAATTACAATAATTTGTTGAATTAAGTAATCATCGGTTTCAATATCAATGTTGATTAAGGCTAACAAAAGTTAGCAATAAAAAAACAGAACTTACCTAAAGTCTGTTTTTTAATCTCGGAGACTAAATTGACACATGCAAATGTCAAACTCCAAATTGAAAAAACGAACAACAATCATTTGAAATGTCAAATTAGTCTCTGGGATTAAAAAACTAACTATAAGCATACAAGCTATACAGGGATATTATAATTTAGTAAACTCATGTGCTAGAGATAATTTATAATTTAACCACCGCAAAATAACTAAGTATGTAACTAAGTTTCTTTGTTTCAATAGTCAGCAAATCTGGAATAATTATTATTTTATAATTTTTTTTTTATGGTGGGAAATTATCAAATAACTTCTCCCGCTCTGGGCGGAGCGGGAGGGTGTGTCAGACTCTTACTGACTAAAACCCACCCGTATTCCTTCCGTTGCCTGTGTTGCCAGGGACCTCGGTAACCCTTTTGGACTTTCACGCAACCCCGGCAGGCATCGCCCCTAGACCCCTACACTTGTGCTGACATCTCTTTGAGGTGCGCGTGGAACACAACGCGCCGTCGACCCGGGCCTGGTCCTTATTGGACGGTGAGCTACCTATTGCTCACCGTCAGCAAGCCCTCGCCTACGGTGGCCGGAAATCCGCCCGGGATTCCCGACGCCCAGGGCGTCTCCTGCGGCAGCTAGGGGAACTATTATTATACTTAACAATTGTATTATGAATGTTCAGTCTTATGAACGAACTATGAAAAATTAAAACAGTTAATTAGTTAATGAACTGTTTTTATTTTTCTTAAAATTTCAACTTTTATTTTCTCTATTTTTTATTTTATTACAAGCTTTATTATAGTTATCTATATGTGCATGATATGGTGTCCTGTAATTGTAGGAGTACACGTAAAAGAACCTCGTATTGTTGTGATTTATAATGTAACTGTGTATCCTTTGTTGGTGATAAATAAATAAATAAATAAATAAATAAGCTTTTTACTTTGTCTTACTACGTAGTAGTCGGTACAGGGGGCCTACCCCCTTTTTTTTGGGTGGGAAATTATCAAATTACTTCTCTCACTCTGGGCACTCACACACAAACACTTGACACACCCTCCCACTCCGGAGGGTGTGTCAAGTCTGACACATCCTCCCGCCCCGCTCCGCTCCGTGGGTTTTAGTCAGTAAGAATCCTTACTGACTAAAACCCACCCGTATTCCTTCCGTTGCCTGTGTTGCCAGGGGCCTCGGTAACCCTTTCGAACTTCCACGCGGCCTACTCCCTAAGCACACAATCCGTATTATCGGCGAGAGCAGTGGTGGCCCAGTGGTAACGGCCGCGACTTACGAGTTGTAAATCGTAGGTTCGAACCCCAACAGGAGCTTTACTTTGTGTAAATTATTTCATCACCACTGCTCTCAAAACGGTGAAAGAAAACACCACGAGGAAACCGGCATGTCCTAGAACCAAAAATTCGAAGATATGTGACATCTACCAACCCGCACTGGGCCCGCGTGGTGGATTACGGCCCAATCCCTCTCACAGAGAGGAGGCCTGTGTCCCAGCAGTGGGAACATTATAGGCTGATTATGTGACGGGCGTTTCCTACTCCGTATCACCTACGGACATAAGATTACTTCGGAGCCCGAACTGAGAATGGATGACAACACGATTTGACAGTTGTCCCTAGCAATGAGACTTGCCCGTTCGAAAAAATGAATTTGTCACTTGTTTAGACGGACCAACTACTTTCAGACGGGTCCGTATCTTTGTTGACGGTCTTAGAGAGTAGTCCCCCTGAATCTGTGAACGAATAGATACATATAGAAAATACTTAGCAGTTTTAGGTGATGATAAAGGTACTTAGGACGCCCCAGAAAGACATAATAGTGACCTCATTAATGATGTTCTTTAAAAGACCTTTTTGAAGAACATCATTGGGAGCATAGTACTCGCAACCGGCGTGCGTATATGACCATGTATGAACGTAAACGAAGCAAAAGGAGTATGTAAGGAGCGTAGCAGGTGGCGTTCTATAGTTTCTGCTTACCCCCATGGGAAGAAGGCGTGAGTTTATGTATGTAAAGGTACTTAATTTTTATTCCGTTTGAAATCAAAAAGCTCTTATTTCAATCAAAAACCTTTCCCAAGATAATGCATCGCTCCCAATATGTCGATAAACTTTAGCCACTTACTTTGTCTAGTAGGTCTAGTATTCCGAAATAGTGAGCGTATTAATTTAGAAGTTTCGAAATGAGAGCAATCCTGTATAAATTGTATGTATTGCCGCTTGTTCCGGCAGTTTGGAAGGCCTACAAATAAATGGGCTGGCGAAATTAGAACGTACTATGCCTACTCTAGAAATATAGTTCTACAGGGTTATTTTAAATTGGCTAGCTAGACTCCGTAGAGGCGATGGGAATCGATGATCATCATCTGCCTAGCCTCTTTCCCAACTATGTTGGGGTCGGCTTCCAGTCTTACCGGATATAGACCAGTATTTTACATGGAGTGACTGCCTATCTAACCTCCACAACACTCCTCCACCACACCTCTGGGCAACACGATACCCCTTGGTAAGACTGGTTGTCAGCCTTTCGAGCTTCTGACGACCCGTAACGACTGTCAAAGATCTATAAATGACAGTCGGTACCAACGGCTTAACGTGCTTTCCGAGGCACGGAGGGGTCTTGGTATGTAAAAATGGTCACTCATCCACGGACCAACCGCGGCAAGCGTAGCTTAACTTGATCGATCGACCCATGCGGCTGTTGTAACTTAGCCACAAACCCCTCTCTATGTCTCTATGGGTATCGATATATAAGCACAATAAAATAAAAAATAAAAATATTAGATTTTTTTTTGGGAGGTCAACAACCGCTGTTAGTGTTGTCACTTGAAGTATGACTTGAGAAAAACTGTTTTCTTATGTTTTATCGTGTTTAGATAACGATATACACTATGTCTGTGAAGTTAACATAAAAAACTGATTTTTAAACTTATATTACGATACCAACAAAAAAAAACATCAAATTTATTTATTTTATGTTTTGTGGTGTTTAGATATCGATTCCTGTCGCGTCTGTGGAGTTTGGCTAGCCAATTTAAAATAACCTTTATATGAGACTAGAGTTTAGGTACAAATGGTAACTATGCAATAACGCACCTTATTGCAGTACAAAACGACTCAAGAGTTTCTGGGAGTCTCACAACAATTGATAATGTATAATCAACTAGCACAGAGTACTTTTATATATATAAATGTTAACTATCGACCCACCCCTGCATCGCACGGTTTTTACAACTTAACAAAATATCGAGATTTCTTTATTACATAAACATAACATCACGCCTTGTTTCCCCGAAGGGTTGGGCAGAGGTGTACCTGTAGTACCCACACATTTCGCCAGTTATGTTTAAGTCCCATGTAATAGGGGGCGAGCCTAATGCCATCAACCGGGCACAAATCCAGACTGCGGGCTGCTACTGAGAAATTCCAGATAGAAAAACCCAATAACACTTTGCCTGACCCGGGAATCGCAACCAGGACCTCATGCTCAGCAGTAGCGCTTGCAACCACTAGACCAACGAGGCAGTTATCTTTATTATATTTTAGTTTAAAATTAATGTATTAGAATAGCCTTAAACCTTACGGAACAAATTCTCTATGGTGAAGACCGCATCAAAATCCGTTGCGTAGTTTAAAAAAACTTTAATTTATAATATGTATGTACTCGTATTAACTCATTACTTTATTAGTCAGCGCTTGAACCATAAAACGATTTGTTTGCTTTTTCTCAGCCTTTTTGTCATTGTTACTAAGCGGTAATTAGTTTATCGCAAACCAAAGTTAAACTGACCCACCCTTATTCATTGCAAAAGTCTTAAAACTAAAATTGTATTAAGGCTCCCGCAGACTGGGGCAATATCGCGGGTGCGACAGGCATACTGCTGTCCTTTGCGCCTGCGATATCGCGCTAGTCTGCGCGAGCCTTTAAGGCGTCCTTCATTTATATACCTAGTTGTTTTAGGTAAGATAACTATTATCACCATCAGCCTATAGGAAAGAAGCTACTCCAATGGGGAAGGCAACTGTCAAAATGGCGCTGTTGTAGCTAATTCCCAAAACAAGCTAATAATACAAGGCTCTTTTTTTGGGTGGGAAATTTATTATTTATTCGGAACGCTCGTGAACGCACTCACAGTGCTCGCTCAACGTCAAAACTTAGAACATAACCCCAAACCTTGCACAAAAAAGACCAATTGGATATTTTACGAAAATGGATGTTCAACGCATTGGCACTTTTGTTTTGTTGGTTGACTCTTGCGACTCTGATAACTCAGATTTTGCTTTTGAGAACGACGATTCGTCCAGTGATGAAGAGGATGATGAAGTGCGTATATTAGCGTATTTATATGCTCCCGGCAAAGATTTACCCCGAAGAAAAATACCACGAATTACAAATTACATAGATGCAACAATAAATAAATATAATGCGCATGAGTTTAAAACTCATTTCAGCAGGCTTAGCATGACGTTTTCTATTTCTAAGAAGAATAGACACAGCTCTTTCTATACAAAGTGACATTTCGTTTCTCCATTTTTAACATCACACCGTAGAAATCCTTTTACAATCTATCATTTTGTCTTTCGTTTCAAACAATCTTTTTCTAGGTTATTTTTTATGTAGACTACTTCAGAAGAAAGTTTTCTATCCCAAACTGTCAAAATCACATTGACAACTGATACTTGTCTAAGGTAGTGAAGATAATTTGATTTTATAATCGCCATGCTTTAAGACTTTTACTTTCGACGGCCACAAAGTATTATACGGTTTATTGTTTGTATTATTTAGTTAATAGGGCATTGCTAAGGAAATGGTTAAGGCCAATATTACTGTAATATTTTAATGATGAATGAATTGAGAATCAAACTAAAAAAAATCCTATGACGAAACAATTCTGAGTCGAATTATATAAAAGAGTGAATTTTGTAAAAAGTGCAGTTGACTCTTTCTACTTTGCTGCCGTCGTACTATCTACACGGAACGTCATTTTTGTCTACTCCTCCGTCGACAAGACGGTGCTGGTACTAAGCCATGTTACGTCTTTGATTTTAATGTATGCCACAAGAATGTTTCCTTCGAATACATATTGGAATTAATAGGTCCAAAAATATTGGAAACTGGAATAACCTATAAAGCCAAAAGCACAATTTTAAAAATCCACGTTAGTTTTTAGATATGGTGCGAATCAAAACAAAACAGCACAACTGCCATTTTTGACAGCGCTCACGGTGATATTAATTCTGGGCATGGTCGGCATTATCGAAAGATGACGCATGTCATGACGTCATGACGATTCACGGGACATCGATATCGCAGTCACGCCAATTCGGAATGAGTGTAAAAACGCTCAAATCGATTACAGCGCAATTCGGAATGCAGCCTCAAATACAAGTTTTTAAAGGTATTATCACATATGATTATACAGCTTGTATTTGCTTATGGCTTGTATATGCTGACTGGCACTTACCTAACAAAATTCTTTCCTTTTAAATTATTTACTATTTAACATGGTAATTTCTTTAAATAACACAAACAAATATCCGTTGTTAAAACACACACTAAACATAAGATTAGCATAAAGAAAAGTGATTACGAAACATGACAAGCTGACTGCCTACCACGTTCAGACTTGCAAAACAGTCACATTTTATCAACCGAACACGTTCAACTGAGCAAAGCAAAAGGAGACAAACAAATCTACATACATATATAAGCAAAATAGAGGAACTCGTAGTTCAGTTCTGAAGGATTCTACCTAATCAGTTCCACACCCATACGGTACTATGAAACTAATATCATCATCTACCTAGCCTTTTCCCAACTATGTTAAGGTCAGCTTCCAGTCTTACCGGATACAGCTGAGTACCAGTATTGTACATGGAGCGACTGCATATCTGACCTCCACAACCCAGTTACTGGGTAACACGATACCCCTTGGTAAGACTGGTTGCCAGACTTTCGAGCTTCTGACGACCCGTAACGACTGTCAAAGATCTACAAATGACAGCCGGGACCAATGGCTTAACGAGCTTTCCGAGGCACGGAAGGGTCTTGGTATGTAAAGATGGTCACCCATCCACGGACCAACCGCGGCAAGCGTAGCTTAACCTGATCGATCGACCCGTGCTGCTGTTATTACTTAGCCACAAGCCCCTCACTAAGCCCCACTATGGAACTAATAGTCGAATCTTATTATCCGACTGCGCAACAGCAAAGACGGAGTTATGTTTTTAAATGATAACCTAGCACTTTGCCAGAAACTTCGTTCGCCTGATATTCCCGTTCACGTTAGAATGTCGTAAAATCGTTTGGCCTTATTCTCTGTCTTCATCATAGAGGGACGCTATGTGAAAAACAGATTTCTAGATCCAAGGGTTTGGGCTGGACATTGATGAGTCAATTAGTGACTGAGTGAGTCAAGCCTTTTTTGATATGTACGAGGTCTATTAAAAAAAATATGATATACAAAGTGTTGCCAATCGCACGACGCTACGACACTTCGTTGCTGCGCAATTTAAAGCTTCGGTTATTTTTTTAACAGACCTCGTATATATTGATTTTTCACCCCTGTTCTCTTAATGGTTTTTCATAATAATACAAAATGATAACATTTCGTGCAGGCACTGGTTTTATGATTACATAGAAGACCTTATAAACTCTAAGTATAAGGAGTACAAAAAACCAGTGCAATGACTCAATAATAAGTACCATTGTATCATCACATCACATAACAAGTTGAATCTTGTTGTATGTTTATTCATTTGTTTATTTTTAACGCTGAGTTCTTTTAGTGGTTGTTGCATGAAAAACGAAATGAAGTTGTAGATAATTACTGTAGCCAGACTTCCCCGAAATTACGAACATCGAATCGGGGAAGTCTGTTTATGTCCAGCCGTATAATTGCCGTATTTTCGTGAAAACTCGAAAAGAAAAGTTCTAATACCTAGGTGCCACGAAGCATAAAGTCTTTTCGAAAAATTTAAATATTCCGAAGAGACATTATATGTTTTTGTAAACTTTAGCTTTTTATTTAAGATAATATGTTAATATATACAGGGTGGCGATAAAGTCACCTGCGTCCTTTAATGGGGTGATTCTACTCATCATACTAAACAAGTTTCGCTATGAATATCATATCAAAATGTTAAATATGTAATAACTGTTTCCTAATTTTACCTTTCATTAATATTTTAACTTAGTAAGTGAAGGAGTACACCTACTTAAAACCTGATGTTGCCCATTATTTATGTGACATGTATAGTGTACATCTTTTGTTGGAGATCCTAAATCAATAAATAAATAAATAAATAAATAAACCAGTATCGATAAAATAAAAAAACCTGCATTCGAAATAGTCTGTCTACTGTTGTATAGGAATTGGTTTTCTTTTTCACGAATGGTAAATGATTTTCTCATCGATAGTTATCTACTATGACGAGTAGAATCATCCCCATAAAGAATGTAGGTGACTCAATCGCCACCTTGTATAAGCTACCAATCTTAAAATATACATGCATATAAAAACTTTTGTGAACTTGAATAATTATCGTGGAATTGCGTGTTTTCAGGCATTTTATTTAACAGTGAGATTTAGTCACCAAAAATATGTAGTTACCTGCCTTATAAACAATTAGAAAAACTATATGGTTAAGGCTTTTTTTTTTTGAGGGTGGGAAATCATCAAATAACTTCTCCCGTTCTGGGCGGAGCGGGAGGGTGTGTCAGACTCTTACTGACTAAAACCCACCCGTATTGCTTCCTGTTGCCTGTGCTGCGGGGGCCTCGGTGACCCATAAGTACCTTCCCGCGACCCCGGCAGGCATCGGCCCTAGTGGACCCCTACCTATGTGCTGACGACATCTCTTTGAGGCGCGCGTGGAATACAACGTGCCGTCGACCCGGGCCTGGTCCTTACCGGACGGTGAGCTACCCATTGCTCACCGTCCGCAAGCCCGCGCCTACGGTGGCCGGAAATCCGCCAGGGATTCCCGACGCCCTGGGTGTCTCCTGCGGCGGCTAGGGGCGAGAGGGCGCGAAACTTGCCTTTCCCTCAACCGTCCCGCCTTCTCCTTCGTGAGCATTACTGTTTCGCAGAAGGAGGTGATGGCTGCCCATGCCCTCTCGCTCCGCACCATGGCCTGAACCAGGGCCGGACGCGAGAGATCTCTGTCGCCGATCGCCTCCACGAGGACACGGCGGTGCTCTGCCCAAGCCGGGCAGACCTCCACCGTATGCTCCACCGTGTCCTCCGGGCGACCCACACAGTGGTGACACCCAGACGTTTCCTCCCGCCTTATCCGACACAGGAACCTCCCGAAACTGCCGTGTCCGGTGAGGACCTGCGTCAGGCGGAAGGTGAGGACGCCGTGGTGCCTCTCTAGCCAGTCCTCAAATAGGGGACTTATCGCCGCAATCGTGGCGTGCCCAATATGGTTTAGGCTGCTATAGAAATGTATGATTTCTACCAAAAATACACAACACTATGGGTGTTGTGACGTAACAATTGTAATCCAATGCAGTGACAGAAGTTACAAAATAATAAGTCTCAACTATCTAGGTACACAATTAATCTCCCTGTCATCTTAATTACATACGTTGATAGATATTCCTGTCATTGACACAGTGACAACGAGTTTCTCTCACGACTGCGCAACAAGATTAAAGTTTAATTTCGATTAATTACGATCACTTCCAGGCGTGTATATACATGTCTGTGTCGTATTGTCAATCAAAGCACGCCGCGTGAGGTAGATGGCCGTTTTCGTAAGAGGTGACTTTATACCGATACCGACAGGTGCTGTATTCATAGTGTCGCTATAGCTAGCTAAAAATGATAATATAACCAAGGAGGCTGGATGGATAATTTTTTATTTCTTTTCCAAATAATATTGATGGAGCATGATGTATTGCTTCACATATATTTAAAACCTTGTCAGATTTATTGTTTCTTCCCGCATCCATCACATACATACAAATAAATCATAACTCGTACGGTCTGTGCTTTATAGTAACGAATGTAGGCTCGAGTATATATGCAAACAATAATAATGACGAACCGTTAATGGTACCGACATGTTTTTAAATATGACAAATGATTTTTTGTCAAGTGGCTCATTCTAAGGCACACACAGCAGCACATCAAGTTACGTTAAGTTACCACAAACTGGCAGATTTTCTCATTCGATATTGAACTTAACCATCAACATTTTTAGTTTTAAAATCATTTGGAGAAATTTGACAGTTTTGTCCTGATGAGCTGTTGACTGCACAACCATGAAAAGTTTTGCTGAAATATAATTTCAGGTAGTTTAGTAACTGTCGTAGGTCAGTTTTTTTAAATACATACCTCAATACTCTCAATTGCATTATGTTTCAGTAATAGCTTAAACCAACCCTTTTGGCTTACTATAAGACAAATCAAAGAAAACAATAACCATACTATAGATACCACCGCCAGCCTGCGTTCGGCGGGCGGTCGGTAGTCTGCGCGCGCGCAGCCAGTGCTACCGGGCCGACTACGACGCGCACACGTCGCGACAACCACACGCAAACAAACAAGCAAACATGAGGAATAGTGCACAGTTCGCGGTTTTGTTCAGCTGCGTGGCTTACGGTAAGTTTTAAACGTAAATTTAGTAATATAGCTAAGCCAGAAGTACTTTAAATAAGGGTTTAGGTAGTATAGAGTTATATTAGAATCACTGATGTACCATTTGGGGTAAGCGTGTCTTTATTTTATGTAGGTATTCATTGAAAAGAACGTTGACTCTTAAAAGTAGATTAAATTAAAGGATAATAAAATTAAACAAGACAGATTGCTGATTTGTCCTTTGACTAGTCAAAGCCCCAATTGACAGTAGAGTTCAAAAAAGCAACCAATTTAATTCTAGAATCGTAATTTCTATAATAATTGTAAATTCGTTTCTTATTTTCTCATTATCAGTTTGCAGATAATTAACTCCCACTGCGTCTAATTCATTGATAAAAAATACATATTCTGAATTCTTATTATATACTAGCTGTTGCCAGAAGCTTCGCCCGCGTCGCTTTTTCTAAAAATAGCTTACGTTACTCCTTATAACATCAGCTATCGGCCAGTGAAAGTCGCGTCAAAATCGGTCCAGCCATTTCAGAGATTAGCCGGAACAAACAGACAGACAGACAAAAATTGTAAAAAATGTTATTTTGGTATATGTAGCGTGTATACATTCATTTGCATTCAGTATACAGTGGTTATTTTAATATTTCAAACAGACACTCCAATTTTATTTATCTGTATAGATGTTATATCACCTTTATATAACAAAAGGGTGTTATTTTGTAAGTCACTGATATTTTTATCTAGACATATTATAAATCGCTTTCGTGTCTGTCCGTGTGACCGCTTTGTTCTTCCAAACTACGCAACGATTTTACTGCGGTTATGACCATTATTTAGATATTTTATTAGGGAAGGTTTGAGTGTATAATACGTTTATATTAAATAAATAAATAAATCTCACTGTTTTGTCAAGTCTTGAAAACAAAGTGAAGCAGCAAGTGACACCAAGAATTGGCTGGTCGCTTGTATTATTAACATAATAGGTATGTATCATAACTACCATATACAAACACTCACGCATCCATATATATGTATGTATGTATAAACAAGTATACTAAACCAGAATATTAGATCCAACGATTAGCTTTTCACGAGTGAGTAGTCTAATTTTAGTAAACCAGACAAACTTGTTTAGCTTCATTACAAAATGGTCACTATATTACACATGACAGACTGTCTAGTCTTAACTATCAATGAATTACACATATGCATGCTTTTGTATAACATATGATTATTTACCAACCTTTCTTAAGTTTCGTCATGAAAGGCCAGAGGTTGTGGCTTTTGTTTCGATAAATCAAATTATAAAAATATTCAAATAACCTAAAAAATATGTCGTTGACAATTATAATGTCTGTAACATATTGATTTCATCATGAAATAAACACACATACAGTTTATATATTTATAATAAATAAACACGCTTTTAAAACATTAAATTAGTTTATAATAAATTATGATAAAAGTTAAGCCTGTTAAGCCCCGCGCGACACCGATTCGGAGTCGGACAATAGAAAATCAATTGTGTCGCGGTCCTTGACCAATTAATCATTGAAATTATTAGTATTGCTAATAATGGCGATTCTGCTAAAAATGATAAAATTTAAAACTTTTAGTTACTTACGGCTGATTTTACCAACGCCAGATAAACGGGGAATAATTTATTTTTTTAGTTTTACTACACAAAATTGGTAGTCGTGATTTATTCCAGGGATAAAAGAAATCTGACGCTGCTAAAATTAGGTAAAAGGTACGGTTAAAAGGTACGGTTTTCTAGTAGAGCGGTGGCCGCCACATAGCGTCCGCGATCTACCAGCGAATGACATCACTGAAACGTTATTCATAAAAGTAAATTGGTGTGTTTTCCAAGAGAGCGTTTTTTGACACTTTAAAATTAAAACCGGCTGCCATGATTTTTATGACAGCCGTCACTACGGTTGTTATGTGGTGACCACCATCTTCAAGGATAGTGTACCTTAAGTAATTAAAAGTATCTACCAGAATCTTCCTTCATTTGTTAGTACTTCTTCATAAAAACAGTTTTACCTAACTGTTGTGTTATGTAAGCTGCGACAAGTTATGTTAACATTCTTGCCAGTTTTTGTTTAAATGCTTGACACGATTAACCATATATTCAACTGCACGCACAGAAACATTAACCCGAATTTTAATTACATAAATATCAAGTTTAAATTAACTATCGTTTCCACAAAAAAAGTCCTAACCGCCTTTTTAATAAAAAAAACTATGCTGTTAATTATTATCGTCTAGCAAAACCGAATCACTAAGGACAGCGTTTCAATTAGCACCCAACACATGGAACAAAAAATCAATTAATACTTAGTTCGTGTATAATTGTATAAAATAGAGCTGTTTCCTGCAGTCGGTTACCCAACCAATTGGAAAGGGAGCCGGAATCGAGACCGTTTGTACCAAACTCAAGGTCCACACCTGCTTCTGAACGACATTTAAAAATTATATATATTTGGGCCGACCTGTGGGTGATTTGTGTGACGTTATGAAATGTTAATGGGTATTGAAATATCTGATGTGTTATGACAAAGTGGGTTTATGACGATTGCTTCTGATAAAACTTGATTTAACGTTCATTTTGGCATAAACCCGATGTAACGATTGAATATAATCATTGACAAAGTAGGACGTGGACAGGATGTGTTAATTTTTTTTAAAAAACCCACCCGTATTCCTTCCGTTGCCTGTGTTACCTGGGGCCTCGGTAACCCTTTCGAACTTTCCCGCGACCCCGGCAGGCATCGGCCCTAGTGGACCCCTACACTTGTGCTGACATCTCTTTGAGGCGCGCGTGGAACACAACGCACCGTCTACCCGGACCTGGTCCTTACCAGACGGTGAGCTACCCATTGCTCACTGTAACAGCTAGTTTTTAATAAAAACACGCCTAATAGTGTTTCAACAAAGCATACCTTTTGTCGAAACACTCTTTCGTACTAAATATACAAACCATCCTAGTTGTATAATTCCTAACGTGCAATGAAAAGTAAAATAACAATGTTAATCGTGAGATAAAGATTAAATAATCGCACGGTTATAATCCGTAATTGTTGGGTATAAATTGTACATAATTGTACAACGCTAAAACTGCTCGTACAAAAGAGTTCAACGCGCTACTTACACAATCCATTGTATGTGTAGTGACTTTATCTCTCTCGTAAACTCGTAAGCACCTGCTTTAGTTCGTAATGCTAATGTAAGTACTAACTTATATAGTCATTTGAATTCCGTAAAGGATGTTATATTTTTTAATGCAGTATTTTTTTAAATATTTGTTAAATGAGTCATGCAATTTGACGTGATGTGAATCATTTATTCAAAGGTAAGTACTTACCGGAAAATGCACTTAAAGAATTCATGTGCGATTTTTAACTACTTATTATTTACATTTCTAAGGTTATCCTATCCTTTTTTTTGGGTGGGAAATTATCAAATAACTTCTCCCGCTCTCGGGAGGTTGTGTCAAACTCTTACTGACTAAAACTCACCCGTGTTCTTTCCGTTGCCTGTGTTGCCAGGGGTCTCGGTAACCCTTTCGAACTTTTCCGACCCCGGCAGGCATCGGGCCTAGTGGAGTGAAGGTTGTCCTATCCTTACCACTTATTTTTTCGTTCTACGAACACAATCAGTGCATTTCTAAGGATCTGAGTATGAAAACATTTAAAAATAAAATAGTGGGTTATGAACGGCCGCGACCTACGAGTTATAAGACGTTGGTTCGAACCCAGACAGGCGCTTTACTTTATGTAAATTATTTCATCACCACTGCTCTCAAAACGGTGAAGGAAAACATCGTGAGGAAACCGGCATGTCCTAGAACCAAAAATTCGAAGGCATGTGACATCTATCAACCCGCACTGGGCCCGCGTGGTGGATTACAGCCCACTGCCTCTCACTGAGAGGAGGCCTGTGTCCCAGCAGTGGGAACATTATAGGCTGATTCTGTATATAGGTTATGACTATAACTTTAGTAGCTTTGGCTTTTTGTATACAAATATACTTAGAAATAAGAACAATATCCTTGAATACGAAATAAGAAATAAACAAAAAAGTTATTACATACTTTTTAACTTCAGTACAATCAAGGCAACCAATTGTACTCGGTGAAGCATTAATAATCAGGTTCAATTACAATGCACAATGGGTTACAAAAGTGAATAAGTTTACAAAAAATATTTTCTCATAGAAGTACAAAAATATTCATAACTTGCACTTACAAATACAAGAAAATACGTTGAGTTGATTATTGTATCTTATACACATGCTATTAGAAACTTTTGTCTAGAACATGGCAATACCGAATTAATTGTTTATTTTATCACTGGCAATAATAGTAATACCAGTACTTTTTGCCATATTAGTTTTGACAGTTCGAGTCTACCCTATGACTAGTTTGATTATCTTCTGTTTTATTATATTACTTATATTATATATTATTGTATTGGAGTACGAGATGAAGTACTATATAGGATGAAAAAAGACGATCAGTGGAAAGGGAAACAACAAGAGATATTTGTGGTGCCTACATTCCTTCAACTGACCTTCGTTTTTGTTTCCAGGTTGTATAATTTTAAAAGTGGAATTTGATAAATTACTCCCAAACTTATATATGTATTCCGTAAGATATGTTAAAAACGTTTGTGTATATTAAACGATATTTTATTTGATATCTTTGTAAGTCGTAACTTACAAAGAAATAAAATAAATTATAGTTAGATATATCGCGACTAAAATAAATATATTCGTAATCATAATTCGAGGTCTCAGTCTCAAGTGCATATTTATACAGTCTGTATATTTGTCTGTCCATGTATAGTGACGATATGTGAACGAGGTTAGCCTTGCGATAGCCACTTTATGTGCCTAATTAATAATTATGCGGTCAAAGTGTTCGTTTGTTAGTTACGATATATTTTAATGTGGTTCTTTCTAGTTGTGTAGCTTCTCAACGGATAACATTTTTTGTTTTTCTTTTGTTAATAGTGAATTACAAAATATTGTGTCTACTAAATATTCTTGTGATTTACCTATCGCAGTCCACTGCTGGACAAAGGCCTCCCCCAGGCTACACGACAACACCTTGTCCTCCGCTTTCCGCATCCTGTCCCAGCCACCTTTTTAAGGTCGTCAGTCCATCTCACACTACGCTACTTACTATACGTGGTCTCCATTTCACGACTGATCTGCTCCACTGGCCATCAGTCCTTCGAGGAACATGTTGGCAGTAAATAGCGACACAGCTTGCTTACTCTGCAAGCTGTGTCGCTATTTGCTAGATGGTTCCCGTGGTTTCGTGAATTATTACGTAAAGTTAAGGAAGTTCCTTTGCAGTAAAGTGTGTTTGGTTTGGGTGTCTGTGTAATTAGACCAAGACGAGAAATTTAATGTCTCATTTGTGATACAAGATTGAGTACGAAACGGTTGACAGTTGCCGAATTTTCAATTCTGTAATAGTAATTTAGGGGCTATCCTACCCTCTCGCACTGTGCCCTCCAAGAGGCGGCCTGTGTCCCAGCAGTGGGAATATTACATGTTAATTATGCTTACGCTTAATTTAGTTTAACTATTATGAACCAAAGCATAGTGAAAAAGTGTTCCAAATCACTACTTAATTCCGTTTAATGGTGTCGACTACTCTTTTTAAGTACACCGTGACCCGCAAAAAGTGGCAATAACGAATACGGCTATCCTACCCTCTCGCACTGTGCCCTCCAAGAGGCGGCCTGTGTCCCAGCAGTGGGAATATTACATGTTAATTATGCTTATGCTTAATTTAGTTTAACTATTATGAACCAAAGCATAGTGAAAAAGTGTTCCAAATCACTACTTAATTCCGTTTAATGGTGTCGACTACTCTTTTTAAGTATACCGTGACCCGCAAAAAGTGGCAATAACGAATACGTCTACTATGCTTTCTATCCAGTTTAAACTACGACGACACTGAATATCTGCTTACTTCACAATCGTAGTGAGTTCTCTAACACTCCGTATCCAAACTCAACCTGTTTCGCTTCCGTTTACACACACACACACCACACCTACATCGAAAAACTCATACACAACACAACACCTCATCATAAAACACACACATACTAACACTTCACACACTTAGTATAAGTTAAAATACGTTTGCACCTTATAGTCCTAAGCAGTCTCTATTGAACTGTCTGTACTCCTTTGGGAACCTGGGCTGGCGAACCTTAATACAGGTTACCATGTAACCTAGATAGGACGCCAGATTCAATTATGTTGTTACTCTATTTACGATTTTTCCCTAATACTGTTAAACCATATTTGTTGTAACAGACTATATGTACTACACTATTTTGGAATAAATAAATGATTATTCATATTATTATTATCAAATGATATCACTTTACAACAATAACATTTTTACAAAACAGTCAAAAACATTATTGCTTGTGACTGTGTAGAGCTCGTAAAAACGAATTCCATATTCGTAAAACCACAAGAATGTCCATATAAAAATATATTACCGTCTAACTTGTGTCGAATTGCACATGCAACAAAAAAACATACAACAAATAAACATGTTGTATGTACTCATACTAAAATAAAATATAATGGCAATGACTTTATTTTACGAAGAAGGTGTTGCCAGATTGTATCGTCATTCTATAATAAAACAAGTAAAAGTTTTAAGCTTTTAGGCTGCTCTGTACGCAGAGATCACTATTTATTAGGAATATGGAAACCAGTTTTACCAGTTTACGTATTGTTTTGAGTTTTAGAGGTCAAAATATATAAGCCCTATCGAATTGGCTAAAAACCTGACCATAGTAATTTTATATATTTAGAAAAGGAAAACAGTGTGTTATTTTCTGCATAACTACTGTGTGTTTGAGATCTATTAAGCGTGAGCATGGTGTCCTGGGTCCGATCCTCATAACTAGAGAAATGGTTATACTATACATCTCTGCCAATTCTTTCGGGCTTGATGTTCTGTAGTACATATAATAAATCAAAGTTGCGCTTCTTGTCTGTCTCTGTGACCACGTTGTTCATCTTAACTACACAGCAGATTTTGATGCAGTGTACACCTTCATTTAGAGAGTTTATTCCAGAACGTTTTTATATGTATAATACATTAAGGCGCTGACAAGAGGCAAATGGCCAAAGTAGGCTTGTCTAAGAAAACAAATTGCCAAATCTGTATAGTTTGTGGTAACGGAAAATATATAATGTTAATTTTGAACATATTTCTCAGTATTTGGTTACATTTACTTACTTGTTACCAAAACAGGGGTTGAAAAGAAAATCTTGATCCAAATGAACGGTAAACTAACCTTTTACCTTGAGTTCCAATCCAAAATATTTGTATTAAACATCAACGTACGTTACGTATTCAATTAATAACAAGAACGTCTTATTTGAGTGCAGAACTTGATTGTTTTCTATTTTCGATTACTCAACTCAATTATGAGTAAATAGATAATTGCTTCATATTTTGCAATAAATTACAAGCGTTGTGTCATCGTGCTTTTCTTTCTTTTCTATGCAGTCTGACAGGGACCGTCGGTTAGCAGTTGTCAGCATCTTAATATTAAAATTGCATATAATAAATAAAACTCGATGTTCTGTCAATTCGTAAAAACTGAAACAGGAGCGGTTCGTTAATGTAGTATAAATAGAGGCGTTATTATAACTAAAAACATTTAAAACCGCATAAAAATCAAGTCGTCATTAAAACCTCGCGAATCGGTTTCGCTCGTAATGCCACGGATAGGCGCGTCGCTTACGCAATGTTTCGCTCATCTTATCGCCTATAAATTAACATCTGTTACGTTACGCGTTCGCACAATAATGAGCTTTCTTTTATGTCACACGTCATTTTTCGCGTATCATTCGTGCTTGCAATGTCGGCGCAGTTTAGGGAAATGAGAGAAAATATATTATCTACTTTTATTTACATAGGAGTCTTTAAAATTGTATTGCTTATGGACAAAGGAAGTGGAGACGATTTCAAGACACTTTTTGATAAAAGAGACAAGGTGAAATTTTTAACAGACTGATCTCAGATGGCCATATGGTTTTTACGCTGAAAATCAACTACTTCTTGTAGTAAAAATCGGTTTCAAAAATCTCTAAATGCAGTTATAACGTCTGAAAGACGTGTCGTGTCTTGGACACGATTTTTTTTATTTTATTTATTTATTTAATGAATTTTAACTTCAAACCTTTAATAATGGTTCTTAAATAATGGTAAAACCTTACCTAGTGAATGCCTATACTATTAAGGCATTAACTACCTAAGTATATGAGGCGTATGCAACCAGTTTTCATCCTTCATAGAGTGATTAATCATAATACTTTTGATGCCTCATTTAACATTAATCGGTTAATAGCCTGTTGATTCAAATTATCGTAACCCAGTTTCTTTAGCTGCTTCCTCAAGTTTCCGTTAAGAATTTTATAGCAATTATTGATATCTTTTTGGATGCAATAACAATTAAAAGATGAATCAATGAATGCCTAATAAAATATTATAACTGTGAAGTGTGGTTTCAGTGAAGAAAGATTGCGATTTTGTAACCATGTCCCACATAAAATGGAAATAACTTATTTGTTTGTGTCTGCGATATAAAAAACATGTCACTCTTTACATTTCTCACGGCTTCCATATCAATCCATGGGTTTCAAGAAGTTTCTTATGTATGTTTGCCAATACCTGTTTTCAATAAAGCCAGAAAATTAGGTATTTTTGCAAAATAAAATTAGCAAATTAGGTACTTAATGTACAGCAAATTAGGTATTTTTCTGTAGAATTGAACTTTACTAATAGCCACACTTTTGTCTTGAATTTGGACAAGACGAAATTCATGTACAATTCACACGTCTTGCTGAGTCCAATCCACATCGAAGGGTTGCTTCTCGAAGTTGTGAAGGAGATTGTCTACCTAGGGCAAGTTATCCAACTCGGTAAACACAATTAAGAAAGACGTCAACAGAAGGATCTAGTTGGGTTGGGCAGCATTTGGAAAACTTTGTCAAGTCTTCTCGTCACCTATTCCGCAATGTTTGATGACTAATGTCTTCAACTAGTCCGTCCTGCCCATTATGGCATACGGTGACGAAACAACCACGTTTGCAACCAGCCCGATTAGGCTGGTCCGCAAATTGAAGGCCTCTCAGCGCGCTATGGAGCCGGCTACGCTCGGGGTTTCTTTGAAGAATATAATCAAAAATGAAGTTACCAACTACTACTATTACCAACTACTACTACTACCAACTACGACTACTACCAACTACTACGACTACTACCAACTACTACTATTACCAACTAATACTATTACCAACTAATACTACTACCAACTAATACTATTACCAACTACGACTACTACCAACTACTACGACTACTACCAACTAATACTATTACCAACTACTACTACTACCAACTACTACTACTACCAACTACGACTACTACCAACTACGACTACTACGAACTACTACTACGACTACTACCAACTACGACTACTACCAACTACTACTACTACTACCAACTACTACTACGACTACTACCAACTACGACTACTACGAACTACTACTACGACTACTACCAACTACGACTACTACCAACTACTACTACTACTACCAACTACTACTACGACTACTACCAACTACGACTACTACCAACTACTACTACTACCAACTAATACTACTACCAACTACGACTACTACCAACTACTACTACTACCAACTAATACTACTACCAACTACTACTACTACCAACTAATACTACTACCAACTACTACTACTACCAACTACGACTACTACCAACTAGTACTACTACCAGCTACTACTTATAAGCTATTGACCGATTATAAGGTAACGTCCGCGTGGAGGTTGTAAATTATCCCACGGGAACGCATTATCGGAATAAAAGTATTCTATCTGTTAATCCAGGTTATAAACAATCTGTGCGCCAAATTTCATCCAAATAGGTTCAGCTTTTTTGCGTGATTGAGTAGGTAACAAACATCCAAACATTACAAACTTTCACATTTAAAATATTAGTATGATCGCTGAATACTATCATATTTTTGTGTGCGTACGCGCAGCGGAATGTTGTTGAATTTAAAGATTTTAATTATGCAGATATTTAGTGTATGACGTCGTATAATTGTGTATGGTAAAAAAAAATTTGTGCACGCAACCATTGTGGAGAAATTCACCAAAAACTGATTCCACTGGGCGAACGTTGTCCTGGCGGAACTTTTTTTAATCCATAGACTTTAGAAGAAAAGAGATGTGTCCAAAAATTAGTGTGTATTTGTGTGTAATTGTGTATGTATGAATAAAACTAGTGCATGCGTAAACTTCGGAGAAATTCAAGTTTCCGCTACGCGAACGTTTGGCCATTAGCTAGTTTTCATATAAAGCGCTTACATAGAGAGCTGTAGATTTTTACATACGTTGTTTTGAATTTGTTTATATTTGTTTAAAAAACAGATTTAGAAAAAATCGTAGGGCTTAAAAGATAAAAATATAAACGTAAAATACGCTTATTAGGTCTTAGTTCTTAAAGTATGCACTTTGGGGTCTAGATTTTCACGTTTATACAAACCTTGTAAGTGTCTACAACATGTTGCCAAGTATCAATGATGTTCCGTTAGTAACTAAAGAGTTATAGGACAAATTTACCATGAACAGATCACTGTTTACAAAGCAGTCAAATATCACGACGTTCTGAAGGAATTGCATGGTAATATGTATGTCAATAATTAGTGTATTCATTCAACTATTCTTATGCAAAATTTCATGTCATTAAATTCAGTAATTAAAGAAAAACAATTATAATACTGACGAAGCATCGAAAACCTACATAACCCGACCAAGTTCCGATGGCTACAAAAAAGCGGCCGTGCAATATATTTAGGTAACATCCCAAAATTTACAGTATAATACCGGTATTGAATTGGTGGTGATAACACAATTGTTGTTTCGATATAATTTATAGGTCATTTATTTTTGTACACCTACTTTTTTAAATGTATTTGACTATGACAGAAAGTAGGTACTATTTACGTAGGTACTTTATTTAAGTATGCGCTTGAGACTTGAGATATAATCTAAATATATTATTTAAGACAAATAAAATTCATACAGCTAATTTCTATTGAAGATTTCACGGATCAGGATTCTAACTATAGACCCCTTAGGGAAATTAAATATTTACCACATGTAAGTATGTACTACTGTTTACGTAAATATTTATCATATTGTAGCTTATTACACTATTTAACCAATAGACTAGGCATGCACGAGCGTTCCCCTTTGCAACTTTAGTGGATCAAACAATCTAATAACTTAAAAAAAACTACTTCTTGAATCGATTTTTTTTTCTTATGTATGTGAGCGTGTTCCCCCGCACCCCACCAAAATATGCAGAATTATTTTGTTCGAAGTTCGGTACGCTTAATCCTTTAGTTAAATAGTCTAAGTATTGTAGTTATGAATTGATCAAAGATATTCTAGTGTGAAAAAATAGACAACGCGCTGCGCGCAACGAGCGATAGGCGGACCTTTTTTATACCAATGTTTTAGTTTATAAGCACTTCTTTAATGTTGATCAAATCTAAACAACTGAATAGGTTAGTTATGTGATGTGATTTTAATTTTTATTGAAGCTCGAAATATTATACTTACCCTAAGTTTCGTCATCCACGCGAACGAAGTCGTGGGCAAAAGCTAGTTCATAATCTATTTTAGTTAAAACACATTTAAGTCTATTGCTGTCATTGCAAGCGTTTGTTAACGTTATTATAATTACATAATTAAGTATTATATGTAATTAAAAATATTTTTGTACGCGGATATTTAAATAGAGAAGTATGTTAATTGAAGATTTGTTTTTATCGTAGATAGTGGCGTTATTATTAAAAAAATATTTTTCATTCAAGAAATGCAATTGTTTTATTTTTTCCTAACGCTTGTGTACGCAACTGTACCATATTAATAAATACTATATTGGAAGGTTAAGAACGTTTTTTAGATATATGGCACGGCCGCTTTTTTGTAGCCATCCGAACTTGGTCGGGTTATGTAGGTTTTCGATGCTTCGTCAGTATTATAATTGTTTTTCTTTAATTACTGAATTTAATGACATGAAATTTTGCATGTGAATAGTTGAATGAATACACTAATTATTGGCATACATTTTACCATGCAATTCATTTAGAACGTCGTGATATTTAACTGCTTTGTAAACAGTGATCTGTTCATGGTAAATTTGTCCTATAACTCTTTAGTTACTAACGGAACATCATTGATACTTGGCAACATGTTGCAGACACTTACAAGGTTTGTATAAACGTGAAAATCTAGACCCCAAAGTGCATACTTAAAGAACTAAGACCTAATAAGCGTATTTTACGTTTATATTTTTATCGTTTAAGCCCTACGATTTTTTCTAAATCTGTTTTTTAAACAAATATAAACAAATTCAAAACAACGTATGTAACAATCTACAGCTCTCTATGTAAGCGCTTTATATGAAAACTAGCTAATGGCCAAACGTTCGCGTAGCGGAAACTTGAATTTCTCCGAAGTTTATGCATGCACTAGTTTTATTCATACATACACAATTACACACAAATACACACTAATTTTTGGACACATCTCTTTTCTTCTAAAGTCTATGGATTAAAAAAAGTTCCGCCAGGACAACGTTCGCCCAGCGGAATCAGTTTTTGGTGAACTTCTCCACAATGGTTGCGTGCACAATTTTTTTTTACCATACACAATTATACGACGTCATACACTAAATATCTGCATAATTAAAATCTTTAAATTCAACAACATTCCGCTGCGCGTACGCACACCATATTTTTTGGTAATGAAATCAGCTTAAATATATCCTGTGAAATAAACTTCAAAAGCAGAAATATAATCCAAAAGTAGTTTTTCGTTAAAGAATTCTACAAATTGCCTTATGTTACTAAAACTGGATTTAATAATATTGCCTTTTACAAACTTGTTGACGAAATTAATGAACTTTTACTAAATTGAAGGCTAATGATGCTAATGAATAATGGTGGTGTGGTAATGGTTGATGGCTAATTAAATGGTAGTTGCGGGAAATTTCTTTGTTGTCATATTTGTCCTTGTCCTGGTCCGACAACACGAGATACGTAAGTAATATCCTAGAAACTCAAGGTTTCTACAAAAAAATATCTCACAAAGAACTTCCAGTTATAATATTTTCAATATATTTTACTAGTTGCACCCCGTGGTTTCATCCGCATAAGTCTCGATCCCGTGAGAATAAAGGAATAAAAAGTATCCGATGTCCTAACCCAGGTCATATACTTACCATGTGCCCCAAATTTCATCCAAATCCGGTCAGCCGTTTAAGCGTGAAAGCGTAACAAACAAACTCACTTCAGCATTTATAATATTAGTTAGGATTTATGATACTATATTCGTAAATAAATATTATTTATTATTTATAACAAGCATATAGCAGCTTTCTAACCGTTATTTAAATAAGTGGAATCAGGATTTAACAGTAAAAAACCAATAAAGCCATTTCGAAATCAAAATCTAAGTTTAACTTTGTGAAATCGAATAAAACCTAACTGCACAGCCTCGTAGACAGATTTATTTTAGTAGATCAAGCCAGTTACACCTTGAAATAAAAATAAAAATACTCGCATCATAAATTCTAGATTTGATCACCTAAAAATTTAAAACCGGAATGCATATTCTAGATATTTTGACCACCGATTCCGACTAAAGTCAGATGAAAGTTACTTTCTAGTCCAGTGTGAAAATGAGACCTCTGCCATCTGTTTAAACGAAGTCGTGAAGCTCCGAATGGCTAATAAGATGTCGATTTCCTATTTATTCTATAATAGGGTTGCAAAACCGCGGAAGGCTCGGAGAAACCAGCTCCGAGCCATCTCGGCTTACGTCACCGAGGAAGCGTTTGACACATTCGGTGTGCTTCGTTTTAAAATATTTCTTCTGTGATGTGACCTTTTAGCTCGTAGTGTTAATCTATTTCTAGTAAGTCTAAAGTGTTTTCAAAATTTAACATCAATAATAGGTAGGTATAAACAAAATAATAAGCTAATGTGTTATTTTATTCGTCAGTCTTTATTGTCTTAATTTTCTCCCAATTTCGCTTGCTTTCGTGTATCTGCATCCAAATATGTAATTTACCGATATAATAATATTTATAAGCAAAAGATCATTGTATCCTTAAATAGTAAAATTTTTATTCAGCTATGATACTCACTGTGTAGCTACAGTACAGCACAATTTCCTGTCCTATGTCTTCTATAACATTGACTTAAAGGGCAAATTCCAACACGTCAACCCGCACTGGACCAGCGTGGTGGCTGACTTCTCCTTTTTCTCACAGAGTGGAGGCCTGTGTCCCAGCAGTAAGAGCACAATAGGCTGATTATGCTATGTTAGACCAATTGGTGCTCACAGTTCGTTGTTGTTAGCAAACAGAAAGACGGTGGAGTTGCTGTTGCTTATTATTTACTATAGTTTAATTGCCCTATTTATTGCTTTGTTTCAAATAAGTTTAATAGCAGCAGCTGATTGTAGAGAACTAATAGCCATGGTTTCTGCAAGACTAAGGATTGGCTAATGTTGGTAACAATGAAGCTCAGTTAACCGTTGGTTAATAGCAAATAGGTGGTTTCCCACAGCATCGATGTAGTCAGTGCTGTTGTAATCTTAAAGTTGAATACGATACTTTCGCTCAGACGGGAATAAAGATTAAAGTATTTGGTAATGTGAACAAACGTTCCTCGACTAGGATGTTAGTGATGACACACCGAACAATAACGTACTTACTTAGTTTTGAGAGATTTATGAGATTTCTGTATAAAGTATGTGGACATCTTTAGTAGAAAATAACTAGTATTTCAGGGGTTTTTTCCGGAAAACTTAAGATTTTTTAAGATTATTTTCCTGGAATAACATAAGTTATATTAATTTCCCATCTTGCAAAAAATAATGTGATAAAAAGTTTATGTGGTCAGTGCTTTACAAAAAGAAATTAAACCAAATTTTAGATCACATTAAGATTATGTTTAAAGAAGAGTTTCATCAATGAAATGGAATTCTATCTGCACATCTAGACCATGTTTAGTAATTATCAGTGTCATCATTGTTGCTAAATATTGACACTGGCAGTTCTCGAACACGTTTTGTCCGTCCTGAGTCGATTATGTTCATAAGTATCATTAGTTATTGTCATAACTACGTCTCGAAAAGCGACAGCATTGTTAATATTCATACAATCGCACCTTATGTTAATTTTATCTCATGCGCATTGAATTCATGAGGAAATTCTGGCTTTGGCAATAAGATTACGATCGAGGATGATGTTATAATGGAATAACTTGAATAGAAGGGCATTTAAAGATAAAGGACATCATTGTAAAACGTCATAGATAAAAGAAACAATCGCAAGCAGACCCATTTTGACTTTAATAACACATTTTGGCGTTTATAAATGTGAAATGGAGAGGGCTATTCTTGGAATTTCCCTACGTGATCGAATCGACATAGCCCAAAGAATTGGCAAACTTAAGTGGCCGTGGGCAAGGCACATTGCTCCCAGAACAGATGGCCGATGGGGCCGAAAGGTTCTGGAGTGGCCGTTTACCGGACGACGTGGTGTTGGAGGGCCTCCCACAAGGTGGACCGATGATCTTGTGAATGCCGCAGGAATCCGCTGGATGCGAGAAGCACATAACCAGTCGAAGTGGCGGTGCTTGGGGGAGGCCTATGTCCAGCAGTAGACGTCTTTCGGCTGAAATTATGAATATAAAATACCAGAAGGCCAATTTCCATATTTAAAGACGTTCAAAATTTAGTCGCAAATCATCTCAGCGACAATCAATGTGAAAAACATGTCAAAAATGTCACATTAGTGAAGTTTTTGACAGATTCAGATAGTTCAGAATGCGAACGTTCCTAAAAATAAGGAATTTGCCCCACAGGCATATTATCACGAGGTTCCAGGTTCACAACTGGGCTGCTGACGACATTTATTGTAGTTAATTTTATCATTTTCCTCTCCAAGTTGATTTCGAAGGCTTGCCTTGCAGTGGGCTTAATAAAGTTACCAAGACTTAATGTTTGGAAATCTCCAATACGCAGATACCAAACATGGTGGTCGCACCTACGAGTACTTTGTATGTAAGAGACGTCTTTGTTCTAATAATGTACGATATAAGATTAAGCTAGATTTTAAAACGCCGCGAAAATCAACCGACATTGAAAAAAATTAGCCAAAGAACTCAAAATAGAATGATTACAATTTACTACATCTCTAATTACATAAGCAAGGTCGAGCATTGCAAATTACAATTACTTGATACTCGATTACGGCGATATTCGACTATTACCAAGTTCCTATAATGTTTTGAGCTATATTAAGATTTCATGTCATTAAATTTCATGCTATTAAAATTTAAAGACCATTTTAAAATAGAATCAAAGCAGGAAGTATGTTTGTTTATAACTTAATAAATTATGTGAAAAAATTTAGTGACATATAAGCATTTCATTTGTGTAGTGTGTAGGTATATGGGTTACTATATAATTTCTAATATTCTTTAGACACTGAAAAACAAGAAATAGATAAGTTTTTTATCTCTATAAAATGCGTGACTATTTTAATTAATTCATTAAGTCAAAGTATATTCTATGGCATGTGCACGTATCCCTCTTTGAGGAGTGGCTGGAGAGGCGCCACGGCGTCTTCACCTTCCGCCTGACGCAGGTCCTCACCGGACACGGTAGCTTCAGGAGGTTCCTGTGTCGGATAAGGCGGGAGGAAACGTCCGGGTGTCACCACTGTGTGGATCGCCCGGAGGACACGGTGGAGCATACGGTGGAGGTCTGCCCGGCTTGGGCAAAGCACCGCCGTGTCCTCGTGGAATCGATCGGCGGCAGAGACCACTCGCGTCCGGTCCTGGTTCAGGTCATGGCGTACCATGACCTGAACCAGGTGAAGGAGGTGACGGCTGCCCATGCCCTCTCGCTCCGTAGAGCGAGAGGGCATGGGCAGCCGTCACCTCCTTCTGCGAAGCAGTAATTCTCGCGAAGGAGGAGGCGGGACGGTTGAGGGAAAGGCACGTGTCGCGCCCTCTCGCCCCTAGCCGCCGCAGGAGATGCCCTGGGCGTCGGGAATCTCGGGTGGATTTCCAGCCACCGTAGGCGCGGGCTTCCGGACGGTGAGCAATGGGTAGCTCACCGTCCGGTAAGGACCAGGCCCGGGTTGACGGCGCGTCGTATTCCACGCGCGCCTCAAAGAGATGTCGTCAGCCCAAAAGTAGAGGTCCACTAGGGCCGATGCCTGCTGGGGTCGCGGGAAGGTACTTATGGATCACCGAGGCCCCTGGCAACACAGGCAACAGGAAGGAATACGGGTGGGTTTTAGTCAGTAAGAGTCTGACACACCCTCCCGCTCCGCCCAGAGCGGGAGAAGTTATTTGATGAAAAAACCACCCAAAAAAAAAAAAAAAATGTGCACGTATAGTTTATTTAAACTTAATATCTTTAAACTTAATCATTGTATTTGCAAATATTTCAACTAGCAATGTCTGTGTACAAAAACATATAATCCTTAAGATCAAACTAATGTATTTTTATTACTTGAATAATGGCATCGACACATTTTATGAGTAATTAATTAATTATTTTGCGATCCAATCTAAAATAGTTAATCAACTATTACAATTGAGATAAGTATGAGATTGGCTACTACCAAACATGTTACTACCTAAAAATGGAACACTTCTAAACAATTTTAATTTTTTTAATGACTATTTGGTTAAAGTACACGTTTCATCAATCTAAAGCAAAATAACTATCTAGTCAATAATTACTTAAAGAAAGATAACTACCGTCAACAATGGCATCTCGACTTACTATGAGCAATTTTACCAATGAGTACTGTACTTAAATATATCTCGATTACAAAACATCTGTTTCCGCCATTTAATATGAAAGAGATACAAAACTAGAAAAAGCGACTATTTGTGAGAGATTTTTAGTAATCGTGATATTTAAGTACAGTACTCATGGGTAAATTTGCTCATGGAAAGTAAAGATGCCACTGTTGACTTCAATATGGTCTCATTTCTTTATCTACTAATGCTCAAAATAGAAATACACTAATCACAATCCTTTAAATGTTTAACACATAGCAAAATTTAAATAATACTTCTAATTAAGCTTAACTTTATTGAATTCAAATGGGATCTAGAAGAATGGCCTGCCATGACTCTATAAAACAATTTCGCCACGAAACTATCCATCAAGATAGGCAGCCGCTAAACAATCTTAATTATAATAATTGCAACAGATTGTCTACTAAACCATTGTTTAATGTAGCATATGTACGATCTAATCTGAAGCAGTTAGCGTCGACGGTGACTGCGCATGACCACCAAGGCAAGCCACTCGCAAGCAACTACTTTCGCCTTTTAGCCACTCGGGCCGCTAAAATGTTGCACATACATTTTGCGATACAGATTTCTGTAAGGATATAATGTGTCAAGTAAAATTTTGTATTTTACCGTTTGAAAAGGGTTTTAATATGGCCTCCTAAATGTTGCAAAATGTATGGATTTGTTGCAATCGTGAAACAAGTTACGGTTAAATCGTGCACTAATTATTATTATAATTTATTGGTACACTGACTAAAACCGTTGTATTGAGATTAATATCGGACTAAATACGTCTATAAAAGACGTTTTCGCCTTTCTGATTTTTTAATAAGGGATTTTTTAACTTTGGTAAAGAAACTTAGGAAAATATTATTAAATTACATAATATAAAAAAAACATATTATTTATAAGAAACACGTGGCTTTACAAAGAAATTGATCATGATAATAAATCGATTGTATCATAAATTCAAGAAGCGTGTTGGTTTTATGTCACGACATACGTTCGCTACACTGCGACTGAGATTACATCGAACCAGAGCTCAGAGCATGAATTATTCATATTTATACGAGTAATGCTCGGATGCATTAGAATGCAGAGATGAGCGGAACATGGTTCATGGAACAAATCTTGGGTATCTAAAGTATAGTTTCTTGAAATAAGTTTTGCTTTAGACTACTAATCACTGAAAGAGTAGGACAAGACTGTATTGTCCCGGGTGTCACCACTGTGTGGATCGCCCGGAGGACACGGTGGAGCATACGGTGGAGATCTGCCCGGCTTGGGCAGAGCACCGCCGTGTCCTCGTGGAGGCGATCGGCGGCAGAGACCTCTCGCGTCCGGCCCTGGTTCAGGCCATGGTACGGAGCGAGAGGGCATGGGCAGCCGTCACCTCCTTCTGCGAAGCAGTAATGCTCGCGAAGGAGGAGGCGGGACGGTTGAGGGAAAGGCACGTTTCGCGCCCTCTCGCCCCTAGCCGCCGCAGGAGACGCCCAGGGCGTCGGGAATCCCGGGCGGACTTCCAGCCACCGTAGGCGCGGGCTTGCGGACGGTGAGCAATGGGTAGCTCACCGTCCGGTAAGGACCAGGCCCGGGTCGACGGCGCGTCGTATTCCACGCGCGCCTCAAAGAGATGTCGTCAGCACAAAGTAGGGGTCCACTAGGGCCGATGCCTGCCGGGGTCGCGGGAAGGTACTTATGGGTCACCGAGGCCCCCGCAACACAGGCAACAGGAAGGAATACGGGTGGGTTTTAGTCAGTAAGAGTCTGACACACCCTCCCGCTCCGCCCAGAGCGGGAGAAGTTATTTGATGATTTCCCACCCTCAAAAAAAAAAAAAAAAAAAAAAAAAAAAAAAAAAAAAAAAAAAAAAAAAAAAAAAAAAAAAAAAAAAAGACTGTATTGTCGTTTGTTTTAAAGCAAAGGAAGCAGCGTGGAATAATCAATTGTTGTCACTTAGCTTACAAACGTAATAAATATCTTACTATACTTAACAAACGCTTTCACTGCTTTCAAATTTTAACTGTCATACTAATTAATTGAATTTGTTTGTTGAAATAAAATCGTTGAAACGTAACATTGAAAAGTAACCTTTCCAATTTTATTTATTAAAGACAACAACAAAAAAAGTGTAGGTTCTTTAAATTATTTATTTGTTTAATACTTTGAGCACACAAATGTTCAGAGGTGGACTTAATGTCATAGGCATTTTCTATAACCTTTGGGTTGGTTTGAACTCGTTTTTATAATGAGAATGCAATTAAATTAAGAATAGCCGTATTCAGCCGTTTTAAGGCGCAGATATATGATTTTAGTACCTTTTAAATATGTTATTACGCCTTCATATAATGCAAGTAAGTTATACAAAAAAAAATATGTAAACTGGAACGCATACACATAATTTATATTTGTGAATATTTAAGTATTGTAGTAAAATACTTTATATGAAATTAATTCAGGAATTAATTTCTACCCAAAGTATAAAAAAACGATATTTCTTTCAAACTACTTAAGATATTTTCATGTTTTTTTTTTGTATGAAATGCCTATTTTATATTCTATATATTGTTTTTAAATATTCATGTTTTCGATACTAAAAATAAATATTCCCTATGAAAACGAACGGGCGGCGGGGCGAGAGCGCGGCGCACTTTTAGTATAGCCAAGTTTGACCCTTAAACCGGTGTTCTGTATTAGGTATATTGCAATTTATATCATACAAATCTCTCAGATTAACACCATTCTTAATTACGAGATTTGATTACATCATAGATAGTTAATAAGTAAAGCTTAGGCCCATAGTTTCATCACCATAATCTAATCGCATCATAATTTAATAACAAGTTTATCCAACACCTAATAGATTAATTAGTTATATCCGTGGGAAAATATCTGTATTAGTTTCATTCTATTGAGGGAAATCCCGTATTTGATAAAATAAGCATAAAACTAAGTAATTTATACACAGCAGAGTATATCTGGTTTATCCCATTAACATCGTTTATGTGCGTTCACACCATAATATGTTGTTATAATTGTTTTGTTTTTCATGTTATGTCATCATGTTTCATCAAGAATAATTAGAACCATTATCCAACTTTTTTCAAAACCAATAAAAAGCGAGTTGTTTCGTTTTAGCGGCCCAACACACATTATCAGTCGGTAATACCATTTGCTATGTATCGCAAGGTCACGGAAAGTATAACAGCGGCTAGTTATTTTATATAACGTTTAGTATAATTAGTATTCTTAATAACCAGTTGCACATGTTACAAATACATTTATATTTTTATTTTGTTGATATGTAATTGACATTACAATGTTAGGTGACATTGACTTCTAATTCGATTTAGTGTCAGTCAGTTATTTTGAATGTCATTTTTTATTTAAGCTAAATAGATTGGCAAGAATGTTTTTTTGATACAAATAGTCTCTTTAATCTGCTGAAAGAAGCTACAAACTTATAATAATTTAAATAAATGTATGCTTTGCAAAAGTCCACCGTTGAAAAAATACCATAACTGAAAATAAGTGGATGACCTATGACACCACACTAAGGAAAAGAGTCAGAAAACAATACTTCTAACGTAATAGACCCATCCTAAACCACAACTAGATACCTATATGAAAATAACTTCAGTAAAATGTACGTTATACCTCGGTTTTTTTGGCAGACTACACTTAAAATATCATTAACTCTCCAAAAAACACACATCCTAATCTAATTAATGACCTCCACCACTACACTGAAAACCACTATAATTGAACGAAGATGTTCTCCTAGTACATTCGCATTGTAAAAGTAAAAGTGCTCGAGGTTATTGCTTCGGTGGCCGACATCTGCGATGACGTTGCTTCACTCACGACGCTATTCATCTGGAGCGAGATCAACGCAATCGTGGGTGTTTTGTTTCATGTTTTAGGCTGATTTTTTTTAATCATCTACTAATCAGTCTGCATAGGACTTAAACTGAACAATACACTTTAGTTGAAAAGGAGCTGAACTAAATATTATCGGCAACCTCAAATTTATTATCGTGATTCATGCTAATCGTTGCTATTGATCGTAATTGATCTTTGTTCTCAAGGTTTGTTCTTTAACATAACCTCTTGAGGCATTACTTTTTTCTCATCTGTATGCAGCTTGCCTTAGGATCACTTCTATTTCTAAATCTTGTCATTCTCTGGTTATTTTACCCGAATATAACAAGACTACTAGTTTTGTTTGCGACCCTGATGTCTTACAGTTGCTTCATTCACGCTTTTTCATCGAATTTTTCTGGGATAATTGGTAAATGATAAATTATATTAAATTTATTTCTGTAAACAGGTCCAAAAGTACTTTTAATAAAGTCAATAAATTATTCGTTCGTTAGTTTCCTATCTGACAACTCTGAGAAGAGAATTCGAAACTCAGAGGTCACATTCTCTTTAAAGTCCAGACATAATCTTGTTCAGGCCATATGCACCACCTGACCATGCAGATTAGTGTCTGATATGGTCTTTTGAGGGAAGAATCACACAAATATGTTTTATGTTTTGATGTGAGTTTTTGTATTAGCATCATCTATTAATCAGTCTTTATTGGATAGAAGTCTCTCTATATATATATATGTGTATATATCAAAGACATTGATAGTGATTCGTGAGGAAGGTTCCGGTACGTACTTATGTCTGGTACCCTTTTGCCTCGGAATCACGATTTTTCATTTTTACGGTTTTCCGTGGATCTATCAAAATTAATAGTATCTTCTTCTCTATTAGTATCCAGCTTGCTTGAAACTTGCTATCTCTAATTCCTTTATGTAGTATTGCTCTAGATTTTCTTACCCAACGATAATCATACTCCTAGTTACCTAGTTATTACTGTTTCCAACTCTGTATTACTATTTCCTAACTCTCGAAGCTATTCACCTGGTACGAGATAAACACAATTGCTATAACGATTTTTTTATATTTCTAGTTACTAGATTGGTGCTTCCTATGTCATTGTGGAATAACTTCCTACATTTGTCGCGTTCAGCTACAGTTACATATCCATTTCTCTCAGTTTTAAAATCTTCAATAGCTTTGAATTTATAACTAATACTCATTTAACCTTCTTCTTATGTCTTCAATTATAGATTTTGCGATCACAATTTCGACTACTTAATTCATGATATGATTAAACGAAATTAAGTCTACATTCATAATTTAAACTGTTATTTACTTTAGTTACTAGTTACTTTAGTTTTTCTTAGTTACTTTTACTAAACTCCGCAGACGCGATGGGTATCCCATCGCGTCTGCGGAGTTTAGTAACATGATAAAACAAAAAAATAAATAATTTGATGATATATTTTTGTGAGGTCATCGACCGCAGAATTTTCTCTTTCGATATTTTGATCTTAACCGTCAACATTTTAATGTTTAAAACCATTTGGAGCAATTTTACAGTTTAGTATGACCTCTTGTACTGGCGAGTGTACTTGAAGTATCAGTTTAGAAAATCTGTTTTTGTTGCGTGAAGTTTACGCAACAAAAACAGATTTTCTAAACTCCTATTTCTCTAAAAACATAAGAAAACAGTTTTACTCAACTCCTATTTCAAGTAACAAATCAAATCAAATCAATCAAATCAATTTATTTCCCATAAGTGTTGGTACAATTTAGGTCTTAACACATACACACATATAGATACATAACACTTAGTCATAATAATGTGACATGCAAACATTTGTGTTTATACATATTTATAATTTTATAGTCATAGTCATAATTAAAATTAAATTAAGTAGCAATGTTGTTAGAGTATTAGATACATAATAAAGAATAGAAAAAACTATTAATGTAACAATACTAATGCGGTCGTTGGCCTCCGTAAAAAAAACATCAAATCTTTTAGTTTTTTATTTTATTGTGTTTAGATATCGTTATCAATTGTCTCTTCGGAGTTAGCTAGTCAATTTAAAATAAAAATCCTACGTTTCGTGCTCACATTCGCTATACAGGATAGCGAAAGTGAGCACGAAACGTAGGATTTTTTAAAATTCGTCCCTCTATAAGGCATGAAAGTTTGTGTGGAAATTTGTCATTATTGCCGATGGGAAATCCTATCGGGCACACGACTTGTTATTATACAAACGATGAGAAATATAACTACCTAGCATATTATGATAAGCACTATATAATTTTAGTATGATTTAATTAATTTCCTGATCGGAAGTATGAATAGGAACTGTACCATTTGAAACGGTATAAATAAAAGATTCTACTTGTTAGTTAACAGTGCGCTAGGGGAAAGTGTTGCCATAGGTCGTGGAGTGAAGCTGACCTTTCACGATTTATCCGTAGCGTCTAAAGCAGGTGGATTATAGGAAATGAAGGAACGTGTATTTTGGGTTTAAATTTTCCTAATAAGGAACCCGATAGTGCTTTGTATAATCATTTATTTGGAAGTAATATTTGTCTTCTAGATGTTTTCTGCGTTGTTTTCGTTTAGTAGCTTAATAGGGATTTCAGTTCTACCAGATTCGACCGAGTTTCGATACTTTAGATCAGGGATTCCAAAACTATTTTGGGCAAGAGACCCCTTTTCCAAAAAGTCGATAACCTGCTAAAATATTAGTCATTCTTATAACAAGTTGGTACTCGTAACACAACTTATACAGTATGTTGAAAGTTTCAAACAAGAACTTGTTTTAATTAATATGGGTCAATTTTTAGACCTTTTCGACCCCCAGAATTAGTTCTCGTTTATATCGACCACTGAGAAACCAAATTCGACCCAAGGGGTCGATATGTCCTCGCGCACGTATGGGAGTGGCGCGAGGAGGCGTAACGCCGGGGCGTAACTCCGCTGCCGCGAGAAATCGCGGCACAGCGGACGGAGCTCCGGCGGGATCTCATGGTGACATGGAGAGTACGGTTGTCGCAATCCAGTGCTGGGCACGCCACGATTGTGGCGATAAGTCCCCTCTTTGAGGAGTGGCTAGAGAGGCGCCACGGCGTCCTCACCTTCCGCCTGACGCAGGTCCTCACCAGACACGGCAGCTTCGGGAGGTTCCTGTATCGGATAAGGCGGGAGGAAACGCCCGGGTGTCACCACTGTGTGGATCGCCCGGAGGACACGGTGAGGCATACGGTGGAGGTCTGCCCGGCTTGGGCAGAGCACCGCCGTGTCCTCGTGGAGGTGATCGGTGGCAGAGATCTCTTTCGTCCGGCCCTGGTTCAGGCCATGGTACGGAGCGAGAGGGCATGGGCAGCCGTCACCTCCTTCTGCAAAACAGTAATGCTCGCGAAGGAGGAGGCGGGACGGTTGAGGGAAAGGGAAATTTCGCGCCCTCTCGCCCCTAGCCGCCGCAGGAGACGCCCTGGGCGACGGGAATCCCGGGCGGATTTCCGGCCACCGTAGGCGGGGGCTTGCGGACGGTGAGCAATGGGTAGCTCACCGTCCGGTAAGGACCAAACCCGAGTCGATGGCTTGTTGTATTCCACGCGTGCCTCAAAGAGATGTCGACAGCACAAATGTAGGGGTCCACTAGGGCCGATGCCTGCCGGGGTCGCGGGAAGGTACTAAAGGATCACCGAGGCCCCTGGCAACACAGGCAACGGAAGGAATACGGGTGGATTTTAGTCAGTAAGAGTCTGACATACCCTCCTACTCCGCCCAGAGCGGGAGAAGTTATCTGATGATTTCCTACCCAAAAAAAAAAAGGGGTCGATATCGACCACTTTGGGAATCCCCGCTTTAGATAGAGAGATTGTGATTTTAGCTCAGTGAACTTTCAATTCCTGTGATTTAATACTCGTAAGCATAGGAATTGAAAGGATTTTTTTACCTTAATATAAGACCTTTGATTAGTCTTTTGCCCTACTGATTACCAACAATTCACGTTTCGAGGCCTCAGGTGCAGAGGCCTCGATACGATGATAGTTTTAGATATACAATGAATATTTTGATTTGATAATCATCTTTAGGAAACCTGCACTACAATAAAGTTAATGTTAGTATAAGTCTGACATCACCAACTCGTCCTGAGCAAGCATGGTGATCAAAGCTCGTGCCTTCTCCGTATGAGAGTATGCCTTTGCCCTGCAATAGTCTGACATATGATTAATAGTCTTGACACTTGATCTTTCTTTACTATCGGGCTTATTCTAAAATTACTCCTTTTCTAACACTTAAAAGGTTTTTATTAGGATACTCAAGAAGCTAGATAAGATAGATGCGCTTTATTCGTTGCAGGTAACCAATGTATCTATTAATAAACCAGTAATATAAAATTAAGGAATAAATATTTCCAAATCTGTATAGTTTGTGGTAGCGGAAAAATATAATTATGTTAATTTTGAACATATTTCACAGAACTTGGTTGTTACCAAAACACGTTTTTAAAAAAAATCTCGATACAAACTAACGTTTTACTAGCCTCTTACCTTGAGTTGTAATCCAAAATATCTGTATTAAATATCAACATACGTTATGTATTTAATTAATAACAAGAACGTCTTATTCGAATGCAGAACCTGGTTGTTTTTTATTTTCGATTACTCAACTCAATTTGAGTAAATAGATAATTGCTTCATATTTTGCAATAAATTACAAGCGTTGTGTCATCGCGCTTCTCTTTCTTTTCTATGCAATCTGACAGTGACCGCGCTTTATGTGTTGCCAGCGTCTTAACCCCAAATTCAAATTACGAAGATATGGATGAATTCGATATCTTTCAAATTAACATATCATCATGCCTTGTTTCTCCGAAGAGTTAGGCAGAGGTGTACCTATAGTAGGTACACCCGCATTTCGCCAGTTATATTCAAGACCCATATAATAGGGAGCGAGCTTATTGCCATCATGCATAATCAGCCTATAATGTTCCCACTGCTGGGACACAGGCTTCCTCTCAATGAGAGGGAGTGGGCCGTTATTCACAACGCGGGCCCAGTGCGGGTTGGTAGATGTCACATGTCTTTGAATTTTTTGGTTTTTGGACATGCCGGTTTCCTCACGGTGTTTTCCTTTACCGTTTTGAGAGCAGTGGTGATGAAATAATTTACACAAAGTAAAGCGCCTGCACTCGTAAGTCGCGGCCGTAACCACTGCACTACCACTCTGCTCTGCCTATTTCCATCAACCGGGCACAAATCCGGACTCGAGGCTGCTACTGAGAAATTCCAGATAGAAAAACCCAATAACACTTTGCTCGACCCCAAGACCTTAACTCAGCAGTAGTGCTCTCAACCCCTAGACCAACGACTGATTGCCACGTTGGTCTAGTGGGGACTGCCTCTTATAAATTAGGTCACAAATAAAATCTTTATCAATGAACAGACGCCAGCAGATCAAGTTACCACAAACTGTCAAATTTCTCCAAATGATTTTAAGCCTTAAAATATTTTTGGTCAAGTTCAAAATCGAATGAAATTTTTTTTCAGATTACATTATATAAAAAAACCTACAAAGAAAACCTTAAATAACATTTAATATTTAAGACAAAAAAGCTTACAGCATGACCTTAACTTATTAAAACAGATTTCATTTACCTAATTAATCATTCTGCCGGAGTGTAAACCAATTAGTCTATGTACTAGCTTTGCCAAGTGTTTCATTTACGGCCAATTGTCGACGACCTCACTCACAATAGGGTTGCAACACGTCTCGCTTCAACGCACGTTACACACGCATGTTATTATAGTTCATCGAAAGTGCAACCTCGAATTAGCTCTTGCCAACCCTTGATCGTTGAATCGTTGTTGATTGGTTAATGCGTGTTGAAAATGTCGTTACGGGTATTTTAATATGGGGGCCAATAGTCTATAAAGCTTTTAGAAAAGGATTCGACTGAGGTAACAAATATTAATAATATCCCTGGCACTATTATTATTTTTATTCAGAGAGCTGTGGTGGCCCAGTGGTAGTGGGTGGCCGCGACTTACGAGTTGTAGGTCGTAGGTTTGAACCCAGACTGGCGCTTTACTTTGTGTAAATTATTTCATCACCACTGCTCTCGAAACGATGAAGGAAAACATCGTGAAGAAACCGGTTTGACCTAGAATCAAAAATTCGAAGACATGTGACATCTATCAAACCGCACTGAGCCCGCGTGGTAGATTACGGCCCACTCTCTCTCACTGAGAGGATGCGTGTGTCCCAGCAGTGGGAACATTATAGACTGATTATGCACAATTATTTAAGCTATATGGCAATTCAAATATTGTGTTCTATATATTATGCCCAGTGGGTTAAGCAAAAGAGACATGTGACTAAACTAATATCCTAAAAAAAAAAATAAGAAGAAAATATACATTAGGGTGGTCCTTGTTTTTATACTTTTTAATAATCATCGCGGCAGTGTCTTTCGATTATACACATCTAAATATGAAACAGTTTTTTTTTTCTATTAATTGATATCAATTAATAGAAAAAAAACTGTTTCATATTTAGACCTCTGCAGCGACCTCTAAATCATATGATTTAGAGGTCGCTACCAGTCATCAAACTTTAAAAAAGGCATTGTATGGCCGCTTAAATAAGTGTCTCACTAATTGTTTTTGCGTTTATTTAGGAATATAATAAATTGATTTTAAACAATAAAGAACAAAAGCACTATTTGCTTTTATTGGTGAACGAGTATAGGAATAAGTACTCTAATACTAATAAATCAACCTTTGTTTCTTAAAAATAAATTATTCAAATACTTAAACTTAACTTCTTGTCTTAATTTGTAATTTGTAACAATAATTTTGTATTTCTTTTTCTCTCTACATTTGTTAATGTTGAGTTTTCATTTAAAATTTAAACCTTAGTAGCAACTCATCATTAAAAAAAATACTGAAATAGTTTCTTATGAAATTTTATGGTGCCCCGTGAAATTTAAGGAAAAAAAAAGTTTTTTTAGGAATAAGGACCACCCAAACATAGTACCTAAACTGTGTTTATATGATTTCCTTTGAAATGTTTAAACTCTAGAAAGAAAAAGCTTTAAGGATACAAGAAAAATATAGCCATACATACAGTAGCGATAACAGGTTTAGAAATCTACCACAAGACCTCGGGCAATTAAATTTACACAAAGATACTAATTACTTCTATCAATCAATCAATCGAAATCAGTACTAACCGCTCGAGTTAATAAGGCACCGATTGTGATACAATTTAAACAAATATTCATTAGAAGCGTCATCTAGCGACGATTGTCAGAAGAAACTGCATAGTTTAGACAATCGTCGCTTGATAATAATCATTTATTAAAATTGCCTAGCAGCGCCATCTAGCAATCATTGTCAAAAGAGTCTGAGATTTTTAAATAATTAATTAATATTTATCTTCTCTTGTTTCAGCAAGCGCTGGTATCCTGTTGGAGCATGCACCTGCGTGTCCTGAGCAGTATGGAATTCAGGTACGTTCTTATTATAATTTCTAATCTTCTCTTCTTAAAAATCATCTATCAAATTAATTGAAGGTCTAGACTAAGTGCGTAGTGGCTTCATTTTCTTGCCATCACTACGAAAAATGATTGGTGATCGCCGTTTGTTGATATCAATAATTACAAAACAAAAATATGCTTTGTTATGATAAGACGCCACGGGTTTTCATTGTTACTCCTTCGAATAATGGCCTTTATCAGGTTCTCTAATAACATGATAATTATGCTCAATGCCTGCACTACTCAAGGGCAAAATTTTGATTTCTCCTTTAATAACTTTTCTCATTTGTGTTGTTAAAATTTCCAGGCATACGCGCACCCTGAGCTCTGCGACCAGTTCTTCCTTTGCACCAACGGGTCCCTGACAGTAGAAACATGCGAGAATGGCCTCTTGTTCGACGGTAAAGGCGCCGTACACAACCACTGCAACTATCACTGGGCTGCCGACTGTGGCACCAGGAAATCTGACCGTGAGTAGCACCTAAATTAATGTATTAAGCTAACTAATGACAGCAGAAGCTTTTGACTAGCTTCTGTAATAATAACCAATGGGCCAGCGACGTAACAATCGAATAACTGAAGCAATAACGTTACGATGATGTCTGAACACACAATCTGATCGTGAGCTTGTTAAAAGAATGTCCATATGCGCGACGGCGTTTTTTAGAAATTCGACCTTGTTATTGCTTTACTATCCTAACGTTTATTGTCACTTGCACGTCATAAGACGACAAGGTCTATTTGTCTAGTGACAGTTAGATAGTTTCAACCTTATTGAAGTTTCAATTTACTGGAAATCTTTGTCAAAAGTGGTAACGCTATTAGGAGGAGATTATAGGAATACACAGAGCATATTTACGTGCTTTTGTTAAAGGTATTTAATTGAAAAAATAAATTATTTAAAAAACAAAAAACCCGACTGCAAAAACACATAACTGAAAAGGGAAAAACAAGCATTATAATCTATATAATTTTGGTATCGGAGGCGGGGACAATCAAAAGTTACACCATATTTCAGGTTATTCGACTGTCCCCGCCTGCAAGACTAAAATTATATAGATTATAATGCTTGTTTTTCCCCTTTCAGTTACGTGTTTTTGCAGTCGGGTTTTTTGTTTTTTAAATAATTTATTTTATTTCAAGCTTTTTAGTTTTATTAACATATAGATATGTTTTAAAATTACTCATTACTAGCTTTTATTTGATACCAATATTGTTGCAATTAATTTAAAAAAAAACCCTTCCCCTCCTTTTTTTGTATTTGCAGATGCAATTTATAAATATTATGTAGCCTATGTCACTCCCACAATTAAGACGAATCTAAGGACACCTTATATGTTAAAATCCATCAAGCCGTTTTGGCTACAGAGCGTGACAAAGAAATAGACATACATACATACATACATACATACATACATACATACATACATACATACATACATACATACTCTCGAAAAACATTACCCTCCTGAGGCAGTCGGGTAAATAAAAAAATACAAAGATTATATCGAGGGGTGAAAGGTAAAATGTTTGAAGCGACATTTTGGACGATATTGTGATACATATTCGGATTCAGTGATTTTTTCTGCGCCGGATGAGGGTTTCGTACAATTCATAGCACTTTTTTGGCGCTTAAGGCAATGCAATTTTAGGGCATAATTCTCAAAAATGATGTATGATGTTGTATTGTTGTCCACAAAAATAGAGAATCGGAGCATAAGCCATTATTCTCGTGCTAAAATCTCAGTTGAATGGCAGATAAAGCGTTTTTCGATATAGCTAACTTTAGATAAAAAGTCCCTCCATACATTATGCTTTCCACTACTAACACTATGCAATGTCGCTTCAACCAATTTGCCGTCAGCCAAATTCAATAAGACATGTCGGTTCAACCCTTTTCGCTGCAACTGTTTTGCACTCTGTTTGGAGCTTCAAATAGACTGAGTGTTAATTAAGTTAAAAACTAGCAGTACTTTAATACTAAGTAAAGCAACTTAGAAAATATTTTATTACGTTCCTAATTTACGTAATAAAAGGTTTTCTAATTAACAGAACTTTTTATTTTTTTCCTGACATAATAATTATTCACTTATTTCAATACTACAACTTCTCAACTTACTTCATTATTATCTCGTGTTTTATAAAATCTTTTCCGAACATGTCACATTAAACAACTCATTATTATTACTTTAAAACTCAAGCATTACTTAAAATTCGTATAAAGCCATTTGATTGGTTGAGTTTTAAGTAATACTTGAGTCTTGAGTAAGGTTCTGTAATACAGCCCTAAAAATGTTCATCGTTGCTTAAGTTAACTTACCTGTATCGTTATCAAGACCCAATTGGTAGTTCAACAAAATAGCCTATTCCTATTATCATTGAGTTACGCCTATGAAATAATTTTGCTTTCTACCGCATCGGCACTGTAAAGTTACTTAAACCATTTTGCCTGCTGCTAATTGGTGACACTGCTGGAAGTTGAATCATTTTTCTTTACTCTAGAAAAAAGGCGAAACAAATCATTTTATATTAAACAACATTTATCTTGGAACTTGTTGTATTGTGGAACTTGACTTGGTTGTTGTTGTCTATATAAAATACTGGTATTAAGCTGCATCCGGTTAGACTGGAAGCCGACCCCAACATAGTTGGGAAAAGGCTAGGCAGATAATGATCTTGGAACTTGTAGCTGTTTTTTTATTGAAAATTATACCAAAATATTAAGGTTTTTTTTGCAATAAAGTTCCATCACCATTCAAGTAAGAGCAGTAGTTTTTTTTATAACGATTTTTATTCCAAATGTTCAATATTTAAATGGCCCTTCTATAAGTTCGTGAAATATCGCTTTAAACAAATAGCCTTTCACCCCTAGATATAATGCTTCATCGTGCTAGAAAAACCTCCAATATCTGATTTCTGTCAATCTTTTCTGACAAAATTATGCTCTGTTTGACCCATCTTCATCATATGAAGTCATTAAATGACAAAACATCTTCTTTTCTAAATTACAGTGGTCCCTCTATCAACTCCTGGCTGCGAGTACCAGTTCGGCATCTACCCAGACAGCGACGAGTGCTCAACCAGTTACGTCAAATGCGCGTACGGCATCCCCGAACAGGAGCCTTGCACCCCCGGCCTGGTCTACGATGAGCGCATCCATGGATGCAACTGGCCCGATCTACTCCAGCCTTTCTGCAACCCAGAAGGTATTTGAGGCATCTTTATAGCGATTTAATTCTGTGCCCTAAAATGTAAAAATTTAATTGAAAACATGCATTTTATGTATGACATGATTAATTTTACCTAGCAATTCTTCTTGCGCCGTTACATGATTACAACATATAGGCAAATAATCATCGTAGCTCTAAATAGCATGAAGTGTGATGATGTGCAATTATCCACAAATATGTCTTACAAATTCAATTGAACCTGCTTTTAGATACCATAAATCAGCTCTTTACTGATACTAAGGCCACCTAGTGAAAGAATTGAAAACAATTATTTACCTTGTACTCCTTATCATATTACTCTAAATCCAACAGATGGCGCCACAAAAAGTCAGGGGTACAAAAATATTCAGATTTCACTTTTTAACAAAATTCTCTGTCCCAACAGCTGTCGTAGGCTTCAAATGCCCAACCAAAGTGCCGTCCAACTCTCAAGCGGCGAAGTTCTGGCCATTCCCCCGCTTCCCTGTACCCGGTGATTGCCACCGACTCATCACCTGCGTAGAAGGTCACCCTCGTTTGATCAGCTGTGGTGAAGACAAGGTTTTCGACGACCAGAGCCTGACCTGTGAAGACCCTGAGCTGGTCCCCCACTGTGGACACGCGTGATTGAGCGATGAAGCTTGGTATCATAAGACGAAAACGAAATTGATGTAATAGAATACGAAATAAAACAATATTAAATATTGGAGTAGACAGACAGTAGACAGTTATTATAAGAGCCACATTGCTTCTGAACTCGTCATGTGCCTGATAAAATTTTCATAACACACAAAATTTTGTAAAATGTTGCTTCATCCAAACTTATTGTGTTTGTAAACATTAAATATGATGAATATCATAAAAACCCTAATTTATAAACAACCGTTTTCGTTTTGTGATACGTTACTTTTATAATAATTTAATTTCACTGAATGATTGGAATATATTTCCACCGAGTCCCTATTTATTCCTTAACCTAAATAACTCCGTGTGATCCCTGTAATTTCCCGAACACACACTGAAAACGAATAATTTGCCAAATACAGTTGATTCGTAAGTGATATTAGTTACCATAGACATATATATCGTTAACCAATAGAAATGTCAAATGTATGTATTTTCACAAAGATTTTTTCTGTAAATATTGCTACTGAAATAGTGGAAATGTAAATAGAAAGTTATGCGAGAAGAGAAATATATTTAATTAATTAAAGTGTGGTTTGTTTTTGTTTATTTTTGATACACCTTAGATTTCAGAAAAGCATTCCGCAGGCTTTTTTTTTGGGTGGGTAATCATCAAATAACTCCTCCCCGCTCTTGGTGGAGCGGGAGGGTGTGTCAGACTCTTACTGACTAAAACCCACCCATATTCCTTCCGTTGCCTGTGTTGCCAGGGGCCTCGGTAGCCCTTTAGTACCTTCCCGCGACCCCAGCAGGCATCGGCCCTCGTGGACCCCTACACTTGTGCTGACGACATCTCTTTGAGGCGCGCGTGGAATACAACGCGCCGTCGACCCGGGCCTGGTCCTTACCGGACGGTGAGCTACCGGTAAGAATCCAGAAAAGCATTCCGCAGGCTTAGCATGACGCTTTCTATTTCTACTCTACTGTAGAATAGAAATCGCTTATCTACATTTCTCGGTAGAAAACGGTCAACTGAAATGAAAATGAAAATGAATGAATGAAACACGGAAATGTCATTTTTGTCAACTCTTCCGACAAAACGCTTTTCTACCGATCTCTTGCTAAGCTTGCTGTTACAGAAAGCTGTGAAGATATGATACGACTATGATGCGATTAACACAATCCCGATTACAATATTATGGCCTAACAGAGACGAGCCTTACAGTGAATGAATGAAACGTCTAAAAACTAAATCTTGGTTGTAGTTAGATCATTAAAAGCACCATAAATCCAATGACTTGAAATGTTTCAGTCCACAATGAGTGTACCATTTCACATTGCTATTTGCTTGTCATCGTCGCGTCGCTGTTCTGTGTATTGAAGAATTGCTGTTAATATTCGTACCAAAACTTTACTTGCTTAGAATTTTTAAAGTAGTAAGTTCGGAAACTCGATTTGTGCCGGGTTATCATTAGACAATAGGCTCGCCCTTATTACACGTGACTTAAACATAACTTGCGAAATGCTACCCGTATTAATATATAAGTACAACTCTGCCTGACCTTTCAGAAAAAACAGGCGTAATGATGATGCATATGATGTTTAATAAATCAAACCAGAATGTATTCTTACAAAAATACTTTATTAATCTAGAATACATTAAATGCGCTACTCGTCGTCAGCCGCTCTGCTGCCTTTTTGGGGCCTATTGGGCTTGCGACGTCCGCTGCCTGCTGGCTTGGCGGTGGGGGGGTTCTCTAGGGCGTCGAGCTCGGCATCAGTCAGCTGGCCCTTGTACCAGTCGGCGCTGTAAAGAAAAACATGTGTCAAGTATTGATAATAACATGAGATTGCTCGTGTTAAGAGTCGCTGATTAACCTAATTCATTTAATATTCGCATTTCATTGATTGATCTTTGAAACACAACTTATTTTTGTTTTGCGTTAGCCACCTCTGGTGACACCTTTGTTATGATTTTGGCAATCAACATGATTTTAAAATATGCTTTGAATTATTTTGTTCTACTTCAACCTTTGCTCGACAGGCAGACTTCAAGTTCAAGTCGTATTTAAAATATAGGTTTTTTTGTTGTCAAAACATATTTGAACGCTTTACCAAAATTATCATCATAAAATGGCCTTATATTGTTTCTATTCATAACGCGGTACGTCTCTCCAGTCTTATTTGTTTTCCTTTTGTCTTTATATCTTTTTTTTTTGTAGCATATAACCTGTAACTTTGAATCCTATCATCAAGCGAGCCACTCACCATTCAGGCACCTTCCTGGCCCATTCACATTTCTTCTGGACATCATCGAAGGCCTGTCCGAGCTTGCAGCCGGAGCGACGAGGGGTGTTGCCGTTGATGCACACGTAGAAGAACTGGCACTCTTCAGGGTCGGCGTAGCGGGGGTGCGTCAGACCGAAGGTTTCGTTCACAGGGGGGCAGTTGAAGTCAAATACGTCTGTGGGAGAAAAGTAAATACTTAGAACAATTTTTTTGAGCGTTTTCGAGAATATAATATCTCAGGGTACAAACAAACTTAAAATAAAATTACTTAGTAGCTTTAGTCCATTTTAATCTTTTATTTACAATCCACATTCAAGATAATAGACTTACTCATCTGATGCTGTTCTTAAAGCAGTCATAATGTAGGGCGCAGGCCTAGCATGAATCTTTTGACCGATAGAAAGGTAAACGTATCGATAATGTAAGTAAATTTAGAATCAAAAATGCAACTGCCCTAAAATATTTTGGTTTAATTATATATAACCAGCCCAAACGTTTCGATTTTTTTTATCCTTTGGGTTTTACGAAACAAAAAAGAATCAAACATAAAGCAAGTTACTCACCAGCAGCACCACAGCCCTTCTTCTTAGCCTCATCAGGCCAGGTGCAGATGCCAGTCTTGTCATTGTACACCAAGCCATCGGGGCAGGTGATCGCGTTGAACTTGCCATCAACGCAGTAGTAGAACTTGCCGCATTCCTTTGGGTCCTCGTGGGCGAAGTACCCGTTCAGACGAGGGCAGTGCAATTGCGGGATCGGCGTTTCTGGTGATAATAAATGTTGTTTTGTTAGATTACTACTTCGTTTTAAGTTTATATGCGTCCACTGCAAGTGGGCCCGTCAAAGCTTTTGATTTTTTCAGTAGGCACCTCACGGTATAATTCAAGAAAGATTCCAACTCGATCCGAATTATATCCAAATCTTATCTGCAGTTGGGAATATATAAAAAACATGACAACAGCATACTGTTGTCATGTTTTTTATATATTCCCAACTACTCGTACGAGGCGATTGATACAGCGGTCACAACCGCTGTATCAATCGCCTCGTACGAGTAGTTCATGGTAGTTCGTTTCTGAATACTCAACATAGATTAGCAGAAGACTTTGACGAGCTTTGATAGGCGAATTGTTAGTATGTATCTTATTTAGCGATCTCCTGACTGTGTGTATATGAAAGTTAAAACTCTCTATATGAAAGTTAAATCTCCTCAAACGTGGCTTCCTCTCTCCTACCCTCTTGCTGTGCCCTACAGGGTCCATAGTGAGATCATTATGGACAATTATATATTTACCACCTAAGTACACATTATGGTAAAGCAATAAAGATATTGAGTATTGAGCTTTTATGATGATTACAGATTCGCCAAAGAAATTTAAAAATGCCTTTAGAAATTTAGAAATGGCTTTAGAAATTTAGAAATGCCTTCAGAAATTTAGAAATGCCTTTAGAAATATAAAAATGCCTTTAGAAATTTAGAAATGCCTTTAGTCACACGTCAGACTGCAGTCTACCTAGCCTTTTTCCAAATATGTTGAGGTCGGCTTCCAATCTAACCGGATGCAGCTGAGTACCAGTACTTTACATGGAGCGACTGCATATTTGACTGGACTATACGCTCCCCACATGCCACGCCCCCGACATGTCAGACTTTCGGGCTTCTGACTACCCGTAACGACTGTCAAAGTTCTAAGAATGACAGCCGGGAATAACTGCTTAAAGACGCATTGGTGCCTAACATCTGTTTCCTATATAATAAAAGAATCTGATAGTATTTTAAATTATACCACAAATAACACTGTTTATTAGTGAAGTGTTTTTATTTGAAATTACAAAAAAAGGCTTGTGACATCCAACAAGGTCGTAATTCCCTTGAAATTGGAAAGTTGTTGGCAACATTATTGAAAACGGAATTACATATTATTCATCCTTTGTGCCTGATGAAAACTGACAAACATGATATTTCCTTCCGTATGCTGTTTCAAAAGGAGAAAATGTTCTTATGGCTTCAGTAACAAAACAAAACCTTTATTGCTAAATTAACTAGGGCTCATCCTTGCTACTAAACATTAATGACTACTTCGGCTGTTACAACCTCCTACAATTGACAAAAATAACTGGCGATCCCTGATTTTCGAAAGAGCATAATAGATTTTTGCTATCGGATGGATAGCAAAAATGTATTAAGCTCTTAAAGTATTTAGCGTCAGTTACTATTCATACTGTCGTACGAGAATAAAGATCCGTATGTATATTTCAGACGGACAATCAATTCTGCGTCGCTCCGCCAAGGCCGCGCTTCCCTTGAGTTGTGAAAGTTGTTCCAGCTCTGTTGACCTACGGCATTTATGTGTAATCTGTATTCTAATGATGTCTCTAACCAGTCACTCTGTGACTTTATCTAGGGTTGACAGAAGGCATTATTGTTTTTATGAAATTGCGCAAGTTAAATAGATCTAGTCATGTACTCGAGGGGATATCGCAACGGCAAAAATGACGAACTTTCATACAAACTTTCATTACGTTAACCACATTAGGGGATGAATGTTCAATAGTTCTTCCTTAGTGTTCACCTTTGTCATATGTATGAAGGAGTTTTTGTGCATAATTCTTAACCCAGCGGTTAATGCAGTGCTTTGTCTTTCAGTGAATTAATTAAACATTTATTTTTTATTTTTATTGGTATTAATAGGGCCTGCCAAATAAAAGGTCTACTGAATTCTTATATCAACAAAAATTACAAAAATATTCCATTGAAGTAAAAATTTAAACGTCACCCCAAATTTATAACTCGGGTCCTCCACAACATCATCATTTTAACGAACGTCGGACTTAGGCCTCCCTTAAATATCGCCAGAGCAAACAATTTTGTGAGAGCTAAGAAAAGACAAGGTAAGAGTGAGCAGTGGTGGCCCTGTGGTGACGACCGCGACTTACGAGTTATAGATTATAGATTCGGACCCAGGCAGGCGCTTTTCTTTGTGTAAATTATTTCATCACCACTGCTCTCAAAACGGTGAAGGAAAACGTAGTGAGGAAACCGAACCTATGTCGATGACCTGTGACGATGTCCTAGAACCAAAGTTTCGAAGCCCTGTGACATCTACCAACCCACACTGGGCCCGCGTAGTAGATTACCGCCCATCTCACAGAGAGGAGGCCTGTGTTCTAGGAGGAACATTATAAGGCTGATTATGTTAAGAAACCCAATAACCAACCCAATAATAATTGATGTTGCGGTAACCAGCCAGCCAACTAGCCAAGTCTAGTGTCTAGCCATCATTTTTGTGGTAGTTAGATTGATACCTACTGCAATAGGCTGATAAGCGAGGCAGCCCTATTTTTTTACATAACAGCAAACACGTGCTTTAGCAGTTTACGTGTCTCCGTCGGAGATAACAGCTACTATTCAATTCTTGTCATACGTCCTACGCTCGACTAGCCGACTTCAAAACTAACTAATAAAAATTTACCAGAAATACTACCGGGTTTCCAACCAAAACCCAGAAAGCACATAAACCATGTAACCGTGGATCTTAGTAGTGACAATAATAAGTCACTAATCAGTTGAACGTAGTGTGTCTCAGCACAGGCTATGGGAAAGGGGTGAGTGATATTCAACTTTTCAAACGAATACCCTAGACTGGTGAAGGGTAGTAGAGTTACCAGAAAGAGCGAGCCCAGTCTTTGGTACCTTAGGTACACTTAGTTACCCTCTTAAGTACCCAATTGTTTTGACAGGTCTGTTCCTAGAAATTTCTTGCAAGAAGTCTACGGCAAGAAAGTTCGGTGGAAGTTTACGGCGATAGTTAGAGAACTTACGGAGCTTCGGTCTAGCTGAGCAGTCTAGGTTGAAGGGCAGGTCACACTTCTCGTCCTGGGAGCTGTAGTCATTGAACACCATGCCATCAGGACATAGCTTCTCGATTATACTACCGGCTCTGAAAATTAAAAGATTAGTGTTAGAGAAATCTGTAGAAAAAGTGAAGAAGTGGCTTGTGGCTGGGTAAAAACAGCCACGAGGGTGAAGTAAATGTAGTATACAATTATATCTTTCGGAATAAATTCACTTAACGACGGTGAAAACTACATCAAAATCCGTCGCCTAGTTTAGAAGAACAACGCGATCACACATACAGACGCAAAAAGCGATTTTTTTAAGTTATAATATGTATAGATATATAGATTTGAAAACTCGGAGGAGCTCGTGGCTAAGCAGTAACAGCCGCACGGGTCGATCGATCAAGTTAAGCTACGGTTGGCACGGTTAGTCCATGGATAGGTTACTATCTTTATATACCATGACTACCCCGTGCCTCGGAAAGCACGTTAAGCCGTTGGTCCCGGCTGTCATTCGTGGATCTTTGACAGTCGTTCGTCAGAAGGACGAAAGTCTAACAACCAGTCTTTCCAAGGGGTTACCATTACCCAGTAACTGGGTTGTGGATTTTAACGGTTTACTTAGGTACAAGATATGTATTTTTGAAACAGAAGTTTGCCTTTCAATCCTGCAAAACACACTCAAAGTGTAAATAAACAATCTCCTCTTCGATCCACTTGGTATTTATGCAATTCTTTGTGAATACCACTTCGACAAATTGACTTTAAGCTTCGAGTCAATATCCTTTCTCCGTTTAAGAAACTTTTTGAACAAATATTTTGCAAGTGATGTATTTCTGTACACATTTCTTAAAATATCACAGGGTCGATGACCTAACGAGGATAACTAAACTGCTAATTTATTGCTCACCCAAACTCGCATATGTAAGTTTGGGTGAGCAATAAATTTTATGAAATTGAAGTGATTTATTTGTGGTCAAACGTTTTTTTACGGAGTTTTGTGCATTTAAAATATCCATGATAGTAGGTACTTTGGTACCTTTGTATTTTTGTTGGGATATTGTTAAGGGTCAGAACCCATCCAGTAACTTAGCAAATGTGCTCTTGAAATGAAATACTACAAAATGTAAAACAGTATTTAGATCTCGGTGATTCTTATGCTGGTTTTTTACCTTTACCTTTTCTTAAAATATACTTAAGGTGATGTTTTTGCTCTTCAAAAATGTCCTTAAAGAACCGATTAATCAAGCAAACTAAATCCATATTTTTGTAAAAGGCCTGTTAGTCTTCACAATCCAGCAATAAACAGTGAGTCGTGACCAATATCTGTTTAACGCGGATGTGACGCATATTTTCCCTATTTTTTATATTTTTCCTTTTTGTACTTTAATTTATGGGGTAATTATTTTTTTTTTATTTAGTTTATAGTTAACTGTAACCTAAAGCTTGGCTTAATCTACTTTATAAACATATATTTACCTGCACTCATAATACTTGTCGCACTGTTCTGCATCAGCAAAAAAGCCGTCTTCGGGGCAGTCATTGGTGATCTCGGCCTCGGCCTCGGCTTTCCTCTCGTTGTCATTGATGGTCCGGATAGGAGGGTTCACTGGTTTCCTACCCCTGGGCTTTGGGCCTGCTGACGATGCCAGCACTGGAATAAGAAAGAATTCATTAACTAAATGGTATATTTACTTTGACATTAAGGCGCTGACAAGACCCAATTGACAAAAATGGGCTTCTCTTAAGAAAAAAAAAATGCCAAATCTGTACAGTTTGCGGTAGCGGAAAAAATATATGTTATATTTAAACATATTTCCCAGAACTTGGTTGTTACCAAAACACGTTTTAAAAACAAAATCTCGATACAAACTAACGTTAAACTAACCTCTTACTTTGAGTTCTAATCCAAAATATCTGTATTAAATATCAACATACGTTACGTATTTAATTAATAACTAGAACGTCTTATTTGAATGCAGAACTTGGTTGTTTTTTATTTTCGATTACTCAACTCAATTTTGAGTAAATAGATAATTGCTTCATATTTTGCAATAAATTACAAGCGTTGTGTCATCGCTCTTCTCTTTCTTTTCTATGTAATCTGACAGGGACCGCGGTTTAGGTGTTGTCAGCGTCTTAAGGTCCGCTTGCACCACAAATCTAAATTGTTTTAAAAACATCTATTTATGTCAATCGTTTGACAGAAGACACAGTCAGAATGATGTTTTAAATACGATTATCCAGTGAATAAATAATTTGACTTTAGATTTATTTAGCAATCTAAACTCAAATTATTTATTCACTGGAGTAAACTGGCTTGCGTTTGCTTTCACTTTGTGTAATAAAATGGTCATATTTATACGTATTGCAACAGTGAGTGAGATGTTATAGAGAACTATGTAATTCTCTATAACATCTATAAAATATGTAATTCTGATGTTCATAATTAGATACAACTTCTGTAGGCCGTACAAATTAGCATCATAACTTTACTTCTTAAGTGTTACCTAATATGGCCTCAATTGATTACGAAACTCGTTAAACTTTCCTTATGTAATATTGGTATACATAGCCAATTTATGTAAATGTGTTAGTGTTTTTTTTTTAAACGATGATAGCTAATACATACATCTGCATTTTTCAATTTCGTTTATTTGTTTCGTTATTTAGTTCAGTGGTTTAATTATTCAAATAACTTCTATAGGGGGCAAGAGGGTAAGTCCAGTGTATCCTGACCAGTCAACCTTGCGAACATTTTTGACACGGTATCAGCAAGAACTACTTATGAGATTCGTGTCCATACTGGGGCAAAAACAAAAGCAGAACGCATATTGTTTGCACATTGCTGCATTGATTAGAAAGATGCTAACATATCGGGATTACTCCTACACAATAATATGACGCGTAGCTTTAAACAATGACAAAATGCTTAAGACTTGCTTAATAACAATCGACTCTAAAACCATTTGGATATTTAGTATATTTAGTCTTTTATATTTTGTGAATGTGAGAAAGTTGTAGGCTTAATATACTGTAGATTTGTAACCATTTATTTTTTGTTAAGTGCCTGGTTGACAGGCCTACACTGTCCTACCATATCTATTAACACTGTTATTTGAAAGCATTGTAAAAGCCAATTACTTTTAAAAGAGTAACCGGAAGAGCCGGCAAGAAAATCAACTTTTAAAAGAGTTGTTTTTGCTCTTCTCCATAGGAAACGACCAATTGGAACCGTGCACCTAGCTTCTGACGTTTTATAAGTGCCCATGTAGGCTTATGTGAAATAAAATTATTTGCTTACCTTTCTTACATATAACAACACATTAGATTTAATTAACTTTTAGTACACAACATTTAAAACCCATGACACACGCGCTACATTTCCTGCGCGCGCGTTGACAAAAGTAGTTGACATTGAGAGCGGACACTTCCTTAAGTTCAATGCTGCAATTAGCTGAGTAAAACTAAATAAGATTGCACTGTAATGTACTTTCTAAATATTCAACTGGACATTAAGAAAATTGCATATTTGTAGGTTAATATCAAAGCTTGGAGCTAAAAGATTTTACTGTTGAAATATGAAAAAGATAATGTAGAACGTCGAAAGTGGATGTACTCGGTCTATGAATAAACGTCTGTGCTAGACTGCAGTCAATACAACTACAGATAGTCAAAACGATATTGGATAGGTACGGAGAAAGTACCCTACATTTTGCTAGCTTGAAAATATGTAATGTTTCGAACTTACTAGACAAAATCCAATACCCATGGTCCCATTCACGGTCAGATGCCTAAATTTTATTTCAATTACAAAATAAACCTTGATAATAGACTTAGAAAACGTAAAAGATAAGATAGCTGTTTATCAAAGAAAATACTTTAAATAGCCATATTTCACGTACACAGATAGGTACGAAATATTTTTCTAATAAAGGTTACAGTCGGCGATTAATTCCAAAACAGCTAAATTGGGTAGCGATTACCAAAACACTCATCCTTGATTGTTAATTGTTTTAATTTATATTCGTGTTGCTACGAGTATCGTAAACAGAAATATGAAATCAAAAGATTAAAAACAATTTGAAACGTTACCGTTAACGTTATGTTAGAAGCATTTTCAAAACAAGAGTGTTGTTATATTATTATATATCTTTGTTTACATGATTTTTGTTGATTTACACGTTTTACGTGATAATAATTATGATATATGTGATCTACGGAACCACCTCTCTTTCCACAATATTTAAGGATGCTGTATGCAGCCAAAATATCGAATCTAGGAACACCTTTTTACAGTTGGTTCTTCTTCCACATATTTATAACTTCATGTTTTTTAAAACCTTTTTTTATTTAGGGTGGGAAATTATCAAATAACTTCTCCCGCTCTAGGCGGGGTGTGAGGGTGTGTCCAACTCTTACTGACTAAAACCCACCCGAGTTCCTTCCATTGCCTGTGTTGCCAGGGGCCTCGGTAACCCTTTCGTACTTTCCCGCAACCCTGGCAGTCTTTTTACCCCTAAACCTCACTTTCAAATCACGAAGTAAAAAAATAAAAATATTTTTGCAACGTTTAAACAGATGAAAGACAACCAAGAACTGTGGTGTAAGAGCTGATTTCTCTGTTACCTAACTCACGTAGCTTTGTACGAGGCAGTGTGTCCAAATATTAGTGCTGTATTAATGTTTCAATCGATAACCTTCACGGCACGAACATAGTAATAAGTCGTTGAATATACCTAGTCTGTAATAATCAGATTGTGAAAACACAAGACCGGATGAAGTGAATTTGATTCAGCAGAAAAGTGTACGGAGAAAAGTAATACTTAAGGCGCTGACAAGACCCAATTGCCCAAAATGGGCCTCTCTTAAGAAAAAAAATTGGTAAATCTGTATAGTTTGTGATAGCGGAAAAAATATATGTTAATTTTGAACATATTTCCCAGAACTTGGTTGTTACCAAAACACGTTTTTAAAGAAAAATCTCGATACAAACTAACGTTAAACTAACCTCTTACCTTGAGTTCTAATCCAAAATATCTGTATTAAATATCAACATACGTTACGTATTTAATTAATAACAGGAGCGTCTTATTTGAATGCAGAACTTGGTTGTTTTTTATTTTCGATTACTCAACTCAATTTTGAGTAAATAGATAATTGCTTCATATTTTGCAGTAAATTGCAAGCGTTGCGTCATCGCGCTTCTCTTTCTTTTCTCTGCAAACTGACAGTGACCGCGGTTTAGGTGTTGTCAGCGTCTTAATGAGAACATTCTACCAATGAGTATAGGAAATAGGAAACAAAGATTCTTCAAAGAAGTTATCACATTCAGTAATCAACGAAGACGCGATTAAAAATAATAATTCCTCCTACTGCAGAGCAAAGAGCAAAAGTCGGGATGAACAAAGATAAGCAGAAGAAAAAGTCATTGCACAATAATAAGTTGGTATTATTATTATTGCCAACTTGCTACTTGCAACCGTAGATATACCGTCTAAGATCCTTATTCAAAATCGATGAGAATAATAAGAAGCTCAAAAAAGGCCCTGTAGAAGAGGGGTTTCGTAGGTTCAAGAATGCTTTAAATATTCAGTAATCTATGTTTAAGGTCAACGTATAAGGTCGAAGAAATTATCCAGCATCCCACAATTTATTAATCTTCCCATTAAATGATAACCTCGACCCCATTAAGAACTGCCTATCCGTAGTTAAGAATATTCTAAGTACTCCTAACTGTAGTGATAACAGGTTTAGATTAAGCGAAAATGGCCTTAAGCCTTTATAACTGAACTCCCACAGACATGAGGTATTTAGTTAATGTAATTGGTTGACTCGTATGTCTAGCGGTCGTAAGTGCTACTGGTGAGGTTTAATTCTAGGGACGGGCAAAGTGTTATTGGGTTTTCCATCTGGAATTTCTTAGTAGCAACCCGGAGTCTGGATTCGTGCCCGGTTGATGGTAATAGGCTCGTCCCCTATTACATGAGATTTAAACATAACTAGCGAAGTGTGGGTGTACTATAGGTACACCTACATATGTCCAACCCTTCGGGGAAAACAGACGTGACGAAACAAAAAACGCGCTGAAAACCAGTGCTGGGGCTCTGTCTCTCATTTGGTCGCAGCATTATGCTGAGCGTTGGCCGTTTTGCGTGGATGTGACGCATATTCTCCCCCAAATCGTTTCTTTTTGTATTTGTGTTCCTTCTTTGAGGGGACTGAGGAGGGGGTGTTGAGGGGTTTGTGGCTAAGTAATAACAGCCGCATGGGTCGATCGATCAGGTTAAGCTACGCTTGCCATGGTTGGTCCGTGGATGGGTGACCATCTTTACATACCAAGACCCCTACGTGCCTCGGAAAGCGCGTTAGGCCGTTGGTCCCGGCTGTCATTTGTAGATCTTTGACAGTCTTTACGGGTCGTCAGAAGCTCGAAAGTCTGACAACCAGTCTTACCAAGGGGTATCGTGCTACCCAGTTTCTGGGTTGTGGAGGTCAGATAGGCAATCGCTCCATGTAAAATACTGGTATTCAGCTGTATCTGGTAAGACTGGAAGCCGACCCCAACATAGTTGGGAAAAGGCTAGGCAGATGATTGATGATTTGTGTTCCTTCTTTGCGTCATGTTTACCGCAAATAAACGTATTTTTTTTCTTTCTTTCTTTTGATGTTGTTTGTGTTACAGGTTTTCGAATAAAAATGGTCAGCAGTAAGAACAATCTTCTTTCCGCTTCCTCCGTTTACGGAGCTGCTTTTAGAAATTCTGGTTTTGGTTTCAAAACCGACCTAGTAATAACAAATGTATCGTGTAAATGTGTGTGTGTAATGTGTCTGTATGCGTACCGAATTTTTTTTATTGGGTGGGATATTATCAAATAACTTTTCCAGCTCTGGGCGGAGCGGGAGGGTGTGTCAGACTCTTACTGGTTAAAATCCACCCATGTTCCTTCCGCTGATTGTGTTGCCAGGGGCCTCGGTTACCCTTTCGGCCTTTCCCGCGACCCCGGCAGGCATCGGCCCTAGTGGACCACTACACTTGTGCTGACGACATAACTTTGAGGAGCGCGTGGAACACAACGCACAGTCGACCCGGGCCTGTTCCTTATCGGAGGGCGAGCTACCCATTGCTCACCATCCGCAAGCCTGCGCCTTCGGTGGCCGGAAATCCACCTGGGATTTCCGACGCCCAGGGCGTCTCCTGCGGCGGCTAGGGGCGCAAAATTTGCCTTTCCATCAACCATCCCGCCTCCTCGTTTGCGAGCATTACTGCTTCACAGAAAGTGGTGATGGCTGCCCATGCCTTACTCTCGCTCCTTACCATGGCCTGAACCAGGGCTGGACGCGAGAGATCTCCGCCGCCGATTGCCTCCACGAGGACACGGTGGTGCTCTGCCCAAGCCGGGCAGATTACGAATTCACTAAGTTAGTTTTAGTAACTAAAGTTTCTAAGATCACGATGAAGGTATTCATTGTCAGAAAACCTGGACTAATGTGGTTTTGTTTGAAATAAAAGTTATCGCTTCTTCATTCTCAGTATTAAAATTCGCCACAATTATTATTGACCTTTATAATAGTTTGAACTATTGGAACTATTATTGAATCTTGCTTAAGAAAAGGTTAAGATCATAATGATATTATCTCATCAAGTTAGTTTCCAGTCTAACCAGAAATAGCTATTAATATTTTGTTGACATTTGTCGGTATTTGGCTGGTACTTTTTGAAGAATACATAAAATAAAACATTATGCCTTGTTTCCCCGAAGGGTTGGGCAGAGATGTATCTATAGTACACCCACATTTCGCCAGTTATGTTTAAGTCCCGTGTAGTAGGGCGTAGCCCATTGCCATCAACCGAGCACACATCCGGACTCCGGGCTGCTACTGTGAAATTCCAGATAGCAAAACCCAATAACACTTTTAAATAAATAAAGGTTTCTTTTGTACACGAAGTTACAGTAGAACACTGACTCCTAGGTCACAGGGTTCCCCTAGTTTAGGTTAGGTTAGTTAGTTGCACAAAAAGTAAAAAACCCTGCCGTTTTTTACTTTTTGTGCAGCCTTTCCCTAAAATCCAATACACCTAAGTGAAAAAAGTATTGGAATTGTATACAAAGGTATTTTGTGTCAATAAACTTATTTTTATTTATTTATTTACTTTGACCGATCTGGGAATCAAACACAGGACCTCATTGGCAGCAATAGTGCTTGCGATCACCAGACCAACGAGACTGTGTATTTGAATAATACTATTGGGAAAATAGTGTCATTATTTACCCTAGTTTAACTACCACGAGACCTCATTCAATTGTTTATTTGTGACGTCATCCTCATTATAAATTCCATCCATACAAAGTACATATGTATTTTACAAAGTACATACATGTGTATTGTACTCATTTGAACTTTAATGGCATTCAACGGCTCTGCGTGCGTTGAATAAGTACGACATTTCTCCGTTACTTTACTTAGAATCGCTGTTTTAACTGTTATTTGAACTTAGGTAATCGTTGGGTAGCTATTTGGTCGGGCTGTAGTTAGTCAGTAATATCTACAACTGTATTACAATCTGAGATATTTGTAGGTACTTGTAGAAGTTCAAGATTTTAAGGTTTATTTATAAACACTGCATAGTTAAGAGACGTTTAATCGTCAAACAATGGTGAAGCAGTCGTTAATCATTAATTAACGTTAAGCAATGAGTCTAAATAAACATCATGTCTAATAACAATAATCATAACGAATTACTACTTCCAGTTTTCGGTTATGCAAAACAATTGAAATCCATCAAACATTGACTGATGTCGTTTCAGAAAATGTAAAGCTTTCTCTTTTGAGAATGTGCGCGAGCGCGTTGATGTCTTTTCTTCCTAGACGTAACTAATGTGTGTCGTTCCGAAGCAAAATCATTAGCTAACAAATTAACCGTGCATTTGTAAGCTTTTAAGTTTTATTTGATTGTGAAAACATTGCCTGTGACTTCGTTGGCATATAAACTTCAAGCTTATAAGCCTTCTGTATCTCTGACAAGACCTCCGAGTTTCAGTTCTCTTTATATATTCTTGAGTTGTTAACTACGCGAGCCAAAGGAAAAGCCTTGAATCTATGGAAGACGGTTAGGAAATATTATGAGAATTATAATTATCCAGTGATTGTAGCAGGTGGCGTTCTGTAGTTTCTGCCAAGGGAAGAAGGCGTCAGTTTATGTATGTATGTTATTATCCTGTAATTTTTCAGTTATTTAAGCTGTGCATTGTTTGTTAATCAAGTAAGTCAATACTATTAAAATGTAGATAGAAGTTAACTAATACTAAACGTGCTTTCTATTGTCATTAATAATTAATCGAAGCAATTACATCTTTATTACCATCGCCTGTAATGTAGCATTTGAATTAGACAGGAATTGTAATCCAAAGCGTCAAGGCTAACGTGTTCCCTGACATATTGTGATACATACTTACTGCTCCACTGAATATTAATTCGTTAAAGGTTATCGAAATAGGTCGTTACCGATGTGTGGAGTAATGAAATTATATGATTTGAAGTATTTTTTTTTTTGCCGAATGCTTATTGAAACTGAGCTCAAAGAGTTTAATAAAATAATTGTTCTTTGTTTATTTCATTTATTTATATTTTTTTTTATACAAGGTCAAAAAACTCACCAACTAAACAGCCCAAGAAAACGACCCCCACACATGATTGGAACGCCATCTCGTGATATCACTTCTATCACTTATTAAACTTCAATGTCACTTATAAGTGACTTAATTAATGTCTGCCTGACGTCCGCACCGCACTCTATGCCACACTGACTTATTCACTTTTTGTCATCCATTCTTAGCTGTGCTACAGCTCAGCGAAAGGTTACACTAATTCTCTATCTCCTTCCCCTTCACACATTTACATATCTCCATCTCCCTCTCTCTGTAAACTCTTTGGATCCTGTTATTGTTCTACGTGTTCTGCAAGAATATTTACAAATGCCAAAATGCAATTATTCGATTTAAAATGAAGTTTACTTGATATTAGAAAATTTGTAATTAATTGATTGTTAGGCAACTGATTGCTTACTGAATGGAATTTATTGCGTAAATTAGAAAAGTAGCGCATTCTGTGTTAATGTTTAATGGGTGTTATTAATGGCGATTAGTAGAGTAATTAACTAATAAAGTGTGTGTATGTCCAGTTTAGGGATTTTTTTATGCTCAATCGCCTTAGTTTACATAATGTATCTCAAAAATAAACTTCATTAATAATATACATTCTAAAATGATCTGTTTAGTTTGTCTTCTCTTTTGTAGATTTAAAAAGATATAAATTGTAAACTGCTGCTACTCTACTGCCTTTTTGGTCTAGTGGTTGCAAGCGGTACTGCTGAGCATGAGGTCCTTGAGTTCGATTCCCGGGTCGGGCAAAGTGTTATTAAGTTTTTCTACCTGGAATTTCTCAGTAGCAGCGCAGAGTCTGGATTTGTGCCCGGTTGATGGCAATAAGCTCGCCCCCTATTACATGGGATATAAAAAAAACATAACTGGCGAAATGTGGGTGTACTATAGGTACACCTCTGCCCAACCGTTCGGGGAAACAAGGCGTAATGTTATGTTACGAGTATGTTACACGAACATCTGCATCTACTCTGCCTATCGTCCCAGCAACAAGCGTGGTAGTCCTACACATAAGCATAAAATAACCTGAATCGATATAAAAATCCTTAAAAGCAGTGTAACATGTAACACATCATGGTACTGGCTTCTTATAATGTATGTGTCACCTTTATATGTATTTACGTTTATAAAAGAACATTGCGTCCCCACACGTACACACGCACATGACACGGCTCGGTGCGTGGACAAATGGACGACAGTCGTAAAAACATGAATTATATTCATAATTAAAAACATACTGCTAAAAGAAAATGGGGCTTTCTTTATGTAGAACTTACTTTCTGAGTAACTGTCCATCTTCATAACTATACTAATTGAAAGACAATCTTAGACTTTGTTGTGTCTTCGTTCGAAATTAGATTTGTTAGCCTATGTATATTTTGAAAGATCGTGGGCATTTCGTGTAAGAGATGATGAAAAGGAAGAGCCACAAGATACCTATGGCAGTCTTATTTATGACTTCAAAATGCGAGCTTTGCTCCATCGTGACCTCCACATTCTTCTCAGCTTTGAATCTTACCTTGTTGCCGGAGTTTCTTAAAAATAACGTTAAGAGTTGTCCCATAATGTTTCCTAACTAGAATAAAGAATATCTAGCAATAGTTATATTCTTCAAGAAGTTGCAATTAATTTTGAAATTGTAATTATTTATTGTTGGGTTAAATACGTATTATTAAAATTAAAACATAATATTCTAACCCAACTAAAACTATTAACAAACTAAAAATAAATAAAAAATAAAAAGTTTTTATTGTTTCTCTTAAAATTGTTATACAACTCAGAATTGAGGCAGCCCCGGTAAGTTATAAGTATACTTGTGATGGGGTTACCTCGCAACTTCCCTTGCGTTACTAGCTACAATGTTGAGACTTAATTAAAAATACAAAACAAAAATCAAAATAAGGAACAGTAATAAAAGAACAAAATAAAAAGTTTAGGTACCTAGTAGGATGTTACAAAAATTGTTGAAGGAGGTAGGTGTAGTGTTTGTGTGTGTGTATGTGTGTATATGTGGTGTGTGTGTTAATGATTGGATAAGTGGTGTTTGTTATGGTTGGGAAGAGCTTCATCATTAGCATATTCTGGTTAATATAACTTCAATTTCATCGTACGTTTGTGATTTTAGCCATTCCGTTAGAGTATGTTTACAATCGTACCGCAGCATGGGGTAAATATTCAATTTAAGGTTCAATTTATTATAAATGTAAGTTGATTGAGTATTATACTGACGCCTGGCGAAAACCGTACGGACCCGAGGGGAGTGGGCCACAATATCTTTACGTCTTTTATCGAGATTTGATACATCAAATGCGAGGGTCTTGTGCAAATGTAAAGTTATGTTCAATACGTATAATTTCCTAACAGTTAGCAGATTACTAATCTTGTAAAGGTTGTCCGTAGAGTATCGAAAGGGTTTAAAATACATCACTTTGATGAGAGATCTGATCTTGAGCCCTTTCTAGGTCTAGAAATTTGGTCTTGGTGGCCCCACCCCAGATCGGTATACAGTATGTGATGATTGATTGGGCCAGGGCAGTGTAGATTTTATTAAGTAGCGACGGGTAAACTAAAATATGGCGTCGAAATATTCTTTCGCATCGCTGTCGACTGGTAATGTACCCTCGAGACTGGCGGCATTGCCACGTTATGTGGCAATGCTTAGCCTCTTGCTAAGGTAAAAGCCAGCCCTTGGGTCACGGAAAGTGTCAACAAATTCTTCAAAAGGCTGTTTGAAGATTTTGTTGACAATCTTGCGTAAACATTCTTCGTTGAACTACAACTCATCCTTGCATGCACATAAACGCATTAGGATAAATGAATGTTCACTATGTAAAAGTAGTCTTTCGCGCCGCAACTTTTGTTTCCTTGGCAGTTATTTATACAACAAAATAAACTGTTCTTTAAAAATATACCCTCTTACTAAAATGCAAGCAAGTTCTCACAACGTATCTACTGAACCTTAATATTACGATAACACTGAAAGACTCATAATAGTGTTAGGATAAATGTGGTTTCAGCCTATCTATACACAAACCACACCACAGTACATCACAGTACATCACATCACATCACACCACACCACACCACACCACACCACACTTGGTTTACTCTGTTGTCCTACCAAAAGGTTAAAATAATCTGTTTATCTTAAGATTGAATACTCAATCATTGTTTTTTTTGGGGGGGGGGGGGGGGGGGGGCTGGTTATCTGTGTGACAGATTTTTCCTAGTGCATATACCACAAAGGATTTATCAGATGTAGTGTCTTCATATTTTTAAGGCGCCTTTGAGGAAGAGACAACCCTTGGAATCCCGGTTGATGCAGGACTATTGCAGAACATGGGAAGAAAACATATTGGGGTACGGGCTTTGGAGGCTATAGTGGATCGGTTTCCTAAGACTATGGAAAGGCTATGGCCCCTACCTGACCAATGTTTTATATTACTACAATAAAAACAAAAAACGGCCGCTAGCACATAGTGACTTAGCTATAAGGGGGCAACACTTCCTGAGGTTCTTGAGGAGTGGAGAGGTATACCACGGCCTTCAGAACAATCCCAGAGCCCGGAAGTTGGTCAAGATCCCTACGAGCACTTACTGAAATATTTATTTCCTCAAAGCACGTTTGCACTTGCGAATCTCCACTCGAGCCGGCCAATAAAGGCAAGAATGAGGTGGGAGCTCTGTTCCTCGTTAGTGTTCACTCCAGCTGGCCAATAAAGGCAAGCCGGAGATGAGGCACAAGATTTCTCCCAGATAGGGTCCGTGGGGTCGCTACTGCCCAACAGCTCGCCACATGCTGCCCTGCGGGTTTCTGTATCTCTCTTGGTTTGGCTACCCTAGACCTGTTCCGGCAAAGTAAACTCTACTGGCACAGACCTAGAGTTTGGAGCGCGCAAGTCTCACCACGACGTCAACGTAGAAATACGGCGGTGGGGTAATTATTATTATTAAACCATGAAAACTCGAACCCCACGGTCCGAGGGTTTCAACCCCAAATGGCTCGAAAATATAATTACCGATAAGATTATTATATTTTCGCCACTTGAGGTTTTCAGGAGACAGCAGCAGCGCCAGCACAGCACGCGGAGCGAGGAAGATGGGATGGCGCAAGAGTATCGGCACACGTTTCTTCCCACACTAAAGGTCTACCCACCTTCCATGGAAATAGAGACATGCCGTCCGTTCTCTTGCCATCGTCACGTGCCATGCCGTGGGCACGTGACGATGGTTCTAATACAGCTGGAATGCCGACGGAGACAAGAGCTCGTCGGATGGTGTCATTAATGTTCGCGTGCCGCGCAGTGACAGCGATGAGGAGAACAACAAGGAGCTTCTAGTCGCAGGGAAGCAGCGAGACGGAAAGTAGTGTCGTCGGACAAAATGAATTAAAATTTGAACAAAGTGCCTATGTTCGACGACATTTTTAAATAAGCCTTATGAAATTATAAAGAATCACTACTATTTACCAAGGAAGTCGTATCGTGCTTATAAATTCGTCATTCCCAGTCCACAAAATTAACATCGTAAATCTTGCCAAGTTGCTTGCTAGTTGTGAGGTATTCTATCACCGTCTGGCGCAATTTCAATATATCGCAAGCGTTTACCGGTTAAGATATTCAGTAAGCTGGTTGAAGTATATAAGCAATAAAGCTGTAAATGTACTTCTCTATCAGTTTATTTCAGTACCTAATGGAATGTTCGTTAAGTTGATAGATATAATAATATAATATAATATAATAATAAAACGTTATTGCATAAATGGTGATCTAGTAGAATGAAGATAAACCTCTATGAAGTTAATTTCTAGATTTAATATTTAGAATTTTATTAGACAGATTAAAAATAGTTACCTGTATCTTCTTCTCTCGTATGAGCATATTCATACATAAATGGACGGTACTCATCGCGAGCATCCCAAACTGTTCGTTTATGTTCAAATGTATGTTCGTTGCGTAACAGAAGCTAAAGCAATGAATGTTTGTAAAACAGATTCGCAAAGCTCGTATACATACTCGCGAAGAGTATGATCCTGAAGCATCGCCACTCATGAAGGCTATTTTATACCGATTTAAGAATCAGATAAAAACGATCTTGTTTTGTAGTATCTATAAGGGATTTCCCAGCACGAATATACTCGTTTTTTGATAAATTAAAATTAAGCCTGACTCACCCCTACGGGGAAATACCTAAGGGCCTGTGCATACGATGCGTTGCGGCGGTGGTGCGGCGCCAGAGCGGTGTCGCTGCGGAGTCCTACTTACAAATATCCATGGTATGCCACACGGTGCGTTCCGGCGTTGCACTGCACGTAAACCGGACTTGCAACACGCAAGACGAAGTGAGGAGGGGTGTACGCACTACGATGCCGGAGCGACGCCGCTCAGTTGTTTTTACGGCAGAAAAATGGGCGAAATCTTTGGGGTGCAGCGTAACAACTGTGATCGCCAATGCGGCGAAATCTTTGCGGTGGGGCGCCGCACTGTGTGCACAGACTCTTAATTGTAAGTAAAGGGCACAGCAAAATAATTGAGGAACGCAATTTATGGGTGCATCAACATTCTTACACCGGATCCTTCACCTTTTGCCGAGATGGCTGAGAACAAACGAACAAAATAACTCGTGTTATTTTTACTTTACATGGTGGTTAAGTGTCCCGGATATGTCCGAGGATATTCGCACATCATTATTATCATGTCCATTGTTCATAAACTTAATAAACCTGTTATAAATTATAGCCTATTATAGGAAGGTTTATTTTATGCCGATTATTTCGTGCAAAAGAATAATTGCTACTGATTTATAAGAATTAATATTTATTGATATTTCCAATAATAATTGCCGTAGGAGTGGGTAAATCCTGATGCAATTATGGTTGGAACAATAATGGAGGAAATAAATTATTTTGTTGTTTTTATAGTCACACTAAATTTTTTTTGTTTTGTTTATAAAATGAAGTAAAGTATCTGAAAATAAATTTACAGTGGTGAATGCGATAACTTTTAAAAATAATAAGATGTTTGCTAGAGGCACAACTTAATGAATAGCATTTAAACATATTTTTTTAATTATAAGGTTCCTCGTGTAGAGTCATAAGACAATTATAATTTTAAAACATAGTGACTTTCTCCCTTTCACTAAAATTATATTGAATAAATATTCTTATAGGGTCTTTGAAATAGTTGCAAAACTAAACGATGTTTACGGTATCTCTATTATAAAAATAAAACCCTAACGTACAAACTTAGATATAAAAAAATATTCATCAATACTGGAAAAATGTATTTTTAAATTAAAAATAAATTCAAATATTAATTACATAAATAACAGTTAAAACAAATGCAAAGCAACATGGTCAGTCATTAACCTTGAAATTGAAAATACAAAATGTACCAATAATATTTTTCAACTAGAAATAGATAAGAGAATACTGACTAATCCCTCTGACATAGCAAATGCTTTTAATAATTGCTTTATTGATTCGAATAGCACTGTGGCATTTAATAATTTACATGATAATGACGTGCCTAATAAAACCATGACAATACCTAATTCCATGTTTCTTAGCTCTATGACTGAAGACGAGATAAAAAAAGAAATAATAGCTTTAAATAACACTTTAACTAACTTAGAAGGTTACGATGGAATTAGTACAAAAGTAATTAAAACTTGCAGTACATAATGAATTCCTATATTGACTTATTTAATTAATCTTTCACTTTCATTGGAACTTTTCCTGATGCCCTAAAATTATCAGTCGTTAAACCTCTGTAAAAAAAAAAACAATAAAAATGATGTTAAAAATTATCAACAGATAACCCTTATACCCATATTATCTAAATTATTTGAAAAATGTATGCACAAGAGACTTTCCGACTACTGTAACAAATACAATATCATAACAAAAGAACAGTATGGATTTCAAAAGCACAAGTCAACAACACTAGCAATTGCTAATCCTTATGTTCATATTTTCCTAAATTAAAAATATTTAACGACAGGACTATTCTTCGACCTGTCACAAGCCTTTGACTTTGTGGCACATGATATCTTGTTGAAAAAAATAGCAAAAGTGGAGTAAGAGGTTTAGCACTGCAATGGATCGCGCCTTATTTAAGCAACCGAAAACAATACGTTGTTATTAATAAAGTGAATGAAATTTTACTAACCTCGTATTCATCTGACTATAAAGTTAATGATTGCGGCGTTCCCCAAGGGAGTGTATAAGGACCCTTATTGTTTCCATTATACATAACCGATAACTCATTAGCGGTAACCAGCTAATGACTAATCATAAATGTATATTATTTGCAGATGACATTTCGATTATTGTGACATCTGACAAAAAGTATAAAATTTAAATCTGATCATGAGACGGACAGTAATAATACTAATGACGATGTAAACCGTTCTTTAAAAAGCTAGGTATACTACCACTTCCGTCACTCTACATTTACGAGTTGCGTTGCAGGATACTCTTAGGAGTATCCTGCAACGCAACTCGGCATGAAACATAATTTCCGCATGAAACTGACAGAACTTGAAAGAACTTTCCGCATACTCGGCTGATTTAGATCAGCCGAGTATGCGGAAAGTTTCCTATTCATGTGTATACGCATTTATAACAAAATTCCAAAAGAAATAAAATTGTTATATAATATTAACTCATTTAAAAACAAATTATTGAAATGGCCGAAAGGTATGTCCTTTCAGCCATTGTTTGATGACATTAATGATTTTTTTAACAATAAAAATAATAATTTCTAGACTTTTGACGGTGGAGATAATGCTAAGATAAAACTATTATTATTATTGCATTGACCTTATATCTGTAACATTGAACAACAATTAACTAATAATTATTATTTTGCATGCAATTGATACATATCCTGTATAGCTAAACATGTGGACTTTAGATTAATACCTGACTGTAACAACTTTATAACATGTGCAACTAAAGACTTATCTTATCTTATCTTATCTTATAGTATCAAAATAGCCCTGTCAAAAATGCATTGAAATATTGCATCAAAATATAATTATAAATAAACCGCTAAGTGCTCAATCTTTTGCATGAGAATGGTTAATGGTTTTTAATAACTCCTTTATTTCTGATAGTATGTAATGATATACGAACTGACAAAGTTAGCACAGGAATACTTATAAAATGACGTATGGATGCGGAAAAGTAAAACTAAAATAAAATTAAAAGTATAAGATTGGGTATCTACGCACAAAACAAGTTTTTTGAATTTTTAATTGAACCCAGAGTGATCTTCAGTCTAAAAACACCAGCCAAGTGCGAGTCGGATCACGCACAACGGTTCCATAGTTGTGATGAATTTATCCCAAGAACATTCTTAACTTGTAGTTGAATATTTTTTTTTCGCATACATCAATATACGTCACAGTCAATTCTCCAACAGCAAATGTAAGTTTGTGATCGCAATTTAATGATTATTGGACTTTTGCCTTTACTTGTGCCGTGAGAAATTGCTTCTTGCCAAATGTCATGATTCTAGGTCAACGGAAAGTACTCTATAGGTAACTGGGCGTATTTTTTTATTGCGATGACATAGAAGCTTGATTTTTTTTAGAGCTCCATGAGATCGTAGACTTACGTATCTGATATCAATTTCAACTTGACACCTCTACGCGCTCCTAAGAAAACCGTCTTGACAGACAGACAGACGGGCGGATGGACGGACAGACAATGAAGTGATCCTATATGGGTTCCGTTTTTTTCCGTTTAAAGTACGGAACCCAAAAAAACATTAGCTTGGACAATTTTTCTAGCAGTCCTTTGAAACTTCCTTTCAATTTTAGATTTTACCTTTTAAGTTTCACTCGTGTGCAAATAGTTCCTTAAAGATATTTGTGTAATAATAGTAATAATATTTTATTTGCTTAGAAAGTAGGTACATAAAATAAAGGTGTTTACAAAATTTGTGATCCCTGTACAATCTACTCTAAATTAAGCATGCAAACATTGAAAACATTTATTAAAAACACAAAACAAATCAATCAAATTAAAATTGGCGAAAAAAAAATTGATAAATTATAGAATAAATTTAAAGCGAGCATAATAATAAGGAAATACACAATGTCAAATAATAAATCTTAAGTGTAGTGTCATTTAAAAAATCAATAATTGATTGATTCGATTGTAACTGTTGGTTTTCCCGAATAAAATAAATAAATAACACCAAGCAAGCAGAGAAAAAAATTGAATAATATAATATTATTTCATTCTGCGCTAAAGTAAAATAAGACAATAAGTAATAAACACCACTGCTAATGCCATCTACCGAAAGAAAGCCAATCTAACTCGTAATGTATCATCGTTTCATACAACTCAGTCACGCCCTCTATTGGCAAAGTGAATACAAGGCGTAAAAAAACTACCTAACTCCGCCGTATAGCACTGCTGAACATAGAGTGCTTCCTAATACAGGGTAGACTTTATAATTAGCTCATGAGTTTTTCAGTTTCAGCCTCTGCCATATTGTTGCTTGAGTAAGTTCGGTTCTGCTAAGGTGGCGACCCCGACCCGACTGGTGTAGCTAATAACTATGATAAGATTGTATCTCTATTTGATATCAAAATATTTTATGTTAATGATTTCACAGCAGTGTCGTGTCAGTGAAAAACCAATGGTATGCTAATTATTGTCAATTTTTTTTATTTATAGCTTTATCCTCTTTTTTTTTTGGGTGGGAAATTATTAAATTACTTCTCCCGCTCTGGGCGGAATGGGAGGGTGTCTAAAACTGAGACTCTTACTGATTAAAACCCACCCGTGTTCCTTCCGGTGCCTGTGTTGCCAGGGGCCTCGGTAACCCTTTCGGACTTTCCCGCGACCTCGTCAGGCATCGGCCCTAGTGGACCCCTACACTTGTGCTGACATCTCTTTGAGGCGCGCGTGGTACACAACGCGCCGTCGACCCGAATCTCCGGGCCGGAAAGTTTGTCTCTTTGTACAGAATACTTAACACTATTCGTTATTCATAATCTGTTGGCGTCAACCGAACTTAGCTATCTCTTGATTTAACTAATAGCAAATTAAAGCTATTTTTTCATTACGTTGTTGAACAGACTATAAGCATCACGTATTTGTTTCTCTAAATGTATTTTGCTATGCTTGGGCTTCAAGTAATTTGTCCCCAAAAGTGTCATTCTTATTATTTTTGAGGTGACGAATTTCATCAGTAAATCTGATTTTATGGTTTCAAGATTTTAAATGGTATATAATTGTGGTCTTTTTAACAAAAATCCTTGGAGTACTGCTTCCATCAAACCAAGCGTGCCGCTAATATATCGTCACACCGATTAATAAATCTACTCTCTACCGATTTACGCATATAATGAGCGTAAGTGTAAGATAATTGTTGATTTCGTGTGCATCATGCTTATATCGCTTTCAGCTGCGCACGCGCAATAGAAAGTGATCTCCTCTGAAGCAATGAAATGGTTTCACTTTATCACAGATTTTATGACATTTTTTATACTATTTAGTGGAAAATTAACTTTAACGAGGTAGAGTTAAAGTGTGTTTTTGATTGGTAATGCTTCAGCTGATTTGATTTCACGATTAGCTCTTAATTCGTTAATGTTGGAAGAAATAATTGAAGTTAAGTTCTTTGGGAACTACTTTTGGTAGATAAATGTAATATATTTTGCTTCATTTCGATTGAAGTTCAATTAGAGGGAAGATTCTCTATCAGACAATGGCCCGGTGGTTTAAACCTGGGTCCAACAATAACCCTTGTTTTGAAATAGGCGCGATTAAATCCACCATTAAACAATCATTAATCATTTTATTACCAAGCTGAATATGAAGACTGAAAATGATTTGTTGTTATTGTGAGTTTTATCTTTCAATATGAATACTATAATGTAAATATCATACATAAATGTAAACATCATGCCTGTATTCCCCGAAGGGTTAGGCAGAGATGTTCCTATAGTAAATCCACATTTCGTTAGCTATGTTTAAGTCCCATGTAATAGGGGGCGAGCCTACTGCCATCAACCGGGCACAAATCCAGACTCTGCGCTGCTACTGAAAAATCTCAGATGGAAAACCCTAATAACAGTTTGCCCGACCCGGGAATCGAACCCAAGACAACAAGCACAGCAGTAGTGTTTGCGACCACTACACTAACGAGGCAGTTGTATGTAAATATTATTTTAACTAATATTATAAATGTGAAAGTGAGTTTGTTTGTTTGTTACGCTTTCATGCTTAACGGCTGAACAGATTTGAATGAAATTTGGCACATGGGTAGACCATGACCTGGAGAAGGACATAGGATTTACATCCTGGATCGCAGACAAAGTCGTGGGCAACAGCTGTATTTTTCTAATAGTAATGTTTATCCAATTAAGTATGCGGAACCTTTAAAAGTTTGAAATTATCATTTGCTTGACATTGAGTCATAACATGACTCAATGACAGTAATTTGAAATTAGAAGAGATAAAAATCACGGGAGTATCGACTCTCTGTATTTTTAACTACTAGCGACCCGCCACTGTTTCGCAAGGTTTACTTGACAAATCAACAGGATTTCTTTAATATGTACACTTTAATATAAATATAGTATACAATTATATCTTTCGGAATAAATTCCCTAAAAGACGGTGAAAACTGCATCAAAATCCGTCGCCTAGTTTAGAAGAACAACGTGATCACAGATACAGACGCAAAAGGCGATTTTAATTTGTAATATGTATAGATATACAGGGTGACATTGAAAACATGCGACAAATCGAAATGGGAGATTGTACTCATCATTATGAACAACTTTTACTAAGGGACCAAAGCTACAATCCCAAAAAAAAAACTGCTGTCCCCTACATTTATGTTCGCAATACCTCATCAAAATGTAGGAAAAGCAGATTTTTTTTTTTGGGATTACAGCTTTGGTCCCTTAGTAAAAGTTGTTAATAATGATGTATACAATGTCCCATTTCAGTTTGTCGCAAGTTTTCAATTTCAACCTGTATAGATTTGAAAACTAGGAGGAGCTCGTAGCTAAGTAGTAACAGCCGCACGGCTCGATCCATCAGGTTAAGCTACGCTTGCCGGAGTTGGTCCGTGGATGGGTGACCATCTTTACAGACCGAGACTCCTCCGTGCCTCGGAAAACATGTTAAGCCGTTGGTCCCGGCTGTCATTCGTGGATCTTTGACAGTCGTTATGGGTCGTCAGAAGCCGAAGCAGAAGTACTGGGTTGTGTAGGTCAGATAGGCAGTCGCTCCATGTAAAATACTGGTATTCAGCTACTTCCGGTTTACCTGGAAGCCGACCCCGAGCCGAAAGATGGGAAAAGGCAGATTGATTTTTGATATAGATTTGAAAACTCAAATATTACTTGTCTTTTCTAAGTCGAAATAAAAAATTAAGACAACATATCTCTCTATTCTTAAGTAGTTTCCGCTAGTTTTTTTAAGTAATATTTCTAGCTATATGGGATCTCTCCTACTAAGCTAAAATGAATAAACTTGCGCCAGGACAAAGTTGACGTAAACAGTGCAACGGTTGCACGGGTTCAAATTCATGACACCACACCGTCAAATACAGCATAACCAGCTTATAATGTTCCCACTGCTGGGACATAGGTCTCCTCTCTTCGAGACGAAGTGGGCTATTATCTACCACGCGGGCCCAGTCAGTGGCTGTTGGTAGATGTCACATGTCTTCGAATTTTTGGTTCTAGGACATGCCGGTTTCCTCACGATGTTTTCCTTCACCAGTTTGAGAGCAGTGATGAAATTATTTACAAGAAGTAAAGCGCCTGTTTGGGTTCAAACCTATGACCTACAACACGTAAGTTGGGGCCGTTACCACTGGGCTACCACTGCTCCGTTTTGTATGCCACTCACTAATTCAAAAGATACACTAATTATTCTTCTTTTTACCCGACTGCCTCAGGAGGGTAAATGTTTTTCGAGAGTATGTATGTATGTATGTATGTATGTATGTATGTATGTCTATAATTTTCAAATATATATATTAATAAAACTAAAAAGCTTGAAATAAAATAAATTATACTATTTATTAATTTTGGTCTTGCAGGCGGGGACAATCGAATAACCTGAAATATGGTTTATTTCAAGCTTTTTAGTTTTATATTAATAAAACTAAAAAGCTTGAAATAAAATAAATTATACTATTTATTAATTTTGGTCTTGCAGGCGGGGACAGTCGAATAATCTGAAATATGGTTTAACTTTTGATTGTCCCCCCCCCGCCTGCAAGACCAAAATTATATAGATTATAATGCTTGTTTTTCCCTTTTCAGTTATGTGTTTTTGCAGTCGGTTTTTTTGTTTTTTAAATAATTTTTCAATACTTTTACCCTCCCAAATGTACAGTGTCTCCCAAATGTACAGTGTATCCCAAATGTGTAATACACATGTAAATGCCCGTTCACCTGCACCCTTGACGATCTAAGAAACGCCTCGGACGCCGCAATAAATGTAGCCACCTCCTGGACCCAATAAATATAAGAAGCATAGATGTACCGTCGAAACGAAAAAGAAACAAAGAATACTTTTACCCTATTTGCTCCGTATATATAAAACGTATTTCTCGTGTGAAGTAATTGTAATGAGCAGCGCTTCGGGGCGCCAACGACTATAAATCCCATGCGTTTCTTGCACGATCAACATTAAAAAGCACTTTGACTACCCTGTGGCCTGTGGAATACCAAGATTGCGTGAAGGTATTCTTCTGTAGGTCGCTCTCTTATCTAGGAATCTTTCGATAAAAAGAATTCCTTTTTTAAGTGTAAGTAATTAATTATACATGCGGTTACAGAAATATACTACCTGTATATGCCCTCGGCTTCGCCCGTGTGAAGGCGGAAGTTATCCTACGGGAACTTACTACCGGGATAAAAAGTATTCTTTGTTATAAACCAAGTCATGGTGTACATGTATGCCGAATTTCACCGAAATCCGTCCAGCCGGTAGGGCGTAAAAAGGTTACATTCGCATATTGCTATAATTGTGTAGCAGACGCAAGCGCATCTTCAAAGTCTTAATGTTAGCAAGCAGTCTATGAGATCACAAAAATAAAGCAACCCGCGTTGGTTAGACGATTATTGTAAGATTGAGTGGAATACGGCTCTCATTGTCTTAAATAAAGTATGTGGACCTGTAGATTTTAAGGCAGTGATTAGCGTGTTAGTCTTGGGCTAGACGATGCTGAAAAACTATTTAGCATATTTTAGCCCTACGTGTATTATTAATTGCTTGCGGTACGCGTTCTTTTAGGGTAATTATGAGTGCAAAGGAGGAGGACCTTTGAATAAGAGGGGTTCTTGCTACTAAAACTTTGAGATAATCGTTAAAATATTTATATAAATTTAATTAAATTAAATGTATCAATGTAAATAATCTTAATCTTTAATAATAGAAAAATAATCATTTTTTTTATATATTTTTATTGTGATAATTATAAAATAGGCACTGTAAAGAAAAATGAAAACAAACTGAAATGTTTAATTATGATTGCATGCAGTATTTATATTTTTTTTAATTCAAACAGCAAGAAATTATTATATTTATAGGCGTTATTATTTTATTTTTTTATTTATTTATTATGAGTGCAAGAAATCGTGGACTTATAATATAAACAACCGTACATGCTTGTAAGTCTATCAGCCACTTCAGGAACACTTTGTAATGGTATAATTTCAACGACTTTGAAATTATACCATTACAAAGTGTTCCATCAAAAAGGCTAATGCCTCAAATTGTTCTTACGAATAATGTCATCTAATATCGTCTTATAGTTGTTATTAATAATGACTACTGTTGTCTTATGGTTGTTATAAATAATGACTACTGTTGTCTTATAGTTGTTATGAATAATGACTACTGTTGTCTTATAGTTGTTATTAATAATGTCTACTGTTGTCTTATAGTTGTTATTAATAATGACTACTGTTGTCTTATGGTTGTTATGAATAATGACTACTGTTGTCTTATAGTTGTTATTAATAATGTCTACTGTTGTCTTATAGTTGTTATTAATAATGACTACTGTTGTCTTATGGTTGTTATGAATAATGACTACTGTTGTCTTATAGTTGTTATTAATAATGTCTACTGTTGTCTTATAGTTGTTATTAATAATGTCTACTGTTGTCTTATAGTTGTTATTAATAATGACTACTGTTGTTTTATAGTTGTTATGAATAATGACTACTGTTGTCTTATAGTTGTTATTAATAATTTCTACTGTTGTCTTATAGTTGTTATTAATAATGACTACTGTTGTCTTATGGTTGTTATGAATAATGACTACTGTTGTCTTATAGTTGTTATTAATAATGTCTACTGTTGTCTTATAGTTGTTATTAATAATGTCTACTGTTGTCTTATAGTTGTTATTAATAATGACTACTGTTGTTTTATAGTTGTTATGAATAATGACTACTGTTGTCTTATAGTTGTTATTAATAATGTCTACTGTTGTCTTATAGTTGTTATTAATAATGACTACTGTTGTCTTATGGTTGTTATGAATAATGACTACTGTTGTCTTATAGTTGTTATTAATAATGTCTACTGTTGTCTTATAGTTGTTATTAATAATGTCTACTGTTGTCTTATAGTTGTTATTAATAATGACTACTGTTGTCTTATGGTTGTTATGAATAATGACTACTGTTGTCTTATGGTTGTTATGAATAATGACTACTGTTGTCTTATAGTTGTTATTAATAATGTCTACTGTTGTCTTATAGTTGTTATTAATAATGACTACTGTTGTCTTATAGTTGTTATGAATAATGACTACTGTTGTCTTATAGTTGTTATTAATAATGTCTACTGTTGTCTTATAGTTGTTATTAATAATGACTACTGTTGTCTTATGGTTGTTATGAATAATGACTACTGTTGTCTTATAGTTGTTATTAATAATGTCTACTGTTGTCTTATAGTTGTTATTAATAATGACTACTGTTGTCTTATGGTTGTTATGAATAATGACTACTGTTGTCTTATAGTTGTTATTAATAATGTCTACTGTTGTCTTATAGTTGTTATTAATAATGTCTACTGTTGTCTTATAGTTGTTATTAATAATGACTACTGTTGTCTTATGGTTGTTATGAATAATGACTACTGTTGTCTTATGGTTGTTATGAATAATGACTACTGTTGTCTTATAGTTGTTATGAATAATGACTACTGTTGTCTTATAGTTGTTATTAATAATGTCTACTGTTGTCTTATAGTTGTTATGAATAATGACTACTGTTGTCTTATAGTTGTTATTAATAATGTCTACTGTTGCCTTATAGTTGTTATTAATAATGACTACTGTTGTCTTATGGTTGTTATGAATAATGACTACTGTTGTCTTATAGTTGTTATTAATAATGTCTACTGTTGTCTTATAGTTGTTATTAATAATGTCTACTGTTGTCTTATAGTTGTTATTAATAATGACTACTGTTGTCTTATGGTTGTTATGAATAATGACTACTGTTGTCTTATAGTTGTTATTAATAATGTCTACTGTTGTCTTATAGTTGTTATGAATAATGACTACTGTTGTCTTATAGTTGTTATTAATAATGTCTACTGTTGTCTTATAGTTGTTATTAATAATGACTACTGTTGTCTTATGGTTGTTATGAATAATGACTACTGTTGTCTTATAGTTGTTATTAATAATGTCTACTGTTGTCTTATAGTTGTTATTAATAATGTCTACTGTTGTCTTATAGTTGTTATTAATAATGACAACTGTTGTCTTATGGTTGTTATGAATAATGACTACTGTTGTCTTATAGTTGTTATTAATAATGTCTACTGTTGTCTTATAGTTGTTATTAATAATGACTACTGTTGTCTTATGGTTGTTATGAATAATGACTACTGTTGTCTTATAGTTGTTATTAATAATGTCTACTGTTGTCTTATAGTTGTTATTAATAATGACTACTGTTGTCTTATGGTTGTTATGAATAATGACTACTGTTGTCTTATAGTTGTTATTAATAATGACTACTGTTGTCTTATAGTTGTTATTAATAATGACTACTGTTGTCTTATAGTTGTTATTAATAATGACTACTGTTGTCTTATAGTTGTTATTAATAATGACTACTGTTGTCTTATAGTTGTTATTAATAATGTCTACTGTTGTCTTATAGTTGTTATTAATAATGACTGCTGTTGTCTTATGGTTGTTATGAATAATGACTACTGTTGTCTTATAGTTGTTATTAATAATGTCTACTGTTGTCTTATAGTTGTTATTAATAATGTCTACTGTTGTCTTATAGTTGTTATTAATAATGTCTACTGTTGTCTTATAGTTGTTATTAATAATGTCTACTGTTGTCTTATAGTTGTTATTAATAATGACTACTGTTGTCTTATAGTTGTTATTAATAATGTCTACTGTTGTCTTATAGTTGTTATTAATAATGACTACTGTTGTCTTATGGTTGTTATTAATAATGACTACTGTTGTCTTATAGTTGTTATTAATAATGTCTACTGTTGTCTTATAGTTGTTATTAATAATGACTACTGTTGTCTTATGGTTGTTATGAATAATGACTACTGTTGTCTTATAGTTGTTATTAATAATGTCTACTGTTGTCTTATAGTTGTTATTAATAATGTCTACTGTTGTCTTATAGTTGTTATTAATAATGACTACTGTTGTCTTATGGTTGTTATGAATAATGACTACTGTTGTCTTATAGTTGTTATTAATAATGTCTACTGTTGTCTTATAGTTGTTATTAATAATGACTACTGTTGTCTTATGGTTGTTATGAATAATGACTACTGTTGTCTTATAGTTGTTATTAATAATGTCTACTGTTGTCTTATAGTTGTTATTAATAATGACTACTGTCGTCTTATGGTTGTTATGAATAATGACTACTGTTGTCTTATAGTTGTTATTAATAATGTCTACTGTTGTCTTATAGTTGTTATTAATAATGTCTACTGTTGTCTTATAGTTGTTATTAATAATGACTACTGTTGTCTTATGGTTGTTATGAATAATGACTACTGTTGTCTTATAGTTGTTATTAATAATGTCTACTGTTGTCTTATAGTTGTTATTAATAATGACTACTGTTGTCTTATGGTTGTTATGAATAATGACTACTGTTGTCTTATAGTTGTTATTAATAATGTCTACTGTTGTCTTATAGTTGTTATTAATAATGTCTACTGTTGTCTTATAGTTGTTATTAATAATGACTACTGTTGTCTTATAGTTGTTATTAATAATGACTACTGTTGTCTTATAGTTGTTATTAATAATGTCTACTGTTGTCTTATAGTTGTTATTAATAATGACTACTGTTGTCTTATGGTTGTTATGAATAATGACTACTGTTGTCTTATAGTTGTTATTAATAATGTCTACTGTTGTCTTATAGTTGTTATTAATAATGTCTACTGTTGTCTTATAGTTGTTATTAATAATGTCTACTGTTGTCTTATAGTTGTTATTAATAATGTCTACTGTTGTCTTATAGTTGTTATTAATAATGACTACTGTTGTCTTATAGTTGTTATTAATAATGTCTACTGTTGTCTTATAGTTGTTATTAATAATGACTACTGTTGTCTTATGGTTGTTATTAATAATGACTACTGTTGTCTTATAGTTGTTATTAATAATGTCTACTGTTGTCTTATAGTTGTTATTAATAATGACTACTGTTGTCTTATGGTTGTTATGAATAATGACTACTGTTGTCTTATAGTTGTTATTAATAATGTCTACTGTTGTCTTATAGTTGTTATTAATAATGACTACTGTTGTCTTATGGTTGTTATGAATAATGACTACTGTTGTCTTATAGTTGTTATTAATAATGTCTACTGTTGTCTTATAGTTGTTATTAATAATGACTACTGTTGTCTTATGGTTGTTATGAATAATGACTACTGTTGTCTTATAGTTGTTATTAATAATGTCTACTGTTGTCTTATAGTTGTTATTAATAATGACTACTGTCGTCTTATGGTTGTTATGAATAATGACTACTGTTGTCTTATAGTTGTTATTAATAATGTCTACTGTTGTCTTATAGTTGTTATTAATAATGTCTACTGTTGTCTTATAGTTGTTATTAATAATGACTACTGTTGTCTTATGGTTGTTATGAATAATGACTACTGTTGTCTTATAGTTGTTATTAATAATGTCTACTGTTGTCTTATAGTTGTTATTAATAATGACTACTGTTGTCTTATGGTTGTTATGAATAATGACTACTGTTGTCTTATAGTTGTTATTAATAATGTCTACTGTTGTCTTATAGTTGTTATTAATAATGTCTACTGTTGTCTTATAGTTGTTATTAATAATGACTACTGTTGTCTTATGGTTGTTATTAATAATGACTACTGTTGTCTTATAGTTGTTATTAATAATGTCTACTGTTGTCTTATAGTTGTTATTAATAATGTCTACTGTTGTCTTATAGTTGTTATTAATAATGACTACTGTTGTCTTATGGTTGTTATTAATAATGACTACTGTTGTCTTATAGTTGTTATTAATAATGTCTACTGTTGTCTTATAGTTGTTATTAATAATGACTACTGTTGTCTTATAGTTGTTATTAATAATGTCTACTGTTGTCTTATAGTTGTTATTAATAATGTCTACTGTTGTCTTATAGTTGTTATTAATAATGACTACTGTTGTCTTATAGTTGTTATTAATAATGACTACTGTTGTCTTATAGTTGTTATTAATAATGACTACTGTTGTCTTATAGTTGTTATTAATAATGACTACTGTTGTCTTATAGTTGTTATTAATAATGTCTACTGTTGTCTTATAGTTGTTATTAATAATGACTACTGTTGTCTTATGGTTGTTATGAATAATGACTACTGTTGTCTTATAGTTGTTATTAATAATGTCTACTGTTGTCTTATAGTTGTTATTAATAATGACTACTGTTGTCTTATAGTTGTTATTAATAATGTCTACTGTTGTCTTATAGTTGTTATTAATAATGACTACTGTTGTCTTATGGTTGTTATGAATAATGACTACTGTTGTCTTATAGTTGTTATTAATAATGTCTACTGTTGTCTTATAGTTGTTATTAATAATGTCTACTGTTGTCTTATAGTTGTTATTAATAATGTCTACTGTTGTCTTATAGTTGTTATTAATAATGTCTACTGTTGTCTTATAGTTGTTATTAATAATGACTACTGTTGTCTTATGGTTGTTATTAATAATGACTACTGTTGTCTTATAGTTGTTATTAATAATGTCTACTGTTGTCTTATAGTTGTTATGAATAATGACTACTGTTGTCTTATAGTTGTTATTAATAATGTCTACTGTTGTCTTATAGTTGTTATTAATAATGTCTACTGTTGTCTTATAGTTGTTATGAATAATGACTACTATTGTCTTATAGTTGTTGTTAATAATGACTACTGTTGCCTTATAGTTGTAACGAATAATGACTACTGTTGTCTTTTCTTTTTCATTTCTCCTTTCGCAGGATTGCTGGACGAAATGAGTTAGAAATTAGCAGTACGAGATACAACATATTATAACTTTGTACTCAAAATTTATATGTCGTATCTCGTACATAAAATAATAAATAAATGATATAACACAACAGTGTTATATCATTTATAAAATGGCACTATTTTAATCGATAATCAATTCTTTGTCTGTATAATACTTACTTAATATTATAAATGCGAAAGTGAGTTTATTTGATACGCTTTCACGCTAAAGCGGCTGAACGGATTTGATGAAATTTGGCACATGGGATCATGACCTAGGTTAGGATATACGATACTTTTATCTCGGTAGCATGGGACAATTTTCGACCTCAACACGGGCGAAGCCGCGGGCAAAAGCAAGTTCTTCTTATTAAGAGATTCATTAAAGTTGGCGGAAGGCGTTGGCGCGTGTTCTCTCGTAATTAACTAAACTAAATACAATAAAAGCACACATTCATGGAAATCCTACGCAGGGATCGTTACAATGGTCGTTAAAGCTGGCTTGCAAAAATAATAAGTTTAAACAGCAGTAAATGAAAATAAAGTTCCTAGTCAAATCAGTAATTTGGAGCAGTAGAGCTGCTTCAAAGTCAAACTCAGAGCAATTATTTCAATTACCATTTACAGGCTTTTGAATTGTCATGGAGTCGATCAAAGATGAAACTAGTTGCCCATTCCAAAGCGTAGTAGATACATATGGAGAAAAACGGACAGGAAACTCTACGGACTGATGAAAGGACTCATCTGTGAAAGTATAAAATACTAATATTTCGGATATCAAGACTTTGGACAGCAGTGTCGCAGTTCTTTTGTTTTATTTATGACATACTGCCATCACCAATCTGTCAATCAGTGACAATAGTAAGAATATCTACTTTGACTGTAATTTGTAACAGTTAGTATTCATATATTCACACACTATTTCGTATTTTTAGGACTTCAAAATAGGCATGATTTGAAGTTCAAAAACATGTTTTGTAATATTTATTTACATAACCAAATTACAAGATGATTATTAACATTTAAATTAAAACTAAGTTAAGCCTTAAAAAGGCCCTCGGTGCATTGTACCGAGCATGCTGGCGGCATTTCCTCGCTGAATTGCAATACTGATGCGTTGCGCGAGAAAGCCGCCAGATTTTTGTCTTTTTTTAAATTTTTTCATGATATTGGAGTGTTCAGTAATATTACTAGGAAAGCAAAATGGGAAATATTTGAGGCTCAATTAATACATGCGATTATTTATAGGTGAGATTGATTACAGCCTCTTAAAAAATACATGCCATCAAAAAAATCGACTCAAAATTAAGTGTCACGCTTAACATCGTCAGCAAATTGATAACAAGACTCATCTCCTAGCAAGATATTTGTAATTTATATCTCAGGACATGTAATACATCTTCAAAATGGAGATGAACAAGACAGGTTTGATTAATGGGGCTTCGGGAATGTTCTATCGGATCAGCGGCCATGATTTAATGGTGCGACTGGGATGCCTAGATGCCTAGCTTAGACAGGGATCGGGTAAGTATGAGTTATGTTGCCTTAGCAGGTCGTTGTGGCATGTAAAATAGTATAAGAGTACTTGTAGTTGGTATTGTAATAGAAGACTGGTATTTATATCCAATTGAACAAAGGCAAAGAAGGGTTTAGGTGACCTTTTCTAAAATGAATGTACCTAGATTATTTTTAGGGAAGAACACACATTGACAATGTCTTTAACATTGATTTTGGTTTAGATTCATTCATTCATTCTTCTAATAATTTATGTTGGTTGCTTTAGGTTGAAATCTGTATCACATGTGATGTTCAATTTCGTATTTCCACTCCATCAACACATCGGGCCTGCTACATTATCACCATCAAAGGATTACCATTGTTAAATCACATTTTGTTGTAATAGGCTGTATGTACCACAATTGTCTGTAATAAATAAATAATAATAATTCTTATTACAGTCAGGCCCAGAATTGTAATAAAATATCAAAGCTATAATTTGATTGTGTGAAAGAAATTGAGTAAAAAACAATTGAAAACTCTGAAAGTTGAGTGTGAATTAAAACAAATGACAATACGTCTTGTACGTCAGTAACTTCCGTATCTTAAAAACCAATAAAAAAATACTAAAAAAGGGCAATAATAAAATCGATGACTCAATTTAATTTCATCCGCGATCTATAAAAAACTTTACTTATTATAGAACGATCGCACCCTTTTAGTCTTTCCTTTAGTATCCTGACTAAAACTAGATCCACGTATGTATAGCCAAGTACTTGTTTTCGTTCTCCGACGGTATATAAGCTAGGTTTTGCTTTTAGCCCTGACATTGTCCTGTCCGTTCACTGGCTATAAGGATCGAGATGAAAATTGTTACTCTTGCCATTTTTATTTGCGCGGTTTGCGTTAAGGGCGACGTGAGTGCGAAAGATAGCCGGCAGAAGAGATTGTTATGTAAGTACATGTGACTTGGTTTTGGTACTGTTTGGGGGTGTTAGAAGAAAATAGAGAATAACTAGAAAATATTAGACCATCTATAAATTAATTTAATTGGTCAAGGACAGCTAATGAGACACAATTGATTTTCTATTGTTTGACTCCGAATCGGTGTTGCGCGGGGCTTAAAACGAATCTTGACCTGATCGCAAAGTAGACAATCAATTTTGTTTTATGTTGACGGAAGTTTGCACCGTATTAACTGGTGGTGCCATACAATGGAAAATCAATTGTATCTCATTAGCTGTCCTTGACCGATTAAATTAATTGGTTTCAGGACGAATGAACTTTACATTGTCTAATGGTTTTGCTGACATTTTGCTGAGCCGTTGCAGGGCTTACATGCATTCAGTACAGTTATGTCTGAGTATATTTTTGATTTATTTAATTATTAATGTACCTACACACAGTAATATATACCTAAAGGGATACGACATAATTATAATTTTAAGTGTTTAGGCCTCCTAACCTAATTCACCCCATCACCTAATTTCCAGAGACTTAGTTCAATTCAAATTTTGTTGAATTAATTTGTGTTTTGATATTCTTAGACCTCCACCTCTTAAATATTTTATAAATTGTTTAAAGAACTTAGACCACTGCATGTGGAAGGGCTAGTTCGGGGGAGAACAACCGTTATTTCTGTACTCTAGTTTGAAGAGTAGTTGAGTCGTTGAAATTACATTCACATATTTCATCTACTTATTTCATGCCACAAAGGTTGGCAATATATCACCAATGGCTTTTGTGGACAGGATACTAATTGAGACTTGTTACAGGTTGTAATGGCAATCATGTCATTCGGTTTAAATAGGTTTTTATTATTTTATTTAATATTATACATAGATTCTTTTATATTTTATGAATGTGACAACGTTGTAGGCTTAATATACTGTAGATTTGTAGACCATTTTATTATTTGTTAAGTACCTGGTACTTCTTGACAGGCCTACACTCTCCTCCCATACCTATTAACACTGTAATTTGAAAACATTGTAAAAACCAATTATTTTTAAAAGAGTAACCGTGGAATTTCTTGCCGAATCTTCTCCATAGGAAACGACCAATTGGAACCGTGCACCTGGCTTCCTACATTTCATAAGTCCCCATGTAGGTCTATGTGAAATAAAATACTTTGATTTTGATTTTGCAAAGCGTTTTGTGTTGTGGTTGTCAATCAAGCGGCAGTAGCCCCTTTTCTTCAGATGTGGTTATTGACCTATTTGCCAACAAATTACCTAGAGTTCATACTTACACACAAAAAGTACCTATTCATCAGAACCGTGTGACACATCATAGTTGTTCCACACTTCCCTTAAACAATTTAAAAGTACCTATTTATTAGAATCCCTAATTTATATTACCAACCTAATTTTTAAGAGACAATAGTTTGGCACTTACGAGTTCTACGTAGGTACCAGAGTTCTTACTGTTCTCAGCTCAAAGTGTTAAAATATCGGTCTGTTATAGTCCAAAAGGATATAACCCAAACATAGAGAGGGATATGACCCGGATCCTTCGATCGATTTTGATTGCCGCCGGTCAGCTTTCCTGCGTACGCGCATGCACTTGACATTTTAAGCTTATTGTCACCTGTATATTTCAATTACATTACTCAGTAACATTTTAAATAAATTATTTACATAAAACAACTGAGGATATAGGTAATAAAAATACTTAATATCGAATTACGTATAATAAAATGAGCGAATGACGTGTTGATATTTTTATTTTTATGCGTTTGTTTGCTTTATTTTCGCGAACAACAAAGTTAATACTCATTTTATTTTTTTACCAAAATAAATTCGGATAGTTGTATATCCAAAACTGTATCTTAATCTCCTTGAATTATTGTTTATGTAATTACGTATAGTTATGATTTTTCAGAAAGCCATTATGGTCTTTAATATTGAAATTACAATGGAACAGTCCATGGGTAAGAATTGAAGTACCTACTTGTTTTGATTGATTTATCCATAGGTTTGACTCAGCAGCCGTTGGTGCAAAAGCCACTGCGAAATATTTGGCTGTATTTGATTGAAAAGAGATACGAAAAAGTTTACAAAACTTAGTACTACAACCAGATTTCGCGTTATAGCTATACGTAACTTGAAAGAAGATATGCGACTTTCATAATATTTTTTCACACTGATGATAATCAAGTACATAAGTAATAGATATTTTGAGTTAAGTACAGAAAAGCGTAAAAGAGTTTGATATAATAATATTATGCGGCAAATAACTTTTTTAATTGAATGCCTGCAAAATTGCATGAATAAATCCATTCCTTGCATAAGCATTTAAATTAGTTGAAGAAGTTATCAGGATATATATGTATATATATATTTATACTCATCATTATTCTCTTTCCCTTATTCCAATTTATTTGGGGTCGGGGCAACATGGCTTTTTCTTCCATAGAATATGGCAGCGGCCGCTAAGCGCCAGATCCCCTCTATTGTTGGTGACTCTTAGTTACCAATACAAAAACTCGATGCCAGTTTAAATTAAAACAAAGCTAACAACTGATTATTAAGCTACTACTTTCTTCTTAAAATTATCCTTTGCTGTAGCTGCCAAACTGCTCTTTTTGCTTCCGGCTATAATCATTTCTTTATCCCAAATTTAGATTAATTGGTCACCGCGTTAAATACACGCCCTTCTCTATTAGTCATCATCAGGAATACTAGTTTTATATACCAATACAAATTAATGAAGGCGCGAAGCAACTTATGATGTAACGATAAATCGATATCGATATCTATATAAATTTATCGATTAATTGCATCGATGCAAAATAGAAATAGCAATCCGGATTGCAATAAATAAGTAAATACTCAGTACCTAAAGATCAAAATAGAAAATAGTAAGTTACTTCTATTAGAATTTGCTCATTTGCATAGCACCTACATTGAAGAGCCACCTTCGCCCACGACAGGCCATCTTTACTGATGTTAAAAACAAAATGGTTTTGTTATTTTCTTTGTAGCATTGTAAGAATCAAATTAAATAGACTCAACAAAAATACTCTTTGTATAAATGGCGGTCAAATGGTTAAAAAAACACCACTCATACGTGAGTATGAGAGACAAAGACAAATCGCTAAAATGTCTTTGTCTCTTTGATTGTTATTATTTTTGTGTAAATAATTACTTCAGTTCTGGTGTGTTTCTTTTCGTCCTCCCTAAAACACGAAGTGGTGAAGACTGGGCGTTTAAGGGGCTGTCTTAGTAACTTTGGCGTTCCAAAATGGCTGATTCTCAGTCTAATTTGAATAAACGACTTTTGGTTTGATTTATTTCAATGCCTATTGTGAATTATAGAACCTTAATTAAGACTCAAGCATTATTAAAACTAGTTTCAACCAATCGAAGGGCTTTAAACAAGTTTTAAGTAATGCTTGAGTTTTCTGTAATACGGGGCCAAGTATATTATTAAAAAGAAAGAAACGTTTTCCTGATTTTTATCACAATTATTATTGCAATGCCAATGTCCTTTAAAACAACACTTCTATTTATTTGGTCCTATAGAACCATTCTCTTCCTTCATTCGTTTCCTGTCGGAAACATCCTGCCGAAAACAAGCTTACATAAAACCTAAACCACTTTAAAAACTGCTTAATAATTGTGTCACCCTGTGTAAAATTGTCGTTGTCTCTTCGATTTTTATTATTTTTGTGTAAATGTTTATGTTCTGGGGTAAATGTAAACATTTATAGCTGTACATTTTATGGTGTACATACTAACTATCTATCTATGTAACAATCCTTGTAATACCACCAGAATACTGGGCATGTCTCTAATCGAACCCCTAGTAATTTCCATTTTACGGTCCTAAAAATATGCATAATCAGCCTATAATGTCCCCACTGCTGGGACACAGGCTTCTCGGTGAGAGAGAGTGGGCCGTAATCCACCACGCAGGCCCAGTGCGGGTTGGTAGATGTCACATGTTTTCCTAAAAATATGATCAAACACAAATATAAAGATTGCGCTTACTTTTTGTGAAACTTTTGACAAACTCGGCTCGCGCGTGGTTTGTCACAATATCAACCTAACCCGTTTGGTCAGGGTACCCTAACTTACATAAAAGTTACTCAAAAGACGCGCAATGATTTATAAAACTATGCATCATTAGAAGCGTAAACAATTTTAAGAGGTTCAATCATTTAAAAAGGCGTCCATCATTAGAAGTTCAATAAGAGGATCCGTTACATGTTTCCCATAATACTCATGATGAGTCATGACACTTTACGAAATGAAATGCCATTCACAAGAATTAGAAGTGATCTTATAAGATGTACGGCAAAGTCTTGCCTACATTTTAATAGACGATCCAGGCGGGCCGGCTATCCTTTTATCTTTCAATTACGGCTAACATGACGGGCGGTAAGGATAATCTTATATTATTGCGCTGTTCACTCTCGGTCAACGATCTCGGACAATAACCTTTTGCTTTACCTATTATGTTGCACTCTGTGTATATTGAAATAGATAAATATATGAAGCTATAATATCCTTAACAAAATTAAAATGATAAATGATTTTATTTCTGTAAGTAGGTTTGTACAAACACGTTTCCTATCCTGGTCCAGTCAGTGCACGCATATGTCAGTAGTCGTGCAGCTCAACTCATAACTTAAGGAGCTCAATGAACAATACCAAGGACATTTGGGTTGGCCGCATAAATTACTCAAACTGCCAGACTATGATAAAAAAACTAACTAAAAAAAACGAAAATTGTCCCACATAGTCTTCACATTTACAATAATTAAAATAATATAATACTTAACAAAGTAAATATTCATATCATTGTATATATAAAATTCATCAATGTTATGTGTATATAAAAATCCGGACATAATCTTGGTCAGATCATTTGAGGACCATGTAGATTCGTGTCTGAAATGGTCTTTTGAGGAAAGAACCACTTGAGTGGACCTGTCCAGTCAGTGTATGCATTTGTCAGTTATCGTGCAGCTCAACAGAATTTATCAAATAGAATAATAATTCACTAGTTTGACGGTATACACTGCAAGTTTTGGTGTGCTATTTACGGGTCTTTGGAACACCTTTTTAGCTTTCATCTTCCTAAAACACACACAGTAATTAAATAAAAATGTTTTTAGTTAAAGGCCTAGTTGATTGACAGAACAAAGTGTTGTACGTTTCATTAGGAATTTCGCAGTCTGGATTTTTGTCCGGTTGTTGGCACTATTGCCAGGTTGGTCAGTCTCATGAGACTGAACCTAACTGTCAAAATGTGAGTGTAATATTCACACGCCTGTCTTCGCATTTAGTACAGTACTAGTACCTACTATATGGTCTTCAATCCTAGGAAACTTCACAATTTTATTTGCACCAACATAATCTCAAGTACCTACCTAAATGACGGACAGAACACTTATCCCTTATTTATAAGTGCGTGCGATCTCTCACTGAATTTATAGCTGTGTTCGAACTGTTGAGAAGAGCTATACGTCTTTAAGTCCTTTATTTTGTTTATCTGTGGTACGTTAAGGGCGATTCACATGTCGCCGTTCCGTAACTGAAGGGTCTGTGCTCTATCGCGTTGCTTCGCGATAGAGCACAGACCACGTGCCTTTGTGTGTAAATGTGTCTTTAATGTTGTCGATATTTGTCAAGTTTGTTTGGAGAAGGTGGCGGGATATGCGTATCTATTTACATTTTATTTTAGGGTTTTACTTGTCTTTTATATGTCACTCAAGGGGTTTATTTTTTTATAAATTTCAGTTGAACTTTCTAATCCGCCTCGAATCAAGAGACTGTGACCTCTGAGTTTGTTTCGGCCTTTCTTCTCAGAGTCAGATAGGAGATGCCGAACTCATCTTGTTTAATAAAATATGTTTGACATGTAAAAGTTTTTGTAAAAACCTACTTGCAGAAATAAAATCATTTATCATTTATTTATCAATCAATATAATTATTTTTATTAGATCAATAAGTACACTACTGATAGCGCCAAACTCGTGGCAAAGATCTGGGCTTCATGTCTGCTATTACAATAGTGTCAGAATGGTCTATTCCGATCCTCATTAATGACGCCATTATATTAGTAGATTACCAAACTTATCAAAACCAACGATTATAAAATCAATAATAGACCATTCTGACACTATTGTGATAGCAGACTTGAGGCCCAGGTCAAGTGTTGATGTCGACAGGCTAGAAGAATAGGTCATCACCTGCCTAGCCTTTTCCCAACTATGTTGAGTCGGCTTCCAGTCCAGTCTAACCGGATACAGCTGAATACCAGTATTTTATATGAAGCGACTGCCTATCTGACCTCTACAACCCAGTTACTGGGTAATACGACACGCCTTGGTAAGACTGGTTGTCAGGCTTTCGAGCTTCTGACTACCCGTAATGTCTGTCAAAGATCTAGAAATAACAGCCGGGACCTACGGTCTTTCCGAGGCACGGAGAGGTCTTGGTATGTAAAGATGGTCACCCATCTACGGACCAACCGCGGCAAGCGTAGCTTAACCTGATTGATCGACCCGTGCGACTGTTATTACTTATCCACAAACCCTTCTGCTAAGAATAATATTGAATCATTCGATTTTGAACTTAACCACCAAATTTTATGGTTTAAAATCATTTGGAGAAATTTGACAATATGTGGTAACTTGATGTGCTGGCGACTGTACTTAATAGATACCAAGCTTGATGGATATTGTCAAAACATGTAAATGTTTTGATTCAAACGTTTGTCTCACGCAAGGGTCCTTACTACAAGTTACAAAAGTTTCTTTGTGCATCGAAGTTATATCTACAGTGTTACAAGAACCATTTAGTGCATGAATAAAAAAAATAAAAAATGTTAATATTATTTTATTTTATTGTAATGAAAAAACAAGATGGCGGCGTCAGTTCCGACTTTGGCGAAGCGCCAATAGATACTTGTATCAAAGTGAAATGCAATATATAATTTTTAATAAATATTATTAACATGTTTTTGCTTTCAGTTTACGATGAAGAAGGAAACCTAGTAAAGACATACTCCAACCCCTACCCAAATAATCCATTCCTGCAGAATTTGAGGCTCAATGCTGGTCATCTGCCTTACTATGGGAGTTTCTTGAACCCGTTCTTCGGTTTTATAAAGGTAAAAAAATCAAATTTAAAAAAAATATGTTTTAGAGATCTGAAACTTCGGTTTCTAAATAGTTTGAACTTCAAAACATTTGCAAATAATAATTTAACAACGTAATGCTTCATTGCTTCAGCAATCTGAGATGAAGTGTAAGCAATCTCTGACTGCTATCAAAAGCAGAAGTAATCCAGCGATTTAACTATAGATTTCCCAACATTTGTAATTCTGTGACATTTCTGTGCACATTCAATCTCGCTGCTCCAAAGTAAGAATGCCAATTTAAATGACTTTCCATTCCAACAGGACTTCGGCAACATATTCTCCCTGACGATTCCAGTGTCTAACGAAGTCATCCAGCAAATCCAGAAGGACCCAGAATACCACAACAAGTTAATACTGACCCACACCCCAGACCCAGTGATCGAACCGAACCCACTGTGCGAAGGGAAGAGGTCCCAGATTCCTTCGCCGAAGCTTTGTAATAACTATTTGAACTGCTGGGATGGGTGGGCAGTCGAACAGGAATGTCCGACTGGGCTGCTGTTTAGCAGTCTAGGGTACTGTGATTATTCGGATAGTGTGAACTGTGAGAGCAGGAAACTGAGTGAGTACCATTTTGAGCAATGGTGATATTTTTATTGTGGACATTTTTTTTTGTTTTGATATGCTTGTATGAGTATGAGTGATTATAAATATAGTGGATTTATTTAAAACGTACAACGCGAGGCATTCTACTAATCAATAAGTCCATCTTATTTACATACGTTCATATACGTATACTTGGTGTAAAGTTTTTTGATCCATAAAAGAAACAGGATCGATTGGCATAAAAAAACAGTGTTTGTTAAATTTTCCCATTTTCTTGCTGAATGTACTTTTTTTCGAAACCTGTGAATGGGGATAGAAATTTCTCAAAAATATAAAGACAGTCTCCTAAGAACGTTTTCCTGTAGCTTCAACGGTTAAGGCCCTTACAGCCCCCATCTCAAAAATCCACCTGCAACAACCATACCAACAAGCATCTTTTGGCGCGTGGCCAATATACTACCATCTTGTTTTTCAATACATTTCACAAAAAAATTGTACAAATGCCAACAGCGCCACGCTGTGCACGTCATTCAAGCTACAAAAGATTGTAGCAGTGTATTCGTAGGTACTAACTTTCATTATTTTCAATGTATGTTGTCTCATCATCAATATCGGTTAAATTTCTTATACACTCGTACTAAAATTCCCAGTAATTTTCTCATAAAAGCATACTAAACTGCAATTTCAAAAGGTGAAATATTTCTTCACCGAGTACAACCTCAATCATAAAACCTCAAAGCTCATTTAATATAATTACATGTATATATGTCACTAAAATAACATTTCAACATGACCGGAGATCATGTATCTTGTTTATTTAGTACATACTGCACATGAAATTACCTAGTTCCTTTGGTTAATAAGTTTCATCTTACCGTTCCAAGAACTGATAAAGATCTCCTGAATATTCCACTATTCATGGTATCTCCAACCCATAGGTACTATTCTTTCAGTCCTTTATCACTAATTATGTAACAATCCATATTGACTTCAAGTTCCATGCTATAATGGCTAGCTAATAGTACAAAAAAAACCTGACATATGATGACCTGAAAAATGAAGCCCTTTCATTTGACATGTCACACGGTACAGTGTGACATGTCAATTATTATTTGTCTCCCAAACTTGACCCCATATTCATAATTTATTTATTTACGTAACACGCCTATGTTTTGATCACAGAAATTAATATGTGTACCAAATTGCTACTTAACATTAGATTCGGAGCAAATTCGGAGGACAGTCAAACAGACAGATACGAGTACACGAGTGATCCTATAGGAGTTCCGTTTTATTATTTGGACATACGGAATCCTAAAAACAAACAAAACATAACATCACGATGTTTTCCTCGAAGGTTTAGCCAAACAAAACAAATATTATTATTCAAAACGACTGGGACGTCCTTTTTATCATGTATCCATACTAATATGGTTGAAGTTGACGTAGTATTGTTGTCTATTGCATTAGAAGAAGAAGAAGAAAATAATCATAAAACACAGAAGAGGAAAAGAAAAATTTGACGACAGACGAAAGGTTTCGATCGGATACGACAACAGGCGAACGGAGCCTATCGCGCGTCGTAGCATACTTTCAGCTACGATCGCGAGTCGCGAAAGTCGCTCGCGGTCAAGCTGCTGTGCGCGGTTTGGTAATATAGTCTTTAAATACTGTATACACGATTTAATATCGTTTAAAGATTGTAAAATCCGTTCCGATCCAATGCGATGCGAGCCGTTTGGTGGAAATCATCCTTTACTCCGTCGATGTTTCTGTATGTCGGTCTGTCTGTTATATTTCCACACCTTGTGCCCACACATGACGCCTCATGTCATGTGTACCTTGGTCATGGCACATTATACCGGCACCGCTCCAAACCAGCAATTAACTTGTCGTTCAATTTAGAGCATTAAATCGTGTGTAGTATAATATATTTCATAATGTCAATATGAAAAAGCCAACGGCGGGCAGTCAGCGCGCTTGCCGCTACCATACAACTCGACTCGCAGCCCGCGTGCTGCAAGCGAGCGGACCATGTGCTGACAGCGCGCCGCCGCGCCGACCGCATGCTTATTACGCGCCGACTCCGAGTCGCCAGCGAAACAACGTCATTCCCGTGCTGCTTCGTCAACTAGGCGTGTTCAATCATAAATGCCATATAACAATATTGAGTTCGCGGTGACAGCAAGCTTGCACCTCGCGGCCACCGCACGGACAGTGAGCTTACACGTCGCGGCGGTCGCGCGGATTGCGAGCTTGCACCTTGCGGGCAACGCGTAGATAGCGCGCTGGCAGCTAGCCGTAGCCTAAATTCGAGGCGACGCCGTGCTGCAGCTGTTCAGTTGCGGTGCCGGTATAATGTGCTATACCTTTAGGCGCCATGTCCACGGGCGAGAGAATCGCGGTGATAGTCTCGCCATGCCACGAAATTCTCGCCGCGATGATATCGCCGTGTGGAGTGCTCCATACAGTTTCTATAAAATTGCGATAATAAATATACGAGCGTTTTTGTAGGACGTGCACTATTTCCATCAGTATGTTCTATTTTTCTCCAGCAAAAATCGGTCACCTATTATCGGATGTGGGCGGGCAGCCTAAAAAAAAAATCAACTACCATACACCTTTTATAAGTTATGTGAACATGCATAGCTACTTACCAACGGATATGTAAATAATATAACCACTAGAAGATGTCGCCAGACGTGGAAATGTCAGGTTATATAAAATCTGCAGTCGGGTCGTGGTATTACGAAATACAAATGTGCCTCTGAAGTGGTGTACTGGTCACGCCTATAACCTCTGAATCATTTTAAGAAGTTAAGTTTGAACCTTGGTATAGAAAGAGGATTTCTGAGTAGAAAAAAACCTAACGGCAGTAAGCTTGCTTCCTATTTATAGGATCTTTTAATCCAACATATTGACTATACGTACCTCTGACTACCCCTTTAGAGAAAACAAGATTTATGTTGGCTAAAAAACCGGCCAAGTGCGTGTCGGACCACGCATAATGAAGAGTTTCGTTTTTGGGATGAATTTATCCCAAAAAGAAACTGAACATTGTAGTTGAAAAATATGTTCTCTCATACATCGATATACGTCACGGTCAATTCTCCAACTGCAAATGTAAGTTTGTAGTCACATTTTTTTTTATTGTAATTAAACAACAAATTAAAGATTTTCGGACTTTTTCCTTTACTAGTGCTGTCAGACCTTGCTTCTTGCCAAATTTCATGATTCTAGGTCCGTTGACCTAGAATCATGAGATTTGGCAGGATAGGATTTCATTTATTTGCCAATACCAACATATGTCACATAAATGGGCATATCTTTTACTTGGGTTGACGTAGAAGATCGATGTTTTTTGAGCTCTATGGGACCCTAAACCTATCTATTGGATATAAATTTCATCTTGATACCTCCACGTGTTCCTGAGAAAACGGGTCTTGACAGACAGATGGACAACAAAGTGATCCGATAAGGTTCCGTTTTTTTCCTTTTACGGTACGGAACCCTAAAAAATCACATTTATCTATGACTAGCTGCGCCCCGCGGTTCCACCCACATAGGTCTCGATCCCGTGGTAATATTGGGATAAAAAAATATCCTATATCCTAATCCAGGTCATGGTCTACACATGTGCCAAAATTCATCCAAATCCGTTCAGCCGTTTTAGCGTGAAAGCGTAACAAACAAACAAACTCACTTTCGCATTAGTTAGGATTCTTTCATATTATTATTTTATAAACTAACCCATCAAGTAAGTTCATCAAAAACTATCAACTGTTTTCCTACTAAAACTATTAATTGCTACCTTATTTTAATTAAAAGCTTTATATTATATAATTAAAAGCTAATAATTGTTACCTTATTTTTAAAAAGATAACTTATTCAAGTCAAGCCACAATAATTCAAAGTCAAAGTCAAATTATTTATTTCAAATAGGCACATAAAAGGCACTTTTGAACGTCAAATCAAACAAAAAAAAAAAAAATTGATTCTAGTTGCCCCTTCCAAAAGGTAGTTTCGTATGGAGAAGAATGGGTATGAAACTCCACCGCTTCTCTTTTAAAATGTTTTATAAAATTTTGTATATGTACATTTTAAAATTATATGTGAAGACGATGCACCTAGAATAAAATTACTATACCAAAATAGGAAAAAAAAGAATGAAAAATAAAGCAATGACCGATAAATTATTTATGTGATAGGTACATGATGCTCACATATTTACAAACATTGTAAAAGTATACGTTTTCCTAAAAATAATAAATAAAGTAATAGGTCAGTGTGTGAGTTAAAGTAATCACAGAATTTAAATTCAACATTGATTTATTATTTGTATCAAATAATAAATTGTACCTACAGTTAAAATAGCAACCAGTTTGATTTTGTCTTGACTATTGTGAACTTACTACTTGAACTATTGTGGCTTGACCTTAAATTCGGCCCATGTCCACTACAGATAACTAAGATCATTGAAATTGGTTAATTAATTAAAGTTTTCTTCCACCAGGAGAACAACCACCAACGCAGCCACAATGCAGAAAAGACTTTGAAGCGTTCCGAAGTGCGCTGGACTGTAACGAGTTCTTCGTATGCGTTGGAAGACAGCCTGTCAAATTCAAGTGTCCTGCTGACCTTTTATACAATCAGGTATACTTACGTAGATACTACTAGCCCTTTGTCCGCGACTTCATCCTCGTGGATTTCGTATTTTGTCCTACAAAATTTAACACCCCTCTATCCCTTTTAACTGGTTGTTTTGGAAAGTTAATGATTAAAATCTTTTTAAAAATTTATTAATTTATTGATTAGTGTATATATTTATTATATAATATTTTGATCAAAGGAAAAATACAATATAATTTTTTATGTATATACAATATCATTCTTTCATATCATACCCCATCATTTCATATCCACCCCATTTCCCCCCGAAAGGGGTTCATTTTTGAAAATTATCAATCATACACAAGATTAAAGATTTTCAAAAATTAACCCTCTTCGTCGTTTAATGTTTAGATCACTTTTGACTTAATCCAGACACACAGTGATATCCTCCCCTAAAAACTTAATTACCCCTTTTGCTGGTCAATTTTCGAAAAACCCATAAACATATGCGGTTTTTTAAGTATTAATAACGTTATTCGAGGTAATCGGAACACGCGTCAAAATTCTTACATACAAACTTTGACACCCCCAATTCCCCTTTACGGGGTAGTTTAGAAAAACGCAAATAATAATCTGTATAATTTACTTAGATAAGTATTCGTGCCAAGTGTCAAGTTTATTAATTCAAGGAATAAGATTTTTCATAGAAACAAATTCCCCCTTTCAACCCCTAAAGGTTGAATTTCCAAAAACCCCTTCTTCGTGCTCCGCTACATTATAAAAGCAAGCCGGGTGCAAAATTCGACGTTAGGAACGTCGAAGTCCACTTGGACTAGGAACGTGGAATTTTGCGTGGCTTTTGTATTTGCTTTTTGACTGACACATCAACGTACAGCCGAAACTACTGAGTTTCGGCTGTACGTTGATATGCCGTACGTTGATACGAGTATGTCAGTCAGTTTCTCCATACGTCACCGTAAGATTGTGAGCACCGTTAGTTTACAATCTATCTAGCGACATTATAAACCATCGAAACATTGTAAACTGTTAAAATATAACGCATACCTTTAAACATTGTAAACTGTTACAATATAACGCATTCCTTTAAACATTGTAAACTGTTACAATATAACGCATTCCTTTTCGTTATTTTAGAATCTATCCATGTCAAATCGACAATTTGTGAACGAACCTGCACTTATAAACAGGTTTATATTATGTGAACAGTAATTAATAAAATTGTGAACAGGGAAGGTTCAAGATTCAGTTATTGGTAGGTCTTGGCGGTAGTCGAATTGGTTGCAGTAACTAAGCCAGGGTACCCGGGTCAAATGGGTTAGGTTAGGTTAGAACTGTGACAAAGCGCGAGCGAGCGGAACGAGCGCGAGCGAGCGGAGCGAGCGCTTCGTTCAATTTGGTCGCAGTAATTAGCTTATTTAGTATTAGCGCAAGGTTCGTTCACATGCAACATGCATGTTTGATACCAGTTCTCACTTAGTCGGTTTGCCATGGATAGATTACAAACTATCGCAAAATATGTTTAGTTAAATTGTGAATGGTTTGTTTCAGTTCACAATTTTTCGATAGTTATAATCTCGCTAGATAGATATTAAACTAACGATGTTCATAATCTATATGTCAATTTGTGTAATTTATTAACGGAGAGCTCGTACATATACATAGGTATATGTATAGATTTAACTCTCTATTAATTAATTTATCGATAAGCATTCCATCCTTCAGGCATATTTCATATATGGTACCTTCCGCATAGCTCAGTGAGAAAAGTAATAACAATTAAGGTGCAAACTCAAACTCAAACTCAAAGCATTTATTTCAAATAAACCAATTACAGGCACTTTTGAATTGTCAAGGGTTGTGTCAGTCAGTCAGAAAGATGAAGCTAGTTGCCCATTCCAAAGCGTAGTAGGTACCTATGGAGAAGAACGGGCAAGAAACTCCAAGGACACTCTTTTAAATCAACGTATTATGGTTACAAAATATTGTTTACATCATTCATTTTGAAATTATACATGTGAGAACGATGCAAAACGTAAAAGCGTCCATAATAAAAAGATTACAACAAAAACAAAAGCAATTCAAAAGTTAAAGTTAAAATAAGCCGTGGCAGCTAAGAGATGACCAGTCACTACTGACGGCGCCCGTTCACGAACATGACGCGTGGATCAGCACCATTCAGCTCAACCATTTTGAAGGGAGCTAAATGATCCAACACACGCGCCACCATCAGCGAGACATTAGAGTGAGCACGACATACTCCCAGCCACCAGGGCACATTCAAGTCAATGAAAGACGTATCCAGTAAATGGCAGCTTTATAGTACATAGTACTCACATAACAATGTGCTGTGCAGCTATACAATACTAAGAGATTGAATTTATACAATGCAAAGAGTTTTTAAAATCTTCAGCAGCTCCAACACTATTTTCAATACCTGATCAATTAGTTTTTGCGCCCTTGTGGAGCAGGACCAGCGTTGAGCCAAGCATTTTTATCAGCAATGTAATCCCCCAATTTATAATATGCTTGGCTAAATAGCGTGCGTTTTATACAAAATTTAAATTTCATCTCTTTCAGTTGAAGTATGTGGGGAGGTATTTTATTGTAACATTTTAAACAGTACCCCATGAAAGATGAGTCTACTTTAGCCAGCCTGAAACCTGGTTGAACTAATTGGTCCCTATTTCTAGTGATATAATTGTGTCTTTCACCTCTTTTACTAAAAAGATGTAGATTTTTCCTTACGTACATGATGTTTTCATAGATATATTGACAAGGTACCGTCATGATGTTAATTTCTTTAAACAGTTCCCTTAGAGAGTCGCACCTGCGGAGGCCATATATGGCCCTGATCATCGATCGTGATCGTGCATCGAATATTTCATTGATCTGATGAGGTGTACCTACATAATTGCTTTTTTATGATTAAAATAAAACATTCATTATCCCGTTATGGGAAAGTAGGTACGTGATAATGAAATAGCTTGAGCATGTTATTTTTAACGTATTAACTAACTTCATAATCTAGTTAGGGATTGTCCTAAATAATATTATTATTATACTTACCTACTGGATAGATGACGCCGCGCATGTAGATTGTGAGGTAACTCAGTTGTGATTCCAAAGAGGTTGCTAATGCCCATGCTTCAACTAAATAATTTCAAGATAGGAGATGTGCTCTGCAAATGTAATGTGACTATTTTGAATAAATACCATTTAAAGATTATATCTGCGTATTCTAATAGATTTGAGATGGCTTTAAATGCTCTACTTACCTACTTAGTCAAGTCGTAAAGTGTTTTCTGCATGGGTCCAATAATATTTAATAGACTACCGGACAGCAAAAAAGTGATACCCTTCAATAATTTAAAAATAAACACAAGGCTTTTTGATACAGAAATTTAATATTATTGTCATTATTTGATACACGTTTGTGCATAATCTGGACTTATTGGTATCTTAATCATTTTTCATAAGCTTATTGATAATTTAACATTATTAAACATTAAACATTATTTGTAAAACTTTGCATGCCAAAACTCAGGCAGAATGTACCCGACTCACAATCTTTTTTTTAACAGCTTTGTTGTACGATACCTACATTCTATGCGAATAATAATAATGTCAATAAATTTCATTTTTAGTCACCATAACAGAATTGTTTTAGTACTTTTTGCCTGCCTTATTTGATTTTTCGTAATAAGTACGCACTCTGGAAATAGTGACTCATTGTACATGTTCAATGCAGTTATGTCAATATGGAAATCCTTATTTGCAATATGGCCAGTTTAACATGGTTTTATAATATTTTATTAAGTGCCTACGCAATTCCGTAGCCGCTTTTTATAGTATTTATTTTTCAATGCATAAGGAAAGGTTCAGTTTTCATTAATAAATGATTCATGCTATTTTTAACTACTGTCAATAAACACATAAAATGTTTTACTTTCTAAAGTCACTTTGTCTACGTTATTATGAAAGTATTTATTGCTACTGGGTGCTATATGTTCACTTTTTTTTTTCAGCAATTAGGCGTCTGTGACTACCCTACTCGCGTGGACTGCTCATCGACTGCCATAAACACTGAAGTCTTTGCACCTCAATCAACATCAGTCCAACCAGCTACACCCACTCCCGCGCCTCTTGCACCACCCGCTCCTCTTGCTCCATCAAGTTCTATTGCCCCGTCTGCACCTGTTGCCCCATCAGCCCCTGTAGCACCTACGGCAACGTTTGCCCCTCCAGCATTACCTATAGTAGTAGCATCACCTTCAATACTAAACCCTGCTGAAATCAAGACTGTGTTCTCAGAGAACTCTATAGTTAATACTCAAAGTAAGTTGAATACTTTTATGATGAAGTTTATTATATGTTAAGCAAGATTACCTCTTAAACAAAGACAGTTGCAAAATGTATGTGCTTCATTTCAAACATCAAATTAAATGCTCTGTATTTTTCAACATCAATACAATTTACCAGGTATTTGCTTAATTACACGATGTTTATTACGATGTGAATGGATACAAGCTAATTAACAAATGCTCAACCGTTGCCTAAATGATTAATTAAAATGGTCATAACTTCGATTTCATAAGAGTTCACTACAATGAGTAATTAGAGTTTTTCGAATAGATGAATGTAGGACGTCAAACAGGACGCCCTCAGGCTAGGTGGAGCGATGAGCTTCGCAGGGTGGCTTGTAGCAGTGGGATGAAAGTTGCCGAGTACCGAGCTGAATTGCGTGCAATAGGAGACGATGAATGTTGCGCATGCGTCACTTTATATGGTTTTATTTAGGAAAGACAGAGGAGTAGTTCCAGTTGCAGTGTAATTATGATTGTTTCTCACTTTTTAAAACCGTGTCATTGTAGTAAGTTCCCAGGATCTAGATGATTCTTAATCTTTCTTTGATACATTTTTTCTTTGTTATCAGACATTATCTCTTACTTACTTCATCACTTATTTTCAGGTTGGACCTCCACCCAAATAGCTACGTCTCGTCAAGATGCCATTCGTCAGCTACAGCTTGGTAACATTGCAAATCTCGATGTCTAAGTTCACAGTATTCGTAATATATCATAAGGCTTTTGCTACCTCTACTGGTAAACAATCATTTGAAAATATTTGAATACAGTCATGCTTGGCTAGAGTGAGATCAAACAGGGCGTGTACTTTAAAAACTCTTGTAACTAAAATGTTGTAACACTAACAAACCTTATTCAAATACATATCAATAAGTTGAATTGAGCAATTAGTTGGTCGTAAATCTAGTTTGGCTACTAGATTCCGCCTAGATTAATATTAATGTCTTATTTAAGTCTAACACTGTCAGCAAATTGCATTTTAATTTATTGAAATCATTACTAAATAAAACTGTACCTAATCATTGGTTTGATTTTTTTCATGACACTGACTCTTTCTTTTTTTTTTTTTGAGGGTGGGAAATCATCAAATAACTTCTCCCGCTCTGGGCGGAGCGGGAGGGTATGTCAGACTCTTACTGACTAAAACCCACCCGTATTCCTTCCTGTTGCCTGTGTTGCGGGGGACTCGGTGACCCATAAGTACCTTCCCGCGACCCCGGCAGGCATCGGCCCTAGTGGACCCCTACTTTGTGCTGACGACATCTCTTTGAGGCGCGCGTGGAATACGACGCGCCGTCGACCCGGGCCTGGTCCTTACCGGACGGTGAGCTACCCATTGCTCACCGTCCGCAAGCCCGCGCCTACGGTGGCCGGAAATCCGCCCGGGATTCCCGACGCCTTGGGCGTCTCCTGCGGCGGCTAGGGGCGAGAGGGCGCGAAACGTGCCTTTCCCTCAACCGTCCCGCCTCCTCCTTCGCGAGCATTACTGCTTCGCAGAAGGAGGTGACGGCTGCCCATGCCCTCTCGCTCCGTACCATGGCCTGAACCAGGGCCGGACGCGAGAGGATGACACTGACTCTAAGGTCAAATTCTCATTCATATATTTTGTGATTGGTAATCAGAAACAGTTAAGGTATTAATGAAATGAAAAAAGTATTTGTATAAAAATATTATTTATTTACAAAAATATTAAAAATATAAGTTTGCTAAACTTAACTTACTCGTACATAAGTTTTATGACTAAGAACAACATATATTTCGACACAGCACCAGCACATTGTGTTGGTACCATGTCAAGGTTTTTGTAGATTTCCAAAATTTGGCAACAATTGTTTTAGACAAAAACAGACCAAAAATATTGTGGATTTCCATTCACTTTCTAAGTCTATGGCTTAGAGATACTCGAGCGCCTCTTCAGACAGACAAAAAAACATTCATGAATCAGTAGACACACTTGTAAAGACTAAAACAGGTAATCTTCACACAAATGATAAAGAGAAAGAAAAAGATAATAATTTATCGAATGTCAATCATCATGTTGGATGGTTTACAGTCGATGTGACGTCACTAGTCACTACAGCACATAGGACTAACAATAACATTTATGACTATGAAGAGGCCGTTCGTACGCTATATCAAATGGTACGGGTTTAGCTTCAGTCTGCCCTTCGAGCCGCTCCTTGACATTCAGAATCCCAACTTCTTCAAAGCTTTCAGGTCGACGTCACCGTAGTAATCCTCGCTGTAATGTTATCATGTTATAAATCAAATGCTAGTTTTGTTAACTGATATATATTGGGAGAAAATATCTTCCTTTTTGTTATGCGTATTCTTTTTACATTACTGATAAGACACACAATCAATTCTTTTCGTGATTAGAGTATATTTATCAGTTCCATATGAAGTAACTGTGGGAGCTTCACAACCATGAGCATTATCAGAAGAATCTGCTATCACAGTAGATGTTTACTTATAAAAAAAAAGATATTTACTTATGGATGCCATTGGCAATCCACATGATATATTTCTTTAGTCACCTTTTATGACATCTACGAAATGATCACTCAAATATTATCAGTTTGCTTTTCTACATCAATAAGAGAGGCTATAAGCTGCACGTATTTACAGATATTGCATTTGTTTTGGCTATTCCCATTTTCTACATACAAAGCAAAAAATAATTGAGAAAATACTAGATCAGATATACAATATTAATAATGTAATACGCCATATTAAATCAATTTTCATTGTTGTGCATTATAGAAAAGCTCATGCTTACTTTTCACATTAAGATTAGAATTTATATTTCATAATTATTGAACAAAGGTTTTACTTACAGAAGGGTACACCTTAAAATTCAACGTTAAAGAATAATTAACGTACCTGGATTCCCAAAGATGGCGGTTGGCTGTTACAGTCAGTAATATAAATGATTAGACAGAAGAAGATTACTAAAAGAACCAAGAAAATATTAATATATTAGAAAGAGAATGCATTAATGAAACAGAAAACAGTGTGGTGGTAAATGTTAGGAAACAGTGCAAAAGTGCATCTCTACACACAGAGGAAATTAATACAACAGAAGTAATTTTTTATAAATTTTTGTTTATTTTATCACTAAAAATAAAACTTAAGTATTACAGTTTCTATCAAACAACAACACTCAGTCGCAGCGAAATAATTCAGTACAATAATATATTTACAAGGTCATGGTATTTAAACGGATACAATGATATATCGATGTCCTCGCGGATTTTAAACAGAACTACGTTATCATAAAATAAATGCAAAACAACTTCTTTAACGTTTGAGTTGTTTATAGTGCAATCTTTATACAGGCTGGGATAACTGGTTTCGATATAATAATGTTGAAAGGACACTATTAATACTAAGATGTAATGTAAAATAATAAATATATCTATCGCTGTATGGTTTTACTAATTTCCTAACGTGCCTCAATGAAACTGTTCGAAGAAGCTACAACGAGAAGTATTTGGCAACTAGAAGTGATACATATCAACTGTAGCTCACTCACTAAACAATCGAATATTTTTGAACCTGGGACACGATCTCCACACACCATGAGCAACGATTTTCTTTTGTTTTTACAAAGCAAATGTATCTGTATTCAGCCAGAATGTTTAGATTGTAGAGGTTGCTCGTAGTGCGCGCAGAGTATTGGTTTATAGTTACTATGTGAGTATTAAAAGGTTATGGGGGTGGGGAATTGTATTTAGTTCTCCTTTTGGGGGCGGGGTTTGAGCTGCTTGGGCGTGGTGCGGGACTGGCCGTCTTGCTGGAGGCCGGCGTGCAGCTCGCTCTTGCGGATCGACTTCAGATCCAGATCCCCGTAGTAGTCCTCGCTGAAAATGTACGCGCACCTTACTACCTGCCACGTCTAGCTAGCCTTAACTCTATGTCTTATGCCTATCGACGACGAGTGAGTACATAAATGGCTCTCAATTTCTAGCAACTTTTACTACGCGAGTGGTAACTTGCTGCGAGAATTGTGTAATGTAATCTGGTACACAGTCGGCGTTAAAGAGTGAACCGCCTTGAAACGGCAACAAGAATGATACCCGCTCGCTTTTCCAACTAGTGTTATCTAACATTTGTTTTTCTTGCCAGACAATTATGTGGTCCGGAGCTCTCGCAAAAACTTTTGAAAACGACTGGTTCTACGACCTTCAGATAACGAGATTACAACGTGACCGGCGCAGGCGCATCTCAGTATCGATCTATTTGCGATTGTTCGACGTATACGGGCCATGAACCGGATATAAACATTTTGAAAGTTTTCTCATTGTTTCAATAGAGGAATAGTTTGGTTCAGACAAATGTAACAGATTTCTTTGTAGAACTGATAAGTTGTTGAAATGCACTTTCATAAATTACAAGTAAAGTACATTCGAGCGCAAACAGTTAAAAATAACTCATAACTATTTCATGATTGCATGTCTGCGCCAGGCACGCCGCGTTCTTATGAACGTTTCCTCTTTTAATGAAAGGCATTGATAATTCAACCTTTGTGTCAGACTAGAACAGTTACTGTCGATACGATATGTCTAAGTGAAACAACGGTCATTACCATACACACTCCGTTATGTACCGGTCGGCATTGACCACGGTCGTCCGCGCATGACACGACTGTGAGCGCACTATTTTGCTCTAAGTCATGTTAATTTCAAACTGTCCTAAATGTCGCAAGCGTGCAAGGCTCCGGACCGCATACTTGCGGCCAGGTATTCAGGTGGGTGAGCTTTACTACGTATCCTACCTACACAACGACATCTATACAATGCTGATCGATTCGTGTCTAGTAAAGCTGAGGCAACACGAAGTGCAACCGATCTGTGTTCGTATTATGTTTCATTATATGTGCAAGAAGAGTTGTTAGTCACAAGGACGACATTGTTTGTGTGGAAGTGGTTACAGGGTCTTAGGGTTTTGGGACACCAAGAATATCATTATACCAGATTAATGTTTGGGAGCCCATTCAATATTAGTTATTTTGGTCAAGAATTTCATGATCATTAGGATACCTTCTTGGTGTCCACGATTAGGCTAGGTACTAGATGTTAATGTACCACACAAGACGCTGGTAACACCACAGAATCAGTATTCAACCAGTGAGTAGAAGAATCCTATAGTGCGTTCAAGCTGCCTGTCTCACTTGCGTTACTTGAACGGTGTGGATAGGACATCCGCAATCGATCGTGCAGTTAGTTATTAATACAAGAGTTCCATGAATCATGAGTTATGATGAGAAGTTGAACTGGATTGATGTTGATATGCGTATGTCCTATGATGTGGTGTGTATACAATATGTACACGAAGTTTTATAAAGGTAACTCACCATCCGGGAACATCTTCGGGGTCTTCGCAGTTGCCTGAGCCATCAGTATCTCCGATCTTGAACACGGTGCCGATGGGGCATCCGTACTCGCGGGCGGCTCCCTCCATACAGATGTAGTACTTGCGGCAGTCCTCAGGGTGAGCGTGACGGCTGAAGGAGCCAGCGTGTGACACCTCACCGGGAGAGGGGCAAGAGAAACCGTTCGCTACTTCTGGGAAACACCAAAGAGGTTACGTGAGCGAGAGTGCGGAAGGCGAAACCGAAATTCAGCAGCGACAGCGGTGATGAAGTTGAAGTAAGTTCAATGGAATAGTACGTGCACAGAGGTTTCATGTGCTTTAGATAGAATTTTAAACAAACAATTTAGACATGAATACTAAGATTCATGTTCACATTTTAACAATAAACAAAGCAGACAGATCCTTTGATCAGACTGCACGACTATTATAGATTTATATCCACAACAATCATTGCAATAACATTGCAAACAACTCTTGAGCTTGAATTACACTTTCAAGGATTGAAGTTCTGCGGTCTCTAGCACTCATTAACTTAAACCACCGATCGACAGTTAAACCGCAAATCAATAAGGGTGCTGTATAGGTCAAGTTACTAGTATAACGTTCAAATGTTACGTACCCTCGTTCCTGCATTCGGGGACCTGGTCAGCCCACATGCACACACGGGATTCCCTGTCGTACGCAAGTCCGGGGCTGCACTGGTAGCGGGAGGCTTCACCGTTCCAGCAGTTCCAGAAGACGTCGCATTTGTTTTCATCAGGGAAGATACCGTACAGCCGCGAGCAGTGGGGGGTTGTGATCGGAGGCTCTGTGGAACGAAAGGAGACATTGACGAGCCGAACGAAAAAACAAATGAAGAGTTGAAAATTGGTTTGGAACGGGACAAGAACTCATTGTTATTTTAATGTTCCGGGCAAGGGCTCATAAATAATAGCTAAACTAAAAAAAAACCCTGTATCAAAACATTTATGGTTCTGCAAAATGTCACTCCATTTCGAGAATAATTGGCTATCAATCAAAAGCAGCAAAAAGCTTTCAATCTTCATTTCCATAAAAAAGCCATCAAAGAGTTCGACAAAAAACCTAACTACTGAGCTTGGTAGCAACAAAATTAAATTTTTCGAAGTGGCTCTAGTTCAAGGTAAGCAGATAAATGGATATTTATATCAAAAATATGTTTGCATAAATTTGATATAACATTTTGAACATCAGGTGATGTAAAGAATATGGTATACATACATTATGTATAGATTTTTATGTATGGTATCAATTGACCCAGTGACCTTTACGACATCCTGGTAGAGATTGGTATTTCGAATAAAATTATCCTTATGACACATGTGTGATTATGTAAATCCGGCGGCCTTGACCGTTTGCGCTAGCAAAAACTATTGTTGCTAAGCATTCCTTTCGATTTTTATGAGACTGATAGCTGAATTGATGTTGAACGGAATCGTGATAGGTAAAATCGGATGATAGTTTTTGCATGCTGTATTTCCACTTTTCAACCTTCGAAGATGAGAAAAAGAAGTGCATTTTCTTACCAAGCTGTGCCCTGTCTCCGCACTCGACGTTGTGGAGGTAGTCGCAGTTCTCAGTCAGGTACTTAGAGTCAGTGGCGTCGAAGGCAAGTCCGTTGCCGCAAGTCTTGAGTTCAGCGGCACCATTGTCACACTTCCAGTATTTGTCACAGGAGATGTGGTGGGGGTAGAAGCCGAAGTCATCGGGACATTTGAAGGTATCCTGACCGACCGCTGCAAAGAGAAAATTAGGTTAGAATTTTTGGGAAAATCCATGTTGATAAAGAAAAGTGAATATTATTTTGTCACTGAAAGCTGTGTAAAGTGGGATGTACAATGTGGCTGTTATCGTTTCTCGGTCAGGTTTCCAATATTAAATACTTCGCATAATCTAGAAATGCCTTGGACTCCATTTTAAAACTCAATTTATGTATAACCGTTTGACTAAATGCCAATATTGTCAACAGCGATGGTATAACGACACATCACAATGTTTGAATTTTAATGAAATTACAAAATAATCCGCTAGGGGTTTGCTAAATAACTATTATGGTGCGCGAACGATGTTGAAATAGATTGGGCTCGGGCAGGGCCGCTCTTTCTGCAAGGCACGCAACAGGGCTTAATGAGGCAACAACGAGACACACCATACTACAACATAGAACTGGTTAGCACGTGTAGTATTTGTTCGTTGACACATGAGGTAATCCCGTTTTTGGTAATCATACCAAAAACGGGATTATAAATAGAATAGTAGGATAGTTTTATTTGGTAACAGAGATGATGTTACCAAATAAAACAATCACAAGTCTTGCACAAACATTACGGTTCACCGTTCATTTTCGGTACGCGGAAACATAACTTACGATGTTAATTGTATTTTATGTGTGAAATCTAAGTCGTTGATGTTTCTCTATGTATGAATGCGGTTTAAATTACCTTAGGAGTATTGAATGTGGTATACGTATTTTATGTTTGCCGCATTAACACCTTGTTTGCGTACGCGCCGCTTCCCCGTACGAGAGTTATGTCATGTTATGTCACAACATGTATGTCACCTGTACCGGCTGACATTTGCGAGAAGAAAGCCCTCATCCATACAGTTTTGCAATACATTACTCTCTCTAGAGTGTCCGACAACTTGCAAGTGCATTAGCTCGATACATTATATAGGGACTGTGAATTGAATCGGGTTGAAAACTTAGAAATTGCTTCAACAACTTTCGAGACCGGTTTGATATTTAGCATTAAGGCGCAGATATGTATATGATTTTAGTAAGTTATGCAAAAAATATAGGTAAAGGCATAAACGACATTTTGGTCGAAAATGAGTTATGGATGCCATTCCAATTAATCTCTATTTTTAAGTAGGATGGCAATCATAACTCATTTTCGACCAAAATGTCGCTTGTGCCTTTTTACTTTTTAACAGTCGATATGTTAAACTCGAACGCATACACATAAATTCTATATGTGAATATTTAAGTATTGTAGTAAAATACTTTATGAAATAAATTCAGGAAATAATGTCTACCGAAAGCATAAAAACGATATTACTTTCAAACTACTTAAGATATTTTCATGACTTTATGTTTGTTAAGTACTGACTATTTCATTATCTTTAAATCCTATCTGTGATTTTGTTCAAATATACATATTTTCATTACTATAAATAAATATTCCGTATGAAACCGATCGCGCGGCGTGAGCGGGACACACATTTATATGGACAAGGTCAGCGGCGATTACCCAACCCTTAAGTAGAGAAATGAAACAGGAGATAATACTTATCTCTCCAGTATCGATAAGCTAGTTTAAGATTCTACAAACTAGACACCTTTGGTTTTTCAATCGCTCTTATTACAAAACTGGTTAACACAATGTTAATGAAAATTATACTAATTGTTTCATGTAATCATCAAGAACGCATCGATTAGCTTTCCCTGCTCTAGTGGTTGAACTGAGAAGCAGTAACCACACTTTAGTTCCTTGTGATCGGCCAGCAATCAAGTTGTTATTGATAAACATCGATTTAATATAGTTACGAGTAAAATATCTATCGATAGCCAATGTGCCAATGTTGTTTTTAAAAATAAATATGACAATCACCGGTAAAATCTGTTTTTATTCAATAACCTTGAATTAAGTTGTTCCTAGTAAAAAAGCTGTAGGTTATACTCATCTGCATAAGTGTTCGCAAACAACTTTTCTTATTAAAATCAAACGTCGATATCGAGGTGAACCACAGTCAATTACCTGGCATACCTCGGTCGCCAGACTACTAAGCATTGTGGTACAAATGTGGAGCGATTTCGATATCATTGAAAATTCGGATCACCGCTCTTTGGGTCGCGTTATGCTTGTTTTACGCCAATTACATCTGCTAATTGGCAGATGACTGGGGCTTTAATCGCTCATTAAGTTTGTGGAGCGAGCGAACATCGCAGAAATGAGGTGCTGATTACACATGTCAGACATTAGTATACTTATTGTGTTGGAACTAAATGGATTTCACACAATGTTTGAGGGCAAAGATTAAAATAGTCTATCTAGATATAAAATGTTCTTTGTGTGGCTGATGTTTACCCATATTCTCGATCGATACATACATACATAATCAGCCTATAATGTTCCCACTGCTGGGACACAGGCCTCCTCTCTTTGAGAGGGAGTGGGCCGTAATCCACCACGCGGGCCCAGTGCGTGTTGGCAGATGTCACATGTCTTAAAATGTTTGGTTGTAGGACATGCCGGTTTCCTCACAATGTTTTCAGCGTTTTGAGAGCAGTGGTGATGAAATAAATCGATCGATACTCAGCCATTATTCTCGATGTATTTGCTATGAAATCTCACAGATGTGAATCGAGATTCATCAAGAACACATTTCTAGAATACAGGTCTAGTCATTAGATTTTTCGCAAACAAGGAAGTATGCAGAAAAACACAGATGTTCTAGAATACACGCCTTGTCATTCGATTCAGGGCTAAGCATTCGATTTTCAAAAACGTGATAGCACTTCATGGAAAAAGAATCTGGCTGGCAAAAGACAAGACATGATCTCGAGCCCAGCTGTTATACAAAATACATGATGAACAGTGACGTACGTATTGCTGTCAGCAGTTACCGGGCCATTTGTGCAGTGAACCGGGCAGCTTGCGCAATGCCCGGGCGACACCAGACCCCGCGTGCGCACATGACATAATTATTGATCTGCCCAATGCTGCCTTGTCATAACGTATTATGTAACAGTACTTACTGACTACTAGAGATTTGTTTTGTAATGACGTGATTTTTTACTTGATTTTTGGTATTTAATTAGGTTAAGTAAAAAATTAAAACAATAATGAGTGATATACCTACGTAATTCGTAATTCGAAGCTTAGCGATGAAAGGGCTTAAAAAAAAAGATAATTTCCTTTTAGACAAGACTACAATAAAAATTATGTCATAAGATAAAATTTCATCTATTATGGTTGACGATTAAACTTACTTACTTGAACTTACTTGAAGGTAATAAAAGACGTACTTACGCAATTAAAAAGTACACTGTTGTCTGACCATATTCTCAAACCCACAATTAACCAGCCAAGCTTTCCCTCAGATAATTATTAATTTTAAGTTATTCATGAATAACGCATTGTATTACAAACAATGTACACATATGGCCATAATACGAGATACACAAGAAACAGCAACTCACCAGCCGAGATAAATGGATACCTGCAAATTACGCCTATTGTGCAATGGATGTGTACATTACATAAACACGATACATTATTATGACAAAGGTCGTGTAATACATTAAGTAATACCTACAGTGAAAGCCTCAAAAATTGACCTACCGACGAGAAGTGGGCAGAACTTTCAATTTCGTTAAGACGATGCGCCCGCGTCTGTGAAGTTGAGTAATCTCACTCACACCTGACCTTTGTCATGTGGGCTGTTGAATTTATCACATAACTTAGCTCACGTCTATTTTGCATGTTGTAAATGTGTCATTTTCATATGGGATGTTGAAAAGTACTAAATTTTTCTTAAATTAAAAAGCAAGGCTAACTTAATTTCAATATTTTACCTGAAATTTGTATAATTAATGCATAAATTAGTTATTATCTCTGGATAAGTCGAAACTATATTTATTTAAATGCATTTAATATTAATCCTAAAAGAACAGTAACCTCATAAAAATACTCTACAAAATGGCCACAGTCTAAAAAATCAGTTCACCAAACGATTCGAACAAGTCGTTCCAATTTTAAAAGAGTTCACGCTCACGTTGATAATGTTTAAAAAGAAATGATTACTGGCTCATGAGTGGCTCATCTGACGTAATACACCATTAGATAACTATTGTCGGACGGTGAAAGTTTGTGAGCTCACTACGAGTATAATAGCTTTAATGGAAGCATTTATTTTTAATATAAGGCAATTATGTTCAAGGTAATAGTGTGTATCGTGTTTAATTCGTGGGTAATAATAAGTATCAGTTGTATTTTAATATTGTTATTGTCAATTTGAATAGTGTTATTATGATGCTATTGTGTATTTTTTATATTTTGGAAACATAAGATTAGATCGACAAGTCAAATTTTTGATGTTTTGATAGATTTCTAATCGATAGTGCTTAAAATTTCAATTTGTTACAGCTGCAAAGATTCTTCTTTAATTGTTAACGTATTTCATTGACACATTACAATGCCTGGAGTTTGTCCACCCGACCTATAACGAATTAATGAGCAATACAAATTCACATCGTACCCAAGAGGCTGGGCGTGCGCACAAGTGGAGTCGCGTAATCCTTACGTAATCACTAATTCTATTTCGAACCACTCTTGCGCATCAAAAGGGTAGTGGTATTAAAGTAACATTTTAGTGGCACTTACAAAAATAATGAATGGCACAGACTAATTAAATGCAGTGTGTCAAGCCGTAAATCTGATTGCAGTTCAAAGCTTAAAGATTAACATTTTAAAGCTTTAAAGTATGTTGTTTGTAAAGTTGAGTAGGTACCCAACTTTATTTCACTTCACTACTGAAGCGAAATACTTACAATAATACGAGTATCTAATTATGTACGCAATCTTCCGTGTGTTTAAAGACAATTTTATTGTCAATAAAATTAAATCAACTATGTATAAGTAAACACAGGATTTTATCTGAATAAAATAACACTTACTGAGCTTTAATTAAACCCTTTTTAAATTCGAGGCTTGTTGCCAGAAAACGGCCATGTAAACAAGGCATGGTGATGTCAATGGATGTTAAAAAAAGTAAACAGCACAATGCGTAGGGTATTTATATCGTCGCTCGAAGGACAGACAATCACTGGCTTGTAGCGACACTAGGTACTCAGCGTAGGTTGTGTGAGTTGTAGGAGATCGATGTGTGAATTAAACACTAGTGATTGAATGGAACGTCGATGAGTAAAGAGAGCTTAAAATCGATTTCTGTTTGAATTTAGAGCCTGTTCGATAGTCTGTTGTTTTTGGTTTACACCTAGAAGCACACAGAAGTAAAGATGATGGAGTTTCCGTTCAGCCAGAGTTTGCATTGTTAATCTAAGTTCATTGAACAGACATACGTTTACCTAAATACCTTAAAATAAGAAGCATTATTTAAAAAATCCCTCTTCAAATTTATGTCAATGGCCAATAAACTGAAGGAAAACTTGATATTTTTTATAAGAATCGCCAGTCATTGTATTTAGGATGGGAACACACAGGATGCAATGTATTGTTCAATAAAACATTCAGCCGTGAGATATCATTGTACACGGTGTATTTTTGCCTAAGAACAACGGTTTCCGGTGCATTGTTAGGTGCAGGATCGTTAATTATTTCGTGGATTTCCGGTCAAACGACCTCTTGATTAACTTTGACTTTATTATTTTATGTAACCTTGGAATTATTTTGACAGGGGTGGATGGTTATCTTAAGTAGGTAAACAAACGTTAAATAACAATGGCTGCTGTTTATAGGTACGTTATGGATTTTCTGATATGCGAAGAGTAGGGTTTCAAGGAATTTCATAGATAGGGTCTGCAGAAAAGCGGTTAAGGTTGGATTGGCGTCATTGAAGGCAATTTCCTTATACATTAATTTTAAAAATAACCTACTCATTGCCGAAACCCTGTTTTCAATCATTAGCATTTATCATGCTTTGTTTTATTAAGAGCTTTGCAGCTTACCCGAATAATTTGTTCAACAATATATTACATTGAAATACCGTCAAGTCTGTTCAATGGCTTAAAATTACTCAACGCATTAAGCAATTTATCGAAAAAAATAATGTTATTCTTATAAACCGTAATAGATTACTCAATTACCTCGTAATTATCGCATTGTATCAGAGAGAGTAACCTAATTATCCAATTAACTTGAATGTGGATATTTTGTTGAACACGCATTGCACGATCATAATGACGGTCACTTTTATAACTATCGATACTAATTTAACTGCAAAACGTAATAAAAACTATAATAGACGTATATTTTCTCTAAAAAGAATTCATTATTGTTTATTTTTCACAAGAAAAAAATACAAAAGCACCAATTAAACTAAGCTTTTTAACTTCTATTGTCGCGCGTCGAAGATAACTTTTTCAGATTTTTTTTTCTGAAATAACTCCGCAAGGTAATACAGACAAAAGATTACAAAGAAAAGTCGTTGTTATTGCTGTCTGCTCATTACATTTTCTATTTCACTTAAGCTCTGCTTGCGGCGTATCTTGAATAAATCCGAGCTCTGTCACTGAAGATAATCTTTGGCTCTAACAATTAATTTGCAGTCTGTACAGGTATACCTACCTACTTATATCCAATGTCAGACGATTTTATTTTTAAAATAAAAAGAAGCCGAAACGACAGGTTTTTGTTTTTTTTCTGTCTGTTCGAGAATCATGATTGTAGGTATGATGGCCAGTTACTTTATAAGGAAATTAAGGAGCATAAATATCACCTCAATTGGTTTAATAAAGCCAGTAATATAGTTCATTCTCGAACAAAGTCACGTTCAAAAGCTATAACAGATAGTATCTAACGCACAGTTAAATGCGCACTCAAGCAACTGATACATTTTCTCCGTGTTTTCATTGCTCTCGTGAAATTCGCGCACGCACCGCGAGACTCGATAATCAAATACCTTCACGCTTGCTATAATGCCATTATGAATATTTGATAGCGTGCCTAACTACCGTTAAAGTTACTTTTAGTTAACTAAGCTAACTCGACCATTAAAACGATGCAAATGTTTATTAGGTTTTATTTAAACATAGATCTAATCGATCGAAAACAATAACATTGACTCACACGAGACAGTTAAAGTTTACATTTTTTGTTGTTGAAACCATTTGTAGGCAATTAGAAAACAAGCACACATCGTTCAAGATTGTTCTATTAAAGAAAAAGTATCAGAAAATATCGGTGCTTGCGCAATTGATCGGGTTGTCCGTGAGAACTGGGTACGTGTTAGAAATCCTAACAATGGTGAATTCCACAGGCGGCTCATAACTAACCTCAGAGTGAAAAGTGAACATCCTGCTTAAGAACACGACTTTTATATTAATTATATCACTTAAAACCTGCCTCGAGACAAGTTGTACCACGCCTTGGAAACTGGAGATCAATTTGTGAAGAAGAATTGATCTCCTAATAAAATTGTACCAGGGAAGTATGACCCAGGAAGGAGGAGGCCTTTAAGATTTAGCAGTGGATGGAACAAAGCAGTCGATGCTGATAAATGAATGACTAAAATAAGGTAATACTAAAAGCTATCTGTATCCGCTTACAGTAATGTGAAAGGACACGTCTGAGTTACGTTAACTTATAAGACAATGATTGCATGCCAATGAAAAAGTCAAGGAGGTTTCATCAAATAGTTTACACTGAAGAGAATTTGAAAGCGCAAGCTTCTGCAGTTATAATGACATAAACAACTTTTGTGAAAGATGATATGGCTAGTAAGAGAGCAACTTCAGAAATGGCGTCTAATAGAGGTACATGGAAAAAAAGATGTGCTGCGTCGACCTAAAATAAATCAGGATGATGACAAAGTTACTAATATGTTATTAATACCTGTTCAGACAAGATAGTTAGTAACTTAAATGTTATAAAGTCTTAATTATTATACTGAATGCCATACCTTATGCCAGTAATTATAATATTTAAGACTTTCATAATGATCAATAGGCCAAACAGCTATGAAAGACAATGATAATTCTACAAGTCAATGTGAAATGATATTGTCATTACACTCGACTTCCTCCATTCAGTGAACGGAAGTGAGTGCTATAGAAGTATATGAGGAAGTCCATAATATAGAGGATGTTTGGATACTATGGCCACCGGTAATTGGCTGAATAATTAATTGCATATGAAATGCGATATATAAAAGGCTACCCTTGAGCTGTAATATCCATAGATTTTTTTTCTAGAGTGAATATGTACGTGACAACTTATAATGACATGAAACTATTCCTAAACGTCTTTGGAGGATGCGACCTTTAAGTTCTTAAAAAAAAAACTTCGTAATTTATGGAATACAAATGGAGCCAAGAAGTCGAGAGAAAAAGTTATGAAAGAGCACAAGATATTGCTGTAAGTAAACAAACATAACTTAACCAAACGACTTCGGAACTCCCTCGTTATGTAAAATTAAGTTAACTTAAGCATCAACTTTCGATAATAATTATGTAGTAGCACGTGGGAACTATTGATTCCATTCCAATGGCTTTGAGTAACACAGGTATATTATCTGTGTCAACTTCACACCAGTGGGTGCGTGCATTGCGAAAAATGCTAATCAGTCAATTTTGATTGCGCAACACCCTCTATAGAATAAATACTGTTAAAAGGATTACAACATTCTCTAAGGTCACAGAATTTCTTAGCATAGAAATTATGACTATATTTTATGCGGCCATTGAAATAATGCAATTTATCAAATCTTCTGCATTTAACGGTTATCATTTATAAGTGAAAGCTTCTTTTGAAGCTCACGATTAAAACATAAAATTAATATCAATAAACTTAAAACGGGCAAGCAATAGTTTTGACATAATAAACAATTATTATGAAAACTCGAGAAACCGCTTTCTCGTGCTTTGCAGTCGATAGCTGCATGTTCATGAGAACAAAAACCAGCTCCAGTTAACATTAAACTGCTCAAACTTTCTGCACTATGACGTTATGAGGTCATTGACATGTGTAAAAAAAGAATAGTGCCAGTAAAAATGGGGTTGATTGACATCGCAATAAGACCTAGTTCACACACTTGAGTAGCATTATGTGATTAATTACATCAGTGTGTTACAGACTCTATTGTTCTATAAAGATGTCAGAATGTCATATTACTAGATTAATGCTTGGTGCTATTTCGTAGTTTTTAGGCAACTTTAGTAACAGGGTCGAATTGTGGCCTAGCCGACACTGGTACTTTAAAAGCTCCATAATACGATATCCATAATAAATATCCAGTACTGATACGATCAGTCCGTGTGTCACTGGGGCAACTCATTGTCGTTACACCACATCGCTGGCCGCAATCTATCTGTTCTCAACACTTGTTGCGCGCGCGCAGTTGCAACGCTTAAGTGTGGAAACTGTATCGATAACACTTCAACTGCTTTCGCGTTGCTACGCCATGCATCGCCAATTACATTTTTATCAATACATGAGAGCAGGCACCACATCTAGATAGTTCCGCCGTCACTGGACACAGGTATCAGTCGATCACGTCTCGGGCGCACCCTAAATATTTCAAATGTTACGTACCCACGCCGAGGGCGGCTGCTAGCACTATTAAACACCTTGAATTCATGATTAAACTGTAAGTCCTTGCACGAATGAAGTGGACACTGTAACGTTCAAGCACACACTGCGAGCGGGTGAATGGGCGGTTGAGGCTTTTATATCGGGAAGGCGTACGCGGCGCAGCGACGGTGAAAAGCGACGCCGGCGCCCGCGCAGGCCCCGCGCCCGTCCGCCTCGCCCCCGCGGGGTGCGCACCCCCACGACACTGTCAACATTCGAACATCATCATCACTTACTAAAATCATGGTGTTGGGATAATTCATTTTATCGGTTGCACTGACAAGTGCTCTACACGCAGCCACCTTCTTGCTGCTTCGCCAGTTTGTAATGGAAACTGTAAAGATTAATGAGATAATTAATCTTTCCCTCGTCTGTGTTATGAAATTTGTGTAATCAATATTCGTTTATTGTAGAAGCTACACAATTGATGCATTGTACACATCATCGCGTATGTTAGGTAATCATTGCTTGTGTGTTTTACTATTTTTATGTTCTAAGAGTATTAGGACACCATTATGTATTTCTGTAACCATATTGCCAAATCTATTTGGTAAAAACATGTCTTGTTCGATAGTCAAAATTAGCTAAACATCTTTTATTTATGTTGAATTAATTTAGATTTTCAGTTTAGTCTAGACCGCCTGACTTATAAGACATGTCAACTTTGTTTTATTTTGGGAGCTTATTTCTATCACTATATTTACCATATCTTGATCGATCTTCCTTATACTCAATTCCAGTAATTAAAAACGTTCCAAAAGTAGTCATCTCATCTCAGTGACAATATTGATGTTAAAACCCCATACAAATTTTGACAGATTGAATCTGATATTAAAATTTTAACGTTATTTAAAAAATACGGGCATTGCTCTGCAGATCTTCACAGCATATACCTACGTAAAACTCTCTTATTTCACATCAAAAATCGTAAACACATTGGATGTCCTCCAAACCTTAGTCGAAACATCTCGAGTTCGCTCAAGCAATAAACACAAGACATCTTCAAGTCAAGACAAGTAGTCCACGCTCCAGCGTCCATTTGCGAACAAACAGGGAAAGTGTTTTCCGAGATGAATCACGATTTATCTGATCGATGGCTTCACCAACCTTGGTTTAAAAATAGCATTCATGAAAGGAAATGTTCTTACCATAATAGGTTATAAGGTTATAGGTTAATAAAATTAGCATGAGGTGTAGCTGTAATTTATTTATCTCCAATATTTTTGTACTTACATATAAAATAGTTCCGTGACTGTGAATAAGACAATGTTTTTTAAAGATTTTAGGAGGAAAAATTGTGTAAACATTTGGTTGGAAAACTGTTTTCCCTGCGTATATCAACTTGAATTACCGATGAATACATTATTTACCATGTATTTTAGAGTTAATCATAAAACCGCTACTAATAAGTGATGCAATTGAATGAATTGAACATTGAAGTTTATAAAAAACAGCTGTTAAGTCAATATTTCAATCCACGCGAACGGAGTCATAAACATAGGCTAGTTTTTGATATTCTCATAGTTGATGGTAGGACAATAGTTTTAGTTTTAGACTCGGCTGATTCCGAAGGTTAGGTCGCAAGGTTCGGAGACTAAAATCTCGCATTGATCCCTGTGTACGGAACTACGGATGTATACAATGGTTGATTCATGATTTTTTTCATTCAGTATGCGTGTATCGTTTCTTAGAAATCTTTTTGGATCTCAAGCATTGTATTTTGTGTTAAAAAATTACTGAATATTAGATACGAATTAAAATGTATAACAGAATATCTAAAGAGTTTAGAAAAGGAACAGACTAATTAAGATAGTAATCAGTGCGGAGTGTCTGTAAACGGTAGGTCTAGCGGTAGTCAAAATATTCTGTTTTGTACTGTAATGTTTGGGAACGTTCCTGTAAGTGTAGTTTTCTAAACACATATGTGTATTATAAAGGTATTTGTTATTATTCATTAAACATGGCAACAAAATATTGAAACAACGGCAGCATCTGCCATTGAAAGCCATCTCCAAGTCGCCTGCCCATGTGGGAAATGTTACTGTGAGATTATTTAACTACCAAACGCTTGATACAATATTTCCACAGCTTCCGAGACCCAATCTCTACCATACATACCCATTTCTATCTCAATTTCCTCCATACCCCTAGTATTATGGTAACTGATCGATAAGATCACGCATACGATAACTGCGTATATTTAGGACAAGGATGTAAGTAGCAAGTCGACGACCGTCCGCGCCCGGCGCGAAGGCCTGCTGGTTTCACGGCGCAGGCGCAACGATGACGCAAGTGCAGACGTGGCAGTCGACTGATATTGACATATTGCATTTTTTATTAATTGCTTCTTTGATCCAGTGGTCGCAAGCGATACTGCTGAGCATATTAGGTCCTGGGTTCGATTCCTGGGTCGGGCAAAGTATTATTGGGTTTTTCTATCTGGAATTTCTCAGTGGCAGCCCGGAGTCTGGATTTGTGGCCGGTTGATGGCATTAGGCTCGCCCCCTAATTACATGGGACTTTAAGACGCTGACAACACCTAAACCGCGGTCACTGTCAGATTGCATAAAAAAGAAAGAGAAGCGCGATGACACAACGCTTGTAATTTATTGCAAAATATGAAGCAATTATCTATTTACTCAAAATTGAGTTGAGTAATCGAAAATAAAAAACAACCAAGTTCTGCATTCAAATAAGACGTTCTTGTTATTAATTAAATACGTAACGTATGTTGATATTTAATACATATATTTTGGATTAGAACTCAAGGTAAGAGGTTGGTTTAACGTTAGTTTGTATCAAGATCTTTTTTTCAAAACGTGTTTTGGTAACAACCAAATTCTGGGAAATATGTTCAAAATTAACATATATTTTTCCACTACCACAAACTATACAGATTTAGCAATTTTTTTTCTTAAGAGAAGCCTATTTTGGTAAATTGGGTCTTGTCAGCGCCTTAAACATATCTGGCGAAATGTGGGTGTACTACAGGTACACCTCTGCCCAACCCTTCGGGAAACAAGGCGTGATGTTATATTATGTTATTTATTGCATTTTGTTATCGGATTGTGTGGCTAGAATAAAATTGGGTGCTAAATGATAAATTATTTATATTTCTGTAAGTAGGTTTATACAAACACGTTTTTACACGTCAATGGTAAATAGAAAACTAGATGAATTGTAGTTAGTAACAGAACCATTGCCGACTGAGTGTCTACTTAGTACTAGATTAAAACCCGTTAATCTACTTCATGAAACTCTGTTATCAAATCTCTGTTCTGCAATACAAAGATTCATGATATTGCTATTTGTGAGCCTTCTACAACTTTAATTTATTGGAGCGGTTTCTAAAAAAGTTCATGTATACCTAACTGGCTGACGATGAAAAGGGTTATTTTTTATTTATTTTAGGTGAGATCTACAAAATTTTTAAAATTATCTTGGTCATCGTCAGTCACTTTACCATACATTTAGATTTCTTGTTCACCAAATTAAAAAAAAAAAAAACTTGCTGAAACTTTAAAATGATCACTAACGTTAACTAATTAATCGTATTATTTTAATTTCTTCTAATTAATAACCAATAGCTAATTATGGCAATTAAGAACACACGTTATAATTTGACAACTTTCATTTAGAACTATCTACCATTAACAAATGATCCATTCTACCTACTCCACGTTACAAAATATGACTAATAGCATAGTCTTTGCCGTTGTCACCACGATGTTTGCCTCACTGCGCCGGCGCAGCTATGTGCAGTATGCGGAAGGTAGCACCGACGACGAAATGCCTAAACTTACAATCACCTCTAAAATTATAGTATTCAACTCTTGATGATAAATAAAGGAATTTTGTGAAACATTTTAAGAATAGAGTACTGACTATTGTTCCATCTCAGAGCACTAACAAAAGAAATAGGAAAACCTCAAGTATTTTGTAAATCGTGCCTTGGTAACATTGTGTTTTTAATTTAAATGACTGGGTGACAGCTTAATGAACTGTGTTGGTTCTGTCATCAAACTGAATAATCTCATGCAAACTTCTCTCGTTCGTTTCAAATTAAAGAAAGAATACACAGACCCATACGGGTAAAGTATTACAATCGATACACCGAGAGCTTCTGGTAGCTTTAGAGAAAATGAACTGTAATGTTATTTCTGATGTTATAAACATTCGTGGACGTCTTTCTTTTCGAATGATCCTCATTTACATTTTGAACATTATCTCGTACCTTCATTTTGAGAAAACCGGTGTCTTATCGTCGGACTTCTGCTGACCAGATACTCAATACGGTCAATTTCAGCGCAGGCTCAGAGCTCTTCGGTGTAATTTACATCAGTGGAGAGAGTAGACCTTACACCCAGCTACGACTACCCATAAATCACAATCATCATCTTCTGCCCTTTCGGCTTCCAAACTAACGGGATGCAGATGAATACCAGTATTTTACATGGAGCGACTGCTCATCTGACCTCCACAACCCATCTGGGATGACTAACATGGTTGGTTGGTTAATTGGGTAACACGATACCTCTTGGTTAGACTAGTTGTCAGAATATCCGGCTTCTGACGACCCGTAACATTTCTCAAAGATCTACAAATAACAACCGGGACCAACGGCTTAAGACGCTGACAACACCTAAACCGCGGTCACTGTCAGATTGCATAAAAAAGAAAGAGAAGCGCGATGACACAACGCTTGTAATTTATTGCAAAATATGAAGCAATTATCTATTTACTCAAAATTTAGTTGAGTAATCGAAAATAAAAAACAACCAAGTTCTGCATTCAAATAAGACGTTCTTGTTATTAATTAAATACGTAACGTATGTTGATATTTAATACAGATATTTTGGATTTGAACTCAAGGTAAGAGGTTGGTTTAACGTTAGTTTGTATCAAGATCTTTTTTTCAAAACGTGTTTTGGTAACAACCAAATTATGGGAAATATGTTCAAAATTAACATATATTTTTTCCACTACCACAAACTATACAGATTTGGCAATTTTTTTTCTTAAGAGAAGCCTATTTTGGTAAATTGGGTCTTGTCAGCGCCGTGCTTTCCTTGGTATGTAAATATGGCCACTCACCCACGGATCAACCGCGGCAAGCGTAACTTAACCTGATCGATCGACGCGTGCGGCTGTTATTACTTAGCCACAAGCCCCTTCCCCTATAAATCACAGTACTATAATAAATAAAATTATTCAAATCTTCTTCCACATTAGTATACACTGCCTTACTTACCGGGAAACCGTAGTCAATGGCAATAACTCAATGCGATCCCAATAAGTTGATACAAAACGGTACTCCTTACTTAATATTCATAAAGGCTGCGCGCACGAAATTGTGCAGAGTCGCGGCGTACGCGCACTTCCTTCTGATTGTATATCATATGCAACGGTATTGGTAGACTACATTAAATGAGGCACATTTTTTGGGATATATGAAGGCTGAAAGATAAAATGAGGATATATATTACTGTTTTTAGGGTTCCGTACCTCAAAAGGAAAAAAACGGAGCCCTTATAGGATCTCTGTGTTGTCCATCTGACTGTCCATCTGTCTGTCAAGACCCTTTATCTCGGGAATGCGTGGAGGTACCGAGTTGAAATTAAAACGATATACTCAAATCTACAGTCCCTTGAAGCTGTGAAAAGTCAAACTTCTAAGTTAACGTAAACAAAAGATACGGCCGTTTATGCCGCAAAAAAACGTAAGTATATTTCGACACTCTCAAGGGAATCAAAAATACTACGGGTACTTTCCGTTGACCTAGAACTATAAAATTTGGCAAGTAATATCGTCTTATAAGTAGGTACAGAGAAAAATCTGAAAGATACAATGCCAAAGTCATTTGTAATTAAATCATAAAAATATAGTGTTTATTTAATACCTACCAATTTGTACAGAACGCTCAGTGGGCGAGTCCGACTCGCTCTTGTCCGGTTTTTTATTGATTACTAGCTTAAGCACGTGGCTTCGCCCGCCTTGAGGTCGGGTAACCCACGGGAAAGTACTACCAGGATAAAAGTATCCCATATGTTAATCCAGGTCATTAAAAATATATGTGCCAAGTTTCATCACAGTCCGTTAAGCCGTTTTTGCGTGATTGAGTAACAAACATACAAACTTTGACATTTATAATATTATACTAGCTTTTGCAAGCGGCCGCGTAGCATAATCAGTCTATAATGTTCCCACTGCTGGGACACAGGCCTCCTGTCTTCGAGAGGAAGTGGGCTGTAACTACCACGCGGGCCCAGTGCGGGTTGGTAGATATCACAAGTCTTCGAATTTTTGGTTCTAGGACATGCCGGTTTTCTCACGATGTTTCCTTCACCGTTTTGAGAGCAGAGGTGATGAAATTATTTACACAAAGTACGCCTGCCTGGGATCGAATCTAAAACTCGTAGGTCGGGGTCGTTACCACTGAGCCACCACTGCTCCACGGCTTCGCCCGCGTGCATGTCGGAAATTATCTCACGGGAACGTACTACGGAAAAAAGTAAATAAGATAAAAAATAGTAAGTAAATAGTAAGTATCCTATGTTCTAATCCAGGTCATGGTCTGTCGCGGGAAGGTACTAAAGGGTTACCGAGGCCTCTGGCAACACAGGCAACGGAAGGAACACGGGTGGGTTTTAATCAGTAAGAGTCTGACACACCCTCCCGCTCCGCCCAGAGCGGGAAAAGTTATTTGATGATTTCCCACCCCAAAAAAAACCCGTATACCAAATTTCATCCAAATCCGTTCAGACGTTTTAGCGTGAAAGCGTAACAAACAAACAAACTCACTTTCGCATTTATAATATTAGTTAGGATAGTAGGATGAGATCCACGTTCAACAATGCTTAAAAAGCAGGGAGAAGAGAAGAGTGCTTAATGCTTAGAGTAATTGGATTGCCCAATCATCCGACTGCCCTATTTTTTCACCAACCCTGTTTTTTCGAGTTGGTAATTTTTAATTTTTTATTTATATTGTCGTTTCAGTAACATGATTGTGATTTTTTTTTTTTGTGGGGTTTTATCGCTTACTTTTCCCGCTCTGGGCGGAGCGGGAGGGTGTGTCAGACTCTTATTGAATAAAACCCACCCGTGTTCCTTCCATTGCCTGTGTTGCCAGGGGCCTCGGTGACCCTTTCGGACTTTCCCGCGACCCCGGCAGGCATCGGCCCTAGTGGACCACTGCACTAGTGCTCACATCTCTTTGAGGCGCGCGTGGAATACAACACAACGACCCGGGCCTGATCCTTATCGAACGGCGAGCTACACATTGATCACCGTCATGATTGTGAACTTGTGATTCAATATCACATTCAGTCATATCGACAGATTATTAAAGTTAGCGCAATATCTCTCTACTATATAGAACATAATATTTATTCTCTTCGTGAACAATTGATGCGTAAATAAACGAGTTATTTTATTTGCTCTACATATTATTTATAATACAGGATCAAAAAAAAAATAGCTAGCGGAACTCTGTGGACGTCCTGGGTTTCATAATCAGCCTATAATGTTCCCACTGCTGGGACACAGGCCTCCTCTCTGTGAGAGAGAGTGGCCCGTAATCCACCACGCGGGCCCAGTGCGGGTTGGTCGATGTCACATGTCTTCGAATTTTTGGTTCTAGTACATGCCGGTTTCCTCACGATGTTTTCCTTCACCGTTTTTGAGAGCAGTGTTGATGAAATAATTTACACAAAGTAAAGCGCCTGTCTGGGTTCGAACCTACGACCTACAACTCCTAAGTCACGGGCGTTACCACTGGGCCACCACTGCTCTCTCCACTGGGCCACCACTGCTCTCTACGTCCTGGGTATCGAAATCTAAATAAGATAAAATAAAAATCGGTCAAGTGCGAGTCGGACTCGCGCATGAAGGGTTCCGTACCATTATCTATAAAAACTGCATAAAAATAATGTCTGTTGTATGGGCCCCCTTAAATATTTATTTTATTCTGTTTTTGAATTTCAACTGTCCAACTATCACGGTTTATGAGATACAGCCTGGTGACAGACGGACAGCGGAGTCTTAGTAATAGGGTCCCGTTTTACCCTTTGGGTACGGAACCCTAAAAATTATTGGAATTTTTATTTCTTGGGGTAACGACAGCTGGTAGTGTTATTACTTGAAGTACGAGTTGAAAAAACTGCATTCCTTTTGTTTTATCGAGTTTAGTTATTGATACCAATCACGTCTGTGGCGTTTACACAAAAATAACTGATATTTTAAACTGATATTTCAAGTAACTACAATAACTGCGTTCGATGACCCCATAAAAAAGACATCAAATTATTTTTTTTTTTTGTTTTATCATGATATGATATCTATACCCATCACGTCTGCGGAGTTAGCTGTAGCTTATTTAATTTGACCCTGTACAATATCGTAGGTATAAAGATAAAACTCACTAAGAGACATTTTTACGAATTGTCTGAAAATCTTTGAGACAAAAGTGTCTAAGTTCATTATGTTTACCACTTGTTTAACAAGTTTTTCGTATAAATGTCACTTAATGAGTTTTACCTTTATAGCCACAATACATAATGTAGTATATACATTTTTGGAGCAACCATTTGTAATTTTTATACCTATATTTACGTAATCTAATTCCATTAATTAACTTTTACGAACTTATAGAACACATTACATTAAATATCATGACATCATATCCTATAACTAAACGAGTAGATTTTGTCACTAACGAAAAGGAAATTAATTATTACCTAATTAATCTAGAAATCATTAGGAATTACCTCATTTTCCTAGCCTTGATCACTCATTAGATAATAATATTGACAGCCAGCGGGCGACTAAATATAGAAATGAGGTAAGAAGCCATTTACCTAAATATTTTAGTTTTTATTGGCGGTAGGAGTATTTATTGTATAGTGATAATACATTTTGTATAGCTAACGTCCGTTTTAAAAGGGAGAGAGGGGCTTGTGGCTAACTAATAACAGCCACATGGGTCAATCGATCAGGCTAAGCTACGCTTGCCGCGGTTCATGCGTAGATGGTTGACCATCTTTACATACCAAGACCCCTCCGTGCCTCGGAAAGCACGTTAAGCCGTTGGTCCCGGCTGTCCTTCGTAGATCTTTGACAGTCGTTACGGGTAGTCAGAAGCCCGAAAGTCTGAGACAACCAGTCTTACCAAGGGGTATCGTATTACCCAGTAACTGGGTCGTGGAAGTTAGATAGGCAGACGGTTCATGTGTCGCGGGAAGGTACTAAAGGGTTACCGAGGCCCCTGGCAACACAGGCAACGGAAGGAATACGGTTTTAGTCAGTAAGAGTCTGACGCACCCTCCCGCTCCGCCCGGAGCGGGAGAAGTTATTTGATGATTTCCAACCCAAAAAAAAAGGCTTCCTCACATGCAGCCACTATAGGCCTCCTATACTTATAACGAACCCGGTCAGACCTACTTGTTGGTTCAGGTTTTCGTCTGTTCAGTTTTAGGTATGTCTCCGTATAATTATGGTTATGGTTAGTTTGGCGTAAAACGATCCTAAATATATCCTCCCCTTGGTCATCAGGTTACCCGTGTGAGAAAAAGTGAACTACGGGCCGTCCCTTAGTTCACTTTTTTCTTACCAAGTGTCCTTCCAACCTCTTCTATCAACTTACCTAAAATAACACTCATTAGGAACGCCCTAAGTTGAGACGAAAGCTATTTCCATGTGAATACGTTACAGTAACCTACATAACTGCTCAGTTACGCAAACCCACATGAATTATGGATTTAAACCTTTAAGTACCTACTCTAGGCAAATATTGTTTTAAAATTCAATTGTCAATAGTCAACTTGTACTCAAACAGAGCTTAGCACGTAACGATGATCCCAACTACATAACCTGACCAAAGTGACCCACGAAAATCTAACATTTCAATACATTGATGCTTTTGTATCGACAGTATTCGTAAAAATAAGCGGTAATGTTTCAATGTACAACAAAAATCCAATGTAAGCTTGCATATAAAAGTAATACGTAAACTATTACATCAATGCTCCTCTGACACGATGCTTGTAATTACTCAATCGGCTGGCATTTGAAGAAGCGCACGCGCAATCAAAGGTTGTCGGTTCGAATATGTAGGTACTTCGTCGGTTACTGACCCACAAGTTTTGCAGTTACATATATCCGGATACGTGTAGAGGGATTTTTTGTTTTTGGGTGGGAAATCAATTTGATGATTTCCCACCCGAAAAAAAAATCCCTTCTCCCGCTCTGGGCGGAGCGGGAGGGTGTGTCAGACTCTTACTGACTAAAACCCACCCGTATTCCTTCCTGTTGCCTGTGTTGCCAGGGGCCTCGGTGACCCATTAGTACCTTCCCGCGAAAGTCTAGAGGGATGAGCTTAAAATTGTTTGTTTATTTATTTAATTTAAATATCACATAAATATGTACAGTCCGCAGCACATCGTTACCACAAAAAGCCAAATTTTCTCATTCGATTTTGAACTTAACCATCAAATATTTTAAGGTATAAAATCATTTGGAAAAATTAAAGTGCTGGCGAATGTAGGTACTTAAGTAAACTTGAAAATGAGTTGCCACAGGAACAAAACAAACCTGAGTTTCTGAACCGCAAATCATTGTTTTGGTTACATAATCTTCAATATTATATCTTCGTATGGCCTTGAGAAGAACTGATAAATAAAATCACTATATTCCTAGACAACACATCATATTCAAAACTAGTGATTATGCAATTGTTAGCACGATTACGGTCTTGACAACAGTAGCCGTTATAAGGGTCAACCATTGTGTTATGTTTAATGGTACATACTTGAGGTATACCTACCTAATACTACACAATATACTAGTTAATACTCCTTTATGAATCCGACGGCAGACAAGACAAGCAGTACTCCGCAGTTCGCCGGATCAGGCAGTCGTCTTGCTTCCTATCTCACTTTTTAAAGAAATATTATTTAAGTAAGCATAGAGGTATATCACTCGCAAACTCTACTCTCTCTCTTTTCTTCAGTCTGCTGTCACAGTTTTCACGGAATGCTCCTTTATTTTTTTAGGGTTCTGTAGTAAATAAGGAACCCTTATAGTTTCACCATGTCCGTCTATCTATCTATCTATCTATCTGTCTGTCCCCGGCTTAGCTCAGAGACTATTAGTACTAAAAAGCTGTAATTTGGCATGGGTATACATTCTCGTATTAATCACGCCGACAAAGTATAATCTAGAAAAAAAAAATTGTAGGTAAAAAAACTTTACGTGCAGGTATTCCTTAAACGTAAAGTGAGTATTATATTTTTTTTCTCGTCTATCCCATGGTGTGGGGTATCGTTGAATAGTCTACAAAAATATTGCGGGTCTGTGAAAACCATGTTTCGATTCAGGGTTCCGTTTGCGTCATATTAAGCTTTAAAGTGCTAATTTTTATTTGAGTGTGTGCCCCCCCCCCCCCCCTGCCATCGAAACGGTTGTTTTCAGACATGTGAAAAAATTCAGGGCAGTAGTACATACAACGAAGTTAAAAGAAAAACTATCACAGCTAAGTAGCCTTTACAAGTTAACGAGTAGTTGACTATTACTTGTTAATTCGTGACCGGTATACCCCTGTTGGCATAAAATTTTAATGTAGTTCGACATAACGTTTTCGCATAACTTTTATTAGCGTATACTGCTGCATAATAATGCTTTGGCATAATGCAAAGGTTAGCATAACTATCATGTAGTCTAATATGTTTTGGCTTAAGTTTGCATAAATTTTAAAGGCATAATATTTATTCGTCTAATAATCATGAGCCATAAATATAAAAAGTCATAATTGGGTGAATGTACCCAATAATTTAAAATTGATCTATAGGTACTTGGTAATTTAATACAGTGGTCAAATGATATTTTTACCCGACTATGGCGATGCCGATAGGAAGGGTAAGAGACGAGCACGGGACTTGGGGCACTACGACTCGGACAGGTTAGGTTCTAAGGGGGTTAGGGGATGGCGGGGTCTGAGTTCGCTCGCTCCGCTCGCTCAGTAGGCCCCGCCATCCCCTTCGAGGTTATTTTTTTTAAACCCTTGAGGCTCGCGAAGCGGGCCTCATACTACGCCTTTTAAGCGACTTTAAATGTTTTGAGGTTACGTTACAATAATTTGTTTTTCTCAAGAACAGTGCGTTACCTTTTCATGGGAGTGGTGCCAGGGGGCAGGGGGCACCACTCCCAACCTCCCACCCTCCTTCTTAATAATAATCAATAAGTTGAAGTACACCGAAGTACACCTTCAGGTCACACCATCAAGTCGGATCATCATAACTATCAAAATGAGCCCAAACTCGGCACACCTAGTCCTACTCGTCGACCAGTTCCAGTAGCAGACACCTAAGTACACCTTTAGGTCAGTCCATCAAGTCCGGAGGTAAGGGCTCATCATTACTATCAAAACGAGCCCAAACTCGGCACCCCTAGTTCTACTGGTCGACGAGTTCCAGTAGCAGTCACCGAAGTACACCTTCAGGTCAGTCCATCAAGTCCGGAGGTAAGGGCTCATCATTACTATCAAAACGAGCCCAAACTCGGCACCCCTAGTGTCTACAACTTACAGTTTGGAGTTATTTATTAGGGTTTATTAGTTTTATTACAAAGAACGTTAAGTGTTTATATCATTATGCGTTTATAACATTACGCTTTATAAATTTATGCTGAATTTTGTTATGCCAATGTAAATTATGACAATATATTTTATGCTTATCATTAGTAAACCTTTGTAACCACCTACATTTGCAGTTAGAGAATTGACAGTGACGTATGGGAGAACACGCTTTTAACTAGAATGTTAATTTTGTTTTTGGGATAAATTTATCCCAACTACGGAACCCTTCATTGTGCATGATCCGACACGCACTTGGCCGGTTTTTACTAGTAAATTAGTTCTATTACGCTGAAATAAATAGCAAGATACTACCTGGTTCAATTTTAAAACTGTAGTTTGTTGATTTTAGTAAAATTAAAGGTTTTTTTTTTATTGGAAACCGAAAAAATATCGCCGAAGTTCTACATCGTTTTCGGCGAACCTACAACGCTTGCAGGATCACACTAGACACCGATAATAAAACAAATACAGGTTATTGCATCTTAATTTTTTAAAATATATACAACATTATACCTTTACGCTGTCATTACGCTCCCTGTATTTCATTTAAATAATTATTGATAAACAATTAAAGATTGTTACGAGTATGTGATTTTACTCCGGTCTTTTTTGCACTTCAAATAATTTCGTTCACTTTCATTCACTCTTTATTTTAATTTTCGACAAATCTTGGTCTATGGGTCTACTCAAGTTAGGTATCGATTTTCAAACTCGATTTTCCTTGTGTCAAAATTATTGTTAAGCTTAGACAATCTTGTTTGCAGAATAGCTTTAAGATTCTCTTTCTATATTTATATAGAAAGAGAATATTATATTTCAAAAATAAGAAATTTTAGTGATGATTTTCGTGTTAGTGTTAGTGATAAAGTTCGGTTTACAAGAGAATCATAACTATTGTCTAATTATTAGATATTAGTCACGCTCAATTATCCAACTGCAAATGTAAGTTGGTCGACTATTAATTGTTAACTTGTAAATCCAACTTAGCTGTGATAGTTTTCGTTTTAGGTAATTTCGTTATTTATACTACTGCCATGATTTTTTTCACATATCCAAAAACAACCATAAAGCTAGCAGTCCCACTTCAGGCAGGGACTCTAACTAAAATAAGCACTTTAAAGCGTAATATTACGTAAACGGATACCTGAATCGAAAAATGTTTTTTACAGATCTGCAATATTTTTGCACATGGGATAGACGTGAAAAAATATCTGAAAAAAAAATAGTACCACACATTTTTCATTTTTTCCAAGATTTTATTTTACCACTTTGTCGGCCTACAGGTTTCTAGTACTAAGAGTCTCTGAGCAGAGCCGCGGACAGACAGACAACGACAGACAGACATGGCGAAACTATAAGGGTTCATTCCTTATAGTTTCGCCATGTCTGTATGTCTTTCTGTCTGTTGACTACGGAACCCTAAAAATGAAATGCTGTTCGTTGGTAAACACATCACTTGTAGACCGATATGGCTATTTTTCATTTGAAAGTGTTCGTAATAGTCTGAATTAAGTATTTATGAAAAGAAAAATTGGAAAAGTTTCCCGGAAAATTTTCAAATTCGGGCAAAATTACGTCCTTTTTTATGGGATTTTTGTATGAATGATTGCAATGTGGACAGGCCAACGTTTGTCGGGTCAGCTAGTTACAAATAAAAAACCGACCATTTGCGTGTCGGACCAAGCAGAATGAATGGTTCTGTAGGATGAATTTATGCCAAGAACAAACTTAACATTGTAGTTGAAAAACCTGTTCCCCTATATATTCCAACAGTAAATATCAGTTTGTACGCACAATATTGAGTGATTTACCATATGTTATTTTAAGACCATAGACTTCTTATAGGTTTTCCTGTTATTTATATATATAGAACTATTCTCTGTATTATTTTAAAAATTTTAGGCATTTTCGGAAATAAGGGGGAATGCTCAATTTTTTTTATGTTTTTAAATAACTTTAAAACCTAATTATTAAAAGATAATTTAATAAAAACTGGGATCCTTACAATAAGTCCTCTCATTTAGTATGCGACACGGTACAGTTTGCAAAACGTTTTTTAATTTTATCTTTTCTAATTTTTCCCCCCAAATGTGAACCTCATATTCAAAATTAATTCATTATTCTGTTTAGACATTCGTGTTTGGGTCACAGAAAATCATATGTGTACCAAATTTCAACTTAATTGGTCCAGTAGATTCGGAGCAAATCTGTGACAGACGGACAGACAGACGTACGAGTAATCCTATAAGGATTACGTTTTGTCATTTTGAGGTACGGAACCCCAAAAAGGGATCTATTTTTAATGACAAATAAGGAAAATTATGTCATGTTGACTGACGACTGTATATCTTACCTCCCAACTCGAAAGTGTCGCCTTAGGGACACAAATTGTCGCGGGAAGGTACTTATGGGTCACCGAGGCCCCCGCAACACAGGCAACTGAAGGAATACGGGTGGGTTTTAGTCAGTAAGAGTTTGACACACCCTCCCGCTCCGCCCAGAGCGGGAGAAGTTATTTGATGATTTCCCTTCCAAAAAAAAAAGGGACATAAATTACTCAATCTAATTATGCGTCAGCAAGTATTGCGAATTTGAAGTCAAGATTACGTAGTACGTATACGTAATGTGCTGGGCCTAAAGTCATGATGCAATCTGTAGAACAAATAGGTGTCACTTAGTACCCATTATATATTATGGGGTCTACCCATAACGGTGTTATGTCTCATATCATGAATGGTTTGTGAGATTATCAGGTTTTTATTTAAAAATTTACTTATTTATTTCCTTCGGTCATTTTTGCACATATTAATGATGTATTTGTACACACAGTAAAACACATTGAGAAGCGAAATTGAACTTTTGAGTACTAAGGTACTGCTTATTTCTTCCAGCAGTAGCACCTGTAAGAGAAAAAATTACATTTACAAAAAAAAAAAAATATATATTTAAAAAAAAGAATCCACCGATATCGAAAACAAGGTTCCAGGTACCAGTGGTTAAGGCTACAGAGACAGGAATTTCATTTTTAGTAACAAATAGAGCCTCATTGGTCAAAATATTCCCGGCCCAGCAAATTCCAAATATTTCAGTCAGAACACCTGGAGTCTCGAACTGGGCCCGGTGATCGGCATTAGGCTCGCCTTTGTTAAAACAGTCCAACATTATTAGGATGCATATAACAAAGGGCGGGCTGGCGAAATATAGCTTAGGTGTTCTTTACTATTCCAAACTTTTCGGAAAAAGTGTCATGATGCTGCGATTCTACTTACGTATGGCTACCTGCTTAGAATTTTTATTTATTTTTGGTAACTAGGCTTTAAGACATGACACTAATTAAAGAGTCACTAGACTATCTTGGCTTTAAGACATGACACTAATTAAAGAGTCACTAGACTATCTAGGCTTTAAGACATGACACTAATTAAAGAGTCACTAGACTATCTAGGTTTTAAGACATGACACTAATTAAAGAGTCACTAGACTATCTAGGCTTTAAGACATGACTCTAATTAAAGAGTCACTAGACTATCTAGGCTTTAAGACATGACACTAATTAAAGAGTCACTAGACTATCTAGGCTTTAAGACATGACTCTAATTAAAGAGTCACTAGACTATCTAGGCTTTAAGACATGACACTAATTAAAGAGTCACTAGACTATCTAGGCTTTAAGACATGACTCTAATTAAAGAGTCACTAGACTATCTAGGCTTTAAGACATGACACTAATTAAAGAGTCACTAGACTATCTAGGCTTTAAGACATGACTCTAATTAAAGAGTCACTAGACTATCTAGGCTTTAAGACATGACTCTAATTAAAGAGTCACTAGACTATCTAGGTTTTAAGACATGACACTAATTAAAGAGTCACTAGACTATCTAGGTTTTAAGACATGACACTAATTAAAGAGTCACTAGACTATCTAGGCTTTAAGACATGACACTAATTAAAGAGTCACTAGACTATCTAGGCTTTAAGACATGACACTAATTAAAGAGTCACTAGACTATCTAGGCTTTAAGACATGACACTAATTAAAGAGTCACTAGACTATCTAGGCTTTAAGACATGACACTAATTAAAGAGTCACTAGACTATCTAAGCTTTAAGACATGACACTAATTAAAGAGTCACTAGACTATCTAGGCTTTAAGACATGACACTAATTAAAGAGTCACTAGACTATCTAGGCTTTAAGACATGACACTAATTAAAGAGTCACTAGACTATCTAGGCTTTAAGACATGACACTAATTAAAGAGTCACTAGATTATCTAGGCTTTAAGACATGACACTAATTAAAGAGTCACTAGATTATCTAGGCTTTAAGACATGACACTAATTAAAGAGTCACTAGACTATCTAGGCTTTAAGACATGACACTAATTAAAGAGTCACTAAACTATCTAGGCTTTAAGACATGACACTAATTAAAGAGTCACTAGATTATCTAGGCTTTAAGACATGACACTAATTAAAGAGTCACTAAACTATCTAGGCTTTAAGACATGACACTAATTAAAGAGTCACTAGACTATCTAGGCTTTAAGACATGACACTAATTAAAGAGTCACTAGACTATCTAGGCTTTAAGACATGACACTAATTAAAGAGTCACTAAACTATCTAGGCTTTAAGACATTACACTAATTAAAGAGTCACTAGACTAGCAGTAAGTAGTCAGTAGTACTAAGACGGGCTGAAGTCCGAAACTCACGTCCAAGCGCGTATTCTGCGTAAGAGACACTATTATGACGATAAATACGCGTGGGGGATCCATGTGTTTTCATTGTCATCAAGGAAGTTATAAAATTAATTGCTTAATTATTACGAAGGTTAGATGGAATTGGAAAACTTGTATCATTAGTTAAGGCGATGGGTACTGCCTCCACACTGAATCGTAAACAACAGTAATATGCTCGGTAGTCGGTCGGCTTGTCGTTTTTTTTTTTTGTGATTCTGCATCTGCACACACACTTGTATAATATAATATCTTCTGCGTCGATGCCTAGTCTCCGCTGAGATTAGCCGCCATGGCAGAAATTTGGTCTTCTTTTTTGGGTGGGAAATTATCAAATAACTTCGCCCACTCTGGAGCGGGAGGGTGTATCAGACTCTTTCTGACTAAAACCCACCCGTATTTCTTCCGTTACCTGTGTTGCCAGGGGCCTCGGTAACCCTTTCGAACTTTCCCGCGATTTTAGGTCTTTTTTTTTTTGATGGTGGGAAATCATCAAATAACTTCTCCCGCTCTGGGCGGAGCAGGAGGGTGTGTCAGACTCTTACTGACTAAAACCCACCCGTATTCCTTCATGTTGCCTGTGTTGCGGGGGCTTCGGTGACCCATAAGTATTTTCCCGCGACCCCGGCAGGCATCGGCCCTAGTGGACCCCTACTATATGTGCTAACGACATCTCTTTGAGGCGCGCGTGGAATACAACGCGCCGTCGACCCGGGCCTGGTCCTTACCGGACGGTGAGCTACCCATTGCTCACCGTCCGCAAGCCCGCGCCTACGGTGGCCGGAAATCCGCCCGGGATTCCCGACGCCCCGGGCCTCTGCTGCGGCGGCTGCGATTTTAGGTCTGGGGGACTGTTATTAATATTATTTGTGTAGTGTTATCCTGTATCCTGATTGTTTATTTATTTATTGTTAATTATTATTATTATACCGATGAGTGAACAGGTGAACAAAACCTGACTGGCATTGTTTTAAATTAATTATCACGATTGCATGAGTTGCTTACTGCGGTATGTGTTCCATTCATACAATATGAAAGATTTTCCTAGCCTCGTTGTTTTAATTAATTCTCCTGTATTGTGATTTTTACAAATGATTGTGACCTAATGTTATAATAAATCTAGTGCAAGGCATGCAAAATACTATTATCTTTATTGACGCCATTCTACTATTTCATAGCAGTTACCCGCCCTTGGTTCGCACGGGTGCAATCTACTGATGTCACGACATGTCAAAACATCGAGATTTCTGTGCTATATTTCAGTAAAATTAATCTACCTGAATAAATTATCAAAATAATGGTGTAAACCGCTTCAATATCAGTTGCATAGTTTAGAAGAACAACGCGGTCACAGACATACACTAAAAGCGACTTTATTTTATGATATGTAACCTAACTGGATGCAGCTGAATACCAGTATTTTACATGGAGCGACTGCCTATCTTACCTCCACAACCCAGTAATTGGGCAACACGATACCCCTTGGTAAGACTGGTTGTCAGACTTTCGGGTTTCTGACGACCCGTAACGACTGTCAAAGATCTAAAAATGACAGCCGGGACCAACGGCTTAACGTGCTTTCCGAGGCACGAAGGGGTCTTGGTACCTATGTAAAGACGGTCACTCATCCACGGACCAACCGCGGCAAGCGTGGCTTAAACTGATCGATCGACCCGTGCGGCTGTTATTACTTAGCCACAAGCCCCTCTAATATTATTTATAGATATAGATTAAAATGCACTCCCCTTAAGTCGAAGGTATTATTGTCATCGTCCAGTTCGTCACGGTCATGGTAACATAAATTAGTACTACAACGCGATCATCGTATAATATACTTATTTGTATAATTGATGGAACATTTAAATAGTTTCTATGTCTGTTTGTGTTCACATCTGTCCTTTGCTCACACTTTATTATGTAATGTGACAAGGTTGACATAATACAAGGTAGAGGTATTTAACACGTGTAAAAACCTATTCAAGTTATACAACAATTGTTTGGTGGCTTTGTGACAGAAATGTGTAATGTATTGAGGAATAGTCTTTACTTACATTACTTAGTAATTTAAGTCTTTGCAAGTGTAGTTTATTCTCCCAAGTAAATAGTTACATAGAGAGCCAACGAGATTATTTTAGCTTCAAATTTTACATTAGGCTGGTTAGTAGCACGAGTTTTAAGCCTAGTAAAAATACTAGGCTAAAAACTAACTGCACTATCACCCTCCACTAAGAAAAAATCGATGTTAAAACGCTGACAACACCTAAACCGCGGTCACTGTCAGATTGCATAGAAAAGAAAGAGAAGCGCGATGACAGAACGCTTGTAATTTATTGCAAAATATGAAGTAATTATCTATTTACTCAAAATTGAGTTGAGTAATAGAAAATAAAAAACAACCAAGTTCTGCATTCGAATAAGACGTTCATGTCATTAATTTAATGCGTAACGTATGTTGATATTTAATGCAGATATTTTGGATTAGAACTCAAGGTAAGAGGTTAGTTTAACATTAGTTTGTATCGAGATTTTTTTTAAAAACGTGTTTTGGTAACAACCAAGTTCTGGGAAATATGTTCAAAATTAACATATATTTTTTCCGCTACCACAAACTATACAGATTTGGCATTTTTTTTTTTCTTAAGGGAAGCCTATTTCGGTCAACTGGGTCTTGTCAGCGCCTTAAGATGCTGACAACACCTATACCGCGGTCATTGTCAGATTGCATAGAAAAGAAAGAGAAGCGCGATGACACAATGCTTGTAATTTATTGCAAAATATGAAGCAATTCTCTATTTACTCAAAATTGAGTTGAATTATCGAAAATAAAAAACAACCAAGTTCTGCATTCAACATATGTTGATATTTAATGCAGATATTTTGGATTAGAACTCAAGGTAAGAGGTTAGTTTAACGTTAGTTTGTATCGAGATTTTTTTTTCAAAACGTGTTTCGGTAACTACCAAGTTCTGGGAAATATGTTCAAAATTAACATATATTTTTTACACTACCAACAAGCTATACAGATTTGGCATTTTTTTTTCTTAAGAGAAGCCTATTTTGGTCAATTGGGTCTTGTCAGCGCCTTAAGGACTTTTAATTGGTCAAGGACAGCTTGCTTAGTAAGTGGGCACGTAAATTACGGCATCAGTGATTCAGGTCCTTTCCTCCTTTGAGCTCTCCAACAGATGGGGCGTGGTTTATTATGAAGCACCGCACGCGCACTGGGTATCAGACGGTGAACTGCCAATTCTGCAAAGAAGGGTTTCTTCATCACCACCCCACGGTTCTCGGCTAGTTTTATATTGTACCTAAATTAACTCCCCAGGTAGCAAAGTATGCATGTACGACAAAAATTCAATATGTAGTTTAAACACGAATAACACCTTAACTTAATCACACTAACGTTTTACTTAGACCTATAAATTAAACCACAAAATTCCGATCATTCTAATTCACAGACACTAATCTCAAGGCCGGTCGGGCTATCAACTGCGAACGCCATTTGCAAAACCACACAAACGTTTTATGAGCCATAGACAAAATCTTTCAGAAAAGATTTTATTACTGACATGACTGTATTGTTTGGAATAGTTTGTTAACTTCCGCATTTTATTTAAATACTTAGGATGGGTTTTTCAATCTTTAGATAACTTTAGATATCTTAAATTCTTTTAGATATCTGAGAAATAAAATCTGCGGTTTGATAGTTAGTAAAGACGCCATATTTATTCTTGAGATAAAAGTTATTTTTTATATGTAGTTTACTGTTTCGCTGTAACCGCGGAATTTGCTTTCGCCATAAAGTTTTTGTAAAGAAGAGTGCTCAAAATTGATTCAGTCACTGTCCATATGGCCGACTATGGCCAACTATGGCCGGAATTATTACTTGTAGTTGCGTAATTTGGACAAAGCTGCTATTTTTGGAATAACTGTCTCCTGGAAAAGTGCGACCCGGGTTTTCATACATTTCCTCATATTCACTCGGTTGCCTTACTACACAGGCGCTTTTCAACAACTTTAGTAAGACAGTTTCGTTTCGTTTCGTCTTTTATTAACCTGTTTAACCTGCATCTGTTCATCTAATCGTGAAGGGTCCCAATACGGAGAACTATATCCCTTGATACAGACGATATTATTTGTATTTTCTTCTTGCCCATACATAATGTTTTAACTGAGTCTTTAAAATATTCCTACTAATTACTGTGTTTTTCCATAATTCGTTTCTGACCTTTCTTTGGTCCTTGAGCAGTTTTTTTTTCGATACCTAATACTTCATTACTTCCGTAACTTCCGGATACATCTAGTCACGTACAGTCAACCCCACATCAGTCATCACTTTTTTTTTTTTGGGTTGGAAATTATCATTAAATAACTTCTCCCGCTCTGGGCGGAGCGGAAGGGTGTGTCAGACTCTTACTGACTAAAACCCACCCGACCCCTGGCAACACAGGCAACGGAAGGACCGTTGCCTGTGTTGCCAGGGGTCTCGGTAACCTAAATCCAAAAGGTAATCCAAAAGTCCTGGAAAGTGCAGGTACAGGCACAGGATAGGGAGGTGAGGCATCGTTTATGGGGGAGTTATATAATCACATTATGCGTGTGTAAGTGTGTGTGTGTGTGTGAGAGCGTGGGTGTGGGTGTGGGTGTGTGGGTGTGTGTGTGTGGGTGGGTGTGTGTGTGTGTGTGTGTGTGTAACCTGGAAGTATTGTCGTTAGGCTAATTATATTTGCAAGCGCCCACCTCACTCTGGATTCTTCTTCTTAGCATGTCGACGGCAAGACAACTCGTATCCAGGTGGGAAATTTTCAGCAGTAACCGTGGAACGAACCTCACTCTGGAGTCATTGGTTTAAAGTTTTCCAAAATATTTTCCATTTCATTATGACAGTCCCTTAGTTATTGAGAATACAATCAACGTAATTTTCTCCTCAACATCTATCTGTAACATGGCCATAATAATTACTAACATCATTGAATTACAAATCGCTTCGTATCTACAGTAATTTGCCATCAATGACACATTGATTGTTATTTTCTAAGCCTTTTCGATTCTACGTATGTATGTGCTGCCAAGTTGCAGGTAGACATAGAGCTCGGTCGGTTGCAGTTTCTTGCTTAAACCTTTTTTTACGTTCGATATTTTTATGTGGGGGGCTTGATAAATTTTCTTTTTCCCTTGCCAAACTCTTAAGAAGATTTGGCGCCACACTCGAACTACGCTTCGTACCTTCGTATCGCGCAAGCAAAGTTATCCGCGCGATTAGCATAGATACATACAACATCCCGACATCAATCGTCGGGCAGTAGCGCACCCAACAGTTGTGTTGGGCCCGTCCTGCCTGTCTGGTCGGAGAATCCTTCCTTTTCTATGGAGGTTGAGGAACTTAACACCCTGTTCCGTATACCTGTAAAGGATTATTTTAAATTAGCTGGCTACACTCCGCAGACGCGATGGGTATCAATATGTAAAACAAATTCCAAACTTGGGCTGACGGCCCAGACCGCGCCGGACGTACTCAACCAACACCGACCCCCAGTTACCAATTAATTAATGCAACCGTCCCACAGTGTGTTATTTTGCCTTAGTTGCGGACATGTCAGTTTTATTTTTATTTTTATATATTAAACCTTAATAAAGCATTCCAAAAATATCCGTTTTGATATTCACTACATATAGGAGATTTATTTAGTGAAAGGTCACTGACCTTCTTGAAAAAGGTTTTCGTCGGTATTTCTTGTATAAATCAAATGTCAGTCTCTTGTAAAATACAAATTAATTGTTGGTTTAAAATATATATAGTGTAAAAATCGCGATTTTTACGTTGGGGACTTTTGTCCCTAACGTCACAGAAACGAGAATAAAAAAATATTTTGTTAATAAACGAAAAAAATGGTTCCTATACACCTTAAAACATTTAAAATGTGTCAAAATCAAATCCAAAAACGAAATATTGTATTTCTATGCTTTTTAAAGATTTTTCTCGATTTTATTAATTTCTCTTAAACTATAGTAATTAGAGCCGGCGGAGTTTTCATAAGAGTTTTCTTTGTTTGTTAGCTTCCAAAAAACACATAACACGAACATGTCCGCAACTAAGGCAAAATAACACACTGTGAGTCCGCATTTATATAGAAGTGTTCACTATTACAAAAACGAAGTACTGTTACAAGCGCAGTGCTTATATACAAACGATCAGACACATTAATGTGGAATCAGTTTCCGTTTACCATTATACAAGATTAATAATCATGTGTAGGTACAAATGCTGAAGGTCTATAAAAATAAATATTACAAAAAATACCTACTAACTTACTGAATATAAATTAAATGCTGCTGTAAATACTGACCATGAAAATTTAAAATGCACAAAAACAAATCCTACTAAAACTGTCCTGTGGTTCCCGCATTTTGTAGTTGGTGCCAATAGGTCACTGAATGTGACTAAAGTCTGTTTTTTAATCTCTGAGAGTAAATTGACACATGCAAATGTCAAACTCCAAATTGAAAAAACGAACAAAAATCATTTGAAATGTCAAATTAGTCTCTGGGATTACAAAAACAGACTTTACCTGCATCCAAAGAGTAATGCATTTTATACTGACTAAGGCTGACTAGTCACCAGGAATTTGCAAAAAGATATGATTTTTTTATATACTCAAACTGGATTTTATTTCCTGTAAAGATCTTGTTACTCTGAAGGTCATTGTTAAAGGAAGCTTTATATAAAGCACGTTGTTGTTTTAATGATATCAGTCATTTTTGTCGCAAAACGTTAACAAGCAAGCATTTTGCACCAGGAAGTACCTTCATAATCGTGAACCTATCACATTGTATTCTAATCTATCGTTATAAAAACATCAGTCTCATCTCCATAAATACAGTTTAATTTTTTTTACACGCCTGCGTAGTTATCTATAAGACCTTCCTGTAAGGTCAATCGAATGTTATAAAACTGGATACAAGTTTACAATGAAAACATACGTTGTTAAACTTTCCGTGACATAAGAATAAAGATGGAACAATATTCAATCATATTTGCACTATATTTTTTGATACTGACACAGTATATGCCATACATGGACACATCAAGGCCGACGTTTCGGCCGACTAGGCTCGTCTCGTATTCCCTGCCTCAAAAACGACAGCTTAAAAAGGCTTTGGGGTTCAACGAGGATGTATATTTGAACTTCACAGAACTTACCGACAAATACAAGTACCCTACAGAAGTGCATACAGTGACCACCGACGATGGATACATTTTAAATGTGTTTAGAATATTACCAAAGTGCAGTGAATCGGTTAAACCTTACCCAGTGTTCCTGTTGCATGGAATATTTGATACAGCAGACATGTGGATAGTAACTGGACCGAAGACTGGGATCGGCTACGTACTGGCCAGTAATTGTTACGACGTGTGGGCGGCCAACCACAGAGGAAACTTTTATTCTCGACGACACGTTAAACTTGACCCTAATAAGGATCCAGAATACTGGAACTTCACGTTCGACGAACATGGCAACTTCGATGTACCCGCAATTATTGACTACATTCTTCGCATCACCGGACATTCGAAGTTGTTCTATATGGGACATTCTCAAGGTAGCACAGATTATTTTGTTATGACTTCTTTGCGACCGGAATACAATGACAAGGTGAGCGTAGCCATCATGCTAGGTCCTGTAGCATGGATGAAGAACTTTAAAAATCCTATAGCACTCATAGCTATTCAAAACTACGTCCCGATAAAAGCCTTTATAGATAATGCCGGTTTAAATGAAATATTTGGCAGAGAGCATATCGTACATTTCATTATAGAGTTTCTTTGCGAGTTAGCTCCTACTATTTGTGAAGTAGGACTCACTTTATCAACTGGCTACAAATCGGGGACCATACCTCCCAAAGATATTTCTGTTGCTATTGCCCATGTATTTAGCGGAACATCAATAAAAAACGTAGCACATTTTGCGCAGTTGGTTTTAAGTGGGAATTTCCAGCGTTACGATGAAGGCACTGAGGGGAATATGGAACGATATGGAACTCGAAAGCCTCCACAATACAATGTGTCTCGGGTATCCTCCCCAATTGTTTTGATAAGTGCCCAGAGTGATTCATTATCATCACTGAAAGACGTTGATATTTTAGTGTCCAGGTTACCTAATTTGGTCGAAAATTATATAGTGCCTAAACAATACTGGAGTCATCATAATCACGTTTGGGGCAACAACGCGCCTGAACTTGTCTATACGAAAGTTTTGGATTATTTTAATAAGTATATAGATTAGATTTTTTTCTTATATTTTCTGGGTGCAGTAAATTAATAATGAAAATGACATAGTAGCTGTAGAATCGCAAAGACATCGGGGTAAGCACCCCTTATAGAATGAATTTCCAGCTTTCGGATTCTATTTTTTTTTACAAAAATAATGTAGATAAAGATTTGTAGATTTGTAGACCATTTTCTATTTAGTTAAGTATCTGGTACTTGTTGACGGGCCGACAGTGTCCTGCCATACCTATTAACACTGTAATTAGACAAAAATGTAAAAGCCAATTATTTTTTAAAGAGTAACCGTTGACTTTCAAGCTGGCTCTTCTTCATAAGAACCAACTAATTGGAACCGTGCACCTAGCTTCTGACACTTCATAAGTGCCTATGTAGGTTTATGTGAAAAAATATATTTTAATTTTGAATGTATTTTAAACTATGATCAGTTTAATATGATTGTTAAAGTAATGATAAATAGTGAGGATTACTTGTTATTTGTAGAGATAATTATTAGCTTAATAACCAATAGCTTATCATTTCCAAGTATCATAATCGGTTGATGGCGCACTTTTTTTTTTTTGTTCGTTAATTATCAAATAACTTCTCCTGCTCTGGGCGGAGCGGGAGTGTGTGTCAGACTCTTACTGGCTAAAACCCACCCGTATTCCATCCGTTGCCTGTTTTGCCAGGGGCCTCAGTAACCCTTTTGGACTTTCACGCGATCCCGGCAGGCATCGACCCTAGTGGACCCCTACACTGATGGCACACTTGGGAATGCTATCATCTTCAAGACGCGTACCAATAATGGCAAGATATTTTTTTTGTTTTTATCGTTCCCTGTTAAGCAAAACATACATATAAAATAGCCAGATAACAAAATACTTCCGCAAGTACAGGAAATACTTGGAGACTGTCGAAGTCATTAATAAATTATGATTTATTATTTCAACCCGGACGGAAATTGATGCTGCATTTATATCATAGTTTGAGAATTGTGACATTGAATTATGTATTCAAGATCACAGAAAATTTAAGTGTAGTCTCCGTATTCTATTGGAGTCTAATTTCCAATTTCTTAGTATACACGTCATGCATCTGATGGGACTGTCCAACAGCAAAAATCTTTCATCCCCTGTTTAACCCCTTTAGGGGATGAATTTTCAAAAATCCAGACCTTTGTTATATAAGGATCTTGTGAACATTTTCATGCTCCTTGACACAGAGGTTTAGGCAATGCGTTTATTGTCAGTGAATGAGTTTTATTCAGCAGACGTTTAGATATTCTAGGACAAATGATAAGGCAGTACAGTAGAAGTATGCTAATAACACAGCACGTAGGTCCAATCTGGCAGCATTCCATAAAGTTGAAATATTATTTTAAGATTGAGTCTTATATCAAATTGTTATATCTTAATTAATCATTTAAGGGTCGCGTTCACGCCGCGCCACTGTCCAGTTTCGTAGGGAATATATATTTTTAGTAACGAAAAAATATGAACATTTGAAAAGAATCACAGATAGAATTATAGACATTAAAAAGTCAGTTCTTACAAAAAAAAATCATGAACATATATTAAGTAGTTTGAAAGTAATATCGTTTTTTTATGCTTTGGGTAGATATTACTTCTGAATACTACAATACTTAAATATTCACATATAGAATTGATATGTTTGCGTTTTAGTTTAACATATTTATTTTTGCATAGATTTAAAACTCACTAAAATCATATATCTGCGCCTTAAATAGGCATTCCTCAGTTTACAACTAGATAAAATCAATCCTCTTCTATAGATCCGACAGTATACCCATTATCTTTACCTTAGGTTGCTTACTTTTACTGTTTACTGTTACTAAATGGACATAAAAAACTAAGGTATAACAAAGTGCAAGAAAGAGTGAAAGAAAATCGATGACATATTTCTTTCTTCATCTTTATTCATTTCTTTCGACTTAATGAAGTCATAATATTATTCAAGTTCACTTCTTACGGAGCCTCGGAAAGCACGTTAAGCCGTTGGTCCTGGCTGTCATTCGTGGATCTTTGACAGTCTGACAACCAGTCTTATCAAGGGGTACCGTATTACTCAGTAACTGGGCTGTGGTGGTCAGATAGGCAGTCGCTCTATGTAAAATACTGGTATTTAGCTTCATCCGGTTAGACTGGAAGCCGACCCCAACGTAGTTGGGAAAAGGGTAGGCAGATGATGATGATGATTTAAGTTCACGCAAAGAAAGCCGCGGGCTAAAATGTGTAATCTATGTCATGACCGGATTTAGAAGTGGAGGCAGAGTTGTACTAGCTCCAGAGATATTTTTAAACAAAAATAGATTTATGCTCTTACATAATCTACATTAAGGTCAGAACATGAACCTCACCTTAAGTAATTTGCTAATATGATATCGCACTTATTGTTTCTAGTTTAAAAGTAACATAATAAACATAATTTGTATTTATCAAGACTTCGAAATGAGGTCAGTTCTGACACATAGGTCCACTGGCATGAAATAAAAATAAAAAAAATAAATTAAATTAGATTAAGGCACCTACTCCACGGGCGAGAAAATCACGGCGATAGTGTCGCCGTGATTTTCGCCGATCAAATTCAATTGAAACTCTATGAATCAATCTCCACATGGCGATATCATCGCGGCGATAATCTGAAGGCACAGAATGACTATCGCCGCGATTCTCTCGTCCTATCCGTGGAGATGGCGCCTAAGGCGACAAAACCAATACTTTTTTTAGACATCGTAGTGTGGGCCGTACGTCAGTGATAACAAAACCAGTATTCACTGGCCTCTTATTTAATTGAAAATACTACGTACGGCAAGTTCATAGTCTTAGCACTAATATGCGGTCGACTGCACTAACGTGCGGTCCCGGTCGAGTGCACTTAGGTTGATCGAATTTCTTTCACTTAGGCAGGTCGCATTTCTTTCAATAATGGTTGACCGACGATGTGAATTGTCTAGGATCCAACGGTTTTCTTTTAATTAAATTAACATAATGGGGTTTATTTACAAACATTGCACTGCATCACCATGCATTTTAGGACGTTTAAACGTCTCTTAACTTTAAGCAGCGTTTATAAATAAATGTGTAAATCATTAACATTAATACAGAATAACGGGAAGTTGGTCTCGGCCACTTTTGCACTTGCACGGTCGGCCTCAATAAAATACACTTGCAGATCCAACCGAGTTTGCCTCGATATGAATAAGTGTTCCTGTGTTCTTGATAAGTCATGGCATCAGTAATTAATAAGATTTAGCACTAAGTATTTAAACACATTTTGTAATGTATTTAAATACTTAGTGCCGTTTTGTTATTTCAAAGAGAAACAAGGAAAGTCATGTTTATAAAAAAATAGAGGCGTTGGAACCAAATCAAACCTAGTCATTTTAGAATTAGGTACCTAAAGGAAAATAAATATTGTTAGTTCATGTTTTATGTTGTTTTATTTTTTACTAGCTGTTGCCCGCAACTTCGTCTGCAATCCAGGATGAAAAGTAGCTATGTCCTTCTCCAGGTCATGGTCTGCTTATGTGCCTCATCCAAATCCGTGCAGCCGTTTTAGCGTGAAAGTGTAACAAACAAACAAACCAATATACAAACTCATTTTCGCATTTATAATATTATTCAATTCTCAATTCTTTATTGCATTCCATATGTATTACATAGATAGATGGTATAAAATTAAAAGACCATTATAGACCCTGTCGGGCACAGCAACATTGGGAGAGGGGGAGGGGTTTAGTATCAATTCAAGAAATTCAATATTATTATAAATTATTATATGTGTTTAATGGGTTGTCTGATTATGTATTTAGGTTTGCGTGTATAGGTATAGTATTTAATAGTTATTTTCAATTTAAATATTGCATAAGAATAATGTTTTCATTATTATTAAATTATGTTATTATTTATGTATTCATATTTTCTTATTTATATTTGATTTTCTATATTCCATATTATATTATTTTATTTTATTTTGAAATCGATTTATCATCTAAAAACTCCTTTACTGAATAGTACGATTTGGATTCCAGAAATTGTTTCAATTTATTAACAAAAATATTTGATTTGTTTACTTTTAATGTCAATTGGCAATTTATTATAGATTTTTATGGACATAACTAAAGGGCTGGTTGATTTTGAGTCGGGATTGAGGTATGTTTATATTGTTTTTGTTGTGTCGAAAAGTATATCTTGTTTGTGTTTTTTCGCAAGTGTTGTAAAATCTGGGTGTTTCCTGACAAATTTACATAATTCTAAGATATATAAGCAGGGAAGTATAAGTAATTTGTGTTTTTGGAAGTGTGGTTTGCCGCTACCTGTTTGTTCTATGTTAGTTATTATTCGAATTAACTTCTTTTGTAAAATAAATATGGTTTGTGAATCCGTACTGTTACCTCACAGCATTAAGCATAGTAAGTGACAAGTGCAGTTTGAAGGTTGGTAGTTTTTATTAATTTCGCGTAGAGCATATGAAAATTTTGATAGCTTTGCTCTTATTTTCTGTATATGGGATTTCCAATTTATGTGGGTATCTATAGTAGTGTAGTATAGTATACAAACCTAGGAGAGTAAATTCATTTACTTGTTCCAGTTTTGCATTATTAAAAATGAAATTTAGTTTTAGTGGGGATTTTTGATGGGGATGAAAAGTAATTAATTTTGTTTTGGTGAAGTTAATTTCTAGATTATGGTTATCCATCCAGTTTACAGCTGTAGAAAGAAGGGACTTTAATTTGGCGTTTATATTGATATCGTTCTGGCATCAGGTAAGCAAAGAGATATCGTCCGCAAATAGGACACATGGTCCGTTTATAATTTTAGGAAGGTCATTTATGTAGATATGAAACAAAAGGCAGCCTATAACATTCCCTTGAGGAATTGACGAGTTAACTGCTTTACTGTCGGATCTAATTCATTCATTCATACTCATATTCATATATTCATATTTTCATCATCATTTCAACCGAAACACAGGGAAATATATATAATAGGGAAACTCCAAGGATAGCCCTCTCCATTGCCCTTTGGATGACTTTTAGCCTTTTAATAAGGCCCATCGTGAGCGACCACGTTTCAGTACCATAAGTCATCACCGGCAACACACACTGGTCAAAGACTTTCGTTTTGAGACACTGCGGTATGTGGGACGAGAAGGTACCGCGTATTAATTTCCCGAACGCTGCTCAGCCGAGTCGGATTCGACGATTGACCTCTTCCTCGCCGTTGGACCTACTTAACTGGACAGTTTGTGCTAAGTAAACATGAGAGTGGGTGTTACATGGTCTTTTGATATGAATTTTGTCTTGTCCTGGAGCTGAGGTCATCGAGCTTTGTACTGAGTTCCTCCATAGTCTCAGCCATGACAACTCGCCGTTTATGTTGATACTTAGCCCTTTCCAGTCCAGAACCATGAAGACATCCACCAGTGCAGCGGTAAACAGTTTCGGAGAGATAACGACTCCCAGCCTCACACCTCGCTGTAGACAAATAGGTTTCGACGTCTGGTCCTGGAGTCGGACTGACATAATGCCGTTTTTGTATAGACACTTAAGCACCTCGATGTACCGATAATCGATCTGGCACCGTTGAAGAGACTGCAGTACAGCCCATGTCTCGATCGAATCGAAGGCTTTCTCGTAGTCTACAAACGCTAAGCAAAGAGGCAAGTTATACTCTTCAGTCTTCTGTATAATCTGCCTCAGCGTATATATGTGGTCTGCGGTGCTAAAGCCTTTAAGGAATCCGGCTTGTTCGAGAGGCTGGAAGTCATCAAACCTGCGCGCCAGACGGTTCGTGATGACTCTTCAAAACAGCTTGTAGACATGGCATTCATATTCATATGTAATATTAATTCATTCATTCATTTAATATTCATTCTTTTATTCATTCATTCATTCATTCATTTATAATATTATCATATTTCGCATTTATATTAAAAAATATTTATTCCTGTAATAAAGACCTCGACTGTATTTTCTGAAGAGGAAGACGGAGGACCTACATACACATTTTACTTGTTAAAAGTCCCAGTTAATAAGCAGGCAAGCCATTTTCCATTAACCGGGGACAGGTCTCCACCCCAGGCTTGCTCTGAGAATTTCCCAATTGCTGAACTCAACCACACTTTTTAGTTTGTTCAGGTTCACCGAACAAAAAGTACCATTTCAGCGCGACGATCGCGTATTCGCTCGACGATCCCTTTTAAATAGGATGTGGCCTTAAGGTCTGAAGTTCAGAAACTTATTTTGGTCAAGGTATCCACACGCATCAAAAACGGATAACTTGTAAGTCGTAATTAATCCTTAAGTTCGTCGGTGTTTTTGTCGGCAATCATCAAGGATATCAGGTAATCTCTCAGACTATAGTTAACGCTTGTATTCATATGTGTCGCATGCAAGCAATTTGTATGATTCCAATTTTTACAAACGTGGTCGTCCGTTTAAAAACGCACGCAGTTATGAAACATGCCGAAGGCAAAATTTAGATTGGCTTACATAACATACATAATCAGCCTATAATGTTCCCACTGCTGGGACACAGGCCTCCTCTCTGTGAGAGGGAGTGGGCCGTAATCCACCACGCGGGCCCAGTGCGGGTTGGTAGATGTCACACGTCTTCGAATTTTTGGTTCTAGGACCTGCCGGTTTCCTCACGATGTTTTCCTTCACCGTTTTGAGTGCAGTGGTGATGAAATAATTTACACAAAGTAAAGCGTCTGTCCGGGTTCGAACCTACGACCTACAACTCGTAAGTCGCGGCCGTTACCACTAGGCCACCACTGCTCTAGAAGAAGATTGGCTTGTCACTATATAATATGCCACAACATTTGATGGACAGTTCAAACGCCGTTTACAAAATGCCGCGGCAAATTGAGTATTTAGTCCTATTTCTTAGAGAGCTCGCCGGCCGCAGCACCGCTCGCCGCGCTCGCTCGGCTCGCGCGCGGTTTGTCTCACTTCTAACCTAACCTAACCCATTTGATCGGGGTGCCCTGGCTTAGTTACCACGACCAATTGCTTGCTCACAGTTCCAACCGATCCTAAAATAACAATCAATGTCGAAATTATAACAATTGAACGAGTTGCGAATTTGCATTCGGCATTTTAACTAATATTATAAATGCGAAAATGAGTTTGTTTATTTGTTTGTTATGCTTTCACGCTAAAATGATTTGGATGAAATTGTGCCAACATGTGTCGACCATGACCTGGATTAGGACATCGAATAATTTTTATCTCGATATTCCCACGGGATCGAGACTTATGCGGGTGAAACCGCGGGGCGCAGCTAGTATTTCATAACTGCGAGCGTTTTTAAATGGACGGTGCCGTATATATAATGATGAATCATACAATCTGCCTGCGATATAGGCATAGGTATTTAAATGTTAATTCCAATATTATGATTAAAGTATGTATAATTTATCACATAAATATGACAGGTACGTAAATAGGTAGCATCGCATCGTCGCAACAAGGTTCACTGTTATTATTTTGGGTTATACGAGTAGTTTGAATGCTCGGAACCTGCAGACATTTTAACTAAAATAGGATTTTCCATCGCATCCCAGGTAAATTTACCACAGGGTATCGTGCAATCCAGTAAATGGGTTGTGGAGGTCAGATAAAATACTGATCCTTCAGCTTCATCCAGTTTGACTGGAAGCCGATCCCGACGTAGTTGGGAAAAGTCTAAGCAGATTGATTTTGTTGTATTTCTCACAATAGTTTTGTTTTTTATAACAATTATAACCTCAAAGTCACAATGACATGCACAACATTACAACCCACAGTCATCCCTCTTCATGTCAGTCAGTCATTCATTCCTACATTCATACAATCTATGTTATCGGTCATTCTATTAATCACTCGCGCTTGAATAAGCGCGGGTAAATTCAAATTAAAGAAATGATAGGTATGTAGGTAAGTAGGTAATCATTTCCTTACATAGGTAAACTTACCAAGACAGTATTTGAAGAGAGAGAAGAATTGATTATGATCAGAAGACAAAACTTCGAGGGAATACTGCTCATAGTAGTCTGAAATCGCCAACTTTCAAGCAGCTTAGTTCATTGTGGAATGCAATTTACTGTTGAGTATTGAGCTTACATTCCGTGAGGGCTGCGCGGCAGTGCAGTCTACAATAGAACTAGAAAAAAGACTCTATAGAGACACTAGAAAATGAAAGAAACATTTGTAAAGTTGTACAGGTACAGTTTTACCAATTTCTTAAAAGTAAGTATTAATTAATTGTTTAAAAATATAAATTTAAATATATTTAAAAGTAAGCTTTCGAGTTCTTATAGTAGAAGTTCACGTTTCAGCATATTATGTCATTAAACTTGATGACCGGAACCGGCATGTCCTAGAACCAAAAATTCGAAGACATGTGACATCTACCAACCCGCACCGGGCCTGCGTGGTGGATTACGGCCCACTCCCTCTTACAGAGAGGAGGCCTGTGTCCCAGCAGTAGGAACATTATAGGCACATTTTAGGCTGATTATGTAAACTTGATGACATCCAAATATGATTAATTACCAACTTCCCAGTTAATGTAGCTTAATTATCTCTGTATGTTTAAATCAAGAGGTATCGTAGGTATCTTTTACAAGCATCCAACATTTCATTAATAGTTTATAGCTACTTAGCTGCACCCCGGGATAAAAAGTATCCTATGTCCTAACCCAGGTCATGTGCCAAATTTCATCTAAATCTGTTCAGCCGTTTTAACGTAATAAACAAACGAACAATCTCACTTTCATGTTTATAATATGAGTTAGGATTTCCATACTAAGCAGTGGACTAAGCCATATCAAAATTACTTTAGGTGGTCATAAAGTTCTTCATTTGACGGCCAGATTGCATATTGACTAAATGTTTTAATTTTTTGACGCTACAGGGCCGATCCTTGCATGGAAAAAATATCAGAAGACCAATTCTGTAATTACGTTGAAATTCGCAATCTCATCTCGGCGAAAATCAATGTAAAAAATGTAAAAAAAATGTCAAAAAATTGTCAAAAATATGTCAAGAATGAGTAAAAAATGAGTCAAGACAGAGACAGACGGAGGCACAATTCCCGTATTTTTTCTAATTTCAGGATTAGAAAAAATACGTCCCTATGTATGGCTGTTGGTGTCATTTTTGTAACGACGTAAATGGGCTATAAATGCACTTACGAGAAATCCAATGGTAAAGTGCACCCACGGAGTCCAATCAGTGACAGGTACCTAATTAAAAACAAATGCAATGTGGATATTCCGGTTTCAAAACCTGTCATACTTTAGATTAGTAATACGTCTTTGGTTACCCTTGAACGTAACATTACACACTCTTTTATTTTATTGTGTGGCCATCGTGGGCCATTGTGTAAACAGATCAGTAGACCTTCATCAATTTCAGCTTCTGTTATCACTGTATGATGACATCCGTGTTGATTATTACTTCTGCTAGGTGGCCTAAAGTTTTACCTGTTAAACCTGTTCTGAATTTCGTATAGTGAAATAAAAAAAGTAGGTACTCGTCTTGAACCTCGCCTCGATATATCAAGTGTCAGCTCAACCTTCGATCGCCTGTCTGCCTTGAACAATGTATCTCAATTACCAAAACGGACTGCGAATATCCACTGCTGGATCAATCTTCCATGCTATCCCAAATCCGAAACACCGAATACATCTTCGTTCTTGCCGATACCAAATCATGGGACCATGGTGTCCCATGGTATGGAAATTCTGACAACCAGTCTTACCAAGGGGTATTATGTTACCCAGTTACTAGTAGGGCTGTGAAATTCAGATAGGCAATCGCTCCATGTAAAATACTGGTATTCAGCTACATCAGGTTAGTTAAACCTGATGTAGCTGGATACCAGTATTTTACTTTGGAAGCTGATCCAAACATAATTGGGAAAAATTCTAAGCAGATGATGATGGTGATGGTGTCCCATGTGACTTAGAACCTTCCGGTTGGATCGCTTTTCCGATGCATTGGCCTAATGATAGACATTCTCGGCAAAATTTGAATGTTGTAAAACCAACTGTCAACGTTGTAAAACGGCTAAAACCAATGACGCAGCGATCGCCGCACTAAAGACCTGGGTTTAATGAAAAATTAATGAATTCCTTGTAGGTAATGAAAAGAAAGCTTACACATCAAACAGAAAAACAGTAGCTTATCCTCAGCCGGACAATGCAATAACCTCGGTAGTCGTTTTTGTTTTTTACCTCCAAGCAAACTAAATCAAAGAAAATTAAATTTTCACAGAATCCGGAAATAAACCAACACACCAAAATAAACTAACAAACCCCACGACAAGCAAATCCCAACATAATATTAATTATGACCAAACAGGGGATGAAGTTCGTATCCGAACGAAACAAAGAACGATCAGCTAGAAATAGATTTTCTCTGATAACTCATTCAATGCCTTACTTCTCATAACTTCCACAGAGTCATAGGTTGGTCTACCTATAGCCTCCGTGAACAGTTTTTTTTTTGGTGGGAAATCATCCAATAACTTCTCCCGCCCTGGGCGGAGCGGGAGGGTGTGTCAGACTCTTACTGACTAAAACCCACCGGTATTCCTTCCTGTTGCCTGTGTTGCCAGGGGCCTCGGTAACCCTTTAGTAACTTCCCGCGACCCCGGCAGGCTCCGTGAACAGTAGATTTAATGCTTCTACAGTTCGTGATGAGGTTTCATCGTTACGTAACCTTAGGTTGATTGTAATTGAACATAAACATTCCTCTCGAGTGATGGTATCATGCGTAAAACAATTAAAAGTACTTTCAATTGATGTTACTTAATAATTAAAAGGTAAGAGAAACTACCGGTTTTTGATGTTTGTCAAAGTTAGTTTGATACTTTTGAATGCAATAGTTATTCAGGTTTCTCCGCAAGTAATCAATGAGGATCTGAAGACCAGCAAAGTAATCAGTTCTTTTATACTATTATGATAAAATTGTAAAATTTGTGAGTTTGTATGTACTTAGGGTAATCTCCGGAACTACTGATCCGATTCCGAGAATTACCGAGTGCCGAGTATTGCCGAGTGTCACAGGATATATATACTCTTTGTTAAATCAAGAATCTTCACGAGGACGAAGTCACGAACAGAAGCTAGTCTAAGATATAGTTAAGGGCAGTAAAGAATGCAGAGATATTACGCATATGTAACAGTGTTTCGTGTGGCCAGCTAATACCTAAATAGTAGCCCATTAAGACTGATTGGTTCAAAGTTCGATACCTGCCACAAGTTCTGATTATTCAAACTGGTAGCTTCTCCCAGCTACTCTAAAATGAAAACTAGGAACATTTATAGTTACAGGCGAGCTGTTTGTGTGTTTTACTCTTCCAGGATAATTAGAAAGACTTTCACTTAACGTAAATTATGATTAAGATTGTAGAGTGCAGTGGTGGCCTAGTGGTAACGGCCGCGACTTACGAGTCGTATGTAAGTCGTGGGTTTGAACCCAAGCAGGCACTTTACTTTGTGTAAATTATTTCATCACTACTGTACTCAAAACGGTGAAGGGAGACATCATGAGGAAACCGGCATGTCCTAGATCCAAAAATACAAAGACATGTGACTTCCACCACTAGGTCCGCGTGGTGGTTTATGGCCCACTCCCTCTCGCAGAAAGAGGAGGCCTGTGTCCCAGCAGTGGGTACATTATAGGCTGAACTATGATGTTTAATGGCATTGACATTTCTACGTTAGCGTTAAGAAATGCAAATTCTATCTACCTATAAATATTTATCGTTACCTCTGACTTTATCTCGATCAGCTGTGACCTATCGCTGCCTAGACAATTATTGTGATCATTTCGCATACAATAAAGCTTCAAGCATTATAAATTAGGTATGTCTTGTTATCCCAATGTTTTGCCATTTTGATTTCTAAAACTTATTTAAAGCAATCTATAAATACACAGCGGATATTAGGAATGTGTGGGTGTGGTACAGACCATCAAACTGAACAATTTTCTTCATGGGACCAACATCGTAATCGCGAAAAAATTATCAGTCTGTACCCTTTTTTTTTTTTGGGTAGGAAATTGTCGAATAACTTCTCTCGCTCTGGGAGGAGCGGAAGGGTGTGTCAGACTTTTACTGACTAAAACACACACATGTTCCTTCCGTTGCCTGTGTTGCCAGGGGCCCTGGTAACCCTGTCGTACTTTCCCGCAACCCCGGCAGGCATCGGCCCTAGTGGACCCCTACACTTGTGCTGACATCTCTTTGAGGCGCGCGTGGAACACAACGCGCCGTCGACCCGGGCCTGGTCCTTATCGGACGGTGAGCTACCCATTGCTCACCGACCGCAAGCCCGCGCCTACGAAGCCCGGAAATCCGCCCGGGATTCCCGACGCACAGGGCGTCTCCTGCGGCGGCTAGGGACGAGAGGGCGCGAAATTGCCTTACCCTCAACCGTCCCACGTCCTCCTTCGCGGGCATTACTGCTTCGCAGAAGGTGGTGACGGCTGCCCATACTCTCGAAGCTAAGGTACAATTACGGATCCTGCAGGGCACAGCAAAAAATAAAAAAAGCTGTTCGGGCAATTTAACAGCTAGGTGCCAGTTTCTCTGAGAGATTTTTTAAAGATATTGGTATTCTCACGGTGGCACAATTCATCTTCGCCCACATCTTATTATATTAGGCAAAATATACATTTATACATTTAAAAACAGTGATATTCACAATATTAACACCAGAAATAAGGACAAATTACGTGCTACATTTCACCGGCTTCACAAGGTTCATAACTCGTTTGCTGGGCTTGGTATTACTTTTTATAACAAGCTACCCTCTTCTTTGCTTGATTTGTTTTTTAATGCGTTTAAAACTAAAGTAAAATCCAAACTTTGTTCAAGGGCATACTATTCTAACAACGACTACTTAAGCGATAAGAATTGTTGGTCGCTGTGATTAACTCAAGACAATGTTTATGTTCTTTCTCCAGAATTAGCTTACCTAGTGACAGGTTATAGGAGTTCATACAATAATTGTTTATTTTATTTGACTGTATAAGTCAATTTATTTTTAATTTTAATTGCGTTTATTATTGACATAATGTTCTCATTACAATGTTTTTTTTTTTGTTGAGTTGTATTGCAATATGTGGTCAGCTAACAAACTCGATAACTGATTATATTATTCTTACAACCGGCAGGAAGTTCGTCATGCTCCCTTAGATGTCACTGCTTGCGGTAGCTTCGGGGGTCGGGTTGCCTCCTTCCCTCAAATATGGCGAGGGGGGTAATGGCTGATTTTTGCGTTATGCTCGTGATGACTGGTCGTCTTGCTGACCATTGTTTTGTTATTAGTAATTAACTGTTTATTTATTTTACTTTGATGGTCCTAGTTCATTATTTGTGACTGTTACAGCTATAGCTATATGTAAGCGGGCACGCCCTTTGTGCTTGAAGGCTTTTATTTAGGTTTTAAGTTCTGTTTACGTTTTTATCTATGCTTGAGAATAGTTTTCGGTATTTTTATTTTCTTTTTTTTTTGTTGGTACAGTTGTGTGCTAGCTGGCATATGGCTAATAATTTAATGTTTTGTGTTGCACGTGGTGTAAATTGTTTTTGCATACTGTTGTATAGAATCTTTTTTTTTTTCTTCTCTAACTGAACAGACAGCAGTGTTGCTGGGGAGTTTGTTAGCCACTTCTTCTTACCAGCTAAAGCACTAGGAAGTGGTGAAGGGTGGGCGTTTTGGGGGACTGTCTTATGTAATTTTGACGTTCGAAAAGTGCTTATTCTCAGCCTAGTTTGAATAAATGACTTTTGATTTGATTTGATTTGAGAGGAACTCCTAGTACAATAGCCAGGGCTACACAGATGTTTGTGACTTTGAAGTGTAAATAAAGAAATTATTATTATTCAAATATCTGACATATTTCGGATTTGATTGGAGGGCTTACGAGGGCCCAAAGCCACCTCGCAGAGGCCCGTTAAACATTTTTAATGAAATGAGGCACCAATCGACGATTATCCCTGTTCGCACTATGCAAGTGCACCCGAGGACAACCCCCGGTTGGTGTAGGACTATTGCAGAATCATCATCATCATCTGCCTTGTCTTTTCGCAACTACGTTGGGATCAGCTTCCAGTCTTACCGGATTCAGCTGAATACTGATTAAAAATGCCATAAATGAATGCACGACACTTGTCAAAGTCCCAGCTAGTAAAAGGATTTTGAAACCATGGATTACTCCAGGTTTGCTGCGTTGTATCCGGAACCGAGATTCTCTTCATAAAAAAGCTAAGCAGTCACCAGATAATCAAACTCTAACTATCACATATAAGCGATACAGAAACTTTTGTACAAACCTTTTAAGAAAAATAAAAAGAAAATTTGATTCCGACGAACTAAATAAGGCACACTACAACCCTAAAAAACTCTGGGACACTTTAAAAACCATCACCAATACACAGAAAAAGAGGAACCCCTCCAACCAACTCATAACTCACTCTTATTCTCCCAGACAGTCTTGCAACCATGTAAACGAATTCTTTGTTAACATTGGGAAAAAAACTCGCAGAAAATATAAAGAGCCCCCAATTCCACTCAACTCCCCCTCAAACTTCAAAGTTCAATAAATCTTTCGTTTTAGAACAGACAGATCCTGATGAAGTTTTAAGTACGATTAACCAGCTTAGAGTTAATGCTGCTGCTGGTTGGGATGGCATATCTCAAACCTTCCTTAACAGATACGCATTGACCCTGGCACCTATACTATGTCACATTTTCAACCTTTGCTTTCAATTAGCTATCTTCCCCTCTTCTTTTAAAAGAGCAATTATCCATCCTATCTTCAAGGGTGGTGACGGAACCATGCCAAACAACTATCGTCCAATAGCTGTTCTTAGTGCACTGTCTAAGGTACTTGAACGCCTCTTAAACAAGCGATTAGTCCTCTACCTCGAACACTTCAAACTGTTATCACCTCAGCAGTTCGGCTTTCGCAGGGACAAATCCACTTGTGATGCTGTACATTCATTAGTCAACAATATAGTACATAACTTAAATACTAACATGAAGGTTCTCACCATATTTTTAGATCTTGCGAAAGCATTTGACACCGTTCCCGTCTCCACTCTTCTAATCAAGCTTGAAAGTTTAGGTATCAGAGGGTCTTCACTTGAACTTTTCAAAAGTTATCTTACTGATCGCTCTCAATTAGTCAATATAGATAATTACAAGAGTGATGAACTACCCATTCAGTATGGCGTGCCTCAGGGTAGCATTCTGGGGCCCACACTATTTCTTGTGTTCATTAACGATCTCTGCAATCTCCAAATTCCAAATGCCACAATAGTTTCCTTTGCAGACGATACTGTCATCACATTCTCCGCAAACTCATGGTCGGAACTCCAAGTTACTGCACAAGATGGCGTTAATTCTGCCTTGAAGTGGCTTTCCTCTCATACTCTTACTCTTAATGCCAACAAAACTAACTTCATCACTTTTTCAATGACCAATACTTCCCAGCCGAATGCCCCAATCTCTATTAAAGCTCATTCTTGTCCCACACAATCTCAAATGAATTGTCAATGCCCTACCTTAACCTCAGTAGAACAAGTTAAATATCTTGGTATTGTTCTGGACAGAAACCTTAATTTCAAATCTCATATATACATTCTTTCTGGTCGCGTACGAAAGTTAATTTACGTTTTTAAAACCTTGCGACATGTAGCCAACCCACTAATCATCCGAAACGTTTACTTTGCTCTTTGCCAGTCAATACTAATATATTGTATCTCATGCTGGGGTGGTGCTGCAAAGACCATACTTAAGCCTCTGGAGATCGCTCACAGAGCTATTCTAAAAGTGGCTACTTTCCGACCGATACTGTCTCCAACTATCGAACTGTATAAATCATGTAGAGTACTTAATGTAAGGCAACAATTTATTTTACACATAGTCCTTCTGCAACACCGACGAACACCTTTCAAAAAAATATCCAAACGCCGCAAAGACCTAATTTGCACAATACCACCTACACGCACAGCTTTTATAAAAAAGTTTGCCCTCTACCTTGGCCCATCACTCTACAATAAACTTAACGCAATAATTTCGATTTACGGCTTAACAAACTTTAATTGCAAAAAGACTGTTCGGTCCTTCTTTCTAAACCTAAACTACGACGAAACAGAAGAATTCCTAAAGAAGTAATCTCAAACACATACATGCATTTCACACTACTTAAATTAACGAAACACTCACTACACTAACAAAATACTCACCACACCTACATACTGAACATTTCTTTTTTATAAATTTGATTTTTCGAAAACTGCAACTTTCTAGATGTAAAGTTTTTTTTTTTTTTAGTGACCTAGATTGCTGTAATGATTACTATATCCATGAATATTTAACACGTGCAGTTATAAGTCAACCATTTATGACGGGGATCGCAACTGTTTCTCCTAAACACAGGTTATTTTGTAACCTATCTAGGAGAACAGTACGGCACCCACTAACTAGATTAAGAAACTTTATGCTTGTGCTTTATATATTACCTTGCCATGTAATCTAGTCCTAGTTCAACAATAAAATTTTATTATTATTTATTTATTTAATACCAGTAGGTATTTTACATGGAGCGACTGTCTATCTGACCTCTACAACCCAGTTACTGGGTTATTGTTATTATTAATAAATTTACAGGACTATTGCAGGTAAAAAAAAATTAAATAATTATATTTATATAATATTATTAATTACAATGTTACCGGCTTACCACTGACGTCATCAACCTTTAACAAACGGTCACTAAATAACATAATTGTAACATCTTAACAACCATTACGAATTGTAAGCACAGATTTATTAACCGCAAAAAATGGCAATGTCATCGCACATAACGATCTATTTTCACAGACGTTGGAGCCACAACGTGCAACAATCACGTTAGTTATATGCATTTTATTGGCAAACGCTACTTAACAATCGGTTCGCAAACTATTGCAACTGACTCTGAAACTATTTTTATGGGTACTTACATTATATTCTATTGAACATCAATGTATGTATGTATGTATAAAATGTCAAGTACGGGTTTGTTCTGTCCACAGCTGTGGCTAAGACTTTGGTTGATGGATTGATCCCCAAACGAATTAATTTTATGGTCATTATTTATTAATAAGCTTCACCTTTGTACGTATTTTTCTGTTCCTTTCTTCTTGTCTGTTTATATGTGTGTACATAAACTGTTAAATAAATAAATAAATATATTAGTAGATAGGAGGGGGCTGGCTAAATAATAACAGCCGCACGGGTCAATCGACGAGGTTAAGCTACGCTTGCCGCGGTTGGTCCGTGGATAGGTGAACATCTTTACATACCAAGACCCCTCCGTGCCTCGGATAGCACGTGGTCATTTGTAGATCTTTGACAGTCGTTACGGGTCGTCAGAAGCTCGAAAGTCTGACAACCAGTCTTACCAAGGGGTATCGTGTTACCCAGTAACTGGCTTGCGGAGATCTGATAGGCAGTCGCTCCATGTAAAATACTGGTATTCAGCTGCATCTGCTTAGACTGGAAGCCGACCCCAACGTAGTTGGGAAAAGGCTAGGCAGATGATGATATTTATTAGTAGATAAATAGGGAGAATACTCTTAAGGCGCAGATATATGATTTTAGTGACTTTTAAATCTGTTATCACGCCTTCATATAATGCAAGTAAGTTATGCAATAAATGTATGTTAAACTAGAACGCATACACATCAATTCTATATGTGAATATTTAAAGTATTATAGTAATATACTTTATGAAATAAATTTAGAAAAAAATGACAGGTATTTTCAAACTATTTAAGACTAGATGCGCCCCGCGGTTTTACCCGCATAAGTTTTGATCCCGTGGGTATATCGGAATAAAAAATATCCTATGTGTTATTCCTGGTTATAAACTATCTGCGCGCTAAATTTCATCCAAATCCGTTCAGTACTTTTTGCGTGAAAGAGTAACAAACATCCATCCATTCTTACAAACTTTCGCATTTATAATATTAGTATAGATATTTTCTTGATATTTTTTTTTTGTATTTTATTATCTTATCTTTGATTTTTACAATTATTTATATTTTCGTTACTAAAATAAATATTCCCTATAAAACCGAACGGCGCAGCGGCGCGGCGTGAGCGGGACACGCATTTGTATGACCAAGGTCAACGGCGATTACCCGACCCTTAATAGCACACGAAATAAAGGAAAACAAATGAGTGTAGACATCCTTGGATTACGCATCCTTTTTTAAAAATGCTTCTTTATCTGCTGTGTTATAAACACAGCCAGCAATTAATTATACATTTTACCTAATTGGAAATTTCGCGCTACCCTTTGCAGTCCTTCTGCTAAATGTGATCAAATCGATTCTATGGCTTAGTTGAACAGACAAATATTAACGTGGCTAAATAATAACACCCGCACGGGTCGATCGTGGGTCGAGCTATGCTTGCCGCGGTCGGTTGTGATCGGCAGTCGTTACGGGTAGTCTGAAGCCCATAAAGTCTGACAACTAGTCTTACCAACGCGGTATCGTGTTGCCCAGTAACTGGGTTGTGGAATTCAGATAGGCAGTCCCTCCAGGACCTGAGGTGGCGGCGCGTAGTGTTCCACGCGCGCCCCTATTGGACGTCGCGGGGTGAGTTTTACACCTCATTCCCCCCGCGAGCTTGAGGTGTCCCGCTATAGCAGGCTGGCGGTCCAGCCAGGGATCGCGGAAGTCGCACTAGATCCCATGATCCCCGGTGCAAGTGTGAGAGGGGAACACTGGGGTAGTTTTATTCAGTAAGAGTCCGACAGACCCCTTCGCCCGACCCAGGGCGGAGGACATCCATGAGGATTTTCCACCCTGGAACAAAGTCCGATTAGACTGCAAGCCGACCGTAACATAGTTAGGAAAAGGCTTGTAGATATATATAACTTGTGCATTTATAACATAAGTATGGATATTAATAACTTCAAAATTCATCATTAAGACACTGCCAAAGCCTGCGCAACTCATTAAATGCCATCCGAATATTTTCGATTAGCTAACGGTGACTGGCAACACGCACAGAATTCACAGTCGAACCTCTGTGAAATTCGGAACGGCTCTGAATATTTATGTTCCGTCCAAGGTCCCATAAATTGCTTTACATATGAAAAAAAATGGTGGACAATAATGTCACCTGATTTACGAAGACCGGTGCCGTTAGAAGTTTGAATGAATGGGACGTACGTGTTTCGGTTCACTTTGTTTAGTGGTTCAAAGGATTGGTTCTGCATATAGTTTTTAAATAGACCATATTTTAGGACAATGGTCACATAGATTTGGTCACTTTTTGACGGGGCAGAAACATACAATGACAATTGTATTTTTTACACACATTGTATTTTTTGATACAGCTTCTAGAAATTCAGCAGCAAATAAGTTCGACGCGACATTCTGTAAAATTCTAACTGCATCGTAACCTGACATCCACCACCATTTTATAAGGATAGCTATTATTGGGATGTCTTTTAAAACATTATCTCAGAAAAATGCACTTGCGTAATTACAAAAAAAAACCAAGCTCGTGGCCAAGTTCGTGTCGCACCACGCACAATGAAGGGTTTCGTTATCCTAAGAACAAACTTAACATTGTAGTTGAAAAACATGTTCCCCCATACATTCCAACTGCAAATGTAAGTTTGTACGCACAATACTGAGTGATATACCATGTTATTTTAAGATCATAGACTTCTTATAGGGGTTCCTGTAATATATAAGTATAGAACTATTTTCTGTATTTTATTAAAATTTTTAGGCTCAGCAGTTTTGGAACTTTAGTAACTTTAAAACTAATTATTTTAAAATTATTGAAAAATATTCAATCCTAATATCAAGTTCTCTCATTTGATATGTAACACGGTATGGTTTGCGAAACTTTTTTTTAATTTTCTAATTTGTCCCCCAAAAGTGTACCCCATATTCAAAATTCATATAATTTCGTTACACATTCGTACCAAATTTCAACTTAATTGGTCCAGTAGATTTGGAGCAAATTGGCTGCGACAGACGGATATACAGACAGATAGGAGGATAGGATAGAGAGACACGAGTGATCCTATAACCTGAATAGACTATAGAGGCAGCATCTGAACGGTAAGTATTCACGACTGAAATAACAATAACGTTGCCTTGATTGAAAACTTCTCGTTAGGAATACCCGGGCCATAGATACTCAGGTATATACCAAATTAATTCGTAGTAATTAACACACTAAACCCATACAAAAGTGTGACGAATAGTCGGTACCGGTAATATGTGTCAAGTGCTGTGCGGTATCCTTACAGAGCGTGGCCGTGTTAGCAACACAATGTGCGTCCTACTTTAGACTCCCATTGGGCAAAATGTCATAGTTATATCAGACTAGTGTAACGGAAGCGGAGTGCGTGTTGCCTTACAATCGGGTTGCACTTGACCCTTGGGTAACGGGACTTGGGACCCACATATTTTGTTAGCGATCTAATTAAGGCTATACACAGTAAAAAGGGTTTTGAAAAATTGAGGCAAAGAAAATAGTTGGTGGTTACAAAATCAAAATCAAATTAAAATTTATTTATAAAGACAGCAAAGATCCATAATGTTAGTAATACCTCATAGCTAGTGTTAGTATGCAAAGAAAATTATTATTATATGAGTTTGAAGCACTTTGCTCAGAAGATGACCAAGCAAGGTACAATTTACTCACCTGCACACAGTGGAACGAATGTATGGGAGCGGTTGGACGTAGACATGTCCGAAAAAAAAGAGTAAAATTATGCCAAACTAATGATGCCATCTTATTCGATTACTTAATGCCTTCATAACTTGTGGTGATGAATTTCTTCATAACTCCCATATTTCGGGAGTAATTTGAGAAAATGTGAAATTTTACTATGAAAATGAGTGTATCGAGCTCTCTCCCTCCTGATTCCGGGCTTGTTTCAAGTAGCGGTCTCTAATATCATAATGCTAATACTAAGAGCTATATTTAATACTAAGACACATAGTGCGCCAAATGTGCACTTTCTGGGATAAAGAGTGATGTTTATTTTATAACACAATTTTTTTATTTTTTGTTTATTTTGTTGATTAAAACCGTTTTTCTAAAGGTTTACCTTATTACAATAACATTTCTGAGCAGCCAATTAGAGAAGATATAAGCTAATTAGGATATATAATTAGGGACTTAAGGTTTACATATAAAACTGATGCACTAATGATTACTGATAAGAACATTGCTATTATTTAATTACTAAATGGCTCTTAATACACTAATTTAGCATGCATCATTTACTAATTATCACAATAACTAATTACCTTGCAATATTTAACAAAGGATACCTGGGATACCTGGATTTTATATAAATAGGTCACTATTAGTAACTTTAAAATCAGTGTTGATTTACACCTCGTTGTATCCAAGCTAATCTCGCAATGTATTTTCCAAATTTTAATACAAATCTTGATATTCACGTTGCTTTATGCGCACGCGCACATAAAGATTTACGCGACTTTAACTATTTGTTCAGTGTTTTAAAAGATAACAGTTGTGTTCAGTTATGTGAAAGTGCTGAAACAAGTTTAAAAGACTGGTGTCGTCGATTTTGCTACCGCATTTATGCAAAATGGACACAGTCTGGAAGAAGCACAGATAAGTTTCGGAAGAAACATGAGATTTGGCTACAGGCTGCAATTCAATGGCCGGAATTACAGAATGAAAATATGGAACCTTCTACAGAAAATATAAGTGACGTCATCGAGCCCATAATTTCTCCTGCTAAATCTGATGCTTCAACTTGTACACATCCTAGTCCTCGTAAATCTTTTGAGGACCTTAGTAACCGGCAAAAAAGAAGACGCACTGAAGATAGTCTTTCATGCAGCAGTAGCAGCGCTGAAATTATGTTTTCGGCCGAAAGGGCGCTTCAAAAGGCAGGACAAAGCGATACAGCTTATGTTATGAAATACTTGACGGAGAATCCAGAAGAGGCCTCAAAAATCAAAGCCTTCATTGAAGGTAAATCAATTCAGGTACGGGAAATATCCCCTTTGAAGGCATTGGCTCTTTATGTATCGATGAACTTATCGAAATGGCGCTATAACACTCTTCGGGATTTCAACACTCAAGAAGGAGCTCTTCAATACCCGAGTTACTACATGTTGGTTAAAGAAAAAATTAAGTGCTATCCGGCCAAAGAAGATCTCACAGTTACAGAGAGCTCTGCAAAAATCAAATTACAAGCCTTGATGGATTTAACCTCAAGAAGACTTATTAGGTCGTTAGAAACCCCTGTTGATCCCAATCAACAGCTCGTATTGACCAGCAAATGGGGTTTTGACGGATCATCTAGCCAAAGCATTTATCATCAAAGGACGAGTGAAGATGAGCAAATCGATCTTGCTAGTAATTTTATGATTAGTCTTGTACCACTGCGGCTCGTCTCAAAAGGTGTAACAATTTGGGAAAACGAGCGACCATCGTCCACTTCATTTTGCCGGCCAATATTGTTTAAGTTTATAAAGGAAACCAAAGAAAATGTGCAGAGAGAGATGGCTGAAATCGAAGCAGAGATTGAAGCCTTAACTCCATCCACCATCACTGATGGAATTAGTGTCAAACACCAACTGCTGTTGACAATGATTGATGGTAAAATTCATTCCATTATATCCAATACAGCAGCTTCAGTGTGTGACATATGCAAGGCTTGTCCTAAAGAAATGAATAATTTAGAGTTAATCAAAGATAAACACGCAAACGAGGACATGTATAAATATAGCTTAAGCACCCTTCACGCTTGGATTCGCTCAATGGAATGCTTATTACACATTTCCTACAAATTAGACATAAAATCATGGCAAGTAAGGGGTGATATAGCAAAAAGGCAAGTTGATGACAGGAAGAAAAGAGTTCAAGAGGCTGTAAGAAGAGAAACGGGCTTACTTCTCGATGTTGTGAAACAAGGCAGTGGATCCACCAACAATGGCAACTCGGCAAGGAGATTTTTTGAAAACTACACTAAATCTGCTGAACTGACCGGAATAGATGCTATGCTTTTAAGAAAAATCTGTGTGATCTTGCAGTGTATTTCATCAGGAGAGAAGATCAACGTAACTAAATTCCGAGAGTTCTGCTTTGATACTGCTAAGCTTTACGTGGAGTTATACCCATGGTATTTTATGCCTTCTTCACTTCATAAAATTTTAATGCATGGGCCAGACATAGTTCAGAACATGTCAATTGTGCCCATTGGTTTTCTATCCGAAGAGGCATCTGAGGCTAGAAATAAAGATTTTAGAAAATATAGAGAGGGGCATTCTCGAAAGCATAGCAGTATCTCATGCAATGAAGATATTATGCACAATCTTTTACTGTCTTCTGATCCACTTGTTACAAGTATCCGTCCAAAAGGAAATAAGTTTGTAAAAAAATCTTCTTTTAAGGAATTTTATGAGCTTACGGATTCTGAGAAAAGTGATATCGAATTTGTTAACATAAATGATTTAGCGGACATCGATTCTGAATTTGAATTAATTGATGATGATGATGATGACGAAGATAATTAAATGATGTTATTGTTTTAAAATGTGTAACTTAGTAAATTAGAGCTTACATCTTAATTATTTATTGTACTTTTAATGAAACTAGGTAATTTATTATCAACTTACTTAAAAGTCATACTCTCATCAGTTCTTGTGAATATTTTTGTTAATATATATTTCTGTATATATATAATATATTTATAGACCTCTTAATAAGTCTGTCTGCGGTTTAAAGTAAATACAAATGGGGAAAAAACGTTTTTTTTTTTAAATTTTCATTTCCTTTTATCCCAGAAAGTGCACATTTGGCGCACTATGTGTCTTAGTATTAAATATAGCTCTTAGTAATAGCATTACGATATTAGAGACCGCTACTTGAAACAAGCCCGGAATCAGGAGGGAGAGAGCTCGATACACTCATTTTCATAGTAAAATTTCACATTTTCTCAAATTACTCCCGAAATATGGGAGTTATGAAGAAATTCATCACCACAATTTATGAAGGCATTAAGTAATCGAATAAGATGGCATCATTAGTTTGTCATAATTTTACTCTTATTTTTCGGACATGTCTACGTCCAACCGCTCCCATACATTCGTTCCACTGTGCTGCAGGGCTAACATGACAAGCGCGAGAACGCTCTCTTTCTCGATTTGTCGAAATTTGTCTACGATTCTGACGTCATCCGAATGCCTAACATGACCGCTAAGCGTGAGTAAACTCGAGAAAGGCACTTTGACAGTTCTTTATCTCGCGACGAGAAACCGATGTAGCAAATTATTAAAAACAAATCATTTTTATTTTAGCAACATCGGCTCATTCGATAAATTTTACGCATGGAATTAGTATGTACTATAATGATTTTACATCCACCTCTATTAATTTATGTTGTAATTTTTTGTGTAACCGATATTTTTATTAAAATTTAATATTTTTCTATGGCATGCCGAAATTAAAATACAAAATGACGGAAACGAAAATGAGTGAGCCATTTTTGTTAGGGGAAAAACCTGTGGGTTCGCGTCACCAATATGTTAACCGCGTCACCAACATACTAACCACGTCACCGACATGCTCAATGCGTCATGAATATGCTCAATGCATCACCAACACGCTAACCGAGTCACCGACATGCTAACAGAGTACCGGAAATGCTCAATGCGTCATCAATATGCTCAATGCGTCACCAACACGCTAACCGAGTCACCGACATGCTAACAGCGTGCCCTACCTGCTAGCAGCGTGCCCGACGTGCTGGCAGAGTCAACGACATGCTAACAGCGTCACCGAAATGCTAGCAGATTTACGAAATGCCAATCGACTTACGCCGTGATAACCGCGTAACCGACATTCTGAAAGCACTTGTTGACATGCAATTTGCGTCACCAACATGCACACCGCGTCACCGACATCCTAACCACGTCACCGACATGCAGACTGCGGCACCAACATGCTACCCAAGTCACCGACATGCTAATGTAACGTGTGCATCAGACTAGCGTCGCGGAGCGGCCTGTTTACGTACATGTATACGCATATATATACTTATATACGTTATTCCAAAGTTTTAAGTTTTCATTTCTGTCACCAGTCCCCATGAATGCCATATTTTTTTGTATTATAATTTTGTCTACTCTTCTCGTCGTCAAAATCGAGGACGAGTAAATGACAGCAGAATCGAAGATTATCTCGTGTTGAATTGTCAAAATACGAGATAACTTAGGTGCCATGTTAGGGTTTGTCGAGAAAATATCGAGTTTGACAGAACGAGTCGAGTATTTTGTATGGCAGCGCTGTCAGAAAACGAGAAAATTGACAGAAATAGACAAAAATTACTCACGCGAGAGTGAGTAATTGTCGCGTGTGTCATGTTAGCCCTGCAGGCCATCCTCTCCACAGAATGCCTCAAAATGGGATAATAGAAACTCTCTGACACTGTTTTCAGAATGCTGTTGCTACTGGCCCTTGTTCTAGTTACTAGCGATGCGATTTTTTTCGAATGATCGCATGAAAGCCGTCAGTTCGATTGTGTGCAAACATTTCCGACGCACTACAGAAACGGGGCAGTTTCAAGAGTTTTCTGAAAATATTATTATATTGGACGCGCAAGACATCCAGAGACCTTTTGGTGTAGCTGGTCCGTAGACCCTAAGGCAAAAATTACTGAGTGCATACTAGTTACTGTCGCGGGAAAGTCCGAAAGGGTTATTGAGGCCCCTGGCAACACAGGCAACGGAAGGAACACGGGTGGGTTTTAGTCAGTAAGAGTCCGACACATTCTCCCGCTCCGCCCAGAGCGGGAGAAGTTACTTGATAATTTCCCACCCAAAAAAAAAAAACGGTATACACTGATAGTTTTTTCGCGATTACGATGTTGGTCCCATGGAAAATATTGTTGAGTTTGATGGTCTGTACCACACCCTTAAATATTTCTGATACCCGCTGTATATTGTAGATTGCTTTACATACATTTAGGACACACCTAATTTATGTAAGCTGTAAGCCTGCATCAGGGTTAGGTAGGTACTACAAAACCCTAATCCTGTAGATAAACTCAATGACAATTAAAGGCCTTTATGGTATCGAACAAGTTCTTAGGAGCTTGGATGTAACAGGCTGGAAAGACGGCTAAAGTGGGCCGGTCTAGAAGAATTAATTCAAGTTCACGTCAAGAGGCCCGTGCAACAGCACTTTTGATAATAATGGTTGGAAAAAATAACTCCAAAACCCTTGCAAAACGGACAACGATAATAGTAATTAAGTATCTTACTTAACAAGACCAGACTAATAGAGCCTTTCTAATGAAATTTTAAGAACATAACGTCTGTCTACTGCCGAAATGTTGTATGCTTCGTAAAACATGAAATAATACTATGAAACACTGAAAGTTAAGTAGTTATCAACCGCTTGTTAGATGGTAATTATGAATGAGATAGTTAACTGATTTTGTTGAGTTTTTATAAAGTGGCTCTATGGTCACCGCAATTAGGCACAGAATGACACCCATAATCAAACTATGACTTTTTCATTGCTATAACTCACTAGTGAGTTATAGATTTTTTTTTTTAATTTTATTGGTTGAGTTGCTTTGTTCTTATAAAAGTTTTTATTCAAAAAGAAGATCGTGTTCAATAGAACAAATAAATTAGGAACCGGTACCGGCAGCGGAGGCACAGCCAATAAATTAATGTTCCTATTGCTTGCTCATTTCATGCAACTTCTTATTTAAATAGATAATTTTAACTCGTATGTGTTTAATAAATAAAACTTTCACTCAAATATAACTTTTGTTTTCTCTGTAATAAAAGAAAACTTTAAATTCCCCTTTTTTGTACGTGGCAAAATAGGCGCAAACCCTATGCGCGGAAAATTAAAAAAAAAACTCATCTCTTTAGTCTGTGGTCGATCGCAATGCGCGCGCATAGGAAAACTGATTAATTTGGCTAAATGCACAAACCTTGCGAAGCCAAAGAAAGAAAAAAAAAAACTGATTAATTTTTCCCGCCATAGCGAAACATTTTTCACAACTCGTTTTCACTTTTGAAATTATAGTTATTTATTCATTAAAATGTGTACAAGTACTAGTTACGAAGAAAATGATTTATGTTGTACACCGCCCGATATAAGATGTGAAGCCCTTAACGTTATGGAAAGTTTACTACCTGAAAACTCCAAGGAAGAATATCTATTAGCATACCAAAATTTCATAAAATGGCAAAACAGCAAGAATACGCAGTCTTTTTCAGAAAATGTGTTCATGGCGTACTTTAAAGAATTATCTTCTAAGTACAAACCTAGCTCTTTGTGGTGTTTATACTCAATTTTAAAAAGTACAGTCCGAACAAAGAATGGAGTGGACTTAAAAACATACTCTAATTTGTCAGCTTATCTAAAGAGACTATCCGATGGATTTAGAAGCAAGAAATCAAAGGTTTTATCGTCTGACGATATTAAAAAATTTATAAAAGATGCTCCAGATAACCAATATCTGGCTACTAAGGTTAGTTAAATTAATTTTAAATATCTACACGACTTCAGCCTGTGTTGTGTGTGGAACTTAATTATTGTTTCTTTTTTTTTTTCAGGTTGCTTTAATATTTGGTGTAACTGGTGCCTGTAGGATACAAGAATTAACAAATATAACCGTAAAAAACATAGAGAACCATGGCCAGATGCTTTTAGTGAAGATACCTATCACGAAAAATAAAATACCGAGGTCATTCACCATACACGGTCCATTCTATGAAATTGTTAAGAAGTATGAATATTTGCGGTCACCAAAAGCAAAAACTGACCGTTTCTTTCTAAATTACCATAATGGTAAATGTACCTGTCAGCCTATAGGTATAAACAAATTTGGATCTATGCCTAAAGAAATCGCTAAGTTTTTAGGTTTAGCAGATGCTGAGAGCTACACTGGACATAGTTTCAGAAGAACATCTGCTACATTGCTAGCTAATTCAGGAGCTGATATAATGACTTTGAAGCGTCATGGTGGGTGGCGATCTAGCAATGCAGCAGAATCATACGTAGAAGATTCCATACAAAACAAGAAGGAAATTTGTGCAAAAATCACAAAAAGAATTAAACTTGATTCTGAGGCGCTTCCTACTTCTCATATATACCTATTAGTCTATGTTCCTACTGACGAAACACCAAGTACATCCAATAATTGGATTTCACTTACCTACATGAATAATGAGCCATCTCAAATTACATTAGAACATGAAAATATTTCAATAAATAATCTATCTGATGAGACCGCTATGCCATAAAAAACAGTTAATTATAATTTTACTAACTGCACATTAACTAATTGTTTCTCTAAATAAACTTTTTACCTACTAAATAAAATGAGTTTTTTTTGTTATTTTATTCACAAGTGTGTTAAAAAACGTCGTATGATACACGTGTGTATTGATGATTACCGTCCTCGGCTTTCTTAAGACCCTCGCCCACGGCTCGGGTCTCAATGGCGCCTCAGCGGTAGTACCATAATGTACTATTACTTTGTCATGGCACAGTTTATCTGACTGTGTCTAGAGCATGAATGGGTATTCAGCTCAAAAGTATAGTGTTTACTAACTCAGCACTTGGTACAGCCTGATTCAAACTTAATGGCGGCTCGGAACATGAGGCGAGTCGCTGCGCAGTAACGAATTCATATGTCAGCGGGGGTGAGTTGTAGTGCGCAGCGAGTAGCGCACTTCAGAGCCGTCATTAAGTTTGACGGGTACTATACTCTAATTTGTTGAATGCACTAGGCATTCGAAATTGTTAGTACGAAAGCTGTAGTTATAATCGAATAGTCGAGGTTTCAATTCTAATGGCTCTATATAACAGCTTTGCAAAACCAATTCGAACATTACCACAGCGATAGCATTTCGGTTAGACTTTTTCGTCCTCCTAACCTTATCCCAATTTATTTGGGGTAAGCGCAGCATGTTCTCTTCTGTATTCACTGTCATCGCAGTCGTCAGTCCTTGTCTAGCAATTATGTGAAATTTTAAGAATTATTTAAAAATAATGTATTTTTTAGAACTTAATAATGAACGCAATGCCACGTATTAGTGATCTGTGTAACTAAAGCATGAGCTTAAGTTTGCATTACATAACTTCAAGCTGAGCTTTTTCTTCGCCTATATTGCAAGACCATTTCAATTCCAGATTCATCCTTTGAATGTGAATTAAATAGCAAAAATAAGTTGAATAAACGTGCGCTCGTGGCTTCGCCTCCGTTTGCGTTAAAACGGCCATCAATCTTCTGTCAATTTGGAATCTATCCAGAAGGCTGTTGGCAAATATTATGGCAAAACATTCCTAAGGATGCCGTAAGTGTAATTCGTACACGAATTTTGTATTTCTGACTCATAGACGTGATTCAGCGCTTTTAATCAAGTGATTTTAGTTTAATGTTCCTGCATATTTAAAGTTCATTTATGTGTCATTATGTTGTCTCGTAATGGTCTATTATAAGTTTTTGTATCGTAAGTAAAGAGCGAGTTACTTACTCACTGTTTGCTTACAATACAAAAACATCATATTACTGGTTATAAAAATAACAACGAAAACCGGAAATCCACCGCACTGCCTGCTGCATACCTTAATAAAAAGAAATTTGCAAGCACATAACATACTCGTAAGTGCCAAAGTTATATCATCGGTGATGAAACAAAAGCCTATTCGAAAATAAATAAAAAACAGGATATGTGACATTATTTCACGTAAAATGCATTAAAGTTCGTTGATAAATCACTTTCTCGTCTCTTGGATTTGAATAAAGAACTCGTGAATATTCTCGGAGCGTTTCGGATCGGGCCCGATGATTCTCGAGTGAAATGTAAGTCAACTCTAACAGAAATGTGCGAATGATATGTTCCGCCCGTTCTTGGGTTCATGGTGCGTAATATAAGGAGTTGCACATCGAATGATTTATTATAATTATATGTTACTGTACATTATGACTTTTATATTTTAGTTCGATAAGCTTTAAACTGACACTTGTGTGTTCCGAGACTTGTGTAATTAAATTAGCTATTAAAGTTACTGATATTTCAGCTCCATTTTAAGTAGGTCATTGAGGTAGATACAGGTGGCGCAATGTAAACTAAGTAGTAATTACAGTTTAATCAATTTGTAATTCATTCAAATGAATAACTCAATAGGGCAATAGGGCGTAATATATAACCTGACATGGGACTTAAACATAAACACCTCTGCCCTTCGGGATTACAGGTGTGATGGTATGTGTTTATGTAATATCTATAAATAAGATAGTTAGATAAAACAGTTATTCAGTGCACACAAAAGACATATCACAACACACAATAGCAAAATTAATTGATCTAGACACGCGGGTATTGTAGCCTTTTATTTTTTTTTTGAGGGTGGGAAATCATCAAATAACTTCTCCCGCTCTGGGCGGAGCGGGAGGGTGTGTCAGACTCTTACTGACTAAAACCCACCCGTATTCCTTCCTGTTGCCTGTGTTGCGGGGGCCTCGGTGACCCATAAGTACCTTCCCGCGACCCCGGCAGGCATCGGCCCTAGTGGACCCCTACATTTGTGCTGACATCTCTTTGAGGCCCGGCTGTCGACCCGGGCTTGGTCCTTGCCGGACGGTGAGCTACCCATTGCTCACCGTCCGCAAGCCCGCGACTACGGTGGCCGGAAATCCGCCCGGGATGCTCGACGCCCAGGGCGTCTCCTGCGGCGGCTAGGGGCGAGAAGGCGCGAAACATGCATTTCCCTCAACCGTCCCGCCTCCTCCTTCGCGAGCATTACTGCTTCGCAGAAGGAGGTGACGGCTGCCCATGCCCTCTCGCTCCGTACCATGGCCTGAACCAGGGCCGGACGCGAGAGATCTCTGCCGCCGATCGCCGGTTATTGTAGCCTAAGGTCTGACTTGGCTAGTTTTCATATACGATTTATATTTATATTGCCTTCGCAAGTTCTAAACCTGTTACTTGTCGGTTCTTATTTTAATATTCCGAAAATTTGGCTAGCTGGTAGAAACTAGCCATCGAACATAATAATTCGTATATGAGAACTAGCCAAGTCAGACCTTAGGCTACAATATATTATCCTAAGTTATACGAAGAAATGATATTTTATGTTGTTATAAATAAATTTCAGGACTGACCATTGAACTTGGCACCCATTTAGATCTCACTTTGTTGAAGTCAACAACCAAGGCATATATCATAATATTGAACTTGGCTCTCATTTCACATTTATGTTTTTGATGGGATAACAAATTACAGGAATACACAAAAACAAGGTGCCAATATACAACAAAAAAACATATTTAAAGAAATAGAATGACACTATGACTTAAATCAAATCAATTATCGAATATACTAGGTGCGGTGTTCGTCTCAAGGTTGCACCAAAAGGGAGTCCAGCTCAGCATGTGTCATACCAGATGCTGATATTCTGCTAGATCCCTATAGTGACATACGGATGTCGAGCAGACGAGATAAATCTATAGATACTGATGATGTATTTACATATACCACAGATCACTTCCTTCCAGATCAAAATAAACCTTCTATAGAATCGTTGAGCACCATAGTCCCTGAAAAGAAAACTAGGTTTTGCAAATCATGATTGGGTGATGGAACATGATGATTACGGGAAGAATGTATGGCAAGCCTTTGCCCTGCAGTTGAACATTGTAGGCTAAAAAACAAACATAGACTACAAAATAGGCAGTAGACAGCAGGCAAGCAGACAGAAGTCATTTCGAAATTCGAAACATAAATATATATGAGAATTAAAACTTACAGTTTCATAATTAATATTTAATACAAACATATGAACCGTGCCATTTATCAATATACTAATAAATACATGTTTCGACTAATATGATGAAAGTGGTTCTGTAATATTTTGCAATTGCATTGCATAAATATTAAGATTTTGATGTTGCAGATGTTCGCAGGTGGCAGTAATCATCGGCCGGTCTGTCAGCTGTTAGAACCACATTATTTAGATTATATTTTATTCTGGTCACCTAGTGACTATGTTCTAATGATAAAAAACTCGTATTTGTTATATAAATATCGTCCTCACGTGTTGAGAAACGTGCGTATGACATACATAATAAATTCACGTCAAATCTGCAAGGCCAAAATCTAGTGGGATTTCTGGAGAATTACGTACCCATTATGATTTAAAGTGAGAGGCACCTAAATCCCTGAATCTGTAAACAAATGCTAGAGAACATTAAGTGCTCCAGAAACCATCAGAGCATTTTATTCAATATTCCCTCTATGAAACTGATACCTACTGAATAAAAGCCCTTCAAGGCTCCCACAGACAGGTGCGACGCGACACTAGTAGCACAATTTCTATGAAAACATAATGGAAAATGTCGCGCTGTGCGTCGCGCTGCCTGTCGCGCCCGCGACATCGCGCCAGTCTGCACGAGCCTTCACCTCTTGTCGTGGTGTATGTAACACTCATTAACACCTGCACTATGAAAGACCTTTCTTTTTAGAGGCCAATATTAGCATAGGCGCTGTCGACGTGGCTGAATTATTTTCTAAGCTCTTGCAATTTGAAATCATCGATAAGACGAAGCAGAAACATTGAAAACTGAATACAACTGTATCTCTCTGTATACTTAGCGATTATATCTTTGGCTGCCAACATGACGCACGAACTCGGAAACACACACGTTTTCAAAGAAATCAACGGCAAACAAGAAACCGATGCACCCATCAAAAGCGGGACATTCAGTGATTTTCCCTCAAATTGAATAATCAGAGTCGTTTCAAATTCCAACAAGTTGTTACAAGATAGGTTTGTTATGCAACCCGTTCTCCCATTGTATTGGGAGCCATACCTACAGATGAACATTAGTATTCTGTGAAGCCGCGACAAGCGATAGTATCTCACCCACGGATACTCGACGAAAGTATTGGAGACGAAAGTGTAGCTTTTATTTTATAGTCCACGATACGTGAACGAGACGATTTGGAGCAAGGCGAATACAAATCTATGAATATAGCACCTTTAATGCCAATCTATGAAAATGTTGTCAGAACGATAACTCAAATAAAACTTAGCACTCACTCATTAATTAATCAAACTAAAGCACTCTTCATCGTGAGGAAACCGGCATGTCCTAGAACCAAATTCGAAGACATGTGAAATCTAACCACCTCGCACTGGGCCCACGTGGTAGATTACGGCCAGCTCCCTCTCACAGAGAGGAGGCTTAGGCCTGTATATAATAATATTATAAGTGTGATAATTTGTATGTTTGTGATATTGGTTACTCAATCACGCATATCGGCTAAATGGATTTGGATGAACTTTGACACACAGATAGTTTATAAGCTGAATTAACACATGTCGATGTGATGCCGGGGTTGTAGTGAGCAGTGGTGGCCCAGTGGTAACGCCCGCGACTTACGAGTTGCACGTCGTAGGTTCGAACCCAGACAGGCGCTTTACTTTGTGTAAATTATTTGCATCACGGCTGCTCTGAAAAACGGTGAAGGGAAACATCGTGAGGAAACCGGCATGTCCTAGAACCAAAAATTCGAAGACATGTAACATCTACCAACTCGCACTGGGCCCGCGTGGTGGATTACGGCCCATTCCCTCTCACCTAGAGGCGGCTTATGTCCCAGCAGTGGGTGCATTATAGGCTGATTATGCCTACTACGTTCTTGTGGGATAAGTTCCGGTCCCCACGCGGCGAAGCCGCGGGAAAAAGCTAGTGTATTTATAAAACCTACCACCTAAGCTCACATCGTGGTATGCAATAAATATATAGAGTATTTAACTCACGCAACCTGTAGAAAACCTATTTGCTTTCCTAATTGCTTTACTTTGGTGTTAAAAAAATTACATTCCAGAACTTTTACCATGAGTGATATGTACCACCGCCCCGTAGATAATAGGCGAAGACGAACTACGCCAGCACTAATATGTGACGCAAACATTACATGGTTTTTCTTTTCTCATGGCCAAAAAAGCCAATCACATGCTATGACTAAACTAAGTAACTACTAAGTAACTACGAAGTAACTTCTAAGTAACTACTAAGTAATGACTCAGTAACTACTAAGTAACTATTAAGTAACTATTAAGTAACTATTAAGTAACTACTAAGTAACTACTAAGTAACTACTAAACTAAGAGATAATCAACTATGACTAAACAAAGCTTCGTAAGTTTCCATCCCACAGAAATACACACTGCAGACTGCATTTAAAAAACAGTAAGGAAGGCTTTGATCCAAGACAAACGCAGTTTTGTACCAAAGCTAACACTAACGCTGAGCAAACGCTCGGTATTACGAGTATGACAAGGTAGTCTGTTCTCTTATGTACTATAATTACTAGTTCCGCACACACTTGTAATGCTTAAATTACAAGATAAAAATATAAACTGGTTATGAGTGTTCACATAAACAAAAATAAAGCGTCTTATTGTTTTTTTTATTGCTTTTTCCGTAGAACTACTAAATTATTATGATGTTGCTCTGCAATATTGTGGTAGTAGAATAAGAAGGCCTAATGGCATGCAAGAAATGAAGCGCGGGTGGAACAAACTGAATGGAGTTTAGGATTCCTTAAAAAATGAAAGAAGGAAGCGTGGGATTACAAGAAATCTAACAAATTGAAGGAGTCTCTTGACTAGAAGTGGGACAAAACAGAGCAACAAAAACAATCTAGAATAAAAGTCGTAGTTGCTAAACAATAGTTGCCCGCAAATAATTGTAAAAGGTCACCGACCGTTTGACTGAACTCGAACGTGAGTGGTGTCCTCGTAATTTAACATTTCTTTTACATAATACGTGCAATGTTAGAGCATACTCAGGCGCAGACGTGGCGACATTTGTGATGATGATACGTACAATACCGTATTTTACCGTTCATGTCTTGTGGTTTGTAGCTAAAAATAATCGCCATAGATAAGATGATAGACAAGTCATTGAATACTTGAATAAGCTACTCAGTGACGCATAGTAAAGTTAATGTTAGATCATAGATTTTAAACCTGTAGCTAAATTTCGTATTTTTTTAGTGTAGAGAAAAGAATTGAATAATTTTTTTTTATGTTTTTATTTTTTCAGTTAAAATAAGGCAAAAAATATCATGGATCTGAATTTTTTGGGAAGCGATCCCGAACCACCACGTGGTTACAAAACGTTCGAAAAAAATGCATTAATCCTCTACCACTTTTAAGACATAAAACTTGACACTTTTTAAAACCATATCAAATAGCAATCAGAAAACAAGTATGAAATAATTTTTCTATCCAAACATCGCCGTTCTAAGAGCAGCTCTTGAAATACCAAGCAATTCACACTTGCCTCAAGCGAAACTGACCTGATTACATAAATGAACCTTGACTTATATTAAATACGTGCGCTTATAAATTAATCTAATGACGCTTATGCATTCCTCAAGCACGAGCAGTATTAAATTCTATACTAAATTGATCTCAAATACCTTAAGAAAGTTTGGAAAGGAGAGAAGAAAAATCAGAACATCTCGTTCAGACCATTTCAATATAACCTCAAGAAGGTCTAGATCCGTACCTGACCGCTCATAACCTAAATGGCAAAAGAAATAAAAAAACGTTCTAATTTTAAAAAGCCAAAAGTTAAAACGGTAACCTAGCGACTGGGTTACGTCGTTCACATTCGTCACCCTTTACAAAAATAAGACAAAGATTGTGTGTCGATTTCACGCCCTCCATGGGGTATATTGTTCTTTGGCTACGTGGAGTTGAAACAAAGCGTTCGGGTGCTTCTTCGAATCCGATGTTTGGCGAGAAAGCTTTGCAGACGGCATGCTAAAAAGGCTTTTACGCAACGCGTACCCGTGCCGACAGTTGCGTCATTTGAAGAGGGGAGCATCGCAGATTAATGTCAACAGGCAGACTCGACATGTTGTTTTGAGGTTCTTCTCATAATATTTTGTTTGTTTGGTTAGCATTCAAGTGCACGAATAGGTACCTATTTGAATAAAAATAAAAATGCTGTTCAATCAGAACAAGTGGGATATTATTTGATTTAGTAAGTCTTTTCCGAATGGTCACTGAAAATGTGTAAAAACTGAGAGTCTGAATACATTTTCAGAATTGACATAGATTTGATTATCTTTCCATATAACTTTTGGAATAAGTATAATTATAAAATGCAGCGTGTGTATGATTAGAAAATAATATATTTACAGCATGCGATTATTTTACACACAAAACAAATTCATAACTTTATTTATTGATTAAACGAGCATCAATGAATAATGCTATGAATTTGTTTTGTTTGTAAAATAAAGTTTTGTTTTCTTTTAACCCTAGAAGCCCAATCATATTTTGCTAGCTATAAAGCGCCTGTTATTCTATATTTTACATTAGGTCTATTATGTTTATCATATTTAGTTAACAACCAATGCAATACAAAAGTGAAGTTTAAAAAAATATTTACATAAGCATACGAAAATTGGCACAAAACTTTAGACCCTCTTGGTTTTACTCATAAATGTAAAAAAAAAATTAATTAAAACTTTTTATTATGACGATAAATTAATAAACATTTAACAATTATAAAAACATCAAATATTTACATTTAATAAACAGTTTTAATACATATAAAAATTTATATGTATTAAAACTGTTTATTAAATGTGTCTACCTCGTATGGCTTTATCGTCCATATTGGTCAATTCATTAGATGGGCCTGGGCTTGAAGAATCTTCTGGCTAGCTGGTTGGTTTGTGAATTCACCGTGATCTTCTTCCACATCAATTCTGACTTCACCTTAAGTCACACAATCTTGCTCTTCTGAGTCTGTATCCGCGAGAGGACAGTCATCATCATTTACCAAAATTGATGATATGTCTTCCAAAAAGGTAGTATATTATTTTTCCAAAGATTATCTTAACTTTGTAACTTTTTTTGCACCTATTTAATCTTTGACAATAATTTTCAAGTTGGCAACAGAGATGAATTTGTTTCGTGGTATTTAGGTTCGGCATGACATTTGTAATGGCGTTTCTGATGCTGTAATATTAGCCTTCTTCCGCTCAGTGTGAACAAATAGTGTTTGTTCATCAGTCATAAACTCTCAGAGGTTATATCATTTGTCTTAGTGCATACAAAATGTCAGAGGTAAAAGTTTTAATTTGTATTCACGATAGCTTGCTGGCTTTTGCAATAGATCGTTATATTGGCAAGGCAACAATGTTCTGCCTCGTTGGTCTAGAAGCTGAAAGCGCAACTGCTGAGCATGAGGTCCTGGGTTCGATTCCTGAGTCTCGCAAAGTGTTATTGGGTTTTTCCATCTAGAATTTCTCAGTAGCAGCCCGAAGTCTGGATATATGCCCGGGCGGATGATAGCAATAGGCTCGCCACGTATTACATGGGACTTATACAAAGCAGGCGAAATGTGGGTGTTCTCTAAGCGTGTTGCAATAATGTTTTAGACTTTGTAATCGTTGTTTTGGAAGATATGATTAATGGTGATATAGTGGTAACTGCTCCTCTCTGTGAGAAGAAGTGGGCTGTAATCCAGGGCCCGGGCCTAGAGAGGAGTGGTTCACTTCACATCGTCACGGGTCTTCCAATGCCAAATGTGGTGCTGATGATTAAGGCAAGAACCAAGAAACAAAAAGCTTAGACTTAGGTTGATAAATATTATATATATATTAATATTTTGTGGATTGATATCTTTATATGTGGATTAACTTTAAAAAGTTACGTCTGGCAGTTTTTCCATACTAAAACGTTCAGACATAAATTTAATTCCAGGGATAAAAGATATCAGTCTGGCATTGGTAGAATCAGGCCTAAATATTCAAGATACACTTGTTTTCATTTATTGTAATTTTACTACAGCAAAACAATTTCAATGCAAGTGACGTGTTACTTATACAAGTTTTTGTAGAGCTTTTCAAACCTCACAGTGCCAAGGATACTTGCATATACTAAGCCTAAATGACCAACACATGTCAAAACATTAATTAAGCATGCAGATCCCATCAAATACCATCTAATTATCATAGTACAGATATGTAATCCGCACGTACAGTTATGGAATGCAATCTCGAGTCGAGACTCTACATCTCTCAACTCGACATCTCGCGTGCTAAGTCAAGTCATGAGTCGAGCTCATACGTGTTTTTTTTTATAAAAAGTGCTTAATAAAAAGCTTAATAAAAATGAAAACTACACCTACTTAGGGCATTAGTGTTATATTTTGTAAATAAAACGTTTATTAAAGTAATAATCATCTACACTACGCATGCATACACAACGCAACGAAACTGCACACACGCATCACGCACACTTTAAATCCATTATTTAATATTTTGAAAATGGTTTCTCAAGAAGCATTCAGAGCAAAGTCGCACGCAAAACCAGTAAGGTCGAGATTTCGAACGAGATTTTAAGAACGAGATTGTCTTCCCACGGTATATTGTAAAACATTTTAAAAGAATAACGGTGGACTTTCTTGCCTAGAATCAAATCTATTTTTTTGAAAATTTTGACGGTCAAAAGTACCTTTTATGTGCCTTTTTGGAAATAAATAATTTGACTTTGACTTTGACGGGATTGAATGTCGACAGATTTTTTTTTCGAGATAGCATTTGCTACGTACAGGCAATGAAATGTATCGTTTAGTGGATATCCCGAGACCACGCAAGTTCGCCGCGTTATAGCCATTTCATTCAACTGATAAATAATTACGGTTGTGATTTAAATATACGGACAAATTAAGATGGTACCTAGTCAGTCTTTTTTCCTGACTGTACTTATAGTTTACTAGTACTTAGACTGTACGTTAGAATCTTAATTCTTAAACCAGTTCGTGATAGGCGCTGGTCAGGCTTCCTGATGACGTCACACGACATCAAGGCCGCCAACATTGCCCAGATTAATTTTAGTGTTGCCATATTGCGCATACCGATGGATACTAGACGAAACTTGCAAGGATTTAGTGCAATAACTACAAGTTCTTGTTGGATACAATTTAAAGTTATTAAAGCTTAAAGTTTTGATAAAGATGTTAATTTTATTTATTTTATCTGATATTGCCGTGTTTTCTATTTCTATTTACAAAGATTATGAAAATGGTCTTATTTTAATCAAACTTCTATCACCTTGACACCATACAGACTACAATTTCGACAGAAATAAAGCTTTTTAGCTGTAAATATATTATTATTTTTAAAGTTGTCAGTGGCTTTTTGCTTTTTTTTTTTAAGTCTGTACTCAGCCTGTGACTCTCAAGAAGTACTTTTATGAGTAAAAACTACTTAGAACTTCTTGTTATTTACAAAAATAATGATCACACTGAAGGTTAAGTACCTTAATACAATTTTATTTTGAATGTACGAAGGATTGCGGATATCCTACTTGCATCATCTTTAAATTTATTTATATATACCTTATTGTACACTACAAAAATACATAAAAAATAAATAATATACAAAATCAAAAACCCGACTGCAAAAAAAGACAATTTTAAAAGTAATGCACTAAAAAGACTGAAACAAGATTGAGAATAGAAAACCAAATAAACTCTACTTTGGTTTAACAGACTTTATTATGAGCTGAAAGCCTAAGTTAAATATATTTTTGTAAACCCCTTTTAATTTCCTTTATTTTGATACCCTACTCGATAGGTTTGGTTAATTTTTATTTTACTAACGTATTACTATTTAGCGCGCCATTTTGTTTTTTTTTTGACGAATATAACGATACCTTAACTGTCGATATCGATCTTGCCGTTTGGCAGATATGAGGTAATAACAAAACTTACAAACAAATATACACTTGCAAGATACGCGTGAAAAACATAACTCATCCTTGGCAAGCGGGTAAAAATAAATCAGACACTACAAAATATACAATGGGCGGCCTTATCGCTTTCTGCGATCTCTTCCAGGCAACCATAGAATGGACAGTGATTTGCCTGAACATAAAGTGGGGCTGTCAAATAATAAGCATACAATATACTAGAATAGATACACAGATATATACCAATCCTAAAAGTCTTTTTGTCACAATATTTGCAAATGAGTCGGTATTGTGTTTTTCAGAATGACTTCGTATGCCATTACGTTACTACCTGAGTAGACCAAATCTAAAACTTCGGAAATGAAAACCACCAAAGGACCACTACCATTACAAATAAGTAGGGTTTGGGAAGTGACAACATTCTCAAAGTCCCGGGAAGCCCCGGCTTCGAGACTTCTCAGGGTAAAATTAGAATCGAGTTAATTTTGGGCCAGATGTATCAATAAAAATAAGCAATTTGTTTATGATTTTTGTATCGAACAAGGGGAACGCTGTCTAGTTTTCAACAGATGTCGGTTGTAAACTAGTTCCAAACTTTCAGTACGTTTTCGGGTTGTTTCAAACAACTGGAACTCCTTTTTAGGGTTCAGTAACTCAAAAAAAAACCGGACAAGTGCGAGTCTGACTCGCCCACCGAGGCTTCCGTTAGAAATAGTTCAGGAATCGAGCCCCCGGTTCATTCCAAACTTTTCCCGAAATTCAGTTTCCAAAACATATAATTATTTACATTATTGTTATAATAACAGTTCATACCTAAATTAGTGAGGTAAGTAAATATCAAATTTAATCCAGATTTGTAGGTGGTGCCTAAAAAATGAACATTGTACATCAAAGTTGGAAAAAACATTGTCTATAATAGTGTTCGTTTTTGTAGTGCTAGTGCTTATCAAGGGTTTTTTTTGGGTGGGAACTTATCAAATAACTTCGCCCGCTCTGGGCGGAGCGGGAGGGCGTTTCAGACTCTTACTGACTAAAACCCACCCATATTCCTTCCTTTGTTGCCTGTGTTGCCAGGGGCCTCAGTGACCCTTTAGTACCTTCCCGCGACCCCGGCAGGCATCGGCCCTAGTGGAACCTTACATTTGTGCTGACGACATCTCTTTGAGGCGCGCGTGGAATACAACGCGCCGTCGACCCGAGCCTGATCCCTACCGGACGGTGAGCTACCCATTGCTCACCGTCCGCAAGCCCACGCCTACGGTGGCCGGAAATCCGCCCGGGATTCCCGACGTGGGCGTCTCCTGCGGCGGCTAGGGGCGAGAGGGCGCAAAATTTGCCTTTCCCTCAACCGTCCCGCCTCTTCCTTCGCGAGCATTACTGCTTCGCAGAAGGAGGTGACAGCGGCACCGTCCGCAAGCCCGCGCCTACGGTAGCCGGAAATCCGCCCGGGATTCCCGACACCCAGGTCGTCTCCTGCGGCGGCTAGGGACGAGAGGGCGCGAAATTGCCTTTCCTTCAACCATCCCGCCTCCTTCTTTGCGAGCATAACTGCTTCGCAAAAGGAGATGACGGCTGCCCATGCCCTCGAAAGGCTTAGAGCTGAGGTACAATTATGGACCCTGTAGGGCACAGCAAAAAATTTAAATTAATAAAATATTTCTTAAAATAAAAATAAAATTAGGAAAGAAATTAACATTAAATTAATATTAGATAGAATTTAATTTTTTGGAGCTACAAGGTACTGTAGACTTGAGTATTTTGTTTTAATTTCAACTCGATGCCACTATGCGTTCCCGAGATAAAGGGTCTTGAGAGGTAGATGGACAGACCAGACGGACAACAAAGTGATCCTATATGGGTTCTGTTTTTTACTTTTGAGATACGGAACCTTTATAGGATCACTTCGTTGTCCGTCTGTCTGTCTGTCAAGACCCTTTTTCTGAGGAACGCGTGGATGTATCAAGTTGAAATTAACAACAAATAGACGGAAATCTACGGTCTCATGGAGGTCCGAAGCAATCAAGTGTTGTCTTCGACAACGCAATAAAAACGTACGGCCATTTATGCGACATATCTTGTTGCTCGCAATTAAGAAAACCTATACCGTCTTATTACAAAACAAGGATTATCTTCAGACCAGGTTTAAACTATTGAGCCATTTTTGAATTTCGAACTTTATTCCGTCTACGTTAAAGTTCTTAATGCAAAACTGTCAAATTAGTACCGGACTAAGTAGTCAGTTTTGTATAAAGAACTGTATTTCAACCATAGTAACGTACTTATTATAAAAACTGGCTCGATGGATTAAACCATGTCTAAAAATAAATTCTTGTTTTATAATAACGCCGATAAGGTTCTTTCAGTTGACCTAGAAACATGAAATTTGGCAAGAAACACAAGCAAGTAGCAAGTTCTATCACATAATATTTTTTTTTTTTGCTATTACGAACTTACATTTATAGTTGGAGAATGGACCGTGGCGTATATCGATGTACGAGAACATGTTTTCAACTACAATGCTAGGTTAGTTTTGGGATAATTTCATCCCAACTACGGAACTCTTCATTGTACGTGGTCCGACACGCACCTGGCGTTTTTTTTTTTTATTTTGACGATTAATGTAAAAAAAAAACTGGCAAAGTGCGTGTCGGACCACGTACAATGAAGAACTCATCGGGTTTGATGTGTACTATTGCGAGAGCTACTGGTACTAACTAAGTTTGGCGTCCATTATTTCCAAATCTGGCGTTTGGATACGAAGGATATATAAAGTCTGCAATACAGTTCTTACGCCAAAGCAATATTGACGTGATTAGAAGGCCACCACCAACCAGGGAAGCTATTCCTGGTTGGTGGTGGTTAAAAAAACTGCAGTTTTACTCAAATACGAAGTAAAATCATCTGTATTTTGGGACTGTAAGCTGCCAGTGTCTCGAGTCTCGAACTGATAGTCTCGGGACCCGAGACAACTGAATTTACAAAAAATCCGGAATTTACAAACGTCCCGGGACTCCAACCCTAATTTCAGACTACTACTGCAGGGCAAAGGCTTCTTCTCAGAGAGACACGTGCATTGATCTCTCTTCATCCACTCTTGTTCAAGGTGGACTGGCGATTTCAGACTCACCTATATTCATTATGAGTCCACATTTCCTTGCGATGTTTTCCTTTAACGATGTCAGTGATGTCTGAGATAAACTTAGAAAAGATAAGTGACATACCTATAAAAATTAAAATATGGTCAGTAGTTGTGTCGTAAATTCACTTTTTATTTAATTCCGATGACGCGATAATAGTACCTAACCAATAACCTGGCACACGTGTGTTGTCAGAAAGTGTCCGTGGGTGTTCGCGGCATTGTTCAACAACAATGGCGGCGGCGGCGTCTGCGCTGCGCCTGCGCAATATCACAGATAATGCGAATGTAATGTATGCAGGAGTTGCATCCGATACTCAAGGATTCTTAGTCATCAGGCCGATAAAGGTGTTTTGGTAGGTGTACGAATAAGTGTTAGGTAATGGATGTTACGTAATTTTATATTTAGTAAATGACGGTGACTGTAATGCAGATGCAGAGTTGTAGGTACCTAGGAGCCGTCTACAGGACCTTCTCCATATCAAATAGTAACGACCTCAGAGTATGAATAAGAACCTTAATGTTTGTAATTAATATCTGAAAACGAATATGATGTAGCAGACTCAGCAGTAAACTCTCCCAATAACCGCTTAAAAGTATTGAAAGAATCTCCTGTACTTAGCAAGAATTTATGTACAGATTCAACGATTTTCCTATCGATAAGAATTCAAATAAGTTTTGTTTTTTTTGTATGGCATCTCGTAGTTGACCTTGAGAGGTCATGACTACTTAACCGGACTATCCTGTGGCTGTCTTAAGCGGACTCAAAGCCTCCAGCCAGGGGCGAATTTCTTTCATTTCTAAGCGACTGCACGCTAAGGGGTACGAACCTTGGTTTAGGGCGTCGCTGGGGGAGGACAGCAAGATGGGACAGGCTGGATTATAACTGGATAATTATTATTATCTGGGGAGCTACGGCGCGGGCTGGCACTTCGTCGAGCAAGGGTCGGAGGGGACAATTACGTCGCGGTCTTCGCGAAGGACCTCGGCGGCGAGGTTGGAAGGTCGGTCTATGATTCAAGTAAGTAAACATCACATGTAGGTATTTATTACTTCTAGGAGTAGTAAGGAGAGGAGGGAGGTGTTTGGGAGTAAGGTTGCCACATCGCTTTTAGCTATAAGACCGTCCATTGTGTCACCCTTTGTAAAATTTCTACATTTATATCTTGTATTCATATGGTGTACTATCGTGGGTGTGCATACCGGACCACCGTCAAGACTATTCCTGTTTGCAGCGCTCGGCCGCAAATAGTAACGCTTATCATTTATCAACCAATAGCATCGCCGCATCAGATTTTTGCTAAACCCTTTGTTTTTTGTAAATGAAAAAAAAACCATAGAAAGTCGTCCTCGGCTTATTTGTAATTATTTTATTTAGAAATTGTTTTTGTTTCTCTTTTTACTATGGGCGCGTTTTTTTATTGTACATCGTCCTCACATTTAGTTATAATTTCAACATTATTTTTGTACTAATCTTTATGTATCAATTTAATTTAAAAGAGTGTCCATGGAGTTTCTTGCCCGTTCTTCTCCATAGGTACCTACTACGCTTTGGAATGGGCAACTAGCTTCATATTTCTAACTGACCGACTCCTTGACAATTCAAAAGTGCCTGTAAATGGTTTAATTGAAATAAATGCTTTGAGTTTGAGTTTGAGTTTGAGTTTGAAAGAACGGGTAAGGTATAGTCAAACAACTGTGATCATTGTAACAGAGACTGAGAAATGTATTTAAACAAAATTAATTAATTTTATTGGTCGACGCAAAAAGGGGCGGTAAACATGAGCGGCGGTCATCGTGAGCACAGGATTTTGTTTTCAAAGTGGGCCGATATGTACACCCGCGATACTACATAATAAATAGTATCTATTCTATTATATTCTATTTCCTTGTCTCTCAGTTGATAGTGATGGTGTACCTACAGAATTCCAATGATATTAGAATGTTTTGTTTCTTGTTTCATAAATCTTTTCAGAAAAGATAGAGAGCAATTTTTTCTAAAGACATTTCTAAAAGAAAGCTCTTCAGAGAGAAACCAACGGACAGTTAATTTTTAACTGTTCGTTTCGTGGACATCCTTTAAATCATTCTAATTTATTTGTGGTCGACGCAAGTATTATCTTCTATACTTCTCTACTAGTCGTCATCTCGGTAGTCACCCTCTTTCTAGCCATGTCATCTTTCACATCGTGGTAGGAAATAAATGGAGTTAGAGAACGCGCAATTACCAATATTGGCTACTTGACACAACAAGTTGCAATTAACCGCATTGCTACTATCTATCTGATGACACATTATATTGTGTAACGTGCTGCGAGATATACTTAGCACGTTTAAGTTCATGCAGCAGAAAGTGCTGACAAAAGTTACAGCTTCATATTTTGTGTATAACTTTTGGGGAAGAAATTCATAGTTTGTTACTAGCTTTAAATGATGAATCCCAACTAATATATAAATGTGAAAGTGAGTTTGTTTGTAACACCTCTCACTTTGAAACGGCAAAACGGATTTGGATGAAATTTGGCTCATGGGTAGACCATGACCTGTGTTGTAACAATTTTTATCCCGATATTCCCACGGGTTACAGAGTTATACGGGTGAAACCTCGGGGCGCAGATAGTTGCCAATAATTCGAAATGAGGTGATTCTGGTGAGAACCAGCGTAGTCATAGGTAACAGAATAAGCAAGTTGAAGTGGCAATGGGCAGATCTGTAGAAAGAACCAATGACCGTTGGAGCAGACGTGTTTTGTGGTAACCATGAATTAATTGGAAATCATAGGACGACTTACTGACAGTAGTCTGAGGTCCTCTGAGGTAGAGCGACGAAATTAGCAGGTTGCCTGGTAGCAACTGGATGAGACCTTGCTATTGAAGAGGCCTTATTCTAATACGTCCTGTGTGTTTATGACGATGAGATACTGTAGAGGTTTTGTCCGGTTGGTCTTGATAACCGACCTCCGCATATGTAAGTTGATGGCATGCAAAATACACCATTTAATATGAAGTTTAGAAAAAAGAGTGTGTCATGATAAAAGAGTGTGTCATGATAAAAAGAGTGTGTCATGATAAAAAAAGTGTGTCATGATAAAAAATAAGTAGAATGTTTAATAGTTATAATTACGAGATTAATATAAAATACACCTTTCATTCATTAGTTCTCGGCAAAACATATAAGTGCGCTGAAGTAAGTTTTATCATCACGAATAAATTACCTATAATCTGGGGATGGAACTGTGTTAAAATATCCATCATATTTTGTTTGGTAAAAATTAAAAAAAAAACAGTTTTACACAATAATTACTGTAAGCAAATTGAAAGAAGACCGCTACAAGAAAATCAATTACAGTTATTTTAATAGAATACGGTTACTAAATAACTCCAAGTTATGTCTAGACATCGCAAAGAAATCTGTGTCACGCCGATGTCAACGCTCCTGCGCATGTAGTGAATATTGAGTAGTAACGCGCATGCGTGCACTCACTAGGGCCACCATGGTTTTTTCTGAATTTCTCGGAGACAAATCTATTCATATTCTTATTTTTTTTATTTGCATTCCACAAGTTAAAACAAGATGTTAACATAAGGCTTAGAGCTAAGAGCCGTTGTAGACGACCCTGTCAGGGCACAGATAAAAATATTTATAGATACATAGCTATTATTAAAAATTAAAATAAAATTATACATGAAAATTGAATAATTACAGTCGCATAAAAAGTCAATAACATAAATAATTCTATTATTCGTAGGTACGTAGCTATTTTCTTAAAATACTATTATTACGTTTAGATAAAGCTATATTTACTTAGGTAACATTATAACAAATACTTATTTAAAGAGAGATCATATATATTTAGGGCTACAAATTATTAATAAAGACATAAGATTTACGTGAATGACAATTTGAAACAATTTATAGATTCAGTATACTACATAACATGACTAGTAAATAAATACAATGCTACCCATTTTATTTATTTAGCAGTCATGTTATTTTTAATTAAATAATCTTCTTACACATTTTGTATATTATGTATTTAATAATGTATTTATTGTAATTATAGTCTTTCATTCAAGTATTCGTTCAGATTATAATGGCTTTTGTTTAATATAAATAGTTTTAACAAAGATGTTGTATTTATTTATATTTCTTATTTCTTCCTGTAACTTATTATATATTTTTATCGACATGACATAGGATGCTTGAGGAGTGCATTTTTAATCTACTTAGAATCGCGATTAGATAAGACAACCAAGTGATTTGATGGTGAAAACAAGGACGTTAAGTTGGATTCTTTTTGGTAAAACTAAAATAGAAGAGGACTTATTTTTATGTTGTTTTTGGAAATTCTTTACATTATTAGGTTATAATGCCCAAATCATAGCTCCACATGTTACAGTCAGGGAAATTAATTGCTAAGCAAATTGATACTCTACGTCAATTTCAACTGTTAAAGAATAACAGTAGTGATTTGATTATACGGACAATTAAAGTTGGTGGTCAATTTGCTTAGCAATACATTTCTCGGATATTACTCGTACAATCATCCACGATGACGTATTTCGAAATACTGCTAATACCATAGCGCTAATGATAAATAATGTGTTTTAAATTAATGTGACGATAAATTTTACAACACATTCAATATTAATAAATATTGAATGTATTGTAAAATTTATGAATAATAGAAACTAGCAGTAAAGCATGCAATTGGACATAAATATTATACTCTAACATTAAATATATTGTAATATTTTGCATGTCAAATGTCTGACTGTGTATTAGAAACTTAATTACAATACTTACTTTAAACCCGACACTGTACCAATCATCATTTTCAGCCAAAAGACGTCCACTGCTGGCCATAGGCCTCTCTCAAGTACCGCTACTTCGACCGGCGTGCTTACCTCATATTATAATATTACTTCAGCGTGAGAAAGAGACGGTGCTATAAGTCCTGTACAGCTCCATCACTTTCCCACTGTGAAGTCATATTATAATAATACTGCTATAAGAGGTGATAGTTGACCCCCTGTGCTTCCCGTATCCAACGGATTCCTGCGGCCTTCACAATGTCATCGGTCCACCTTGTAGAAGGCCTTCCAACGCTACGTCCTCTGGTACGCGGTCGCCACTCCAGAACCTTTCGGCCTCATCGGCCATCTGTTCTACTTTTCTTTTTTTTTTTTTAGGTTGTCGACGACATCTCTTTGAGGCGCGCGTGGAATACAACGTGCCGTCGACCCGGACCTCGTCCTTACGTCCGGTAAGGACCAGGTCCGGGTCGACGGCGCGGATCCCTACTTTGTGCTGACGACATCTCTTTGGGGCGCGCGTGGAATACGACGCGCCGTTGACCCGGGCCTGGTCCTTACCGGACGGTGAGCTACCCATTGCTCACCGTCCGCAAGCCCGCGCCTACGGTAGCCGGAAATCCGCCCGGGATTCCCGACGCCCTGGGCGTCTCCTGCGGCGGCTAGGGGCGAGAGGGCGCGAAACTTGCCTTTCCCTCAACAGTCCCGCCTCCTCCTTCGCGAGCATTACTGCTTCGCAGAAGGAGGTGACGGCTGCCCATGCCCTCTCGCTCCGTACCATGGCCTGAACCAGGACCGGATGCGAGAGGTCGCTGCCGCCGATCGCCTCAACGAGGACACGGCGGTGCTCTGCCCAAGCCGAGCAGACCTCCACCGTATGCTCCACCATGTCCTCCGGGCGATCCACACAGTGGTGACACCCGGACGTTTCCTCCCGCCTTATCCGACACAGGAACCTCCCGAAACTGCCGTGTCCGGTGAGGACCTGCGTCAGGCGGAAGTCGAGGACGCCGTGGCGCCTCTCTAGCCACTCCTCAAAGAGGGGACTTATTGGGCACGCCGCAATCGTGGCGTGCCCAATCTGTTCTACTGTACCAATACTTATTGCAAATAAAAAGATTATACCCAGCAGGATCAATTTTTGGACAGCTGAACGACTTTCAACTGAAAAAGAAAATATTTTAGGAAATAATATTTAATGATTACAAATAAATGGTTATCCTAATATAACCACTCCATTATTATTCCTCTAAATAGTGAAGGTACAAGATTTACGATAATAGGCGATGTATACCGATAAACGATAATTATTTTCATAAAGACCCACACGTTTTGTCTACGTGATGAGCAGGTTAAGAGACCTTGAATTTGTGTGACTTTTTTTAGGAATTAGATTATACAATCTTAGATCCATAAATATTTTGCTCAAGTGTTTTAGCTCAAGTATTTATAAGTAGGTTTGAATGGATTACCTAGTGCTATTTATACTTACTACTATAGTGTGGGGGACGTACTACGTTAATAAATAATAATTCCTTTTTGATAACTGTTAATATATTTATCTTTTTTAATTCAATACACATTCCTTTGTGAGTTCATTAAAGACTCTCTGTGACAACCCATCATTTCATCTATATTCCGATTTTAAATATTTATTTTTATTAAGTTGCCAGTGTCAACTATCGGCTAGGATGATGCATTATCATAGAACCTCTACATCATCCTGTGTCTGCGCACACGCTTGTTTACTATCCCCCGCGTAGATGGCTAGTCTCCGGTAAGATGGGTGAAATTCGGTCTTCTGGAGTAGTAGGTATTACGTACATCAAACTTCTTGTGGTATTCTCAGCACTTAACATTTCAGCTCAATTACCTATCCTACTGACACAACCTACATTTTCCTAAATTATACGATTTATTTGTAATAAAATGATCATATTTATTGTAATGGTGATCATTTAATTTAGTCGATTTATATACCATAAATATGGCCATTTTATTGTATTTCTACACAAAGTGACAGCTAGCACATGTCAAATTACTTCAGTGAATTAATAATTCGACTTTAGAGGTGACTCTAAGTGAATTAATAATTCGACTTTAGAGGTGACTCTATGTCGCGAGAAGATACTAAAGGGTCACCGAGGCCCCTGGCAACACAGGCAATAGTAAGGAATACGGGTGGGTTTTAGTCAGCAAGAGCCTGACACACCCTCCCGCTCCGCCCAGAGCGGGAGAAGTTATTTGATGATTTCCCATCCAAAAAAAAAAAAGAGGTGACTCTATAAAAATACGATGCTATAGATATCAGCTCTGCGAAATTTATTTTAAAATTTCGTAGCATCATGCGTAGATAGAAGCCTTTTGGCATCGTTTTTTTTTTTTGTAAAAATATATTACGAGGTAAATATTAAATTACATTATTCGAGTTATAATTATCCCTGTCATGTGAACGAAACTAAGATCTAGCCGGGCGGTAAAGTCAGGAAAATTAATGGTTAAGCTAATTGACTAAGAACCAACTTATATTGTCCGTATATTCAAATCACAACAGTCATTCTTTGACAGTTGTATGAATAGGGATGATGTCTGGGTAAAAAAAGAAATCCTTAGTCCATCAGTCAGATAATAAAAAAATATTAGACACGTATTTTTTACTTTAATAAAAGCGACTTAGATACAACGCAATTCAGTATACAATCTAGCAAGGCGTGACGTCATGTCACAATTTTACTCAATGTATCGCCGTAATCTTTGATTACGTAAAAAAAGACAAAATATGTGTCCAATATTTTTTAATAATCTTAGTACCTGAAGGGCCAAAAAAAAATGTCATCGTCACTATTGGGTACATCACGGCAAATTGACGTAGAGTGTCACTTCGCTTAGCAGTTTATGTCCCTGACTTTACAACGCCATCTATCGAACTTACTAGATTTACGATCAGTAACTAGATCAATGGCCAAAAAGATCAACAAAATTGTTTCATTAGAGCGTGCCATCTCCTCATTAACATACATATAAAATTAATGTACTTACATAATATTATGCAGATACAGAATGATGAACAGGGGCTTGTGGCCAAGTAATAACAGCCGCACGGGTCGATCGCTCAGAGACCCGTAACCATCACCTCTTATAGCAGTATTATTCCAATATTTCTTCAGCGTGAGAAAGAGATGGAGCTATAAGTCCTGTATAGCTCCATCACTTTTCCACTGTGAAGTAATATTATAAACATGTCTAAACATGATTGGACTTTAATGTAACTCAATAAGATCTTGCATGCTCTTGTATGTGTATACCATGTTTATACAAATAAATGAATCTTATCTTATCTTATATTATCTTAATAATACTGCTATAAGAGGTGATGGTTACTCCCCAGGTTAAGCTACGCTTGCCGCGGTTGGTCCGTGGATGGGTGACCATCTTTACATACCAAGACCCCTCCGTACCTCGGAAAGCACGTTGAGCCGTTGGTCCAGGCTGTCGTAGATCTTTGACAGTTGTTACAGGTCGTCAGAAGCCCGAAAGACTGACAACCAGACTTACCAAGGGGTATTGCCCAATAAATGGGTTGTGGAAGTCAGATAGGCAGTCGCTCTATCAGCTGCATCTGGTTGGACTGGAAGCCGACCACACCATAGTTGGGAAAAGGCTAGGCAGATGATGATGACAGAATGATGAACAGTTAATTAAATTCAGCAACATCAATTAAAACCAACAACTGACTGCTAGGATTATCTAATAAACATAGCAACTGTGGATCTACTGACTTTGCTGTAGTTCTTCCATACTTCTCTATTAGTTCTTGCATATACTACCTAATCATGTGTGATTAGGTAGTATATGCAAGAGCACTGATTCACTGACTGATTACATTTTTTTTTTTTTTTTGAGGTTGGGAAATCATCGAATAACTTCTCCCGCTCTGGATGGAGCGGGAGGGTGTGTCAGACTCTTACTGACTAAAACCCACCCGTATTCCTTCCTGTTGCCTGTGTTGCGGGGGCCTCGGTGACCCATAAGTACCTTGCCGCGACCCCGGCAGGATTACACTTTGATTACGGTTTTCACTGAGATTATTCCTGAAGAGGATTTAGGCTATCACTAAAATATAATAACAGTAGATTGTAAACACACGGGATTTCTCATTAACAGTCACCTAACCAAAGATTTTGCTTAGGTGGCCTAACCTAACCTAACCATTTTTATTACAACTATGGACGGCAGCAGAGGCCTAAACTTTATGTATTTTTGTACGTTCTACGAAATATCATATAAGAGTACTTAAAATCAGAGAGCAGTGGTGGCCCAGTGGTAACGGCTGCGACTTACTAGTTGTGTAGGTCGTGGGTTCGAACCCAGACAGGCGCTTTACTTTGTGTAAATAATTTCATGACCACTGCTCTCAAAACAGAAAAAAGGAAAACATCGTGAAGAATGCCCGGCATGTCTTAGAACCAAACATTCGAAAAGATGTGACATCTATCAACCCGCACTGGGCCCGCGTGGTGGATTACGACCTACTTCCCTCTCGAAGAGAGGAGGCCTGTGTCCCAGCTGCAGCAGTGGGAACATTATAGGCTGATTATGTATTGTTCTTGATCATTTAAAAATGTACTTATATAATATTGTGGTGAGATAATAAATCATTATCTTTTCTTATCTTATGTTTGGAGCTTCAAATTCCTTGTCAGAAGACAACCATACACGGAAAAAGGATGCCCCTGGACTGTTCCTTTTAAGAAATGAAAGCGTCAGGATCAATATAGTTTATCTATATAATATGCAGATTAAAATGATGACACAGATTGATCTCAACTAATCAAATTCAGTGATATTTACAATTGATACTGCAAGCTAATTAATATCATGCTAATTTATCATGTCCGTTATGAAACTGAAATACTATTAAACTATGTATATTCACGCCTCTGATTCCTGAACGGATAGGCAGGCGTATACTATGGTTGGTATTGTTAAGTAGTAGGATGTTATGAAAGAAAGAAAGATAAATATTTTATTTGGGACATGCATAGGAAATACAAACAGTAAAAACCCGCCAAGTGCGTGTCGGACCACGCACAAATAAGGATTCCGTAGTTGGGATTACTTGGGACGAATTTATCCCAAAAACAAACTTAACATTGTAGTTGAAAAACATGTTCTCCCATACATCGATATATGCCACGGTCAATTCTCCAACTGCAAATTTAAGTTGGTCGACTATAACTCGTTAACTTGGAAAGCCTACTTAGCCGTGATAGTTTTTTTTTTCACATCTCCATAATAAACCATTTACCTGGCAGGGGGGGACACTTTTTTTTTTGTGGGAAATCATCAAATAACTTCTCCCGCTCTGGGCGGAGCGGGAGGGTGTGTCAGACTCTTACTGACTAAAACCCACCCGTATTCCTTCCTGTTGCCTGTGTTGCCAGGGGACTCGGTGACCCATAGGTACCTTCCCGCGACCCCGGCAGGCATCGGCCCTAGTGGACCCCTACATTTGTGCTGACATCTCTTTGAGGCGCGCGTGGAATACGACGCGCCGTCGACCCGGGCCTGGTCCTTACCGGACGGTGAGCTACCCATTGCTCACCGTCCGCAAGCCTGCGCCTACGGTGGCCGTAAATCCGCCCGGGATTCCCGAAGCCCAGGGCGTCTCCTGCGGCGGCTAGGGGCGAGAGGGCGCGAAACTTGCCTTTCCCTCAACCGGGGAGCCTCCTCCTTCTCCGAAGCAGTAGCTTCGCAGAATGAGGTGACGGCTGCCCATGCTCTCTCGCTCCGTACCATGGCCTGAACCAGGGCCGGACGCGAGAGATCTCTGCCGCCGATCGCCTCCACGAGGACACGGCGGTGCTCTGCCCAAGCCGGGCAGACCTCCACCGTATGCTCCACCGTATCCTCCGTGCGATCCACACAGTGGTGACACCCGGACGTTTCCTCCCGCCTTATCCGGCACAGGAACCTCCCGAAACTGCCGTGTCCGGTGAGGACCTGCGTCAGGCGGAAGGTGAGGACGCCGTGGCGCCTCTCTAGCCACTCCTCAAAGAGGGGACTTATAGCCGCAATCGTGACGTGCCCAGCACTGGGTTGCGATAACCGTACTTTCCATGACGCCATGAGATCCCGCCGGAGCTGGAGGGGGACACTTGACTCTAACAAAAATGATCACTTTAATGCTTAATATTACGCAAGTGGATCATTGAATCATAAAGTGTTGTTTACAGACCCACAATATTTTTGAACGGCCTATCCAACGATAGGGTAGACGAGAAAAAAAATATCATCCCCTCATTACGTGCGAGGTACCCTAAAAAAATTTATTAATATGTATACCTATGCCAAATTACAGCTTTCTAGTACGAAGCGTATCTGAGCTACAGTGGGGTCAGACAGACAGACAGACATACACAGACGATCATGGCGAAACTATAAGGGTTCCTTGTTTATTACGGAACCCTAAAATAGGAGCATTTAAAACTAAAAAAATATACAAATTCAAATGTTTATTGCTTGACGCAGTACATAGTCATACATTTTCAGATGTCAATGAGTGTTTTTCTCTATTCAAGTGTTGTTTTCTGGTAAGTGGATGCATACCGCAACCCAATCCGGCGATGGCACGTTAAATCAAAATTACATTTGTTTACATTGCGATAGATCTTTTCAATCAAAACGGGGTCTTAACATTCATATTCCAAAAAAACATCGCCTTTGTATTAGCCAGAACGGCCCTGCTCTAAATTTAGACCCAGTTTCTTTACCTGTTTCCGACAGTCCAAATTCTACCTCATTCCATTTGTACCTTAGTTACCTAAAAAATAATGTGCCTGTTATCAAACGAGACCCGCGCGGCGCCAGGATCTCCATCGCAAACCATCTTTCAGGCCTGATTAAAAAATGTGTGGAGAGCAACCAAATTGTAGAGCCAGTCTACAATTTGGTTGCTCTCCACACATTTTTTATAATTATAATCTATATTTATAATCTCTTCTTTTTTTCGTATACTACTTTGCACGTCAAAAAAGATGAGGCTACTATTTCTCTAACCCAGAAAAATAAAAAATAACTGTTTGAAAAAACATATTCACCTTTTGATTCTCCCAAGAGGGGAACATTATCTATAATTAAATTAATTGAAGGCAAAATTGCCGACGGGGATCTCAAAGGCGCCGCACGTCTTCTTTTTACTAACGACGTGTTGTTACCTGATACTCCTGATACCCTTTCGGCTTTGCATTCAAAACATCCCCCGGCTCCCGTGATCCCGTATTTTTTCGACTCTCCTACAGCAGACCAGGCCTGCCTCGAAATCGAAGGCAAAGACGTTATTGACGCAATCATTTCTTTTAAAACCGGTTCAGCGGCCGGCCTGGACGGAATCTCACCCCAACATTTAAAAGATTTAACTTCTTATTCTGTGGGTGATGCAGGTGAGCAGCTTATTTGCTCTTTTACAAAATTAATAAATTTTATGTTTTCAGGCAAAATCAACGCTAATATTGCCTCACTTTTATTTGGTGCTAATATGATCGCCCTAACTAAAAAGGACGGAGGGGTGAGACCCATTGCTGTGGGGTCAACTTTAAGACGTTCGGCATCCAAAATTGCGGTGAGACATATCAAATCTAAATTACAGTCTGTTCTCGAACCTATACAATTAGGATTTGGCACGAAAGGTGGGTGTGAGGCAGCCGTCCATGCCTTATGAACCTACCTTTCGTATGATGATTGCGAAATTGTAGTCAAAATTGACGTCAAAAATGCTTTCAATTCAGTAAACAGGGATGCCATGCTGACAGAAGTTAAGAACAAAATTCCGGAACTGTATCAATACCTGCTTACCTGCTACGCAGAACCTTCAAAATTAATTTACCGTTCCCATGAACTTTCTTCGGAGGTCAGCTGTCAGCAGGGCGATCCCCTCGGGCCAGCGATTTTTAGCTTGGCTAATAATCCGATTATTCAAAATTTTAAATCGAAATTTAACGTTTGGTATTTGGATGACGGAACCCTGGGAGGCGATGTGGACACTGTGTTATCTGACTTATCAGATATTAAAACAAATTTCGAAAATATTGGTTTAGAATTAAATTTTAGCAAATGTGAACTCTTTATTTAAAAAACTTCTTACGGTTTGGATAATTTAAAATCCAAATTAAATTTTCTGGCACCCAATACCAAAATAGTAGACAGAAAGTCACTTTGCCTCCTGGGTTCTCCCATCTTTGAAGAATCTTTTCCTGATTATATTACTAACACTATTTCTAAATATCAAAAGTCACGCAAATTGTTTACTCGAAATCAGTCCTCATTATGCTCTTATAATTCTAAAGTTTTGCCTTTTTGTCCCTAAATTTACTTATGTGCTTCGCTGTAGCCCTTTTTGGAAACATCCAAATTTGCTTTCACCAATAGACGATTTAGTCCAAACTAGTTTAGAAATTATTTTAAATATTCAGCTCAATGAACCATCTTGGTTACAAGAATCCCTCCCTATTCGGTTTGGCGGTTTAGGAATCCGCAAATTTTCGAGTGTTGCTTCCCCAGCCTTTTTGTCGTCCAACCATAGCACGCCTCGTCTTATAGGTAATGTCCTAAGGGCTTTGCCCACAAACTATGAGACTGCGGGCTTGGAGGATGCCAAGAATGCTTTTCAAATTGCTTGCCCAGGTAAAGAATTTCCAGACAACCTAAAATCTCAAAGGAGCTGGGACGATATTTATTGCGATTTAACATACAAATAGATTCTGAGCCGCAGTTCAGGTCCGGATCGCGCAAGACTTTTGGCGGTCGGAACCAGAGAGGCTGGTCATTAGCTACATGCCCATCCTTCTCCATATACCGGTACCTTCCTGGATCCGACCTCGCTTCGTCTAGCGACTGGTCTGCGGCTTGGGGTCACGGTATGCACTCCACACACATGCTCTTGTGGCACGGACGTGGACCGACTGGGTCACCACGGACTTTGTTGTCAAAAAGTGCAGGCCGCTTTTCAAGACATGCGACACTTAATGACATAATCCGCCGGTCTCTTGCCAGCATCAATGTGCCTGCTCTTCTTGAGCCGACTGGCATTGTCAGAGATGATGGCAAAAGACCTGATGGTGTGCCTTTGGTCCCATGGAGTTTGGGACGGATGCTTGTGTGGGACGCTACCTGTGTAGACACACTGGCACCGTCCCACCTCCAACGGACTACTTCTAAAGCGGGCTTTCAGATTTTCGGCAGATAATGCCGAAAATCTGAAAGTTATTAAATATGGAGGCCTTGGCAGAGAGTACAACTTTGTGCCCTTTGGCGTCGCGACCCTCGATCCGTGGGGTCCCAGTGTGCATAAGTTATTTGCGGAAATCGCGAAACGTCTAGTTGATGTAACTGGTGACCGAAAAGCTGGCGGCTTTCTCGCGCAACGCATCAGCATTCCAATTCAGCGAGGAAATGCCGCCAGCATCCTCGGTACAATGCCCCGAGGGCCTTTTTTAAGCTTAAATTAGTTTTAATTTAATTTAGTTAATGTTAATAATCATCTTGTAATTTGGTGATGTCAATTGAATACGCGGTCCACTGTGTTGCACCAATTCAGGCATGCAAAATTATCACTACAATTATACAATGTCATTAGTATATAATAACAATACAAATAAAATTTCAATAAAATATTTTCCATATATACAATGTATATTAAGATTAACGTAATTATAATAATTTTGTTTTTAATGTCATTAAAAACAACTCGCACTGGGCCCGCGTGGTGGATTATGGCCCACTCCCTCTCACAGAGAGGAGGCCTGTGTCCCAGCAATGGGAACATTATAGGCTGATTATGTAGGAGTCTGACAGACCCCTCCGTCCGCCCCCTCCGTGACGCGGGAGCAAGCGACGTACAGTTTTCCGTGTGAGAAGCAGCTCGTCCTCTGTTTGACAGCCTTCAGTAGCAATTTCCCATTGCTTGCGATTTTTCGATTTTAGTGAATTAATGATCGAGTGCGTTCCTGCATCATCATCATTCTACCAGGAAAAACCAGCGTCAGGCACTAGTTGTCTCCGGGGTCACGGGAAGGTACGAAAGGTTTACCGAGGCCCCTGGCAACACAGGCAACGGAAAGAACACGGGTGGGTTTATTCAGTAAGAGTCTGACACATCCTCCCGCTCCGCCCAGAGCGGGAGAAATTTCTATTGTTAAAGCTGACTAAAATAGCCGTTCTTATAATATATGTAATTTCATGATTGACTACTTAACTCCATTAAGGTATAGCGTGATGATAATCATTTAAAATGTTAAATCTTTAACTATCTGCAACATACGTTCCCAGACATCGCAGCAATCACTTTTTAAAATATATTCAATGTACAGTTTTGATTCCGCTACGATTTTATTTCATGTAAGTATAAATAAGTAGACAATTGTCACGATTACTATTTATAACATAGTAGCTGTGCACCGCGATTTCACCCGCATAAATCTCATTATCGTGGGAATATCGGCATAAAAGTATCCTATGACCTAATAAATAAAATCCATTTATTTCAGGCTATCCCATATTACACAATACAAATCGCAATATAAAAATAAATAGAACGTCATCAAATTGACAATGTCAAATTAAAATAAGCAGGTCAATGTCAAAAGTAAATAAAAAAATTAAATTAATGGGAAATTAATAACATAAAATACAAATAAAAATAAAAGTTTAGGGCAAATTTTGGGTAAAAATAATAACATAAATTTATAAAACATCAAATATCGCGACCTGGCTATATGCCTACTACAACACTTCCCAATATAAGGGCAGTCCAAACGTCCGGCAATCATCTCTAGGACAGCTTTGGAGCTGACCCGCACCCAGCGCACCAAGGACGCGCACCGCTTGCGCATTGTGGTGTGGAAACAGTCGGTGCGCGCTTCAAACATGCTCGAAGCACTGCAGAAGCGGGGCAGCCCCAATACCGCCCTGAACGCGTTACTGTACTGGACGCGAAGGGCACTGTAACTCGCCTGTGTATAGCTAACCCACAGGCTACACGTGTACAAAGAAGTGCACTATCCTTTAAACAGTGTGATCTTGACTTGATCAGAACAGCGTGCAAACCTGCGTTCCAACATATTCGCTCTTTTTGACAAGGCCCAAGGCTAATCCAGGTCATGATCTACCCATGTGCCAAATTTTATTCAAATCCGTTCAGCCGTTTCAGCGTTAAAGCGTAACAAACACAAATAAACAAAGTCACTTTCCCATTTAAAATATTAGTTAGGATTTAATTGCTCATTACAAGGGAAATAATCACGATACTGACTTCTGTTAGACTAATTAATCGGAAACCATTAAGTTTATTGAGGATGTATACTGATGATTACCGATCTAATGGATGTTAATTATCCTTATTAGTCATACCATTGAATGGCAGCCAGAAGCTTAAGGAAATCTTAAAGTTTTTATAGTAAACTAGCTGCGCCCCGCGGTTTCACCCGCATAAGTCTCGATTTCGTGGAAATATCGGGATAAACTGACTAACCTAGACTGGATACGGAAGGCGGAGGACAGGGTGTTGTGGCGCAGCGTGGGAGAGGCCTATGTCCAGCAGTGGACTGTTATAGGCTGAGTTGATTGATTTGATCGGGATAAAAATATCCTATGTCGTCCAATATACTATATAATATCCAGGCCATGTTCTATCCATGTGCCTTTCATCCAAATCCATTCTGCCGTTTTAGCGTGAAAGCGTAACAAACAAACATACAAACTCACTTTCGCATTTATTATATTAGTTAGGATAGGATAACTACTAATTCGCGGGGGGAGTCTACACCTCACTCCCCCCGCGGGTCTGAGGTGGGCCGGCACCAGCCGGGGATCGTGGAAGTCGCACAAGATCCCATGATCCCCGGTGCTAGTGTGGGAGGGGGACACCGGGGTGGTTTTTAGTCAGTAAGAGTCTGAGAGCAGTAGTGGCCCAGTGGTAACGGCCGCGACTAACGAGTTGTAGGTCGTAGGTTCGAACCCAGACAGGCGCTTTGGCTTGCAAAGGGTAGCTCACCGTCCGTTAAGGACCAGGCCCGGGTCGACGGCGCGTTGTATTCCACGCGCGCCTCAAAGAGATGTCGTCAGCACAAGCGTAGGGGGTCCACTAGGGTCGATGCCTGCCGGGGTCGCGGGAAGGTACCAAAGGGTTACCGAGGCCCCTGGCAACATAGGCAACGGAAGGAATACGGGTGGGTTTCAGTCAGTAAGAGTCTGACACACCCTCCCGAGCGGGAAAAGTTATTTGATGGTTTCCCACCAAAAAAAAAAAAGACAGGCGCTTTACCTACTTTGTGTAAATTATTTCATCACGACTCTCTCAAAACGGTGAAGGAAAACATCGTGAGGAAACCGGCATGTCCTAGAACCGAAAATGCGACTTCCACCAACCCGCACTGGGCCCGCGTGGTGGATTACGGCCTACTTCCCTCTCGAAGAGAGGAGGCCTGAATTTTGATCCACCCATGATCGCATGAGTATGGTTGAGTAATTCTCGACTCTTGCCAGGTCAAAGTCAAAAGTCAAAAACGTTTATTGCGAACTAAGTGACAATGTCGGTGTTATTGTACAAGGTACAGGTCTGTCTTTGTTAAAGAATCGGTTAATTATGTTATAGGTAAAAATTAAATAATTACGTAATTTGCGGAAAATTACAAGACTTTTTACATCTTTTTAGCTATGTGGGTTACACAGTACCTAATAGACAGTATTTCTGTTAAAAGTGTTCAAATAAACTTAACAGGCTTGTGCTTTAAGTTAAGAAGGTACTGAGTTCTAGTATCGAACTGCGACCGTCTTCTCGTTTTTAGGGTTCCGTAGTAAACAAGGAACCCTTATAGTTTCGCCATGTACGTCTGTCTGTCTGTCTGTCCCCGGCTTAGCTCAGAGTTTTAGTACTAGCAAGCTGTAATTTAGCATGGGTATACATATTAATCACGCCGACGAAGTGGTAAAATCAAATCTTGTAAAAAAAAATGTATATGTAGGTACCCCTTGTATATGTCTCCCTTACACGTAAAGTGGGGATGATATTTTTTTTCTCGTCTATCCCATGGTGGGGGGTATCATTGGATTGGCCGTTCAAAAGTATTGCGGGTATGAGAAAACCATTTTTAGATTCAGGGATCCATTTGCGTAATAGCTTTAAAGTACTATTTTTGTTAGAATCAAGTGTCCCCCTACCAGCTAAATGGTTCTTTTTGGATATGTGAAATAATTCATAGCATAGTATATTTAACGAAATTAAAAGGAAAACTATCACAGCTAAGTAGGCTTTACAAGTTACCGAGTATTAGTCGACCAACTTACATTTGCAGTCGGAGAATTGACGGTGACGTATATCGAAGTATGGGACAACATGTTTTTCAACTACAATGTTAAGTTTGTTCTTGGGATAAATTCATCCCAATTAAGGAACCCTTCATTGTGCGTGGTCCGACACGCACTTGGCCTGTTTTTCTATTCAGTTGTAGGTACTCCCGAGATATCACGAATATTGTCACAGAAAAATACGTCCATTAAATTCCTTTTGAATAAATTATATGATATATCAATAAAACTGATCGACATTCCGTCATGCAACCTTCGATTGACTTTGGTAATGTCATTAACCTTGCTGTTAAAACATAAATAAACAAATGAACACTGCTTATTAACGTTCTTAGATTTTCAATAATAATTTAATCATAGCAATCATTTTCTAAGGTCTTAACTATCACATGCGCAGTGACATTGATTAAATGAAAGTAAACATGATCCTACATTATAATCAACGGGTGACAGACTTGGGGAGTGTCGCCTGTACTCATGCTCGAGACAATGGCGGCGCACCATGTTCCGTGTGTGCCTCTCGGGAGGAACTACGGCCGTAGGGTGATTAACGCAGCTGACGGGGTGCGCATGGAAGTCATGGCAGGCCAATACATGGCCGAGGGAGCGTCACGAATTGTGCAAATCATATCAATCAAAATATTTTTATTTCACATAAACCTACATGGGCACTTATGAAATGTCAGAAGCTAGGTGCACGGTTCCAATTGGTCGTTTCCTATGGAGAAGATCCGGCAAGAAACTCCACGGTTACTCTTTTAAAAATAATTGGCTTTTACAATGTCTTCAAATTACAGTGATAATAGGTATGGGAGGACAGTGTAGGCCTGTCGAGATGGACCAGGTACAAAACAAAAAAAAACAAAAAGTTCTACAAAATATCTAGTCTGTCTGTGTGCAAATAATTACTCCAGCACCCCGCTTAAAAGTAGTAGGAAGAACACCGGTGGTTTAAGTTAGTCGCCCGCCCCAGAAGACCTACAACCTAAGCACTAAATCTGTAGTTTCGGCCGAAGTTACGGACTTTTCCTACTCCGTGTGACCTGCGGATATAAGATTACTTCGGAGCCCAAACTAAGAATGAAAGACAACACGACTTGACAGTTGTCCCTACTCGCAATGTGTTTATGCCCGCTCCAAAATGAATATGTCACTTGTTCTGACGGATCAACTACTTTCGGACGGGCCCGTATTTTTGTTGACGGACTTAGAGAGTAGTCCCCTAAAGCGGAACACACTAAGCTCGACTTTCCGCCACTCTCATTCATCCAGTACTAGCAGTGAGACCGAGATTAATAAATGTTATCACAGCACGTGCTTTGGCTTAGCGTTATTCCTATAATTGTCAAACAACAGTGCAAGATAGAGACAGGCCTGCCGGGGTCGCATCCTGCCGGGGTCTCGGGAAAGTCCAAAAGGGATACTGAGGCCCCTGGCAACACACGCAACGGAAGGAACACGGGTGGGTTTTATTCAGTCAGAGTCGGACACACCCTCCCTCCCGCTCCGCCCAGAGCGAGAGAAGTTATTTGATAATTTCCCACCCAAAAAAAAGATAGAGACAGGAACATAACTACGTCAAAGTACGTGCCAAGTAACATTTATCAAGTTCGGCCTGAGATTCAGATTCTTTATTAAGAGGTTCAGATTCTAAGGGAAACTGGATCATACTTCCGTCTCAATGCTTCCCCTATTTCCAGCAGTTATTGTTTCGAGAAATTTTCAGTTTCCCCACTTTCGATGCCATTGAGTCGTTACAGGTAGTCGGAAACCTGAAAGTCTGACAACCAGTCTTACCTAAGGGTATCATGTTACTCAGTAACTGGATTTTGGAGGGCTGAAAGGCGGTTGCTCCATGTAAAATACTGGTATTCAGTTGCAGCCGGCTCGACTTGACGCTAGCCCCAACATTGTTGGGAAAATATGAAGATGATGATAGTATGATGATGACATATGATAGGAGATGATGACTTTCGATGCTGTATTAGGTATAAGTATTATTTGTTCATAAATCATTTCTTTGGTCTTCCCCTACTCTTAAAGCCATCGACATTCATAATCAAGACTTTCCTCACGACATTTTCCTCATTCCTTCGCATCACATGCCCATACCATGACAACCGATTTCCGCACTACTTTTCAGTCTCCGGTGCCGCTTGTCTGAAAGCGTTCCTCTTATGTACTCATTTCTTATTCTATCCATTCGTGTCACACCACACATCGCTCTTAGCATTGAGCAGCTGAGATGAGAATCTCAGCTGCATGCAATTGCCTTTCATTCATCCCTTTTGTGGCCCAACATTCTGATCAATACAAGACAGCAGGTCTTACCTTTGTTTTATATATCTTCCCCTTAAGTTTAAGGGGAATGCGGGAGTCGCAGATTGTTCCCGTGACCTGCTGCCATTTCATTTTCATCCAGTGTTAAATCTATGCTTAACCGTCCGATCTACTTCGCCATCGCTTTGCACGAGTGAACCGAGATACCGAAAGTCAGAACAGACTGTTGATTAGTAAGTACATTATAATAACTAATAGTTTCAGCTTTTTTTTGGCGCAGCCGTGAGGCACACACGATTTTTTGTTAAAACATTACTTTCACTATTTTATTGTGTTATTTGTATTTTGTGTTTTACGAACTGTGTCCAAATAAACGTTATTCTTTCTTTCTTTCTTTCTTTCTTTCTTTAATAGCATGGAATTAGTAAGTACTATACAGATTGTAAGCAGAGTGGGTCGAATTTCGACCAGAGGGCGACCACTAGGAATGAATAATTATTCGAATAAATATTTCTGTATTTAGCTTTTTACATGTTGAGGTTAATTTCTGTTGCTGCTTAATTGCTTATTACCAAGGTGAGATGTTACACATCATATGCGACTACTGAAAGGCTCGCTTGTTTTTTTATTCTCCATTTAAATACTCACAACGTTAAGCTCGGTGACCTTAGCTCATGCATTCTCTACGACAACGCTAAATGCCAGCGGTTTCCCAGTGCATGTGTACCGTTACCATCGGATGCTGTAAACGCATCTTTACTTCCTTATGCTACTAACCACTAGGTTTACTAAAGTTTACGAAGATGCGTCTTTAGTTGGTTTGTTTACTTAAAGGAATTTGCTATCCCGTTTTTGTGTAAACGTGAAGCGCATTCCGAGTCTATAGGTAGGAATACTATTTTAATGTTTATACGAAAGACGGTGAGGACCAAGTTTTTCCCCCCGACCCTTGCTCGACGAAGTGCCAGCCCGCGCCGTAGCTGAGCCTGTAGCTTTAAATTACCCTGATAATAATAATTATCCAGTTCTGATCCAGCGACGCTTTAATCCGAGGTTAGTAATGTAAGAAATTCGCCCCTGGCTGGAGGCTTTGAGTTCGCTTAAGGCAGCCACAGGATAGTCCGGTCAAGTAGTCAGGACCTCTCAAGGTCAACCACGACAAGCCATACAAAAAAGGACCAAGTTTATTGTTCAAATACTATAAAGGTTATGGATGATGAAAGGATATACATATATAGAGGTTACAAACTCATTCATTTATTATTCATGTTAATTTATTAATTGCAGTTGCCTTAAATATTTCGAACATACATTATACACGTGCACGTGTACTTTTTAAGCTAACTATCGATTATTAAGCTGCTACTTTATACTTAAAATGCTACTTCACTGTAGCTGCTAACCTATTATTTTTGCTACCCATTTTAATTATTTTAAAACCCTAAATCAGATTAGTTTGTCGCCGCGTTAAATACATGCCCTTCTTTTTTAGAAATATAGGGAGGTTCAGAAAAAGTTATTGCCACAGACTTGTTGCAATTACTTTTTCTGAATTGTTGTTCGTCGCAGAATATTTTCTGCTTTATTGAATGTGTGTGTGGGCCCTAAAGACACCTACTGCACTTTCTGAGTACCGTTCCGTAGGTATCGTTGATCGAATAGTTTTTCATGGAAAAAGGGTGACCACGAATTCCAATAAAATTGAGTATAAATATTCACGTGGTACGAATCCATAACAATAGTCCATTACTGTCAACCACCGTAGAAGTAAGTACAGCCAACGAAGCATTTAAGTATGCAGGGCAAAAAATAAACGCACTAAGCTAGCAATATTTGACGTTACGTTACGTTACGTGACTGTTCCTAAATTAATTCTGCAATTTTCGTTTTTCCTAATGTTAATATTAGTGTTAAAATCGGCTTTTCTTTAAAGCTAAAATACACTTAGAAAAACTATTTTAAAGTCTTGATAAGTCAACACAGGCACAACAAGAAGTTAAAAAAATCGTTGAAGCTGCTTCCACTGCTCTTCTTTTCTAGTATCGACAACTATTTGAAAATAGTTCAAGGTGCAGGGTGCAAGGTACAAATAGAGGTGACTGGGCCGGGTGTTGGCGGACGTACAATCTTCTTCTCCATCGTATCGATGATTTTAATAATTATTTAAGTTGTATGGGACGCTACCTATGTAGACACACTGGCACCGTCCCACCTCCAACGGACTACTTCTAAAGCGGGTGCAGCGGCAGAAAATGCCTTGGCAGAGAGTACAACTTTGTGCCCTTTGGCGTCGAGACCATCGGTCCGTGGTCCCAGTGCGCATAAGTTATTTGCGGAAATCGCGAAACGTCTAGTTGATGTAACTGATGACCGAAAAGCTGGCGGCTTTCTCGCGCAACGCATCAGCATTGCAATTCAGCGAGGAAATGCCACCAGCATCCACGGTACAATGCCCCGAGGGCCTTTTTTAGGCTTAACTTAGTTTTAATTTAATTTAATTAATGTTGATAATCACCTTGTAATTTGGTTATGTAAATAAATAAATTTTTAGTTGAGTTAAATCAACTTCGACCAGAACTCGGTCAAAACGACAGCGTTAGCAATGGCTTCAGACAGGTCTCTCAAATTGCAGGTCGAATTTCAGTGTGCAAGACATAAGGTGGGACATAGTTTGATGTGACTCCATAGTCGCGCTTTTACTGGTTATGGCACTTTTACAAGACTTACATTTAAATATCTGCACTTTTAAAGCCTAAGGCTTTCACAGACAGGCGCGACGCGACGGTGCGACGCGATTCTGGTATAACAATTTCCATTAAGTTTTCATACAAATTGTTCTACTAAAGTCGCGTCGCACCTGTCTGTAGGAGCCATGATGCACCCCTGTATACTTATCTCTTTTGTTGAGTGTACATTATTCTTGTCTACAAACAGAATGGTAAAGTGAATGAAATAGGACTATTACATTCACTTGACCATTCAAATCACACGTACATCAAGTATATACGATAGTAATGATTACAAATGGCCGATATTCGCCATAATACTTCCTGCCTTCGATCCTTCGATCTTTTGATCCCGGATGACGATTTGCATTCACGTAACTTTATTATAAGTGTCTAAAGTTATGACACCACTATGCGATCTCAACAAACGAATTGGTTTATTAGAATAATAATAAGCTGGCACTATGCTTTTGCGATAACCTTTTGATTATAATTAATAAATCAATTTAATATTAGAGATTCTGCAGCCTTGAACTTTGAGATAACGGGCAGAAAATCATTTAAATAAGTCAAGCTGTAATTTTGAATAAACTCGTTATAAATGGCCGAAGTCCTGTTACCAAGGACTACAGTAACATTACACATAAGACGCAGATATCTAAGAGATCACCGTTTAATAAAAAAAAACATACAGTCATAATATATTTATTTGAAAACTAAGTGAGTTATACAAACAAGTAACTATGTTTTAAAGGTAAGCATATTTATTATGATGGTAAGTAGGTACTAGGTACATCTAAGTAGTTACAATCTGATTGATGGTTATGTAATCTCAAAAAGCATGATATCGATTTTCATTTCAATTATTTTGCGCATAACATGACAGTAGGTACCTCACTCGTATTTCGTCACCGTATGATCATGAACATCGTTAGATTATAATCTACGAGTATCTAGCGAGATTATAAAACATCGAAACATAGTGAATTGCAACAAACCATTTACAATTTAACGCATTATTTTTCACATAACATCACGCCTTGTTTCCCCGAGGGGTTGAGCAGAGGTGTACTTGTAGTACACCCACATTTCACCAGTTATCTTTAAGTTCATGTAATAGGAAGCGAGCCTATTGCCATTAACCGGGCACAAATCCAGACTCCGGGCTGCTACTGAGAAATTGCAGATAGAAAAACCCAATAACACTTTGCCAGACTCGGGAATCAAACCCAGGACCTCATGCGCAGCCGTAGCGTAGCGGCCACTAGACCAACGAGGCAGTCACGAGGCATTATTTTTCGATAGTTTATAATCTATCCATGGCATACCGACAAATTGTGACTTTGTATCAAACTTGCACGTGACGAATGCACCTTGCGCTAATACTAAATAGCTGCTAACTGCTGCTGTAACTGCGACCAATTTGGAAGAAGCGCTCGCTCGGCTCGCGCGCGGTTGCTCACAGTTCTAACTAAACCCATTTGGTCGGGATGCACTGGCTTAGTTGCTGCGACTAATTCGGCTACCGCCGAGACCTACCAAATAGGGACGGTTCACTATTTTACGGGTGATAAAATTGGACAGATAATTAACCCTGTCCTGGCCTGTGATAAGCGCAGGTTCGTTCGCAATATGAAGATTTGACATTGATATAGATTATAAAAATGAAAACGAATGCGTTTTATTATAATGTAACAGTTCACAAATGCTCACAATCTTACGATGTCATATATATTTCTTAATTGCGGACCACAAATACAAGCACACAGTATTAGTAACAACGACTTAAAATCTATGTGAGTAAAACTTACAAATTAACCTAACACATAATCCGCCTATAATGTTCCCATTGCTGGGACACAGGCCTCCTCTCTGTGAGAGGGAGTGGGCCGTAATCCACCACGCGGGCCCAGTGCGGGTTGGTAGATGTCACATGTCTTCGAATTTTTGGTTTTAGGACATGCCAGTTTCCTCTCGATGTTTCCCTTCACCGTTTTGAGAGCAGTGGTGGTGAAATAATTTACACAAAGTAAAGCGCCTGTCAGGGTTCGATCCTACGAACTACAACTCGTAAGTCGCGGCCATTACCATTGGGCCACCACTGCTCCTAATTAACCTAACAACAACTAATTACAATTACGTGGCCCAACACATTTTGGAACGTGCCTCCGTGTACAGTGCGTCATAACGGGGTTGACCACCTTCTTAAACAATGCTAACTCCTCCCAACTTTACCGAAATTGTAAGTAAAGGGTCATTTACAGTATTAAAATGCAAGTATGTATGTTTACCGTTACAGACACTTTGTGTAGTGCCCCCAAGGAACCCGGCTCGAATTTTAATTCAACACCTAATTATGCCGTATATGGCACTATTCTGTTATGATAATTTATGCGACAGTTCGAGAACGTTTTTGGGTTTGAAATTTAAGAAGGCTGCTGACAGGATATTAAATTTACATAAACATCACGCCTTGTTTCCCTGAAGGGTTGAGCAGAGGTGTACCTGTAGTACACCCACATTAAAAATATTTAAAAAAATATAAATAAGAAATTAGCTTTTGCCCGCAGCGTCGCCGCGTTGACGTCGGAAATTATCGCACAAGAACGTACTACCGGGATACAAATTATGCTATGTCCTTACCCAGGTCATGGTGTGCCAACCTACCTACCTGTGTGCCAAATTACATCCGTTCAGCTGTTTTATCGTGAAAGCGTAACAAACAAATTCAGTTTCGCATTTATAATACTCGTATTAGTTAGGTCAGCTAAGACACGATGTGTGCGACTACTGACTGATTTTGTCATTTATCGTAATATCAATTTTATTGGTGTGATTTTTTTTAGTATGTCACCCTAGATCCATCTTCTAAAGTTACCTAGACGTTAATTTCCTTTTTAGCCGACTCCAAAAAAGACGAGGTTATGCATTCAGCGAGTTTGCCTTTATTGGAGATGGAAATCTAGTGCTGAAGTATTTTAAACTTTCCATAGCACTTCCTAACATGACAACCAAAGAAAAATGAAAAATATTAAGTGTGCGTGTTACTTGTGTTATTTCCAGTTTTCGAAAATGATTTATTCCGTAAATTGTGGGAATAATCATCCGCCTAGCCATTCCCCAACTATGCTGGGGTGGCATCCCGTCTAAAAGAATGCAGCTGAATACCAGTATTTCACATGGAGCGACTGCCTATCTGACCTCCACAACCCAGTTACTAGGTAATACAGCCCCTTGGTAAGAATACTGGTGGTCAGACTTTCGGGTTTCTAGCGATCCGTAACGACCGTCAAAGATCTACGAATGACAGCCGGGACAAACGGCTTAACGTGCTTTCCGAGGCACGAAGGGGTTATGGTATGTAAAGACGGTCACCCATCCACGGCCAATCGCGGCAAGCGTAGCTTAAACTGATTGATTGACCCGTGCGGCTGTTATTACTTAGCCACAAGCCCCTCTTGTGGGAATAATATATTCAAATTGTGGCAATAATATATTCCCACAATTTACGGAATAGGTTTAAACACGAAAAAATAATTAATATATTTTTATAAAAAGTTAGTGAAGTAAACGGTGCAACTGTTCACACATACAAATTAGTTCGTGATTATTTTAATGATCACTCTATTATTAGAATAACATTATCCTATTTCGTTTAAACAAGAGTATGCAGTGTACATAATAATAGGATATTAGGTACCAAAATGTACTGACATACGAGTAGATGGCATAATTATTGTACAAGGTGTCGTTTTGCATCCTCGTCAAATTTTAGGAGGCTGCTATGAAAGACATGTATATAATCAAATAAAATTACGATACCTGCTCAATCATTAATTCATACTAGTTTTTATAGTTATTTAAGTTTGACAGTATTTTAGAACACACCACAGAACAGAATCACCCCGTTGCCTATGCGGTAGTGTGTGTGTGTAAAAGAGCAGTTACAGTGCGGTATCACACGGGCCGCGTTTTAACATGCGTGCCCCACACATGCCGATTTCCGAAAAATTGAAAAAAAAAAGAAACAAGTCCTACTTATTTTATTATTGATTCGTGTCGAGAATCGTTAGCATAGTTATCTCCTTGGATTTGACGAGGATGCAAAACGACACCTTGTATGTATTTTTCCTAGTAGCTGGAACAATGAAATTAGATTTCATCCACCGTTTCAACAGTGTCCAGCGGGGTAATTGTAACATAATAATTTAATGTTTTATGTTGCACGTAATGTAAATTGTTTTGCATACTGTTGTATAGAATCCATTTTTTTTTCCCTCTAACTGAACAGACAGCTGTGCTGCTGGGGAGTTTGTTGACCACTTCTTCTTCCCAGCTAAAGCACTAGGAAGTGGTGAAGGGTGGGCGTTTTGGGGGACTGTCTTATGTAATTTTGACGTTCGAAAAGTGCTGATTCTCAGCCTAGTTTGAATAAATGACTTTTGATTTTGATTTTGATTTTGATTTCATACTATCACTAGGTAACAATGAGTTTCATTTTGACAGTTCAACAACATTAATTGCGTTATTTACGTTGCTGAGCAGACAAATTTTTCGAACACATGTAGCAATGTATTAGCAATTCTTCTAGTAATGTTTTGTTTAAAATGGTTTCAATTAATTTTGTTTTATACTTTATTTATCGTTTTGCTAATTTATAGGAACTCTAAAATGATGATGATGATGAAAATGACATTATGTTTGAGTGGAATGATACATAATTAGACTATAATGTTCCCACAGCTGGGACACAGGTGAGCTATAATCTACCACGCAGGCCCAGTGCGGGTTGGTAATGTCACATGTCTTTGAAATTTTGATTCTAAGACCATGCCGGTTTCCTCACGATGTTTCCTTTACTGTTTTGAGAGCAGTGGTGATGAAATTATTTACACAAAGTAAAGCGCCTGCCTGGGTTCAAATTCACAACCGTCGTAAGTCGGGGCCGTTAACGATGGGCCACCACTGCTCTGCCCTATATTTCTTGATAAACCACATCATTCAGTTTTGAACCCGTCTTACAAACAATCGGATCTTGTGATCGAGTTTTCATTGATTTTCTCACATTCAAATTCAAACAAACAAAGGTCTCGACACCATTCTGTCTTGCGTAAAACAAAATGTTGTTGCCTTATTACCCGACTGCCTCGGAAGGAGGGTAATGTTTTTCGAGAGTATGTATGTATGTATGTATGTCTATTTCTTTGGCACGCTCTGTAGCCAAAACGGCTTGATGGATTTTAAAATAAGAGGTGTCGTTAGATTCGTCTTCATTGTGGGAGTGACATAGGCTATACAATTTTTATATATTGCATCTGCAAATACAAAAAAAAGGGAGGGAAACGTTTTTTTTTAATAAGTTACAATAATATTGATATCTAATAAAAGCTAGTAATGAGTCAATTCGATAATATATACCTACGTACATATATAAAACTAAAAAAAAAAAAATAAATTAAAAAAGAGAAAAAGGGGGCCTGCGATACCAAAATTCTATAGATTGTTATGCTTGTTTTTCTCTTTTCAGTTATGTGTTTTGGCAGACGGGTTTTTTGTTTTTAAAATAATTTGTTTTATTTTAACTCGTTGCTAACATAATCTTATTACAATGTTATCATAATTCTGAATATCTGTTGTCAGTAATTATTGAACTCATCATCATCTGCCTTTTTCCAACTACGTTGGGGTCGGCTTCCGGTCTAAACGGATGCAGCTGAATACCAGTATTTTACATGGAGCGACTGCCTATCTAACCTCCACAACCCAGTTACTGGGAAATACGATACCCCTTGGTAAGGCTGGTTGTCAACTTTCGAGTTTCTGACGACCCCTAACGACCGTCAAAGATCCACGAATGTCAGGCTTAACGTGCTTTCCGAGGCACGGAGGGGTCTTGGTATGTAAAGCAGTGGTAATTTTTTAACTATCATGTTTATTTATTTATTTATTTGTTAACATAGGTAAGGAAATACAGATCTTATGATAGATAAACAGAGCTATGTTATGCCAGGAGGCGTACAAATATGGTGTGAAAATATAGCCGATGATTACAAATTAAAATTAATTAAAATTATTTGAAAATCATGCATAATTATGATATTAAATTAGAAAATAAAATGAACAATTACATATTATTTAATACTCAATTATGTCAGACCTAAATGAGGAATTATAAAAATGTCAAAAATCTATATCAAAATAATTAAAATGTCAAAAAGATTTAATGTCAATGCTATTAGTTGTAACTCTAAATTAAATCGTCATTCAGGTATTCGTCAATCCTATAATAACATTTATCAATTAAGAACAATTTCATTTTTTTCTTAAATTGTGTTAAATTTAATTCTTTTATGGCGTCTGGAATTTTATTGTAAATGCGTGGAGCCATACCCAGGACACTTTTTTTTACTAATGCAGTTTTACATTTATAATTACATAGAGATTTTTACTAATGCAGTTTTACATTTATAATTACATAGAGATTTTTACTAATGCAGTTTTACATTTATAATTACATAGAGATTTTTACTAATGCAGTTTTACATTTATAATTACATAGAGATTTTTACTAATGCAGTTTTACATTTATAATTACATAGAGATTTTTACTAATGCAGTTTTACATTTATAATTACATAGAGATTTTTACTAATGCAGTTTTACATTTATAATTACATAGAGATTTTTACTAATGCAGTTTTACATTTATAATTACATAGAGATTTTTACTAATGCAGTTTTACATTTATAATTACATAGAGATTTTTACTAATGCAGTTTTACATTTATAATTACATAGAGATTTTTACTAATGCAGTTTTACATTTATAATTACATAGAGATTTTTACTAATGCAGTTTTACATTTATAATTACATAGAGATTTTTACTAATGCAGTTTTACATTTATAATTACATAGAGATTTTTACTAATGCAGTTTTACATTTATAATTACATAGAGATTTTTACTAATGCAGTTTTACATTTATAATTACATAGAGATTTTTACTAATGCAGTTTTACATTTATAATTACATAGAGATTTTTACTAATGCAGTTTTACATTTATAATTACATAGAGATTTTTACTAATGCAGTTTTACATTTATAATTACATAGAGATTTTTACTAATGCAGTTTTACATTTATAATTACATAGAGATTTTTACTAATGCAGTTTTATATTTATAATTACATAGAGATTTTTTGTACTGACTACGAATTGGAACATTTCGTACCATTGTCATTTTTTCAAAAAGGTTGGGATTGGTTTTGACGAAGATACTAATTTCTAATATGTATATCGCCGGTAGCGTAAGTAGATTTAATGATTTAAAGTACGGTGCACAGCTGTTATCTGTTTTCAGACCACACATGGCTCTAATGCACCTTTTTTGTGCCTTGAATGGAATTAGGAGGAATTACCTCAAAAAATTATTCCGTATCGTAGAAGTGAGGCTACTAGACCATGATAGGCAACGAGTAACGCTTCTATATTTACTTTTCTGGCCAATTGAAAAAGTGCATAGGCAGATTTATTTATTTTTTTACATAGCTTTTCTATATGAGCTTTCCAATTGAGGTTATTGTCAATATGGATACCCAAAAACACACTTACTTTTACTTCTTCTATTTCGTTACCATTTTAATGGACACACATTTTTGGAGCTTCAATTCTTTGATGGAAATGCATTACTTTGGTTTTATTGAGGTTGATTATTAAATTATTCATATTAAGCCAATTAATGATGTCAGTAAGAGTATTAGTAATGTCAAATTGATACGTATTTAAGACCTTACATTTAACTATTGGAGTGCTATGGTCTGCAAACAAAATCATTTATTGTTGTGTCACTTTTGGCAAATCATTTATATAAATGAGAAATAAAAGTGGCCCAAGCACGCTACCTTGAGGCACTCCATATTTTATACTTCTGAAATCCGACACATACGTTTGTTCCGTTTTGGTTTTTGCGCACCCTCTTGTGATTTCAGTACATTGCAATCTATAACTAAGATATGATTCTAGTAATTTTAGAACGTTCCCTCTGATGCCATAGCAATGCAATTTGTCTAGAAGGATTTTGTGATCATGTTATAGTTGGATGCGTAATTTTATTATTTTGTGTTAGTTCAAATAAGGTTCTATTGTTCACGTACTCTTTGAATATGGCATAAAACAAGAGACATTTTTTTTATTGAAACAAAACCGGACAAGTGCGAGTTGAACTCGCGTGGTGAGATTTCCGTACAATGTAACAAAATTATGTTATCTACAATGTTTTTTCTCCCAAGCTAATTTATCCCAAGAACAAACTTAACATTGTATTTGTAAAAACATGTTCTCTCCATAAATTCCAACTGCAAATGTATGTATGCACGCACAATATTGAGAGATTTACCATGTTATTTTAACACCATAGACTTCTATAGGTTTTCCTGTAATCTAACTAACTATTTTCTGTATTTCTTTCAAAATTTTAGGCTCAGTAATTTCGGAGATAGGGGGGAGTTGCAAATGTGAGCTTTATTACCGTATATACTTACATAAGCATTTAGTAAAAAGCTGTTATTTTGACATAGATACATCTATACAAATAAAAAAGTTGACTGTCTATCTGTTTGTTTGTTCCGGCTAATCTCCGAAACGGCTGGGCCGATTTTGACGGGACTTTCGCTGGCAGATAGCTGATGTTATAAGGAGAAACATAGGCTACTATTATTTTAGACAAAGCTACGCGAGCGAAACCGTGCAGCAGCTAGTCACTAGATGAAATCATTATAATTACAAACAGTAATACACAACACAAGTAGAGACACCAAGAATGTTAATTGTCATTTTGTTTACCCGAGTGATATTGTCAACAGAATGAATCTAATGTTATGAATAAGTACAGTGAGCCTCAAAAGAGATTATACATAGACAAGAATTCATTTGATTGTCTACAAGTACTTACAAGTTGTGTTCCATAATACAGTATCAATTGTGTAGCTAATTAAGTACCCAATGTGTAATGTTTTAAGGCTACACATTGCTACAGTATTATGTGGAACAAAGATTGTTGGCAATTAAATGAACTTGTCGATATATTTTTCACCATAAGATTGTGTGTACCGTTACTTCATAATCTATCTAGCGAGATTATAAACTATCGGGATTATAAAAAAATACATTTTCGGTACTTTATAAGATTATAAACTACCGAAAATCAATGCGTTATATTGTAACAATCAAAATCAAAATCAAAAGTCATTTATTCAAACTAGGCTGAGAATCAGCACTTTTCGAACGTCAAAATTACATAAGACAGTCCCCCAAAACGCCCACCCTTCACCACTTCCTAGTACTTTAGCTGGGAAGAAGAAGTGGTCAACAAACTCCCCAGCAGCACAGCTGTCTGTTCAGTTAGAGGGAAAAAAAAATGGATTCTATACAACAGTATGCAAAACAATTTACATTACGTGCAACACAAAACATTAAATTATTAGCCATATGTCAGCTAGCACACCACTATACCAACAAAAAAAAAGAAAAGGAAAACACCGAAAACTATTAATTCTCAAGCAGAGATAAAAACGTAAACAGAACTTAATGCCCAAATAAAAGCCTCCAAGCATAAAAGGCGTGCCCGCTTACATATAGCTATAGCTGTAACAGTCACAAATGATGAACTAGGACCATCAAAGTAAAATAAATAAACAATTAATTACTAATAACAAAACAAAACAATGGTCAGCAAGACGACCAGTCACCACAAGCAGCACCCGTTCACGAGCACAACGCAAAAATCAGCCATTACCCCCCTCGCCATATTAGAGGGAAGGAGGTAACCCGACCCCCGACGCTACCGCAAGCAGTGACAACTAAGGGAGCATGACGAACTTGCTGCCGGTTGTAAGAATAATATAATCAGTTATCGAGGTCGCTAGCTAACCACATATTGCAATACAACTCAACAAAAAAAAATTTAATGAGAAGATTATGTCAATAATAAACGAAAATAAAATTAAAAATAAATTGACTTATACAGTCAAATAAAATAAACAATTATATGAACTCATATAACCTGTCACTAGGTAAGCTAATTCTGGAGAAAGAACATAAACATTGTCTTGAGTTAATCACAGCGACCAAGTTAAGTTAGTTAAGTTAGTTAAGCTTGCCCCACAGCAGAATACCGTAGAACATAACGCTATGAAAACAACTAAAATATACTAACCGAGCTGTATTAACGTCAGTGTATTGTCTTACTTTCCTGACGGCGTAAGCGGCCGAACTGAGCCTTCCCGCTAGGCTTGATATATGAGGGCCCCACTGAAGTTTGGCATCTACTGTTATGCCCAGAAAAACTGCCGAGTCTACAGTTCCAAGAACCTCTTTATCCAAGACGATGTTGGGTCCTAGATTTCTAACATTTGGTAAAGCGAACTTTATACATTTCGTTTTCTTAGCAACCGTTTTAAACCAATCCGTAACAATTGAGAGTGCACTATTTGTGTAAGACTGAGTGTAAGTGTCAGTGTCAATGTCAAATTGTGAACGAATCTGCACATATGATAAAATCGGACAGATAGTCCGGGTTCATAATCTGACCGATTTTATCACCCGTAAAATTGTGAACCGTCCCTGACTGGGAGGGTTGGCGGTAGCCGAATTGGTCGCAGTAACTAAGCCAGGGTACCCTGACCGGTAGGTTAGGTTGAACTGTGACGAACCGCGCTCGAGCCGAGCGAGCGAAGCGAGTGGTGCCACTGCAACGGCCGGTGAACGCTTCTTCCAATTTGTTGCAGTTCACAAGTTTTCGATAGTTTATAATCTCGCTAGATCCTCACTAATATTATAAATGCGAAGCCGAGTTTGCTTGTTTGTTTGTTACGCTAAAACGGCTGAACAGATTTGGATGAAATTTGGCACATGGATAGACTATGATATAACTGGAAAATGATATTCATAATCATCCGGTGAAATATACATTTTTTGAGGCTGACTGTTTCAGTCTGATGGAAACACTTGGAAACTATTAAAAGTTATTTTCTTCTACAGTATTGATTGAAATTTTATGTTGTTACGAACACAGTATTTTTGAACGCATACTAATAAGAAATAGGTCTTATCTCAACGTTGCAATCGGTATTGCACGAGAAAATCGCTTTTGAAATTTTCTAATTGTTTACATATTTGTGATCGTGACTGTACCTTTTCTTTCAACCGTTATCCCATATTACTTAGGGACGGCGTATTTTTTTTTTAATTAAGACACAGATATATCATAAGTAAGTTTGCAAAAAATGTATATTAAACTAGAACGCAATTCTATATGTGACTTATAAAGCATTGTAGTAAAATACTTTATAAAATACATTTCGGAAGTAATGTCTACCTAAAGCATAAAAAAACGCTATTTTACATTAAAACTTAAGCTATTTTAATGATTTTTTGAATGAACAGACTATTTTATTATCTATAATTCTATCTGTGCTTTTTTTTTAATATTCATGTTTTCGTTACTAAAAATAAATATCCCCCATGAAACCGAAGGGCGGCGCGGCGTGAGCGCGACGCGCATACGTATAGCCAAGGTCAACGGCGATTACCCGACCCTTATTCTATCCCTTTTTTTAGTACCTTCCTACTTACGAGTTTAATTTATATAAATAATTTCCTCGTTGTTCTAGTAGTCGCAAGTGCTACTCCTAAGCATGAGGTCCTGGCTTCGATTCCCGGGTTGGGCAAAGTATTTTTTCCATCTGCAATTTCTCAGTAGCAGCTCGAAGTCTGGATTTATGCCCGGTTGATAGCAATAGACTCGCCCCTTTTTACATAGGATTTAAAAACGTGGGTACACCTCTGCCTAACCCTTCGGCGAAATAATACGTAACAATAAGGTGCTTTAGTAAAGTTTTAATATCTTATCTTATTTGGCTACATTACATAGCATGTCGAGGAGTCTCCATTTAGGCATAGAATATGCCATTAGTTGAAGGCTCCGCTCTTCCCTTACATTATAGACGTACGAGTACAAATAGGTATATAAAGAAATAAAGAAAGGAAAAATAAAAAAACGATATTTAATACATTCAAACAATGAAGACATTTCTCAGTATCAATAAGTTAATTAATATCTCGGTCTCTCCCACACATAGGTGTTCCCATGAAGGTTGTATTCATACACCATTAAATACTCGTTCTCTTAACTAACCGGACGTTAATTCACCAAGTACAATAACACTTCCGTTGGGTAGGTAGGTACTTAGATTAGCAGTGCAGTGCTGTTGAAATAAATTACACAAAGTAAAGCGCCTGTCAGGGTTCGAACCTGCGACCTACAAACTCATAAGTCGCGGTCGTTACCACTCAGCCACTCGCTTTGCTCCATTTTGCTTAGTTGAGAGAAAAACTTTTGTTTTAAGGCGTGTGATTAGGAGGGATGAAATGCATTTGTGATTAAGAGAGTATTTATCAACGTTTTTCGTTAATGAATTAAAAGAAAGATTATTCTTTCATTTAAAAACAAAACGACTCAAACAAGAATTTCCTTTACATGACTGACAATTTCCCTGAAAGTCAATCTAGACAAAAAATTACTGCGACTGGTTGCCTTATATCTTAACGACTTTTTCTCATATTCAAAGTGTACCTATACAAGGTGTCGTTTTGCATCTTCATCAAATTCAAGGAGGTAACTATGCTAATGATTCTCTGCACGAATCAATAATAAAATAAAGTGTTTTTTTTTTTCAATTTTTTGGAAATCGTCATGTAAGGGACACGCATGTTAAAACGCGGCCCGTGTGATACCGTACTGTAACTGTCCTTTTACACACACAAACACTACCGCATAGGCAACGGGGTCATTCTGTTCAGTGAAAGTGGTGTATTCTACAATAATGTCAAACTTAAATGACAAAAAAGACAAGTATGTATTAATTATTGAGCAGGTATCGTAATTTTATTTGATTATATATGTCTTTCATAGCAGCCTCCTGAAATTTGACGAGGATGCAAAACAACACCTTGTATACAAGCTCTCATGGTTGTTGTACCTAAATACTTCCTGCAACCGGAAGGGACTATAAGCTCATGGTAGTCAACGTCCGGTCGACATTGGCTCAGCTGTCTATAGCACCTCTACCTACCTACCTACCTACCTACGATGAGGCGAGGCCGACTACTGCTGTCACGTTCGAGACCAGACCTTAGTGTTAAAGGAAGTCCAAGACGTCCATGGTTACAATTTTATTTAACACTCATTTCTACCCCCAACGTCTTCCGCGTTAAACTTCTTGTATTTAACATAAAATGTAGCCTATGAAACTCAGCAATGTTGTAACTTCCCATTGCATAATCAGCCTATAATGTTCCCACTGCTGGGACACAGGCCTCCTCTCATCGAGAGGGAGTGGGCTGTTATCTACCACGCGGGCCCCGTGCGGGTTGGTAGATGTCACATGTCTTTGAATGTTTGGTTCTAGGACATGCCGGTTTCCTCATGATGTTTTCCTTCACCGTTTTGAGAGCCGTGGTGATGAAATTGGATACACAAAGAAATATGCCTGATTGGATTCGAACCCACGACATACAACTCGTAAGTCAGGGCCTTTACCACTGGGCCACCACAACTTACCATTAGTGAAAGAAATTTCGGAATCGGATCAGCAGTTTTGGAGATTATCTCGTACATATAAACTCACAAATTTTACCTCTTTAAAATATTCATTCGTTTAATAGCAAGTAATTTTTATGGTCAACCACATTCAAGAAACTTGCATCGTATAAATGGGGCTTAGAGTTTTCATAGTTCAAGTGTTACCACTGACATAGTTTTGACAACTTATCTGTCCAAGTGTAGTAGGTACAGCTAAATGATTTTAAGGCGCTGACAAGACTTAATTGACCAAAATAGGCTTCGCTTAAGTAATAAAATTGGCAAATCTGTATAGTTTGTGGTAGCGGAAAAAATATATGTTAATTTTGAACATATTTCCCAGAACTTGGTTGTTACCAAAACACGTTTTGACAAAAAATCTCGATACAAACTAACGTTAAACTAACCTCTTACCTTGAGTTCTAATCCAAAATATCTTTATTAAATATCAACATACGTTACGTATTTAATTAATAACAAGAACGTCTTTTTTGAATGCAGAACTTGGTTGTTATTTATTTTCGATTACTTAACTCAATTTTGAGTAAATAGATAATTGCTTCATATTTTGCAATAAATTACAAGCGTTGTGTCATCCTGCTTCTCTTTTTTTCTATGCAATCTGACAGCGACTGCAGTTTAGGTGTTGTCAGCGTCTTAAACCTTAAAATGTTGATGATTAAGTTCAAAATCAAATGAAACAAAATTACAGTTAGTGGTAACTTGATGTGCTGATGACTGTACCTACTACTTGTTGTTGCTATAAAATTTTCCATATTGTTAAAACGTTATAATAACATTTATTAAAAGCATTAAATAAAAAAAAAATATCATTATCACATTAATATTCATTCATATTTATAAACGCTTTAAAAACTCACTCATTCCTAAGAGCCTTCAAATATTAGCTGGCGATGCGTGTAGAAAGCCATGCACTATGTTTTAATAATAAGTCTCTATTAAGTATCTGAGGGCATGTGAGAGTGTCGCCGCCGCCACCGCCGTGAAGTGTCCGTTGCACTGCCCATTCATAATATCCGACGGCCTCTCGATTTGCCACGTTTTGTTTTCATCCTCTCTTATCTGACTCTCATCGAAATTTCCACTTGCAATTTTCAGCGAGAAGCAACCTTCATAAATTTGGAACTGAAGGAGAGTTTTGAGCCAGTAGTTGCGGATAAACTGAGCGTGGCCGAAAATGCCGCAGAGCGCAACTGAAACAGTTGAAACAACTTTAATCATCACTGACCTGTTCTCTGCATTTTTTTTTCAAAATTTTAGGTTCAGTAGTTTCGGAGATAGGGGTGGGAATGGTCAATTTTCATCTATGTATATTCTTAAATAACTTTAGAACTATTTTATTTTTATTGAGACCCTCACAACAAGTCTATCTAAATACATCGTTACTAAACTTTTTATGTTAACTTTCTAATTTGCCCCCAAAAGTGACCCCATATTCAAAATTCATTTATTTACGTTACACGTTCCTGTTTGGGTTACAGAAATTCATATGTGTACGAAATTTCAGTCCAGTAGATTCAGACCAAATTAGCTGTGGCAGACGGACATGCAGACAGAAAGACACATGAGTGATCCTTTCATTCGGACGTACGGAACCTTAATATAAACGAACGATAACATCATATTGTCTATTTCACTTACTATGTTCGTATATGAGGTCAGGCAGTTGGAAGTTATTTGAGGCAATGAACTGCGCCTCGCTGAAACACCTCTTGCATTCCATATCGGTCTTAAATTCATCCTCTTTTTCGGAGAACACGACACATCTTCGAGAAAAACGGGCGATGACCAGGTATAAAAGCCTAAAACATAACAATTATTTTATAGGAAACCGATTGTATATTGTGCAGTTTTTTTTTTTGGGTGGGACATTATCAAATAACTTCTCCCGCTCTGGTCGGAGCGGGAGGGTGTGTCAGACTCTTACTGACTAAAACCGGGTGGGTTTTAGTCAGTAAGAGTCTGACACACCCTCCCGCTCGTTGTATGTTCCTTCCGTTGCCTGTGTTGCCAGGGGCCTCGGTAACCCTTTCGAACTTCCACGCATATTGTGCAACTTATAAAATGTATTTTGACTGTTATAGTAAGATTCTGTGTGTGAATGAATGCTACAATAATTGTACTTTCTAAATTCAGGCTCTATACCCCATTAGTAATTGGATGTATTCCTTTAAATATGTGATACTAGGACAAATTTGCAACATTTTTGACACCGATATCTTGGGGTCCAAAATTGTTTTTTTTTTTTTTGAAGATATAGACCATTTTAATTTTTTTTGGAAATTTCCCACCTCTTGACCATAAACTGCTAATTGTGAAAAATCTCCGCTTTGAATACTTTTCTGATAGGTAATGAACTAATGAATTCTTCAAAAAAACTATTTATCACGAAAATTCCCATACTTTTAGAAATGTACGTTACATTTCTAAAGGTTGGTAGTTCTTTAGTTTTCGTAAAATTTAAATATAATTTAATGAGCGATACTAGGACTACTATTTGAAGACAGATTATTAAATATATTTAGACTATTATGTTATTAAAAAAGTAAGATAATTAAGGTAGGCACGTGATTGCCAAAATATGTAGGTACGTTTTTTTTTATCCTTTATTAAAAAGAACCAGTTTCTTAATAATTAATTACAATCTTGCCTATTAGACTAATAAGTAATTTGAATCTAACTTAATTGTATAATTAATATGTACGTGATTGTAAAAAGTAGCCTCTATATTTGAATAATACAAAGGATACTTTAAACGTTTCGAAAGTGTGTGTAGCTTGCACTTTGCTATATTATGAAGATTTCTTCCGAAGTTCAAGATGCATCTTGTACCTTTTACGTTATACACAGTGACTTTTAATTCAATTTGTTAACCTTTCAGGAGGTCAAAGGACCCGTAGTTATAAATAGCAGAAAAAAATCAGTTTCATACATTTTCATCGGGTAGGATTTTTGTATGTACGAAACAGCTGATATTTATTTCGATATTTCAGAGTCGGTCTCATAGTGAAAGTTACTCAGAATCATGAGTACTTTCACGCCCTGAAAGATTAACAGTGAATGAAAAATCATAGAGTATACTAGACGTACCTGTGTGTCAACCCATAACCGAACTCGCTGCCATTTTGCAGTATCTGTTTGCAGCGAGGGGGAGTCAGACAGTTAGGCTGAGTTCTTCTATTTAATTTTAAAGGAGGAGTCCGCACCAAATATGATATGCATGCATCTAAAATAATTACGTTACATTACATACAAGGAAATAATAAGTCTAAACAAATAAATTAAAGTTAAGGCGCTGACAAGACCCAATTGACCAAAATAGGTATCTCTTAAGAAAAAAAATTGCCAAATCAGTTGTGGTAGCGGAAAAAATATATGTTAATATTGAACATATTTCCCAGAACTTGGTTGTTACCAAAACACGTTTTAATAAAAAATCGATACAAACTAATGTTAAACTAACCTCTTACCATGAGTTCTAATCCAAAATATGTGTATTAAATATAATACAACATACGTTACTTATTTAATTAATAACAAGAACGTCTTATTTGAATGCAGAACTTGGTTGTTTTTTATTTTCGATTACTCAACTCAATTTTGAGTAAATAGATAATTGCTTTTTATTTTGCAATAAATTACAAGCGTTGTGTCATCGCGCTTCTCTTTCTTTTCTATGCAATCTGACAGTGACCGCAGTTTAGGTGTTGTCAGCGTCTTAAGAAGCTCCCACTGGGCAGCTATGTCAAGGGGTTAATGCAAAAAGGCTGGTTTCTCAAAAGGTTATTTTCTGATAAGCGATCACCTGTAATAGCGTAACACACTATGAGTAGAAATAGGTTTCATTTTGACAGTTCAACAACATTCATTGCGTTAATTATGTTGTTGAGCAGACAAATTTATCGAACATATGAAGCAATGTATTAGCAACATAGTTCAAAATCATTCAGATTGTGATTAATGGTGTGTTACGTAAGTAGGGTGCGGAAATTAGACAAACTATCTTCCATCGATGTTGTTGTGATATTATTATAATGAGTTTTATTTGCAGTAGATAATTATGTTGTTTGCCAAAAGGTCGCTTGCATTGAAAGATCTAAAATTCCAACCTACTCCAAATTTTATAAAAGCTTTCTACACACATTCCAGCAGGCTTAGCATGACACTCTCTATTTCTTCGAAGAATAGACACGGCTCTTTCTATACAAAGTGACATTTCGTTTCTCCATTTTTAACATCTCACCGTAGAAATCCTTCTACAATCTGTCATTTTGTCTTTCGTTTCTAACGATCTTTGTCTAGGTCCTTTTTTATGTTGAAGGATTTCTACGGTGGGATGTTAAAAAAGGAGAAACGAAATGTCACTTTGTATAGAAAGAGCCGTGTCTATTCTTCGAAGAAATAGAGAGCGTCATGCTAAGCCCGCAGGTTTTTATTTTTGAAGAGATAACTTCTTTAGGCGCGTTGAGCGATAAGTTTTCTCTTCTGTCGTCAGTCCACCGACTATCTATGTTTTTTTTATTGGTACTGGTACTGGAAGATAAACAAAGTACACTTTACCTGATTCGACAGGTGTAGGTTTACTGTTTTCGTAGTTATTCACATTTTTGTAATAGTTCTCCCATCTGCCATAAATTTTCTGCAACTGTGCTGGACTGTAGATCTGTGTTTGATTCAGAAGATGTAAATTGAATTTATCTGGATGCCTTGGCCACGTTGTGGCGTTATAAAATAGGCGTGTCACTAAAAACAATCAAGGAGTTAAATATTATATTTATATTTATGTAGATTACAATTATATTTAGCTTCTTTTTTTCATAGATATCATCATAGATTCCTAAATTCCGAAACACAATTTCAGAATCTCGGACAGATTTTTGCGGTGAGTATTTATTCAAATTCAATTCAAAATATTGTATCACCCATAAACCTAGATATGGTCAGTTTAAAAAGTATGTGATGAAAATGTAAACAAATTTTCGTCGGTGATAATTCGTGAGAAAAAAGTCGTGAGATATATAGTTGAAACCTTATAAATACAGATGAATGTGTTTCTAATTCCCTTCAGTGAGTGATTGCGTAAGGCGATTTGCACATGGAGCAACTATTGCAGCAACTGGCAACTAGCTGGCAACTAGCTGTTATACGTACATTTCAATTGGACTGCGCACACATAGCAACTCTAGTTCCGGTGATCGTCAACAGTTTTCAGTTGCTGTAATCCATGACCAAGTTAGTTCCTAATTGCCGCAACTAGCAACTGTTAAATATTATACAGGTTTTTAAAGTTGCCGGTTTCCTCAACCGTCAATACAACGTGTCGGGCGATTTCACACCGTCCCTCCCTCTCCCTGTGTCTATGCCAGTGTGAAAGTAGCTCACAGATTGCCATAAAATTGCGGCAACTGTAAACGTTATAGCAATTAATTATCAACTTTTTACAGGAAACTTTTAAAATGTTGATAGTTGCCTCAACTTAAGTTGCTCCATATGCAAAGCGCCTTAAGATTTAACCTGAACAGGTTTTGTTTCCACTTTCCTAAGATACTTTTCGAACTAACATTGAGCACATAAGAAACGTCAAAAGTTAGGTGCAAGGTTCCAATTGGTCGTTTTCTATTCATTACCGGAAAATTACCAACTCTCATATTTGAAACAGGTATTAAGGTATTTTCTAGGAATAAAGGCTGTTTGTTGATTGTACCTAGTACAAATACCTACAATCCAAAGAAAAATACTTTACATTTTACATTCTGCTCAACTGTTGGCTTATTTTGATTATTTTTCACCATGACGTGAAAATAGTTAGTCACTACGTCGTTCTTCACAAATAGTTTTTCCAAACGGGAACGTGTGTTCGCAGGGATACTCGTTCCTCTCTTTTGCAAAACTTGCTTCAAATTCACTGCAAAAGAAAAGTAAATATTTCATGCCAACGTTGTTCTTAGGGCCAATGTCTGTTTGTCTGGAAAATGAATAAATAGAAATTGTTCTTTCTTGGAATTTCACACCTCCACCTAGGTGTTAAAACCTCCATTTTGGGTTATCATTTCCGGACGTTTGCAAAACGTGTTTTTTTAGTACCTACTCATTTACCTACCCTTTATTAGTTTCTTAAAATTCCTCTTGATCGAAAAGTTCGCTCAAAACTTAAACTCAAAGCATTTATTTCAATTAAACCATTTACAGGCACTTTTGAATTGTCGACGATATTTGACCTTTCCCGTAGTAGGTACTTATGGAGAAGAACGGGCAAGAAACTCCATGGACACTCTTTTAAGTTATATTGTTAAAAAGAGGTATATTAGTTACAGTATTTTTTATGTTGAATTTACGGACGAGAACGATAAAAAAAGACGTACACGTTATAAAAGTCCAGGGGGGTAACCATCACCTCTTTTAGCAGTATTATTTCAATATTACTTTAGCGTAACAAAAGAGATGAAGCTATAAGTCCTGTATAGCTCCATCACTTTCCCACTCTGAAGTAATATTATAATAATACTGCTATAAGAGGTGATGGTTACCCCCCTGAGTACAGCTAACAGAAAAAAAATAAAAACAAAAAAAAATGGTTTTCTATAAAGTCGGTTTACGGACGATAATTTTACGTGATTACGAGAGAGATGCGTCACAAGCCGAATGCTTAGGCCGATCGTGCCTCTCTATCACTAGTTCCACGCTCTCGCTTACACGCTCGGCTCAGGCGGAACGTGACACTTTTTCATGCATGCAGCCGGCGTTCATCGATTTATAAGACGTTATCACGTCAATAATTAAAATAAGCCATGGCAGCGGAGAGATGACCAGTCCCAACTGACGGCGCCCGTTTACAAACGTGACACATGAATCACCATACAGCTCAATCATTTTGAAGGGCGCTAAATGATCCAACACACGCGCCACCATTAGCGAGACACAAACAAAGCTAGACAAATTCCTGTCGGTGGGACAACAAGCCGGACATGTTCGGACGGAGGATGGTAACCCTACTCCCTGGGCGCGCAATAGGCATAAAAGATTACCCGTGAACTGGCAACGAACGAAATCATAATATATCCTACATAATATAATTTTGTTATGAAAATACTAAGACCTCACGTTCCCACGGACTTATATTGCTAACAGAAAACACAGTCACGCGAACGAAGCCGCGGGTACAGCTAGTAGAACTACTAAATAGGTATAATTTATATCATGAACGGTTTGATGGAACGTACAGGCTATCTGATTCGTTCCATTGTTCTCAACCAGTAAAAAAAAATAACTTTCAGTAAACATTTTCATTGAATAATCCCTATAATAATAACCTATGCTTTGATAAGTATCCTGAATAATCAATTAAACCAGAAATTGGCCATAAAAAGTGAGTTAGTACCGCATTTTAAAAACAAAACCCTTCCTAGCAGTCTGGTAACAAGAGATGTTTGTAAACATCTATTTTACACTCTAATGGTAATAAAATACAAACATTAAAGAACACTTTCATTCTAAACAATTAATAATCTGGTACAATCTTACCATCTATCAGAAACAATCCGAACTGCAAGTTCAAATCCACGTAATATTTATGTCTTATACAAAAATCTACCGCCATTTCCAATGCACTTAAATAACGGCCAAAATCTGTTGCCGCTGGTAAATCTTGAATAATCTCTTTATAATCATTATCAGCAACAACACTGTTAATAAAAATAATAATTGTTATTAAAAAAACCAATATGGAAATAAACATACACGGGCGTAACGAAGTAATCGACTTTAAATATTTCATCGCGGAATTATATTACTATCGCAAAATTTAATCGTGAAGATGTTTCAACATCTGAACTCGAATGAAAACTGGCCGCATTTTCTTCAGTGCTATTGTTTTTATCTACGTAGTGATAAGGATGAGAGAATAAAGACGGACGACCACTTATTTTCCTTGAATTTGTTTACTTTACCCGCGTACTTACTTAGTTTTTCATTAGGTACTTCGACAATTGGATTCCATATTAAATTATCAGACTTTTTTTTTGTTAGGAACTTCGATTATTCTTTACAGAATTTTCAGCTTTGTTTTTTTTTTAATCTGTGCAGTAGCTAAATTAACTATTACCTTGTACCTTCCACTTCGCCTTTGGATGGGATGATGGAATGGACATACATCATCAGCATACATCATCAGCGTATAATGTTCCCACTGCTGGGACACAGGCCTCCTCTCTGTGAGAGGGAGTGGGCCGTAATCCACCACGAGGGCCCAGTGCGGGATGGTAGATGTCACATGTCTTCAAATGTTTGGTTCTAGGACATGCCGGTTTCCTCACGATGTTTGCCTTCACCGTTTTGAGAGCAGTGGTGATGAAATACTTTACACAAAGTAAAGCGCCTGTCCGGGTTCGAACCTACGACCTACAACTCGTAAGTCGCGGCCGTTGCCACTGGGCCACCACTGCTCTCAGTCGCGACCGTTACCACTGGGCCACCACTGCGAACTGGAATGGACGAAAACAAATAATTCTTCTTCTGAACGTGTCGATGGCAATATAAAACAGAGCCAGACCGGAATTCGACTACGACTTTGCCGCCATCAGAAGTCCATCAGTTCCTGTAACGTGCAGATAACAGGACACGCTGGATATTTAGTATCCCATTGTTCGTGGAACAGTACCACATTTGCATTTAATTAATTAATAATTTACCGAACAACACTCATTGTCTAGAAAATACTTGCAACAAATTGCTTTTAAGCAATTTGTTGCAAGTGTAGTTTGTGTTCAGGCGCTCACACAAACATATTGAAGGGTGTAGCGGTATACGAACTCTTCCGTCCTTACAGACCTCCGTGGCGGGTTTTATTTTTTTGATTGGGAAATCATCAAATAACTTTTCCCGCTCTGCGCGGAGCGGGAAAAGTTAAGGCTCCTACATACTAGCGCGACTTGTCGCGCGACGCATCGCGACACAAAGGCACCGCTTGTAGCGCTACACGCGGTGTCTTTGAGTCGCGTCGCGTCGCGCGACAAGTCGCGCCAGTATGTAGGAGCCTTTATTTGATGATGTGACGGCGTGTCAGACTCTTACTGACTAAAACCCACCCGTATTCCTTCCGTTGCCTGTGTGTTGCCAGAGACCATGGTATCCGTTTCGGACTTTCTGCGACTTCGGCAGGCATCGGCCCCTCGGCGTTGTGCTGACATCTCTTTGTGGCGCGCGTGGAACACAACGCGCCGTCGACCCGGGCCTGGTCCTTGTCGGATGGCGAGCTAACTATTGCTCACCGTCCGCAAGCGCGCGCTTACGGTGGCCGAGAATCTGTCTCCTGCGGGGTGGTGGGCTGTCACTAATGTGGCATCCTGTCAAAGGGTCTAACACATTGTCACATATGATATGAGCTTGCTTAGAGCCCTCGACATGCGCACGTTCAGTTATAATATGTATGGTCAAAATATAACATTGTAACCCTCAAGGGAAGCCTGCCCAATGACCTGACCTGACCACAAGTGGGAATTCAATTACCTCCGCTTCAAAAATAAAGGAACCTTTATATTAAAATGTATTGCGACTCTCGGTAAGTTATAGCGGGGATAAGCTGTGAATACGCTACGCCGCGGGTGCCTACCTTTTTAAGTTCTTTCAATGATTCACACCCGATCCCACTATAAATTATCGTTACGTAGAAAAGAATGTAGCGTTTTTTTTTTCTTACCGGATTGAAAATCTTTCTGAATTTGAATTAATACGGGGCAAAACAACAAGCATCTTTATTCATTTAAAAAAAAGTCTATGATTGTAACTTGAGAATGCAATCTCGTCTCGAGTGCTAAGTCTTTAAATTAAATAAAATGGTTTATTCTATAAATAGGACATAGAAATCACTTTCAAACGTCATATAAAAAAGTAAGCTAGATGGTAGTCGACATTTCCTATCTGACTACCCCTGAGAAGAAATGGCGAAACAAACTCAGGGGAAGGCCAGATATTATCTTGGTCAGATCATGTAAAGACCATTTTGAATAGTCTGAAATGGTCTTTTGAGGAAAGAGCTACACAGATTTGAGTGGACCGGTCCAGTCAGTGCAAGCATTTGTTAGTCATCGTGTTGCTCAACTCAGAACCTAAGGAGCTCACCGACTCGTCGAACAATACCAAAGAAAGGACATTGTCTGGTGTCGAGATTAGCCATTCGAGATCTCGCCCAGGACACAGGCGAGATAGCGAGATCTCGTTATCGAAATTTTAGATGTCAACTTCTTTTTGAAGTAAAGCGTTTTTTAATCAAAAATCTTAAATCAAATTAAAACGACACCTACTTAGGGCCATTGTGTTATATTTTGCAAATAAAAAATCATCAATCGGATCTCGAAACAAAAAAATCTCCGTTTATTTAAGAGGCCGACAACACCTAAAGCGCGGTCACTGTCGGACTGCATAGAAAAGAAAGAGAAGCGCGATAAAAAAAATAAAACACTATTATGCTAATATGTTGCTTGTAGAATAATCTGACAAGAAATCAGAATGATTGCATGTATATTATTACTATGGTTTTTAATCGTTAAAATAAATTTTTAGAGGTATCTTCGTGATTTTTTTCTATCGTATCAAGTACTTAAGTTATATTATGTTTTCAACACACTACCTAGCATATATCCTTAAGAATACCATAATTTTCTGATTTTGTTTACCTACTGCAGTGCGTCATATACTTTAAGGCATTATAAAAGCGTTTAGGTCCTGTAGTCATCTACACTACGCATAGGAACATAACGCAACAAATAGGCACAAACACATCACGCGCACTTTGAATCCACTATCTACATAACATAATATTACACCTGTATTCCCCGAACGGTTAGTGTAAAGACCTAATTCGGACCTTTAAATAAAAAGCAGTGGACTGTAAACTAACTTATATTAAAAATGAAATGTACAGCTAGATATTAACGCGCGCGTGTCGTTGATAGCGATCGCTGGTGAAGTGTCGTGGCATCGGCCCCTCTCATGCGTCCACGTAGCCCGTCCCGCGCGCCCGCGCAGTCGCCCGACGCCTGACACGAAGACAGCCGACGGCGCCCGAACATCCTCCCCGGGTTGAAGCCTTCAAGTAATAGGAAGTGGGCAGATATTGTTGTAGGCCCGCAGCATTGTCCCCTTCTTCGTCTTCAGCTCGACCACGCGTGAAGCCCCGTCACAGCCAGGGAAGACCTTCGTGACTCGTCCCAGTGGCCATACGAGTGGCGGTTGTCCTCGTTCCTTAATAAGAACAAGGGTTCCCACGGCCAGCTGCCCTGTTGAGGATGTCCACTTCGTCCTTTGCTGAAGCAGAGAAATATATTCTATATGAAATCGCTTCCAAAAATGTTCTTTGATATGTTCCATTCTCTGGTAACGCTCCAATCTTCTGATGTCAATGTCAGCCACCTGTGGATGCGGAACAGACGTGAGTGGTCGTCCAATTAAAAAATGTGAAGGAGTTAGGACAGTAAAATCTAAAGGATCAGAGGATAGCGGGGTAAGAGGACGGGAATTTAAGACTGCCTCTATTTGACTCAAACTTGTGGCCATCTCTTCATATGTGAAGTGCGATAGACCGAGAAGCCTTTTTAAATGGTGTTTGGTCGATTTGATAGCGGCTTCTGCAATACCGTTGAAGTGGGGAGAGTAAGGAGGCGCGAAAGTAAATTCGATACCTAGCTGACAGACCTCGAACTCTAGATTTGAATCTTGTAGAAATTTCCCCAATTCATTACACGCCCCGACGAAATTTGTACCGTTATCTGACAAGATGCTATGGGGCTTGCCACGGCGAGACACAAAGCGGTTTAAAGCAGCCATGTAAGCTTCCTTAGTCAGATCTGTGACGAGCTCGATATGTACAGCTTTAACTGCAAGGCAAACAAAAATACATAAATACGCCTTGACAAGTCTACACCCTCGCCCTTTGCGATCCGCTATCATTACTGGCCCGGCATAGTCAACACTGCATTTAAAAAATGGAAACTCTAATTGTGTCCTTGAAGAAGGCAATTGACCCATTATAGGTTGCACAGTTTGACACTTGTATTTAAAGCATGTAATACATTTTTTTACTGTTGATTTCGAAAGATTTCTGCCACCCAGAGGCCAGTACATTTGCCGTATATTTGCTAATAATAGTTGAAGGCCAGCGTGTAATAAATCAGAATGATATTTAGTAAAAATAATTTTAGTGATATGGTGTTTACTACATAACAAAATTGGATGCTTGACATTATACTCGTAGGGAGAGTTATCAAGTCTCCCGCCTACACGAATGAGGCCATCGGTATCAATGAAGGGACTCAAGGAAATAAATCTACTTTTACGAGGCAATGATTTACCTGATTGCAATAAGGCATACTCTTTAGGAAACATGTCAGTTTGAGCATGTCGCAGAATAAAATTTAAGGAATTTTTAAGTTCTTGATTAGATAAGGAACCTACAAATTTATCATATTTTCTTTTTAAATTGTGAATATATCTTAATAAATATGAAACTACTCTCTGTAAATGATTAAAACTGGAATATTTATGAATCAAAAGTTTGATGAATGCTTGGTTGTTATGTGACTGATGATGTGAAATGAAACTATTACTAGAGTATGGCTGTTGATGAATTGGATGATCAGTGAAATGAGATGACACAACTTCCGGTAAGTCCTGTCTCACGTTTTCATTGGGAATTCTTGGCCAATATTTTTTATCTTTGGACAAAAAGTTAGGACCTGACCACCAAAGTGGACACTCTCTGATAAGGTCAGCATTCAGCCCGCGAGAGACAAGATCTGCCGGATTATCCTTAGACGGCACGTAGCTCCACGTATACCCAGTAGTGCTCTCTTGTATTTCATCAACGCGATTACGTACAAAAGGCTTCAATAAATTTGGTGCCATTTTCAGCCAACTCAACACTATTGTCGAATCGCACCAAAAACGACATCCACTGAAAGACAAGGTAAGAGAGTTCAGTACATTAGTACACAGTCTTGTTCCCAACAACGCTCCACATAGCTCCAGGCGGGGAATAGTCGTTGGCTTGATTGGAGCTACCCGATTTTTAGAGACTAACAATTGTACTTTAATTGACCCGTTCTCGTCCACTGATCGAACATACACACAAGCACCATATGCCCTTTCAGATGCATCGGTAAAAACATGAAGTTCGTGTGCGGTCGAATTATCACATAATACCCACCGTGTTATTTTTAATTCATTTAAGTATGGGAGCGTATTTTTAAAAGAAACCCAACGACTATTTATGTCATCTGATACTCGTTCATCCCAGTCACACTTAGCCATCCATAACATTTGCATTATTATTTTTGCCTCGACAACACAAGGACCTACAAGACCCAGTGGGTCAAAAATCTGACTAATCACTGACAAAATATGACGTTTCGTTACATGTTTGTCAGTGTTGATTCCAATTGAGAATGTTAGCACATCTGACTCACAAAGCCAATGTAAACCAAGTGTTTTTGAAGACACGTTTCTATTCCCGGACAAATCTAAACTTTTCGAACTATCTGAAGCACCTTTTATTTCTGCTAAAATTTTTTCACTGTTAGACTGCCATTTTCGCAGATGAAAGTTCGCTGAAGCCAGAACAGAACTGACCTCCTTACCCATCGCTACTACCTCTGAAATGGAGTTACCACCACTAAGATAATCGTCCACGTAATGGTCACGTTCGATAGACAACCTTGCCTTTTCACTAGTGGCAGCTGCCGCCAGGCTAACTAAACACTTCGTGGCTAAATAGGGAGCGGAGGCCGTACCATAAGTAACGGTATTAAGCCTATAAGATTTTAAAGGATGCTTAGGATCAGTCCGAAAAATTATTTTAAGCAAAGAACGTTGCACAGGTGTCACCAAAATCGCCCTATACATTTTTTCGATGTCTCCAGAAATGACATATTTATGTTGGCGAAAACGTAACAATATTGAAAAAAGGTCATCCTGGACAGTAGGCCCCACCATTTGGATATCGTTGAGCGATAACTCAGATGTGGTTGCAGCTGATGCATCGAACACTACCCGGAGTTTGGTGGTAACTCTTGACTCCTTAACTACCCCATGATGTGGCAAAAAATATTCTAAGTTATCATCTGAATGGGGTTTCCTCAGCTTGCGATCTTCTACCATGTGTCCCAGACTCTCGTACTCCTGCATGAAAGTGATGTATCTCTCCTTGAAGACAGGATCACGCTGGAACCGACGCTCTAACGATAAAAAACGGCGTTTAGCCATTTCATAAGATTCACCTAATATGCTAGGATCCTCCTTCAGTGGCATGGTAACCACAAACCGACCATTTTCATCGCGGATAGTATGTAAATGGAAACTTTCTTCACAAGCCCTTTCTTCTTGAGATAGGGAATGTTTTGATGACACGGAATCGAGCTCCCAAAACTTACCTAAATTGTCATTGAGTTCATTCAAAGAAATGTTACACAAATATGACTGACTTTTCGTAGATGGATGTAATGGAAGAGCCACTGAGCCTGATACTATCCATCCGAACTTAGTGTCACGTAATGTGGGTTGGTTTTTACCTAGGTTAATAGATGTAGAACCTAAGACGTTCCAAAATACTTCGGCACCTACAAGAATGTCAATTACGGACGGAACGTGAAACGTAGGGTCGGCCAGTTGTACGTTTGATGGTACAGGAATACTTTTTTTGTCTATCAGGGCAGACGGCAATATTTTTGTAATTTCAGGCAATACAAAACAACTTATGTTTGTTTTATAACCACCGCTGCGTGATTGAATAACTAAATTACAAGACTGTGTAGTAGATGTAGTCTGACTGTTTATACCTGTGATCGTGGAGCTCATGCTGCGTCTAGGCAATCCCAGTTTATCAAATAGCGTCTGAGTTATAAAATTGTTGGCTGAAAAAAAAGGCTGTGCTACCATTATCGAGCAGGATCCGGGCATCGACCTTGCAGCCTTGGTTATTCACCACCGTCACCAACGCTGTGGAAAGTAAAATATGCGAAGCGGTATAAACTTGTAAAGAAACATCACTAGATAAGTCTACATTTTCTGGGGGATAGGAATTCGATAAGGCACCTCCGGAAATGTCAGTAGATAAGGCAATACTACTAGGCATAGGATCCTGAATGTTAGATGATTTGGAATCTTCAACATGTAAAAGCGTATTATGTCTTCCTTTACAATACTTGCATCGTGACAATCTACATCGCTTTGTTAAATGGCCAGAACGTAAACAATTAAAACAAACCTTAAAATCTTTCGCTTTAGCTATACGAGTTTCAACCGGTAAGGCACGGAACTCTTCACAAACATACAAAAGATGAGTTTTTCTACATAAGGGACATTTTATTTTATTAAATGAATTTTGATTGTAAGTTTGATTTGTATTATCAGTCTGATTAGTTGCTACAACCAAAGATTTAGGTTCACTATGTATTGTATTATTAATATTGTATGTGTTTGCCTTTGTATTGTGTTCTAAAGTTTCTAATAAATCGGCTTTTCTACTAATAAATGAACAAAATTGTGTCAATGTAGGTGATTTTGGTAAAGTGTTCCGATGTTCCTCCCAATCTCTACTGGTGACAGAATCTAATTTAACGACCATCATATACACAATCAACGTATCCCAGTACTCAGTGGGCTCATTCAATGTTTTTAGGGCTCTTATGTTTTTATTTATGACGTCAACCAAACGCCGCAAAAAAACACAAGACTCCCTTGGAATGTAATCAACATTGAACAATGCCTGCACGTGGTTATTAATAAGAAGTCTACTATTATCAAAGCGGCTACATAGCAACTTCCACGCCATTTCATAATGCTCACTTTTAAAATCTATATTTTTAATGACTTCCACGGCATCACCTTTAAGCGACGCACGGAGGTAGTGGAACTTGCTAATATCATCTATGCAGCTACTGTTATGTATTAGTGACAAAAATGTATCTCTATACTCAAGCCAGTACTGATAACTACCATCAAAACTAGGCAAATTAATTTTGGGTAAGCGTATAAAGTTACGTTGGAACGATTCACCTGTTTGTTTGCCTGCCGAGCCCGCTACAGACCCATTATTACCAACGCCGTCGGTGGCGCCAGCCAGCAGACTACGTGCCTGCGCTGCTAGTGTATGGTACCGCTCCTCAAACTTGGCTCGCTCCGCATACGCCTCGTCTGGCTTGTCCGATTGCACCTCGATTTGCAACTGTAAATCGTCAAATTCGTCGTATATGGCATCAAATTTACTGAGGCGTCCCTCCAACTCGATGCGCTGCAAGTTGGAAATGGTCTCACAGCTAAGCAGCACACTTATATAATTACAAAAGTTCGTAAGCTTAGCTTTCATAGCACTACGCTTCCTAATGAGTAAATCTTCACTGGCCATAATGAGAAATGTATAATAATGTATAGATAATTAACAATCAGCGAAGCGATAGACAATGAGCAATGACTAATATTAGCACAAAAAAAAAATACGTTAAGACAGTATGAATAGTCGCGTGACCTTGAAACACTGTGTCATCGCACGTTGACAGTCAGCTGTTGCGACCGTTATAAATTATAACGGTAAGTTATAGATAAGCAATGCGACTGCTAAGCAATGCGTGATTGCAATAGAAGAGTGAGACACTGATTATTTTATGATTACAGTAATGTTTGACTCAAATATTAACGAGGTGAAAATGGACAAAAAAAGGTGTATGTATTTAACACGTTAAAAATGTTTTGAAAGGAAATAAAGAGGATATAATTGGAACAAACTCACAAAACGTCCTTATCCTTATCCACAAGATGAACTGATTCGATTTCCTCGAAGCGATGACTCGGCGTAATTCGACTTGGTTAGTCGTTCTTGCACCACCGTCGTATTTGAAGACTTCGGGAACATACACGAAGTTCTCTTCTGGCTTTTTGAACTACGATGACTTTAAACAAAATAATCGTTACAAACGATGACACGGCGCTTTTCAACTGACGATGACGAAGTCAATCTTCTCCAACTGTACTGCCAGTCGCCGACCGTTTTGTACTTCCCAAAACACGGCGTAAAAGAGGCTCGAAGGACCAAATGTAAAGACCTAATTCGGACCTTTAAATAAAAAGCAGTGGACTGTAAACTAACTTATATTAAAAATGAAATGTACAGCTAGATATTAACGCGCGCGTGTCGTTGATAGCGATCGCTGGTGAAGTGTCGTGGCATCGGCCCCTCTCATGCGTCCACGTAGCCCGTCCCGCGCGCCCGCGCAGTCGCCCGACGCCTGACACGAAGACAGCCGACGGCGCCCGAACAGTTAGGCAGTGGTGTATCTATAGTACACCCACATTTCGCCAGTTGTTTAAGTCCCATGTAATAGGGGGCGAGCTATAATAATAAAAATGGCTTTGCATACTGGGCTAAGTCGGGTGCGTCTCGAAATTTCGTTCGAGACCGTATTGGTCGTAATCTCGAACAAGATTTTAAGAGAAATCGAGATTACATTCCCTATTTGTAGCTTACCTAAAGTGACCATACGTCCCGTTTTGAACGGTTCTGTCCCGTTGCCTCCAGCCAATTCTCCGGGACGCAAAATAGTCCCGTTTTCCGAAACCACGCGAAAATTTCTCTGAATTATATAAATATAATAAAAAAATATGTTGCATATAATTTAATAATTACTGTCAGAGAAACTTTGCTTTATTTATTTTATTAAGCTGGTGAACCGGTGATTGATTTGTTTTTTCATAATTTGGTACGATATAAATAATTTTAATTAATCTGTATATAATTGTATTAAGTTACACTTTTTATAAATAAAAAACATTAAATGTTAACCCGCTAACTGACGTATACATATAAACCCATGTCCCGTTGTGAGTTAAAAATAAATGGTCAGTTTTATCTAACTTAGAATAAACTTTGAAAACAAAACCGTAACTTCTCAATCCAACGACACGTCGACACCGGTTACTGTAAGGAGTGGACGTGTATCTAATACATACATCTAATACTCACGAGCTTAAATACGTTGCAGTTATGCAAGATTCAAAAATAGATTTTCCCCTAAAGTATTGATACACGATAACTTTAAAGCATTACGAACATAGTATTTCGAAACCATTCTATTATGAAATAATGTCTTGTCTCGAGAAAATCGCTTTTGAATTTTGTGAAAGTGTATGGTACCTATAGGCTGACATCTAGTGGGCTAGGTTTAGGTAAGGGCTGGGATGTAGGATGAAAACAGTGCATTCCAAATTCAAAAAAATAATAATAAAGAAGAATGGGCAAAATTACATACGACCAGCCAGACAAGTGTCATTATAAAGCTCGATTCAAGAAAGTTCAAGACATTGAGAGCAATGTAGCACATGAATAAGTTTCAATAATAAGTCTCTATTATATATCTGAGGGCATTTGAGAGCGCCCCAGCCGCCATTGCCGTGAAGTGTCCGTTGCACTGGCCATTCATGATAGCAAACGGCCTCACTATTTTCCACGTATCGTTTTCATCATCTGTCATTTGATTCTCATCGAAATCTCCTGTTGTTATCGTCTCCGAGAAGCAACCTTCTGTAGTTTGGAACCGAAGGGGACTTTTGAGCCAGTCGTTGCGCAAAAACTGAGCGTGGCCCAAAATACCGCACAGAGCAACTGAAACAGTTTAAAGAATTTTAATTAATATCATTCTTAGTGTTTTCCTATAGTTGTTAATTAAAATAATGATACACAATTTATTAGAAGATATTCTAATTCACTTACTCTGTTGATACATGAGGTCAGGCAGTTTGAAGCTATTAGACGCAATATACGTCACCTCGTTGAAACACTTCATGCAATACATATCCGTCTTAGATTTGTCCTGTTTTTCTGAGAACACGAGACATCCTCGAGAAAAACGAGCTATGACCATAAATAAAATCCTAAAAAACAACGATTATTTTATACTATACCGACTAAATTATAGAAGAAGTACCTACTGATTTATATACATTACTAATATAGTAAGATTGTGTGTGTGTTAATGCTATATAAATTATACTTTCTAAATTCGGGCCCTATATATACCCCACTGGTAATTGGGTGTATTCATTTAAATGAGTAATACTAGGAACAAATTGCAACATTTTTGACATCGATATCTTGAGGTCCAAAATGTTTTTTTTTTTTTGAGATATGGAACATTTTTTTTTTTTTTTTAATTTTCTATATCTTGACTATAAACTGTTAATTGTAACTAATCTCGTCCGCCTCGGATACTTTTCTGATAGGTAATGAACAAATGAATCCTTCAAAAACTCATTTATCAAAAAAATATAAATGTAGCGTCGTAAAGTTCATGTGTGATTTCTTTGTTAAACTCGTTTTTCATTGCGGTTTACTCAAAATAAATGTATGGATGGCACTAGACGTACAAATTATAAGAACGACTTCTATCTTGTAGGCTTTCTAAAATAGTACAACAGTGCCCACTTTTAGCATGTGTTTGAATAAACAACGAATGTTGTTCCAGACAAGGTAGTATTTTGATAGTAGGTAGTAGTAGGTACCAGCAGGCTTAGCATGACGCTTTCTATTTCTTCGAAGAATAGACACGGCTCTTTCTATACAAAGTGACATTTCGTTTCTCCTTTTTTTGACATCCCATCGTAGAAATCCTTCTACATAAAATGACTTAGACAAAGATCGTTAGAAACGAAAGACAAGATGACAGATTGTAGAAGGATTTCTACGGTGAGATGTCAAAAATTGAGAAACGAAATGTCACTTTGTATAGAAACAGCCGTGTCTATTCTTCGAAGAAATTGTTCGACGCACGCCTTACTTGTTGCGATTTTTTTTTGCCACCGATATGTGATGTTGGCTGATTGACTTAATGTGACGAGTCCTGGTCGATCAAATCAGGCAAGATCTGTCTCTGTCAGGTGTATTATTAGATATACTAGCAAACAGTAAAAGCAGTACGTAGCTTTTTCTGTTTGTCCGCCGTAGTTTGAGCAAGATGAGGACCTGTATGGAGGCAATGCGTCGGTACTTGTCCCCTTTATTTTTTTCCGTGGGGCAATTCTCATGGATACCCTCCGTCTGGGGAGAAAGGAGGGTTATGTCAGACTCCTACCGACTAAAACCTCACTGGTTCTACTACTACCATGAGTCAGGGGCCCGGGGGCTACGCGCTACGGTTATTATTATACTAGACGTACCTGTGTGTCAGCCCATAGCCGAACTCGTTGCCTCCTTGCAGCAACTCTTTGCAATGAGAGGGAGTGTGACAGTAAGTCTGAGATGTTCCATCAAAATGTAAAGGCTCATGCAGCGCCAACTGTGCTATGCATTCATCTAAATAATGACGTAAGATTAAGTACAATCCATGTACAGGTTGAAATTGAAAACTTGCGACAAACTGAAATGGGACATTGTATACATCATTATTAACAACATTTACTAAGGGACCAAAGCTGTAATCCCAAAAAAAAAAAAACTGCTTTTCCTACATTTTGATGAGGTATTGCGAACATAAATGTAGGGGACAGCAGTTTTTTTTTTGGGATTGTAGCTTTGGTCCCTTAATAAAAGTTGTTCATAATGATGAGTACAATCTCCCATTTCGATTTGTCGCATGTTTTTAATGTCACCCTGTATATGCATACTATATATATATCTATATATATATATACTACTGCTGAGCATGAGGTCCTGGGTTCAATTCCCGCGTCGGGCAAAGTGTTATTGGGTTTTTCTATTTGGAATTTCTCAGTAGCAGACCGGAGTTTGGATTTGTTTCCGGTTGATGGCAATAGGCTGCTATGACATTATGATGGCCGGGCTGCTAAGTAATTACAGCCGCATGGGTCTATCCATCAGGATATGCTACGTTTGGCGGGGTTGGCCCGTGGATGGGTCATGATCTCTAGATACCGACACTCCCTCTATCTATCTCTCTAGCACGTTAAGCCTTTGGCCCGGCTGACATTTGTGTATCTTTGACCAACCAGTCTTCCCAAGGGTATTACCCAGTTACTGGGTTGTGGAGGTCAGATAGTTGCTCCATGTAGGTACCTGCCGATTTAACACTGGTTTACGATCACCAGTTCGGCGAATGACAGCAACTTACAGTGAAACATTCGAACACATACATATTTACATGCTCTTTGAAAAGGTTTCGCAGCCTTTTATATGAGGCACTTGAACTCGTAGACTAATTGTTTTAGTATGTTGTTGTTTTTAATATATTTTAGTTTTTCTCATGTTTTGTTATATTAGCGTAACTGTCATGCATGAACAGTTCACCTCCTAGCGACTTTAAAGATTTATTTATTAATGGTAATCTGTGAACAGCGCTGTGGGCTACATTTTTACTTAAGTTATTTATGTTTTACTGTTTGCAATATTGCATAATGTAGCTGTTTGTTGTTCCTACTTAATAAATATAAAAAAATAAAAAATGTAAAATACTGATATTCAGCTTCATCCGATTAAACTGGATGCCGGCCCCAACATAGTTGGAAAAAAGCTAGGCAGATTGATTGACCTACATTAGTATTTAACTTAGACAACTTCTAAAGCGGGTGCAGCGGCAGAAAATGTCGAAAATCTGAAAGTTATTAAATATGGAGGCCTTGGCAGAAAGAACAACTTTGTGCTCTTTGGCGTCGAGACCCTCGGTCCGTGGGGTCCCAGTGCGCATAAGTTATTTGTGGAAATCGCGAAACGTCTAGCTGATGTAACTGGTGACCGAAAAGCTGCCGACTTTCTCGCGCAACGCTTCCGCATTGCAATTCAGCGAGGAAATGCCACCAGCATATTCGGTACAATGCCCCGAGGGCCTTTTTTAGGCTTAACTTAGTTTTAATTTAATTTAGTTAATGTTAATAATCATCTTGTAATTTGGTTATGTAAATAAATAAAGACATGCATAACACAGAAATCTCCATGTTTTCAAATGTCGCCATAAAATAGTACATTGCACTCGTGCGGGTTGCTAAAGATGCTTCTCTTTTGCCGTTAAGTTTTTTTTTTATTTTATTTATTCTTATTTTTTTTCTCTACTGATTTACTCGCCAAACCTACTCGTTTGATGGCGAGAAGCCAAGGTCAAGGGGCTGATGCAGAAAGGCTTGTTTCGTCAAGAGTCCCTGTCTATATATCACAGGGGACTGGAAACCTCCCCTCGAAGTTGTTCTGTTATGATCAGAGAAATATATGTTTGCGATAGATATGGGTTATTTCGCTAAATGTCGCTTGCATTAAATGGTCCACATTTTATAAAGACATTCTACAGACTTTCCAGATTTTTTCTTTTGGTCCTGGTAGAAGATATCAAACAAAATCCGCTTTACCCGATTGAGCAGGCGTTGGATTAAATTCTTCGTAATTATCCACATTACTGTGATATTTCTGCCATCTGCCATAAAAAGACTCCATGTGTTCTGGACTGTAGATCATCGTTTGAATCAGCAGATCTAAATTGAATTTATCTGGAAGCCTCAGCCACGTAGTTGCGTTGTAAAATAGTTGCACCACTGAAAACAATCAACGAGTTAAAATGTGTGACATGTAGATATTATTTTTAGCTTCTGTTAATTTCATTATAAACAAGAAAATCTGAAAAAAATCATATATTGTTTGTTAACTGAATGCATTCCTAAATTCCGAAAGTTGTCTATAGTCGGATCTCAGATCTTCAATCCCCGAATTGTACCTGCAATCTGAAAATTGAAATAGGTACCTACTAAGGTATTCAGTAACGCTTGCCGAGATTGTTCAGTGGATGGGTGACTATCCATTACCACCCATACCGAGACCCCTCCGTGCCTAGAAAGCACGTTAAGCCGTTGGTCCCGGCGGTCATTTGTAGATCTTTGACAGTCGTTACGGGTAGTCAGAAGCCTGAAAGTCTGACAACCAGTCTTACCAAGGGGTATCGTGTTACCCAGTAACCGGGATTTGGAGGTCAGATAGGCGCTCCATGTAACATACTCGTATAGAGCTGCTTCCGGTTAGTCTGGAAGCCGACTCAAACGTAGTTGGGAAAAGGCTAGGTAGATGATGATACTTGTACCTATACACATTTCCGAAATAACATCACGCTTGTATTCTTCGAAAGAATTCTTAAGAAAAAAGGCTGTTTAAGGATTGTTCAATGCAATGAAAAATATTTTACATTTTATATTCTTCGCAATACGTGTATCAGTTTTATGTTTTTGTACCATTAATTTAAAATAGTTAGTCACTTCGTCGTTCTTCCCAAATAGTTTTTCCAAACGGGAACGTGTGTTCGCATAGATACTCGTTTCTTTCTGTTTGAAAACTTGCCTCAAATTCACTGCAAAAGAAAAGTAAATAATTTAATTCTAAAGTTATTATAGGAGAGATTGGGACTACATTGTTTTATTGGGTTCCCACCTGTAAAAACAAATTTGGTAATAATAAATAAATATATACATGTCCATTATGCCACTGGAATTGCCTAGGTAATCAAAATCAATGTTCACATCGATTCACACCGGGAAAGCAGCGGCCGGCAGCGGCGCGGCGAACACTTTTAGTGTGAAATAATTTTAATCTTTATCTACGTAAGGCGCTGACAAGACCCAATTGACCAAAATAGACTTCTCTTAAGAAAAAAAATTGCCAAATCTGTATAGTTTGTGGTAGCGGACAAAATGTATGTTAATTTTGAACATATTTCCCAGAACTTGGTTGTTACCAAAACACGTTTTGAAAAAAATGTCTCTACTATTTAACGTTAAACTAACCTCTTACCTTGAGTTCTAATCCAAAATATCTGCATTAAATATCAGCATACGTTACGAATTTAATTAATAACAAGATCTTATTTGAATGCAGAACTTGGTTGGTTTTTTTATTTTCGATTACTCAACTCAATTTTGAGTAAATAGATAATTGCTTCATATTTTGCAATAAATTACAAGCGTTGTCATCACGCTTCTCTTTCTTTTCTTTGCAATCTGACAGTGACCGCGGTTTAGGTGTTGTCAGCGTCTTAATTAAACGACCAGTATCGCCGCCCGCGGTGCCGCGAGCGTCTTGTCAGCCGTACTGCCCGCGTCGCGTCGCTGCCGGCCTCTGCCATTCCGGTGTGAATCGGCCCTAAAGATTGTCATATTTTTATAACCACTATTAGTACTAGTTTATCAATTAACTAGCTTTTATCCGCGGCTTCACCAGCGTGCATATCTTTTAAAGTATTTATTTAAATGATGATGTAAAGGCAGATTTTAATCTAAATGAAATGCCCCATTTAAATAACATATTATATTGGATAATGATTAATATACGAGTAATACCGGTTAAAATAGCTTCGAAAATAACAATAAAATTTTTATCTCGTTCTGAAAGATTAAAATGGTTACTGTGGGTCGTCCTTGGAAGATAGACATATGCTATAGTGGACTTTTTTGTTGAACTTTTTAAGATGTACAATCCTGTCCAAAGTAAATTTTATGTAACTCGTACGGTTAACGCGGCCCACGCCAGTAATGCTCCCAGTCGGCATGATTTCTTCCGACATCTTCAACAATAATCATAGTCATACTTCAGCCAATTTAGGTACACATAACCTGGGACTGAAACGTGGTTGCTCAGAATATGCCTTATTAAAAGGCTAAAAGTCAAAGAACAATGGGTGATCGAATCAGAAATGAAGAGATTCGCAGGCGGACCAAAGTAACCGACATAGCCCGAAGAATTGCCAAACTTAAGTGGCAGAGGGCAAGGCACATTGCTCGCAGAACAAAGAGCCGATGGGGCCGGAACGTTCTGGAGTGGCCACCGCATACCGGAAGACGTAGCGTTGGAAGGCGTCCTACAAGGTGGACCGATGACCTTGTGAAGGCCGCAGGAACCGCTGGATGAGGGATGCACAGAACCGGCCGAAGTGGCGGTACTTGGGGGAGGCTTATGTCCAGCATATGGGCGTCTTTCTGCTGAAATGGTGATGATGATGTTGACTCAATACCTTAATTAATTATACACATAAACCTTCCTCATAAATTACTCCAACCATTGCACGTTGGTCCAAGAGCCCTACAAGCGCGGTCATAAATACCTTATTTTATTAAATGAGATTTTTCTGAAGGGTAAATAATAAAAAATACTTCACAAATGTACAGTAACGGTTTATATATAAATAGTCAATATTTGAGATTTATTGTCCCTCGATCGGAAATACATCTGAATATGATATTAATGCTATTTGTGAAGGGGATATAATTAAATATGTATTCTTTTATATATTATACATATTATATACAACAAAAGCAAGAAAACTAAAACTACAATTTATTTGCAAACGTACTCATAACCACAAATAAGTTAAAATAACCACAACAACCAACCTAATTTCAATTTAAACTAAATTCGTAATAAATCTAGAACCTGCCTCGACATAACGCTCTTTTTCTTACAGAGAATTTTCTGAAGACTGGTAATGAATGGGTCTGAGCTGAGTAAAAGTCTGTTAAGTAAGTCCGTGTTCGTAAGTACTCGAGAAATTTTTCTCGTGTGATCCCGCCTGAAGGCCTTATAATGTCTGTTGTCAGATTCTGCTGCCTGTTAGGATAATTCCCCGATAGATAATAGAGCATAATGTGCCACTACAGCACCATGGATGAGGACTTTGTGAACGGAAGCTGGGAGATTATACCACGGATATTCTTGAATTAAAAGTCGCGCGGTTTCCAAAGCATATTCATTAAATTTATCCGAATCAATATTAAAACCCGAGGACAAGGCTTAAAAAATTGTGGAACAGCGATCAATCAAATCTTTATTTAAGCCAGTAATTTCAGCTGAAACTGCAGAATTAAAGAAAAAATTTCGTGCCGTATTTCCATCGTTCGATGCTCCTTCCGCCACTTCGTGGTTTGTCTACTATTAAACATAATCTACGTTATATATAACTCATTCTGTACATACGATTTCCTACCTGTTACATGTCTCTTCTCATGATCACAATTTTCCAAAATGTATCTTGACTTTTACATAAACTAAGTAACTTACAATCTATGTTCCTAATGTCTAGATTCTCCACCTCATCCAGTGAAGCTAGAATAGTTTCCAACACGTGTTGATGTTTCTGAATAACACTTCCAGTTACGGCAGACCAAATCTCAAATAAATGCATTCTTGAGAAAGTACATTTAATCAAACTACCTGAAAAAAAAATTAGAATATTTTACGTAAGTTTCGTAGACCGTGGTACGCTTGAGCCTACGCAGCCATAGAGGCTATATAGCAACTAAAGTCGCAAAAGGACGCAAAATCTTTTATATTTTCAAAATAGACAGTTCAATCTTTAATTTAAGGCGAGAGTATTCGACTATGGTTGAAATTAGTTGTAAGTCTATGTGAAGTCAACAATAAGTTAAATAATTGGTAGAAATCCTGTGTGGCGTAGCACGTAAAAACTCGTCATAATAAGTCAAATAAAATTTAAAAGATATAACTAAATAGTAAGAACATACCTTGATCTTGGAAATCCATGTCACAAACCACTCAAAAATAATGCAATTCTGAGAATTCACCGTTACACAAACAATATGTGCTAATGAGTTACTGCTATGGCGAGCGCAACGTAATGATGTGTTCACTTCGGAGGTCGAAAAATAATTGATAATTAGGTTTTTTTTATGTATGGCATCTCGTAGTTGACCTTGAGAGGTCGTCACTACTTAACCGGACTATCCTGTGGCTGCCTTAAGCGGACTCAAAGCCTCCAGCCATGGGCGAATTTCTTACATTACTAAGCGACTGCACGCTAAGGGCACCCCCTGTGGGGTACGGACCTCGGCTTAGGGCGTCGCTGGGGGGAGGACAGCAAGGTGGGACAGGCTGGATCAGAACTGAATTATTATTAATCAGGGAATTTAAAGTTACGGGCTCAGCCGCGGCGTGGGCTGGCACTTCGTCGAGCAAGGGACGGGGGGGACAATTACGTCGGGTCTTCGCGAGGGACCTCGGCGGCGAGGTCGGAAGGTCGGTCTGTATGATTTGTGCACTGTACTCGTGGCCCTACTGCTTTCCTGGAGGAGGGTAAAGGGGTCATCGGGGTCGGTGAGCATATGCCTTGGACGGCGAACAGAGCTAATAGAGGAGGGCCTATAACTGGCGGCCTCGATAATTAGGTAAAATGGGTGACATATTTAGATTTTTAGGTAGCTTGTTTATCGGTAAATCGTTATAAGTAATTAAAGTGTGGATAATTGATGATGAAAATTTTGCATTTATGACCTAAGGCGGTACCACCGCGCATTGGTGAAAACCGCGTTTGATAATCCGTTCAGTAGTTTTTGAGTTTATCGCATTCAGACAGACAGACGCGGCGGGGACTTTGTTATTACTTATCCTTAGATATTATAATAATTATGTAAGGATAAGTTTTAGGAGTCAGGGACTTGCTGACTTACTTCGACCTGCAGTCAGTTAAAATTAACAACCAATAAAGAACTCTCGCATTAAAAAATTTGGGAGTGCTACGCACGGGTTGTTCGTTGTTATTAATCGGCACAGCCGGGCGGCCAAATATCCACACTAATATTATGAAATGCGACAGTAACTCTGTCCGTTTGACTGTCTGCCTGTTTACCTTTTCACGCCTTAACGGCAGAACGAATCAAATTTGGCACACGGATAGACCTGGAATAGGAAATAGAATATTATTAATCCCGGTGATTTCCTGTGAGATAATTTCTGACCTCTCGTAGGTGAAGCCGCGAGCAAAAGCTAGTCGAATATGTGTAATAGAAAATGCTAGTCGAATATATGTAGCACTAATATATGTAGTAATTGTTTCAGGTCGGCTTTGTTGTTCAACAAATACTGCCGATTCGAATGTCCCGACCCGAACAAGTCTGTACAGTGCGTTCATTATAACTTAGTGGCACTGAATTTTGCAGTCATGTGATTGGTAAATGATAAATGATTTTTATTTCTGTAAGTAAGTTTATACAAACACTTTTACACGTCAATCATATTTTTTAAATAAAGCTAGATGAGGTCGGCGTTTCCTATCTGACTACTCTGCGAAGAAAGGCCGAAACAAACTCAGAGGTCACAGTCTCTTTTAAAGTCCAGACATAATCTTGGTCAGATCATGTGAAGGCCATGTAGATTGGTGTCTGAAATGATCTTTTGAGGAAAGAACCACACAGATTTGAGTGGACCTGTCCAGTCAGTGCACGCATTTGTCACCTAATCGTGTAGCTCAACGACTCGTCGAACAATACCAAAGAAAGCACATTTGGGTAGGCCGCATAAAGTACTCAAACTGCCAGACTATCACAAAGACACAAAACAAAAAATGACCCACATAGTCCTCACATTCACAATAATTTAAATAATAATATATTATACTCCACGAAGTAAATATGTCATTGTGTTTAGAATAAAAGGTAATAGTTCTGTGGTGGTAGTTCTGTTCTGTCAGTCACCATTTTGAACTCTATTAGTATTGAAACTAAGACTGCAAAATTCAGTGCTACCAATCGCGTCATGCGTCAAGTTAAGGTGCATCCACACTGCAGTTACTTTTTGTAGAGCAACATGTTACTCAGCAACATCCGATAGCATAAAGTTATTTATGTTAAGTAACTAACTTTTGAAAACAGTCAACATACATTTTATGTAGCCGTTATGAGGTAACAAATGTTACCTCATACATACGGCTACATAAAATAACATCTGTTAACCTTCCCGGGTTAGGTACGACAGCGGGATGCGGGGTTCGGGGTACGGGGCTCAAGGAGCGACATTGGACCGGTAACGCAGTTTGAATCACAATCCGAGAGTTTTGAAGCATATTACTAATTCACTGCTTTATAGGTTTGAAAAATTCGTCTGCTCAACAACATGAATAACGCAATGAACGTGAAACTGTCAAAATGAAACTGATTACGATCAATTCTCATTTTATGTGTTATGCAATTGCCCGGCGGGTCAGTCAGTTGTTGTTGTCATTTGCAAATGTACGTGTTCGTCATCGCCTGATCAAACGAGTTTGTGTGCATGTAAATAATTATGTCTTTTCAATTTCGAACTCGCTTGTTGCTAGAAGTTACTCTTTGTTATACCTATTTTGTTAATTTGTATTATTGGTGGTATGGACGCAATGAGTAACATTCAATAAATAGTAACAAGTAGCCACATAAGTTACAGATACTTACCTAATGTTACCGTGTTGCACAGTGTTGCTTCACTAAAGTTAACTGCAGTGTGGATGCACCTTTATATTGAACGCACAGTAGCACGCCTTATCATTGGCCTTACCGTCTATCATAATCAACCCAAACTTCAAGTTCATATCCACGTAATGTTTATATTTTATACAAAAATCTACCGCCTTTTCCAATGCACTTAAATAACGGCCAAAATCCATTGGCGTTGGTAAATCCTGAATAATCTTTTTATATTCATCATAAGCTACAATCCTGTTCGTATTAACAATAATCGTCATTAAAAATACTGAAATCGAAATTAATTTACACGGGTGTAAAAACTTAATTGACTTTAACTCATTCATTATACTCGATTTTTTATCGCCCGATCAAACCGCGCAGATGTTTCAACATCTCAATTCGAATGTAAACTGGCTTCATTTTCTTCAGTGCTATTGATCTAGTGATAAGACTGAAAATAAAGGACGACCACTATGTAATTTTCCTCGAATTGGTTTCACATGATTGTCTTCTTACGTACGCACTTTCATATTTTTTCTGTGACCATCAGATTAGATCATAGTCTATAGTATACTGGTCGTTATTTCTCCTGACAAAGTTTATTCTGTTTATATGTATGTATCTATTCTTGTATTGTATTATAGAGGCATGAGGAACAGGGTGTAAAGTTCACTCATCTTCCATAGAAAAGGGAGGATCCTCCGACCAGACGGGTGTCGTGTCTGGTGGGCAACTGCCCGACGGTTGATGTCGGGATGTTGTATATATGCTAGTTGCGCGGTAAACTCTGCTTGCGCGATGCAGGATTTTACGTGACGTCAGTGTGATGCGTAGTTCGTATGTGGCGCTGTAGATGCCGCCACAGTATAGTTATTTTCGTGTTATCTATCCCTTAAGTTGCACCTGCCATGTGTCTTCTCTGCAGCACCCTAAGGTTGACTGGTAGAAAATGCCTCAGGCATTAAGTCCGCCTTTGTACGGTATTTTTTTTTTACTTGTGCATAAAGTTTTAATTATAGTGGTCGGATAATATCCCGTAGGACTGAAAGCCGACCCCAACTTAGTTGTGAAAAGGCTAGGCAGATTGATTGAGAGATCATGTCTTAGAAGTTTTCTTTACTGGCTGTTGATTATTCACGAAATTTTATTCAATTGTTCATTTTATAACTTTGTCTCGAAACAGTATAATTGCAAATTTGTCTAACACACCTGTGGAATAGCGCAGTAAAATAAATGCTTGCCTTGTTTCATTCCACTACCGCCCATTTTCCCATCTCCTTTAGATGGGGTGCTGGACGAACAAAACACAAACAAACAAATAACGTAACCATATAAGTATACCCATTGCACTTACATGAAAATGCTTGCAATAAATTCCATTACTACAACAAAAATAAACTCAACAAAGAGAGGTCAAAGTCAAATTATTTATTTCAAATAGGCACATAAAAGGCACTTTTGAACGTCAAAATTTACAAAAAAAAATATAATTTATTCTAGTTGCCCCTTCCAAAAGGTAGTTTCGTATGGAGAAGAATGGGCAAGAAACTCCACCGTTACTCTTTTAAAATGTTTTATAAAATTTTGTATAGGTACATTTTAAAATTATATGTGAAGACGATGCACCTAGAATAAAATTACTATACCAAAATAGGTAAAAACAGAATGAAATAAAGCAATGGCCGATAAATTAATGATGCTCACATATTTACAAACATTGTAAAAGGATACGTTTTCCTAAAAATAATAAATAAAGTAATAGGTCAGTGTGTGTAAGTTAAAGTAATCACAGAATTTAAATTCAACATTGATTTATTATTTGTATCAAATAATAAATTGTACAATTAAAATAGCAACCAGTTTGATTTTGTCTAGAGGCAGGTACTTACCCAAGAGGCTACGATGTGGAATGAAAGCAGTTCATTCCAAATTCAAGTTCAATTCCTTTTGAATGAAAAATATTTTTAAATGAGGATGGGTCAAATTATACAGGGTGGCGGTGTAGTCACCTGCATCCGTCAAGGGGGTGATTCTACCTGTCATACTGAACATCTTTCGCTATGAAACTCAGATACGATTCGTAAAAAAAACATACAAACATATATGAACCAAAATAGCATGTTTACTGTTGTATTTATGTGTTTTTTTTTCCCCGAATCGGTTGTAAGTTGTTTAGTATGACGGGTAGAATAACCCCCTTGATGGATGCAGGTGACTAAATCGCCACCTTGTATGTATGGATCTCATCTCAACCATCAAAGAGAGCAGTCGTAGCCCAGTGTTAATGGACCCGCCTGGTGTTGGGTTCGAACAGGCACTTTACTTTGTGTAATTTATTTCATCACCACTGCTCTCGAAACAGTGAAGGAAAAAATTGTGAGGACTCCGGCCATGTCCAAGAACTAAACATTGGAAGACATGTAACATACACCAACCCGTACTGGGCCCGCGTGGGTGATCATGGGCCGCTGACAGAGAAAGAAAGAATTAATTTAAAAATATATGTGTTTATATTTTCTTCATTGTGCGTGGTCCGACGCGCACAATGAAGGGTACCGTATTTGGGAAGTTGGGAACATTGTTGTTGAAAAACATGTTCTCCCATACATCGGTCGACTATTACTCGTTAACTTGTAAAGCCCACTTAGCTATGATAGTTTTTCTTTTAATTTCATTATAATGTACTACTGCCATGAATTTTTTTGACATCTCCATAAACAACCATTTAGCTGGCAGGAGGGGAGAAATAAAATATCATCCCTACATTATAAGCAAGTGAAGTACCCTAAAAACAATTGTTTTCAATATTTAATTTTAGCACTTTGTCGGCGTAACTAATATGTATACCTATACCAAATGACAGCTTTCTAGTACTAAGCGTCTCTGAGCTACAGCGGGGACAGACAGACAGACAGACGGACATGGTGAAACTATAAGGGTTCCTTGTTTACTACGGAACCCTAAAAATGGAAGACCTGCTGCTGCAAACAGGTGATGTTAGGACGCAACGAGTTCGGCTATGGGCTGGCACAAAGGTACGTCTCGTATAATGGTAATCGTTATTCGAGAAGATTCTTATTCTTCCGGAGATACCCTCTTTCCCACTTCAACCCCAAACTTGGGGTTGAAATCCTCGGATAAACCTTCCTCGTTCCCCGTCTGAGAAAGTCGATGATATAGCACTCCTATAACCGACGAATGTCTCACTTTGGCTCTGAATCTCCCATGGAATGACTATCACTAACTAAATTGTCGCCTACCGTTTTCGAAGCAAGGTACAAACAACACATTCAAAACGTTTTAACAATAATTCTTTGTGTGATCAAAATATAGGCATTAATCTTTTAATCTACAATTATTACAGCATTCATACACAAACAAAATTTTACTATAATACTCTTAGTATAATTACATTATCAATTCATACATTCTCATTTTTTTTTTATTGGTACTGGCGCCGATTCCCTTGTTCACAAACTAAACTAAATTTAAGTTCAGTGCATCCTTTTCTTTTTATTTCATTAAGAAAAGGACAGAAGATCAGTTTTAGGTTAGTCCTGTCAAATTAATCAGCGCTTGACGTAAATTGACCTAATTTTAGTGGGCAAGTTTTTAATCACGTCTAAACTTGTATGGAGTAGTGACAGGCGCTGATTAATTTGACAGGACTAAACTAAAATTTATCTTCTGTCCTCTTCGTAATGAAATAGAAAGAAAAAGATGCACTGAACTTAAATTTACTTTAGTTTGTGAACAAGGGAATCGGCGCCAATGATTGCTTAAACAAAGTCCACTTAACCTGATTCAGCAGGCGAAGTTTTAATGTTTCAATATCGTCCACGCTATTGTCATATTTCTGCCATTTGCCATAAATATCCTCCACCTGTTCTGGACTGTAGAACTTTGTTTGATTTAGCAGATCAATATTGAATTTATCAGGAGGCCTTGGCCACGTAGATGCGTTGTTAAATAATAGCGCCACTGAAAACAATCATAATCAAAGAGTTGAAATGGACATGTAGATATCATTTTTAGATTTTAGAATAGAATACTCATTATTACGTACTATCGGCCAAAGTTCCGCATGCTCACCTCTAAGGCGATAATCGTATAGCACAGCTCACGACTCGATCGCCCGATGCAAGCGTTTTGACCAATGGGATGCACGAAGCCTATTTTAGTCGTGTTCGTATTAGTGTAATTATGTATAGAAGTGTGACACTCACACTAGGCGCGGGCTATGCTCACTTGTTTGTGAGATATTTTTTTAATAGGCACGGCCAGCGAGAGCTCTATGAATTATTATTGTTGACAAGAAGTAATTTCGTACTCATATCTTCCGTTTGGTTTAGAAAATGTATTATTGGTATTGCTATATTTAATTAGTATCAATAATAAAATATTTCCACAAAAATATAATAATTTAGAATAAGGAATGTCAAACAACAAAAATCATGTCTATTCTATCCACTATAATATTTAACTCTCTCCGACACATGGCCTCCTCTGACGGGTCTATAAATTTAGTTATTTATTAACACTTTCACTGCCTCCCCAATTTTCGCTATGTCCTATGCGATGCCACCAGACAAATCGCAGCGAACGCGCTAGGCGCGTTAACAGGCACCGCATAAAGCTATAAAATGTTTATATTGTCATCTTTTGTGTTTTATCAGCGTGAGGTGTTACTTGTGCAGTACTATTGCAAAGTAAATAACTACATTTAAATGTGTTTAAACTTGGAAACAATAATATAAAAAATCAGCCAGGTGCTAGTCGGACCACACACAATGAAAGGTTCCATAGTTAAGATAAATTTATCTCAAAAACAAACTTAATATTGTAGTCAAAAAACATGTTCATCGATATACGTCACAGTCAATTCTCCAACTGAAAATGTAAGTTGGTCGACAATAGTCGACCAACTTACATTTTCAGTTGGAGAATTGCGAACAAAATAAATAGGAAAAGTAGGCTTTACAAGTTTACGAGTTATTACTCGTAAACTTGTAAAGCCTACTTAGCTGTGATAGTTTTCCTATTTATTTCATTATATATAGGTACTACTGCCATATTTTTTTTCACATATCCAAAATCAACCATTAATCTGGCAGGGGGAGGGGGACATTTGACTATCAAAAATGAGCACTTTAAAGCTTAATTGTATGCATACGGATCCCTGAATCGAAAATAGTTTTCACAAATCAGCAATATCTTTGAACGGTCTATCCAACGATACACCCACACTATGGGATAGACGAGAAAAAAAATATATCATCCCCACTTTATGTGCAAGGAACGTACCCTAAAAAAACATTTTTTTCAAGATTACAGTTTACCACTTTGTTGGCGTGATTAGGAAAGAAAGAAAAAGTATTTATTGGGACTCGCACAGGAGATCATAAATTAAACTAAAAAACACTCATAGAAACATTAAAAAAAAACAAAGTTAAATTAAAATAAAAACGAAGTCCTGTACGAGGCCAAAAGGCTCCTATCTCAGTTCATTAATATGTATACCCATGACAAATTACAGCTTTCTAGTACTGAGTCTGTGAACTAAGCCGAGGACAGACAGTCAGAGAGCAAGACGGACATGGCGAAACTGTAAGGGTTCCTTGTTGACTACAGAACCCCAAAAAGAAGCAAATTACGTAGTTTTGTTAGAAATTGACAACATTTGGTGCCTTTTTCTTTTATTGCTGTTTTGATTGAAATAGCAAAATTACAGTAGTATTTGAACTCTGATAACAAAAACATAACAAAAAACTCTGATAACAAACCCAAACAAACAAACAAACTTATCAGAGTTTTTGTTTATTGCTGTCACAACTTTTGCAACTGCTAAAAAATAAGTTCATTATCTAAGTACCATTGTTATTCAGTGGGAACGTCAGAACATCCGGTTAAACAATAGGACGGCATAATAGAAGGATCATAAAATACAGTTACAAAAAATGACGAAATATTTCTTCAACACACTTGCTTGAAAAGTGACTCTTATGGCAACGCATTTAGATTCATAATTCAGCTTATTATACAGTAGTGTTTTTACTTTACATTTATTTCCAATCAATCAATCATTAATCTCCGCAAAGTTTTTATGTCTAATTACAATGAATATTTTTGTGAATAAATAAACTATTTTAGGTTACTTATGATAAATCAATCATCAAAATTACCATCGTTTCATAAAATTATATATTTTTCACTACATACTAATAATTTGCTTATTCAAAACATTATTTTGTGTTTATTATATTTTTTATATTGGCTGTTTAGCGTTTTGCCAGTGCCTTTATTTATTATACCTGCGCGCGAATTGCTAGCGCGGCGCGCTGAAGAAGCAAAACCAGGTCGCCATTATCCATAAGTACGTTTTCATTGTGGTTAATTATTATTATCAAAAATGTTGACTTCAAGTAGGAAAGAAGAGTGAGGAGCAACACGTAGATTTGACCCCCCAGGAAATACTAATCGAGGCACGAAACGCGAGTGACAGCCTGTTGCCACCAAAAACTAGGGAGAAATACCTAGCAGCCTACGAAACTACTAACAAGTCTGTTTTATTCCTCTCAGGTTGAAAACCGTCGTATGAAATGCGTGTGTATTGATCATTACACACTTGGCTCCTTTATCGGAGTAATACCGGCTCGAGTGTAGTGGGTGACCAAAATAGCACACTTGTATCTGTACATTTTTTGTTACATACCCTATACTCACACAAATGCATATTGTCTCTAATTGGACGAAACCAGGAAGGGGTTTGTCTGTCGCTAGCTGCGCTTACCGGAGAAATATTTTCTTAAGTGAGCATGCTTAAGTTTTGCCAATAGTACACCATGATAACAATAAATATTTTATTTCAGATAAGATCCATATGTTGTTAGTAGAAGTCCTAATGTTAGTAAATCCACACTATATACAAAATTGAAACGACTCACACCTACGTGTGCAGCCGTGTCCAGTGAGCCAGCATGGGGCTGTCCCACCTATCACCCAATACACTCAGGATACTGTGGAAGCTACAGATATAAATGTAGAAATTTTACATAGGGTGACACAATAGGCGGTCTTATCGCTAAAAGCGATCTTTTGAAGACAACCTTTGGATGGATTGGAATCTGTGGTATATATACCATTTACATATATACAATAAATACACAAAACATATTAATATTATCTTTATAATATATTCAATTATAATTACGAAACAAGTGTTATGAACAAAAACAAGTGCAAAGAATAAAGAAAATAAAAAATGTTTAAAATTGTGGTAAAAAAAACATTATCTCTCCCAGATAGTGTTTTTTTTACCATAATTTTACGGGCAAGGCATTCCAAAACTGTATTCTTGAACTGTAAAAGATTTATCATAGAAACTGGTGGAATGCATCTCTAGTCTCAATTTTTCCGATGACCTCAGGTATTTATCATGTGTGTCATGAAGGAACTTGAAACCTTCTTTAAGATAAGAGGGGGTTGTAGGATTGAAGAGAATACTGTAGAGCTGAAATAAGGTATGAGAATTCCGGCGAAGACGTATGGGAAGCTTTGTACGAAATTCAGAAAAAATATCATATTTGCGCAAGCCAAATATAAATCTTATGCAAAAGTTTAATCTTTCATTATTTTAAATAGATATACTAATCCTTAAAAATACCTACAAGATGTACAAGTATATAATAAAAATAACAAAAAGGCGGAAGAGCTCATTGGCCTTCCTGGTGGCTATCCCACCAACTCGCACTAAGCGTTTCCAAACTTCTTTTATAATGCGCACAGCAAAGGAATGGAACTCTCTGCCTGCGTCTGTGTTTCCGAACGCATATAACCCTAATCTCTTCAAAGTGAGAGTGAACAGGCTTCTTCTGGGTAAGCTCGCTCCATCGTCGACTTTGTTTCTGTCGCCTCTGACATAGACTAAGGTCAAGAGCAAACCCATCACAAATAAAAAATTTAAAAAAAATTCGTCCGCATCGCTGTCAATGGGAAAAGTGCCCAAAAGGCTGGCAGCATTGCCACGTTGGATGGCAATGCTGATTCTTTGAGCTAAAAAAAGTCCAGCCCTCTGGTCACGTGAAGACTCTACCAACCGTTCGACGATGTCCCGAAATACTCGATGAGCACTCGGACCCCAAGGCTCCCAATAAGTTTGTTATATTTGCGCCGTTTGAGGTTTTCTGCTCCCGCAGCAACCGCCCCAGCACAGCCCGCCGTGCTAGGAAGATGGGAAGGCGCGAGAGTGTCGACACAGGTTGCATCCCACACCAAAGACCTACCCAACTTCCACGGCATTATGGTCATTCCGTCTGATCTCTTCCCATCATCACGTGCCAAGCCATTGCGTTCTAAAACAGCTGGTACCCCGGTGGTGACAAGAACCCGACGGATGATGTTGTTAATGCTGGCGTGCCACAATGTTGTCAATGCCACATTTAAAATGGATGTAAGAGTATTTCGAATAATATGATCAATTTTGTCTCCGCTCTTCCACTTTATGGAAGCAGTCACACCGGCTGCTTCCATAAAGTGGAAGAGCGCAGAAAATACATAAAATTTGGACCGAAACAGCAATATCTGATAAGAGTGAATGCCGAGTGTAAATTAATTTTAGAAAGTCTATCCGAAATATCGTTAAAATGTTTAATTTTTTCCTCGACGAATGGTGAAAAACTGTCTTCTAAAATTGGAGAACCTAGGAGGTGTAGTGAACTTTTTTCCAAAACTTTGATACCTGTGGCTATTGAATTGAATTTTTGTATGGTCGATTGTCTGTCGGTATTGTCACAAAGGTAAATTTCGCATTTGGAGTTGTTGCGGTCAAGGCCTATGGACTGGAACTGCTGCTTTAGTAATTGAAGATCTTTTAGAATGGTGTCTACGTCACCTCCTAGTGTTCCATCATCTAAATACCACACATTAAATTTTGAATTTAGTTGTTGTATTATGGGATGGATAGCCAAACTGAAAATGACTGGCCCGAGAGGATCACCTTGTTGGCATCCGACTGCAGATTCCAAAACGTTGTCTTTATATAATCATTTTGATGGGTGCCTGTAGCACTGCCACATAACGCCATAAATTTGTGGTAACTCCTTTTTTACTTCAGGCAACAAAGTGTCCCTGTTAACAGAGTTGAAGGCGTTCTTGACATCAACCTTGAGGTCATCCTCAAGGTTGATGTCAAGAACGCCTGTAAAGGTGAGGTCACCCTCACCTTTACTGGCATACAAAAAACTGGAAAGGGCATGTACGGCAGCCTCGCAGCCCCCTTTGGATCCAAAGCCAAGCTGTAGGGGCTGGAATTTGTTGAATAGAGTTTCGCTGTACAATTTGCAGTATATTTTGGCTGCCGTACGCCTGTAGGCGCACCCAACGGCAATGGGACGAATTCCGCCGTCCCTCCTACGCAGGGCACATAGTTGGCCCCGTACAAGACATCGACGACAGCATCATTCACACCGCCGTTGAGTATCAGGTTAATTAGAGCTGCAAGCTCCTTCAAAAGCAATTCACCAGCTTCCCTGCCTGAACACAATAAATCTTTTAAATGCTGAGGAGTCAGGCCGTCGAGGCCGCGGGCGGATCCACTTCGGAAGGAGCTCACGGCTACAATCAGCTGGGGGCAGTAACATTAAGGGAATTTGAATCCGGATCGGGAGGGAGAGGGGTGTCGGGGAAGGTGAGGCCATCCGCAGGCGCTGGATGTTTACTCTCCAGAGCTGAAAGAGTTTCTGAAGTGTAGGGCGTCACCACATCACTACTGAACAGGAGCCTGGCCGCTCTGATGTCACCTTCACTTAATTTGGATTCTACATGAGAACATAAGCCTTTTCGTGAAAGGTTATTGGAAACAGGTAATTTTGGATCTAAAATGAGGTTTAAATTGTTACAGTTATCTTTAATTTGGTTGGTCAATGTTTTTTTGGTTGCCAAATTTTTTTGGACATGCAGAATCCTATAAGGGAAGGTAAGTAATTGCTCCCAGGCACTTTGTGAGTTCTCCTGGGTCGCAAGACGGAGACATTGTGCCAGATTCAGTGCAACAGACCGTCTCGCGCCCCGGGGAACTCTTTAATACAGGGGTAGAATTTTTGAATTTTGCCAACGTTTTCCACAAACTTTGATCAGGAGTTTAAAAGTTAAAAATTTTCACAATAAATACGCAAGATTACGAAATTGTATTATTGTTGTTACTGTTACTGGAGAATCTCGGACAGATTTTCCGATATTTCAATTCCGGAATTGTATCTACTTACCTGCTATAAAATAGGTAGGTACTAAAGTATTTCATAAGAATTAATTCATCGTTTAAAATAAATTTATCGTTCGTTCGTTTAGTCTTCAGAAGTCGGCTGTCAGCAGGGCGATCCCCTTGGGCCAGCAATTTTTCACTGTCACTGTCACTTTGCCTCCTGGGTTCTCCCATCTTTGAAGAATCTATACCTGATTATATTACTAACACTATTTCTAAATTCCAAAGTCACGCAAATTGTTTACTCGAAATCAGTCCTCATTATGCTCTTATAATTCTAACGTTAAATTTCGATTTTAAATCCCATTATTCAAAACTTAAAATCGAAATTTAACGTTTGGTAATTGGATGACGGAACCCTGGGAGGCGATGTGGACACTGTGTTATCTGACTTATCAGATATTAAAACAAATTTCTAAAACATTGGTTTAGAAGGAATTAAAGCAAATGTGAACTCTTTATTCAAAAAACTTCTTACGGTTTGGATAATTTAAAATTCAAATTAAATTTGCTGGCATCCAATATAAAAATAGTAGACAGAAAGTCACTTTGCCTTCCCATCTTTGAAGAATCTTTTCCTGATTATATTACTAACACTGGTGCCGATTCTCTTGTCACAAATTTCTCTAAACTAGACCAAAAATCACCAAAATTACGTTTATTCCTGTCAGACGACGTTTCCCATTCTGAAATTAACTAAAGTAACTATAATAAAGTTTGACAGCACTAACGTCATTTTAGTTATTCAATTTGACGTTTTTCACCTAAAATTGTAATTTTCAAACTAAGTCAGATTATTTTTAATCGCGATTAAAAAGGTGTGGAATAAAATTAGTTGTCATGAACTAAAATTTACAAACCACATTTCTCTTAGATTTCTTGAAAGTTTGGATGCTTGTGGGTTTGGAAAATCTTAGATCAGTAAGGACGCTTATGTGATTGCAGCTGTTGTCGATGCGGCAGAAAGAAATAATCAAATTATTGATATTAGAAATTCATTCGTGATAACTTAGAGGTATTTTTGTACTGAACATCTAATGACTTAGTTATAATTTGGAAAAAGCATGAAAGTAGAGTAAATGCTGTGGAAATGCGTTCCTTGAGAAGCATGTGTGGTGTGACTATAAATGATAGGCTGAAAATTGATGTGATAAGGCAACGATGCGGTTTAAAGGAAGATGTAGTGACAAAAATTGAAAAGAGTATGCTTAGATGGTTTGGTCATGTTGAGAGGATGAATGAACAAAAGGTATTTACAATGCAGATGTGAGTGGAAATGCCAGGAGGGGACGCCCCAGAAAGACTTAAAGTGACCTCATTAATGATGTTTGTCAAAAAGGTCAGGTGCGTAGTACTCGCAACCGGCGTGGGTGTATGACCAAACTTAAATGTATGAACGTAAACGAAGCAGGAGCATGTAAGGAGTGTAGCAGGTGGCATTCTATAGTTTCTGCCTACCCCCATGGGAAGAAGGCGTGAGTTTATGTACGTGTGTGTATGTGTATAATTTGGAAAACAAGTGGATAAATCCATTTCCAGATTCTGTGAAATAAGAAACTATTTTTTTTTAACTATCAAGAAAGAGTTCAGTTACTAGAGTTCAACTATCAGTTGGAAACATTGCAAGACCGTTCCAACCCATTCCAAATGGCTGAAAAAAGATTTTTGTACTTACTCCCTAGATTGGGACAGACGAACAAGATGTTCTTGATAGGGCTTTCCTACGGCGACGAGAATACCGGAGACTTTACTGAACGATAAACCGATTTATAAAGTTCAATCAGGAGGACGCTCAGTAGGCGCTCAGGTTTGAATGGAATGAGTTAGTGAAAAAGCTCATCGGAGATAGTGATTATCCAATTTGTTATCCCATGTACCCATATTATGACGCCAGCTCAACAGAACAGCAGGACTAAAGCCACGTTGTGGTAGTTACACACAAATAACGAGACATTTTTCTAGAAAACAATATATTTTTATAAATAATTAGCTATAAAGCTACATTTTTGTTTATTCATTAAGTTTTTGTTTCATATTCTTCCTATAAAGACATGGGTGCCATTCTTTTCTCATGCCACCCTCATTCCTCATCTTTTTCACATAGAATGGTCTCCTCCCTCGCTGTCTTTGCGAGGTTAAATAGTATTGGTGCTTGGTGTGGCTTTCATAGCAGCAGTCAAACTCGTACCTGTAAACAAGTATAATATAAAATATACATTAGTACCTACATATATTTCTAAATGGTATATTTGTGTGAACAGGCTCTTAAAGGACATGAAAATACATAGCTATTATCAGCTACTGCTTTAACTTTATTTGGTCAGTTTACATTAAGTAAGTAGATATAAAATCAGAAATACCTTTCATGTTGGACAATTTCTTTATGTCACCTTTTTCTTACAATCTGCCACTATGTATTAGGACATTCAGTATTTTTTATGACATGTTCTGTCTTGCTTGTTAAGTGTCCTTTGACACATCCAAGGTTATGAAACAATCCACACAGTTATGAAACAACAAGCTAAGTTTGTCCGATGAAATCCTGTGGAATTTTGTGTTTTAGCCTGTCTATTCCTTTTTTATCCATTAGGTTGTTAGCCTGGATATATGGGTACCGAGTAATTCTTTCTTTATACGACTTGAGATAGCTTTTTATTTCCTCTTTACTGTCGGTATTTTTATATCATGGTGTAGAGCTTCATTTGGTACAACAATGGGGCGTTTGTGATTGTTCTTAGAAGCTTGGTCTGAAATCGCTGTGTTATCGCTATGTGTATGATGCTGTCCCCCATAGCTGAATGCCATAGGGATAAAGGCTCGATTATAGCTTTGTTTTATTTTCCAGGTCAAATAGTGACCAGTAGAACTTTCTTAGTGAAAATGTGTTTTTCCAAGGAAGACGTCTATCGAGGTTTATACCAAGGTCTTTCACATGGTGAGCTTGAGGCACTTGTATTCTATTTAATGGAGCTTATTATTTTCATTGCTACCATCGCAAACACATTGAAATAAACTTTATTTAATAATAAAATCAAATTCGAATATTCCAATAAAATATTTTACTTTTGTCTGTCGAAGTTACGACAGATACAAAAATCATGGATTTGATAAATTTTTTGTTCTTTATTCGACTATTTTGAATATAATCTGTGTCGAACGCATTTTGTCACATCTATTTTGGCCTATGGTTTACTCAACTTACGATTGTCAAACTCGAATATAATCGTGTCAAAATTGTTTCTAATTTTAGTGAAACTTATTTGCAGAATAGCTTTTAGGATTCTCTTAACCAAAAATAAGAAGTTTTAGTGATAGTTTAGTTAAGTTCGGTGAACAACAGAATCGGCACCATTATTTCTAAATTCCAAAGTCACGCAAATTGTTTACTCGAAATCAATCCTCATTATGCTCTTATAATTCTAAAGTTTTGCCTTTTTGTCCCTAAATTTACTTATGTGCTTCGCTGTAGCCCTTTTTTGAAACATCCAAATTTGATTTCACCAATAGACGATTTAGTCAAAACTAGTTTAGAAATGATTTTAAATATTCAGCTCAGTGGACCATCTTGGTTACATGCATCCCTCCCTATCCGGTTTGGCGGCTTAGGAATCCGCAAAATTTCGAGTGTTGCTTTCCCAGCCTTTTTGTCGTCCACCCATAGCACCTCACGTCTCATAGGTAATGTCCTAAGGGCTTTGCCCACAAACTATGAGACTGCAGCCTTGAGCACTAAATCTGAATTCCATCCATCTGAATTTAGAACATTTTGTGATTTACTGTTTGGACCGCCATCGTCATTTTCAAATTCGGATGGGACTCAGTGCGCAAACTCAATAAGGGTGACATTTGTCTGAAAAATAAATTCAAATTGTTGGTAAGTATTTGGATTTTAACACCTCGTAAAAGATAATTATAGGCATCAAAGATTAACGAGTCAACTGGCAACGAACGAAATCCACCGACTCATCATAATAAACTAAATTATTTTTTTATCATGAACGAATTGATTTTATCTGCAATAGAAGCTAGGTTAGATGATTCGTTTCATTGTTCTGAACTGGCAGTTACGATAAGAAAATAAAATGTCCTTTAAGTAAAAAAAAATATCCTTTTGTAACAATATCCTTTAACTCACTCACTGACCTCTTTAACTCACACACGGACCTATTAATTTATTTATTAGTTTGAGGAAAACGTATACTTTTACAATGTTTGTAAATATGACACTAATCAAAGCGTAGTCATTAACTACGCTTTGATTAGTGTCAGTGTGGGACAACCTGTTGGAACGAAATTCCTTTTCGCTCCGAACTGTAGGTCTATGCCGGTAGAGTTCATTTTTCCGGAACAGGTCTAGGATAAGCCAGACCAAGAGAGGTACAGAAACCCGCAGGGCAGCATGTGGCGAGCTGTTGGGCAGTAACGACCCTACGAACCCTGTCTCCTGGGAGAAGTCTTATTCCTCATCTCTGGTTTACCTTTATTGGCTGGCTGGAGTGAAAACTGATAAGGAACAGAGCTTTCACCTCATTCTTGCCTTTATTGGCCGGCCTGAGTGGAGATTCGCAAGAGTAAACGTGCTCGGAGGAAGGAAGTATTCCAGTAAGTGCTGGTAGGGATCTTGGCCATCTTCCGGACTCTGGGATTGTTCTGATAGGCGTGGAATACCTCTCCTCTCCTCAAGCACCTCAGGATATGTTGCCTCCTTATTGTTACGTCACTATTTGCTAGCGACCGTTCCTGGGGCCCCATTATTGAGTGTGCAAGTCACCCCTGCCTTTTATCCGTGTATTGTATGTATAAAACATTGGTCATAAGTCCTTCCATAGTTCTGGTAACCTGTCCACTTTAGCCATCCAATTACATACTCCAATATATTTGTTTCCATATTTTGCAATAGTCCTACATCAACAGGGGGTTGTCCTTGGGTGCACTTGCATAATCGTCGGTTGGTGTAGGACTGTTGCAGGAAATGGAAACAAACTTATTGGGCTGTGAGTTGAGGTGGCTAAACTGAGCCCTCGTACGCCTTCCAAAGGTCCGGAACCCCAGGGTCCCGAGATAGAATAGAATTGAATAGAATACTCTTTATTATGTACACCATAAAAATTACAGATACAAATGTTGAAATTTTACAAGGGGTGACACAATGGGCGGTCTTATCGCTAAAAGCGATCTTTTACAGACAACCTTTGGATGGATTAAAGGGGGGAGGAGAGATACATATGTGAAATACTTTTTTTTTTATAATAATCTATTTATTTCAGGCGACGCAGGGCCATAGATAAATACCTTAACCTCATCACACAGATTTTTATTATAATAACAACAAATTATTGTACATCAAGTAATAATGTAATGACTGTGTTGGCGTCGTGGTGCGCTGAATGGTGTCGTGTAACCTTCCACGACAATGTCGGTATGCCACACCTTTCGGCCAAAACTCTTTTTTCATGAAGGTTTCTAGGTGCTGAGTTGGGACCCACACAAACGACTTGAAGTTTATGTTATGGTGCGACTCCAACTTCTCTACTCTCAAGGTCTACTCGGTCTTGATTCTGATGTATAGCACCATGTCAATCATCGTGGTGTGATGCAGACGGGATACGTAGCTGCGTCGACGGTGTTGCAGGACGCAGCAACATATTTGGTCCCGCCAGAGCACTACCAGTACCACATTAATCACAGCAAGTGGACTTCCTTCGCTTCGACTCCACTGTCACGAAGCCCTCCTTGTCTGGCTGTCCTTTCTTAGGGGCTGGGGACAAAATGCTGGGAGCTGGTGCATTGCGGCTGTAGGCCCGGTTGGTTTTGCATTTTTAACAAATCACAGTGTAATATGAAAACACAGAGCCATCTAATATGACTTCAAGTTCCAAGTGTCAACAGTTTTTGCACGACTGCCTAAAAACCAAATTATTTAAAAAACAAAAAAATATACATAAAAAAAATATATAACGTAGCATTCAATATGCATTCGTTGACTAATAACATAACAAAAAAAAATAATAAATATAACAGTAGGTACTATTCAATATCCTATAGAAAAAACTTATTAAAAAATATATCCTTTTATGACTACAAGGTATAAAATAAAAATAAATAATTAAAAAAATAAAAAACACGCCTGCCTTGTCAAAAAGTTAAATTATTTAATTTTGTTTTTTAATACGGATCCATCTAGTATAAGTTTTAAGCTTGTTCAAAGCTTATACTACTTAGGTCACTCTGTATTAAAAAACATGGGGGTCAACAGGATATAACGCTGTTTCGTTATGTGACGATTTCTGCCAGTTTACTCCAACCGCAAGCCACGTTATGGAACTTCGTTCCAATAAGAACCAGTAAAGATCACTTCCATATAATATCTGGTACAATCTTACCATCTATCAGAAACAACCCGAGCTGCAAGTTCAAATCCACATAATGCTTATGTCTGAAACAATAATCCACCGCCTTTTCCAGTGCACTTAAATAATGATGATCAAAATTCGTTGTCGCTGGTAAATCCTGAATAATCTTGTTATATTCATCATTAGCAACAACCTCTTATAAATAATAACACTAGTTTACAAAATAAAGTTATGTCCTTAGAGTTAGAGAGTAGAAGAAAGTTATATCCATATTGTTTTATTTAGTTGCAATAACTAAACGCAAACATATATTTTTTTATCTTTATCACATCAAAGGCTATATTTTCGGCCTACCCACTACTACTACACTACACTACTGGTTCTGAATTCATTCTAAATTTTGATGCTAGTATTTAATTACGCAAATATTTGTTTTTAAAATGTCGAAAAGGTTGTGTAAAGTACATCCTGACCGTTTTTGTTACGTTTGTGGTGAATTTATTTTATCTAAGAAAGGATATCCCATAACGGAATTACTCAAAGAAGCATATTTTTGTTACTTCAACGATTACACACCAGAACCAAAAGATTACTCACCAGAATAAAAAGGGGGCTCCTCACGTATTTTGTGAAAGATGTACAAGAATGCTAAGCACCTGGGCTGCCGGTGGGAACAGATCTTTGAATTTTAATATGCCAACGATATGGAGGGAACCATCCAACCACGAAAATGATGTTACTTCTGTCTCACTAAGACATTTGGCTTTAATAAAAAGAACAAAGATAAAATTATATATGCAGATGTTTCTTCGGTTACTAAACCTATCTACAGCTCAGACAAGCAGCAAGTTCCAGAACCTCCTGGTTGTTCCAGCAAAACATTGATGACTAACTCGGAATATGCAGAAGTTCAAATTCAAGTTCAGATAAATCGCAATAATAAAGCCGCACATGATGACACTCAGTCTGAACTGAATATTTATTTAGTAAGACATTTAAATTTATCTAAGTCCAAAGCCAAATTATGCGATCGATTTTTTCATTATATTTCAAGAAAGAAAACGAATTTTGTTCTGTCATGATATAGTTGGGCTTTTTGAAGAAATGCGGCAACCTTAAAAGCCAGAAGAATAGCGGTTATTCGTTGATTCATCGAAGACTAGTTTGGAAGCAGTTCTTCAGCAGTTCTTCAGCAAGTAAATAGAAGCCGTCTATTCCGATAGGTTACGCAGTAAATACCCAAGAAAGATATGAAACGATGTCAACACTAGTTGAACCTAAATACAAAGATCACAATTGGATTGTCAGTGGTGATTTAAAAGTAATTGGTTTACATTTGGGTTTGCAAGGCGGCTATACAAAATATTGTTGTTTTTGTGTTTGTGGGATTCAAGAGTCAAACAAGATCATTTTAAAAAGATAGACTGGCCAGTTAGAGAAAAATATGTCCCTGGTAAACTAAATATAAAGCATACATTTCTAATACCCCACAATAAATTGTTTTACCGCCGCTTCACATAAAATTAGGATTGGTCAAACCAGATTAGTTTAGTTTGTCAAGGATTTAGACAAAACTATCGTAGCCTTTAAGCATTTATGCTCTATTTTTCCTAATCTTTCTGAGGCGTAACTGAAAGAAAGTGTTTTTATCGGACCGCGAATCAAAAACATGTTGAAGAATATTTGAAAACAGTCTTTCGGATATTGAAAGATCTGCTTGGAAATCACTACGACTTGTTATCCAAGAGTTCATAGGCAACAAAAAAAAAATACCGTCAGTTAATTGATTGTTGATTTATTACATTATTTTCAATGAATGGGTATCAGCTTGTCTCTGAAAGTTCATTGTCTTCATTCGCATCTCGATTTCTTCCCTGAAAACCTCGCACAAGTCAGCGTCATAGAGAGCGTTTTCACCAGAATTTGAATTATTTTGATCAAAATCATCAAGGATACTAGGACGAGATTATGTTAGGTGATTATTGCTGGTCTATAATACGAGAAACAGATACAAATAAATATAAGAAAAAAGCTAAGGCAACTCATTTTTTTTTTTTTATTTTTGTAAATCATAACCAATAAATATTCTAGAAACGTGACGTTTTATATTGTTTTTGAACTGCGTGCACCTCAATTATTAAGAAAAAACACTTTTCATTTCAAGGACGAAAACTAGTGCGTCATTTAAAAAACCAATATGGAAATACACGGGCGTAATCGACTTTAACTCTTTCATCACAGATTTTAAATTTCAAAATGTAATCGCGAAGTAGTTCAACATGTGAATTCGAATGAAAACTGGCCGCATTGTTTTGTGCAGTATTATTGTTTTTATCTAGTGAGAAAGGTGAGAAAAAAGTTAAAGCAATGTAAGCAGCGCATTCCAAATTCAAGTTCTACTTCCTTTTTCTTATATGTATGACTCTCTACCACCAGTAACGACCAGTCAGGAGGCATGTCTCATTAGAAAGGTCCATTTCAGAAGAAAGTTATAGCTAACAAAAAAACAAGTAAGTAGTAGGTAGGCATTGAGAGTAAAAGACACATAATAATTTTCAATAATGAGTCTCTATTATATATCTCAGAGCATGTGAGAGTGTCGCCGCTGCCACCGCCGTGAAGTGTCCGTTGCACTGCCCATTCATAATATGCATTGGATTCGCGATATGCCACTCATCGTCTTGACCCTCTCTCATTTGATTCCTATCAAATTCTCCCGGCGTTATCGTGTCCGAGAAGCAACCTTCAGAAGTTTGAAACTTAAGGAGTATTTTGAGCCAGGAGTTTCGGAAAAACTGAGCATGGCCAAATAGGCCGCAGAGAGCAACTGAAACAGTTTAAAGAATTTCAGTTAGTAATATTACAATTTAATGTCATTACTCCTAGTATTTATACATGGTGGCAATTTAGTCACCTGCGTATGAACTTTGTTGAAATTTGTTTAGATAGAATCACCCGGAGGAGACTAAATCGCCACCCTTTATATCCGTATTTCATCATTCACTTACTATGTTCATACATGAGGTCAGGCAGTTGGAACTTGTTTATGGCAATGAACTGCGCCTCGTTGAAAGACCTCTTACATAACTTATCCGTCTTATACTTGTCCTCTTTCTCGGAGAATACGATACACAAACGAGAAAAACGAGCGATGGCCATAAATAAAATCCTAGAAAAAGAAACAATTATTTTGTAGAACACCGACTACGTAAACGGAGAAGTAGTTTAGTACCTACACACTGACAGATTTTAAGACCCGCTTGTACCACAAATCACTAAATGCATTTAATGTACCACTCCAATGATTTGAACCCCAACACAACACGAGTGATGAGGAAGTTGTGTAGATAGATAACCAACTCTATCACATACAATCCATGAGTAGATTTTTTAAATTTATTTTATGTTAGGTACTTTAAATTCTCCTGAAGTTTGGGATACGTCTTTTATTACTATTTTTTTATAAGTACTCTTACCTAGACCTACCTGTGTGACAATCCATAGCCGAAGTCGCTGCCTTTTTGCACCCCCTTTTTGCAGCGAGAGGGGGTGCGACAGTCTTCCGGGGATTTTAGAGGTGGAGTCTGAGCCAAAAATTCTATGCAATCATCTACAGTAAATAACAAGAAAACAATATTGTTACCCAGTTTCTTAAATAAATAAATAAATAAATCATATTAGATGAAGCACATCTTAGGTTTAGGTAATAAAAAGGAAAATCTGACACATAAACACGAACGACATCGCAGTTTATGGAAGTCCTTCCATAAACTTGTCTCACTGTGCACTGCTACGACGCGACGTCGTATCGTTTTATGGCTAGGCGCAAACGAGCCACCGGTAGCCCAGCGACAAACAGTTCACATACTTTTTCATACGTTTTGTATCGATTCGTCGCAAACTTGTGGCCGGTGGCGGCCACCCGCTACAGTGGTACTCAACGCCGCAGCAAGAAGCGACAGCCACCGGTGGTTGTGGCCAGTGGCTCGTTCGCCCCTAGCCTATGTGTAAGAGCCCCGAGGGCCAAGGATACACACGATAGGACGTCGCATCGTGGCACGTTGCCACCGACGACGCCGCGACGTTGTTACAGACATGTTTAGGTAACTATTTTTTAGTGATAATTAAGTAGTCTTTACAGTGTTTTAGGTGTAAACGGTTAACGAAAATAGTAGATAGATATCAATAAAAAATAGCTATCTGAAAATTTCTGTAACAACGTCGGTCGTAACGTGCCACGATGCGATTTCGTGTCGTGTGTATGTGTTTTGGCTCTAAAGAGGCTCTCATTGTGCTACTAAGTCTGGGATGATGCAGAAACGGGGACGTTTTCAAACGGGAACTTCAAACTTCGCAAAGCCCGCGGGAGACACGGGATGAAATTCGCTCGCGCCCGTTGTATCAACTAACTTGCATGGAGGTCTTCAACTTTCAAACTGGCGCGAAGAGTCTTGTGACTTCCTAATCGGTATTCACGCGTCCCAAGTGGTATTCGCTTCAACGAGGGCAGAGCTTTAATTAAGGGGTTCCAAAGCTCAAACCCAATAAAACTATTATATTTTTCACTCTACAGACAGTTTACATCGTATTGTATCGATATTGTAATGAATTTCTATCGATACAGGTGAATTGATTACACAAGACAAGATTACCAAAATACACTTTACCCGATTCTTTAGGCGAGGGTTTATATTTTTCGTAGTCATTCACACTATTGTAATAGTTCTCCCATTTGCCGTAAATTTTCTTCAACTGTTCTGGCCTGTAGATCTTCGTTTTATTCAACAGATCTATATTGAAATTTTGTGGAGGTTTTGGCCACGTGGTTGCGTTGTAGAATAGTTGCGTGACTGAAAATAATCATTGAGTTTGAATTAACCTTTTATACCTACGGATTCCATAAGAAATATTCAAATTCATAAATATTCATTGTTTTCATGTTGGGATTCACTTCCACCGTGTCTACTAGCGAGTGTAGACTCAGTTACTAAAAGCCAGCTAGCGGCTCCCGTGAGTGAGGTGACTTGATAGAGGAACTATGGTCTGTTCCAAAAATATCTCATGAAAGTGTAAACAAATCCTTTTCAAGTTAAATTCTTGCGCAATCACTTACTAAAATATTCGCACCACATCTATCCGCATTAAAAAGGTTTCAACTTTAAACTCGTATCTCACCACTATTTTTGGCAATTATTGTTTAAATATCATTCATAAATTGTAATTGAAACATCACCGATGAAAATTGAGGTTATAAAATCAACCTCAATCATTTTCACATGAAATATGTACATCTAATTATACTATTTCTAATAAAAAATGGGTTTAAGTATAAAAATAATCAAATCAAAACAGTAAAAAAAAAAACAGAAAAATTGGCATCCAAGGGTACCTAGGTTGTTACCGAGGCCTGGCAACACAGGCAACGGAAGCAACAAGGGTGGGTTTTAGTCAGTAAGAGTCTGACACACCTTCCTGCTCCGCCCAGAGCGGGAGAAGTTATTTGATAATTTCCCACACAATATAAAAGGGTACCTAGGTTTACTGATATGGTTTGTTTACATTTTCATCGGATATTTTTTTTGGAACAGACTATACGAGCTTTACGCATTTTACTGACATTTCCAGAGCATGTGCCGAGGAATGGCGTAGCCCAGCCATTTCCCCTGACGAAAACAAGGATTTACAAAAGTACAATATTAATGATGAATAGGTAATATTGTGAGGATGTAGACGATTTATCAGTTCGCAAATTCAGAACTTGTGATGAAATTAAACTTAAGAATTTTTGAGGTATGTTGGTTGTAGACCGATACAATCCAATTAAGAAATGTATTGTATCTTACTTTTTATATCCTGTCTATAGTCTCTCACATCTTTATTTTTTTGGACCATAATGTGGAAATAGTTAGCCAGTACATCAATCTTAAACAGTAGTTGTTCCAATCGGAAATGTGTTTTTGCAGGGATATTATATCGTTTCTGTTGCACACAGCTCTTCAAATTCACTGCAATCAAAATTGGTAAGTACCTAAATTTTCATTCTAACAGAATTCTAAAACTATTCTTCCAGAGATACGGCAAAACCAATTAAAAGAGGTTTTTTTATTCATTTTTTTTGCATCTGAAACTAATGCACAAATTACACGTTAGAGGCATCGCATCATACAAAAAAGGTGCGATTCGCGCGTGTGTGTAATTTCTAAATCCCTAGCAATGGTTGACAAAGTAGGACTAGTAAACTCTTAATTAGACACGTCCGTGTTTAGGTCACAGAAATTCATAATTATGTCATTGTGTACCAAATGTCAACATAATCGGTCCAGTAGATTAGGAGCAAATCGGCTGTGACCGACAGACAGACAAACAGACACACGAGTGATCCTGTAGGGGTTCCGTAACATTACAGTAGTACAGTAGCTCAGCTACTTTCCCTCTTTGGCCGGCGCGTCAGCCTATTGTATTTAACCTATTGACCGCCACGTCAAAAAAGAAAAAACGTGCCCTCGGCACCAAGCTACGAATAATTCCTTAAAATCTGGCATGTAGTTGCGACCGTGACGTGCTGGGCACACTTTGGTCTGTCATTAATACATGACTGTGGCAGTCAAAAGGTTAAAGGACCATACTATACCATCCTACCATCATACCTAATGTCAGTAATCATCAAACTAAAAAAAAAAATCGGTAGCTTCGCGCTTTCAGTTGTTTTTACGACAAAGCCTAGCTACGACTGAAGTAGTAAAGAAAAAAAAATACAATTGACTCATGATTGGGCATGATAATCAATCCGTTCATGACAAAAGATCTATTTGGTTTATAGATTTTTTCTTGTGCACGGATAGATTTCATACGCAATAAAACGGAGGTAATTCACTGATTCATTTTATGGAACCCGTAAAATTATGTAATAGATAAGTATTGTAAATTTTATGAGAAATGTTTTTTTTTCTGAAGAAGCCGTCTATTTGTATGAGGGTTGCGCATTATAGATCTGAGCTCCATCTGTTCTATTTTGAATATTTCCATTTCGGATGAAACTCGGATTCGGGTGGCAAGCAGCGCACAAACGCCCTATGAGCGGTTCTGTACTGCATCCTATCCGAATCCGAGAAATGTCGGTCCGAAGTAGCCATAGTACTATTTGTATGAGGGATTGTGCACTACACCGACTCCGAATTCAGACCATTCCCAATTCGCATTGAACTCGGATTTGGATCGGATGCACTGCAGAACCGCTCTAAAGCGTAATTTTATCTATCAATCTATCGAGACTTTATTTACGCGCGATCATCAACATTCAGCAATGATTAATAAAATATGTATGATAAGCTATCATACATATTTTTACACGACTGCCCAGAAAAATGTGTGTTTTCAGGGTTCATGTATGTTTGTGAGTTTCTTTATTCGACTATAACTTCTATACGACTTAACTGATATCATGTATGTGGTATCTTTAGAAGCGTTACGTTATCCCGGGTAGGCTAGGCTTAGGCTGGTGAAAAATTAAACAATATAATAATGGGGAGCCATACTTCAAGAAAAAAAACTTATTTTTTTCACAAAAATTTTGCAACAAAGAGTTTGCTTAGTACTTAATAGTAGCATTCAATATGCATTTGTTCACTAATAACATAACAAAGAAATTACATAAATATAACAGTAGGTACTATTCAATATCCCAAAGAAAAACGTATTAAAAAAATATCGTTTTATCACTAAAAGGTATAAAAAAAAAACAAAAAATTAAAAAACATGCCTGCCTTGTCAAAAAGTTAATTAACAAAATTGAACTAAGAAATTAAAAACAAGCTAAGTAAATGATTTTGAACTAAATACCAATCTATTTTTTTGGTATTTAGTTCAAAATCATTTACTTAGCTTGTTTTTAATTTCTTAGTTCAATTTTGATAATTAACTTTTTGACAAGGCAGGCGTGCTTTTTAATTTTTTTAATTAATTGTTTTTTTATTGATAATTTTTTACCAAAATAACACTCGTTAATAACCACATTCATTCAAAGTACTTTATACGTAGGTACAAACATCTCACCGTCCACCAGAAACAATCCAAATTGTAGGTTCAAATCCACGTAATGTTTATTTCTTATACCAAAATCTACTGCCTTTTCCAATACATTTAAATAATAGTCAAAGTCCGTTTCCGCTGGTAAATCATGAATAATCTGTTTATACTTATAATTGGCAACAATACCATTCACAGGAAAAAAAAACGGCATTAAAAAAAACAAAGAGGAAATTGTTATACACGGGCACAACGACGTAATTGATTTTAACTTGTTCATCACGGTATTAACATTAATTTTAACCGCGAAGATGTTGTAACGTCTAAATGCGATTGAAAACTGGCCGCTTTTCCTTTAGTGCTGCTGTTTTTATCTAGTGATAAGAATGAGAAAATGAAGACGGACGAACACATTACGAGATAAGTTGTTGCAATTTATTTGAAAAAAACCTTGCCCTCTTTTTTTTGTATTTTCAGTTGCAATATATAAATATTATATAGCCTATGTCACTCCCACAATTAAGATGAATCTAAGGACACCTCATATGTTAAAATCCATCTAACCGTTTAGGCTACAGAGCGTGCTAAAGCAATAGACATACATACATACACACATAGTCTCGAAAAATATTACCCTCCTTCTGGGGCAGTCGGGTAAAAAGCAATCACCACTTGTCTAGCACCTCTGGTAATATTTACATACAGTAGCAACTAGCCGAAGTCCCTGGAACTCACGCCTCTCGTGCACGCGCGCTGATGGTCTCATTCTAACAAGACAGTAAGACTTTGAGCTACGGGAAATCCTAACTATACAAGACGTATCATGAATAACGCATTTTACTCATCATTATGAACAACTTTTACTATGGTAACAAACTTTTTTTTTGGTGGAATCTGACTAAAACCCACCCGTGTTCCTTCCGTTGCCTCGGTATTTCTTTCGGAGGTTCCCTCGACTCCAGCAGACATCGGCCCTAGTGGACCCCTGCAAATGTGCTGACATCTCTTTGAGGCGCGCGTAGAAGACAACGCGCCTACAACCCGGGCCTGGTCCTTATCGGACGGCGAGCTACCCATTGCTCAACGTCCGCACGCCCGCGTCTGCGGTGGCCGGAAATCCGCCTGGAATTCTCGACGCCCAGGGTCTCCTGCGGCGGCTAGGGACGTGAGGCCGCGAACTTTGCCTCTCCCGCACCCATTTCGCCTCCTCCTTCGCGAGCATTACTACTTCGTAGAAGGAGGTGACGGCTTCCCATGCCCTCTCGCTCCGTACCATGGCCTGGACCAGGGTCGGACGCGAGAGATCTCCGCCACGGATCGCCTCCACAAGGACACGGCGGTGCTCTGCTCAAGCCGGGCAGACCTCCACCGTATGCTCCACCGTGTACTCCGGGCGATCCACACATTGGTAAATGGTAACAAATTTAAAACCGCATTTTTTTTTTTTATGATGTCCCTTAACTCTAGGGTATGAATAAGACCAAACCTTTGGTATCAAAGAATCAACTGGCATATGAATTATTTTTCAACTATATTTTTTTTTGTTTTCATTTTTCATACAAAATAATTCGACAAAGTCACGATTATTAATATAAAACATCCCTTACGTGAAATATGACAACGTCACATTTTCTTAGCTTTAAATATGAATGATTGCTTTGAATGAAAATGAATTACTCGTATTTATTTATCAATGAAACTTATATACCTACACACATCGAGAGTCTCAATCACGTGCCTACCTTAATTATCTTACTTTCTTAACAACATAATAGTCTAAATATATTTTATAATCTGTCTTCAAATAGTAGTCCTAGTATCGCTCATTAAATCATATATAAACTTTACGAAAACTAAACTACTACACTTTAGAAATGTAGCGTACATTTCTAAAAGTATGGGAATTTTAGTGATACTCGTACATTGATTTTTGAAGAACTGATTAGTTCATTACCTATTAGAAAAGTATCCAAAGCGGAGGTGATTTCTCACAATTAGCAGCTTATGGTCAAAAGGTTGGAAATTTCCAAAAAACATTAAAATGGTCGATATCTCCAAAAAAAAAAAACATCGTGGACCCCAAGATATCGGTGTCAAAAATGTTGCAAATTTGTCCTAGTATCACATATTTAAAGGAATACATCCAATTACCAAGGGGTATAGAGCCTGAATTTAGAAAGTACAATTATTGTAGCATTCATTCACACACACAATCTTACTATAACTGTCAAAATACATTTTATAAGTTGCACAATATGCGTGGAAGTTCGAAAGGGTTACCGAGGCCCCTGGCAACACAGGCAACGGAAAGAATAAGGGTGGGTCTTAATCAGTAAGGGTCTGACACACCCTCCCGCTCCGACCAGAGCGGGAGAAGTTATTTGATGATTTCCCAACCAAAAAAAAGAGTGTCGGGGTCTCACCAAACTGCACTTAGCAGTCTTCACGGTCACTGGCAGCTGTAATTATTTTCCGAAATCAGTAAACCTGCGCTAGCTCCTAAACTACAAGGTTAAATTAGCTAGAGAAACTCCTCAGATGTGATGGGTAACGATATCTAAACAGGACAAAACAAATAAAAATTTAGTTTTTTTTTAATGAATGTCCGATTTTCATTTGTTCCTAACCTTAAAAATTTACTCGTATTGTATGTTACTGCCATACAGTCTAATATAAAAATCTAAAAACAGAGAACAGAGTTTTTTTATTTAGAACAATTTTAACAAATTATAATTATTAATATGTTTACAAAAGTAAATAATTTGATGAAGTATATATGTTAACTTATATACACAGTTTATATATTCACAAAACGTATAGGCATAAAAAGGTATGAAGTCTATTTGCCAAAAACTACTACTATTCAGATAAGTGCGTGCGACTTAAAAACAGGCAGTCAACGCACCTACTATAAATCTTCACTTACTGCTACTACACCATGTCGGCGCGGGCTTTTCGGTGACGCGAACCCATAAGTTTTTCCCCTACCAAAAATCGCTCAACGCGAGTTATGTTTCGGCGGTCAGGATTTTTGTTAAAAAAAATATTTATTTATTACAATATTATTTTAATTATAAAATTACAGGATATTAAGCTGATGGCTGATGCAAGACTGAATAAAATGCAAAGAAAAATAATTCTATTGAATTTCCGGTAAATGCATAGTTGCAATACGACGCATGCTGGCGGTGGCTGCATACTCAGCGTTAACGCGTGTTACGATGAGTTAAGTCGCGCCTATACAAGTTTTTCTTCAAACCCCCCGACCCTCAACTCTTGCTTCTGGCGGCGTCCGCGCTGCCTTTGGTGTCCTCTGGGATCTTCTTAGTTTTCCATTGATACAGCTTCCAGGATACTGCAGCGACCAGTAGAATATATAGGATGATTGTGTTCCAGCTAGGTGTAGCTGCTATGATTTGCCAATTATCTTCTTCTGGCACGGATATGTCGCCTGCCCTATTGATGAGTTTATGGATGCTGTCTAGTGAGATGTCTTCTAATTGAAGTTCGTATTGTATTGATTGTTCGGAGGCTTGATACTGCTCGGGTAACGGTATGACCTCGTTGATGACGACCGTGTCAGTGTGAGATCGCAGTGTCTTGTTCATGATGGTCATCTGGCAGTCTTCTGTTAGTGTGACGAGATGAATTCCAGATAGCTTCTTGTAGTCTGTCTTGCTGTTGCATTGTGTTTTGGTGACTTCGTCTTCTCTGAGGACTAGTAGCCAGTTGTTGTCTCCAATCTTCTGAACTTTTCCTCTTCTTAAGTTCATCTTAGCGTGGGTGCAATTGGCTGGGCGATGCTGAATGAGTGACAGTATGCAGTCATCTGTGTCTTCGATTCTTCTGGTGTCGAGGAGCTTGCAGAGCTGGGTGTTGTCGGTCAGTGGCTAACAGTCTTCTTCCAGGTAAGCGTACTCATCGTTACCAAGTGCTAGGTAAATGGATTTAGGGATGATAGTAAGGTTATTTTTATTTGGGATTGAATAAAGATGGATAAGGTCATATGTTTGTGGGGTAATTGAGGGGATTTTAAGAATAAAATTAACCGAGTGATCTGTGCTGTAAGCTTAATTTTAATTGACTTTTCTATCCTGTATATATTACTAATACTAATACTAGCTACTGGTTTAAGCGAAAACATATTTTCTAAGTTTCTTAGTTCTTCTATTAGATTTTGAGGGCTTATAATACTAGGATGTATGGTGCCCATCTGAGCAAAAGTCATAGCATCTTCTAATAACCTTAACCTATCTAAAATTATCTGTAAACTAAAATCTATCTGAATGTAAATATCTAAGAAATGTAAATGGTTAGATAAGTCGTTGGAATTATTAGTGATATTTTGTAACAAACTAGCCAAATGTTTCTGATTATTGTTCAATTTTGTTAACTGTTTACTGAACTCGTCTATTGTATTATGTGCTAATACTAAGGATTTCCTTTGTGAAACCTGAACGTTTTTAACTCTGTTTTTAATGTTTAAGATTCCTCTTCGAATTTAGCTGCATCTTCATGGTCGAGGTTACCTGTGATAGACTTAACGACTGTACCTAATCCATCTATAAGACCGCGTCGCTTTCTAACTTGTGGCCTTAAAAACTTGATCTTCTTACCTATAATATAAAGGCTAAATTCTATTTGATTCCTATATGTTTTATGTAAATCTCCAGACGCTGTATTCTCGGCGTTTTTTGTGCTTGTATATAGGGACATCAATTGGATAGATGTAAAATGTAGATTGGTAATGTTGTAAACGCAAGCAAGACTAAAGTAGTTGTCTTGTTTAAGGAGTTGGCCTTGTTTTAGAAAGAGGATCCCATTGTCATTATCTACATAGGTAATGGTTACGGTTGCTGTTGTGTTGAGCACGACGGCCCCTGCGATGAAGGTCCTGCAACAAGATGAGGCCTCCGTAGTAGCTTGAAGTGAACCCTAATGGACTTAGAATTTGGATGGTTACCTATTATTTCGGCCACGTTATTTGGGTGAAGGTGTATAATCTTGTATGGTCCTTTGAAGACTGGCTTCGTTTTGTCACTGCGTGCTGACTTAGCTACATGTTTGTAGACAGTTTCACCTACCTTAAATTTCATTTCTTCTGCTTCTTGGTTACGTTTAGCAATTACCTGCTCCTTGTTTTTGGACATGTGTGCAGCGATGCACTCTTGAACTGCCTCTGCATTGGCACGATGCTTAATAACATAGTCCTGGTAAAATTCTTTTGGGTAGTATAACTCTAATGGGTTTCTGGATGCTGTATGTCCGAATAACAACTCATGAGGTGTAATTTGTTGCCGAATGGATAGCGTTATTGTATGCTATTATAGAGTACTTCATGATTAGCTGTATAGGGTCATCTTTGTTGGTCATTCTTTGTATCCTAATCATTTCAGCTAGGCTAGAGTGCAAACGTTCAATAGGGGAGTTAGAATTAGGGTTATAAGGCATTGTAAAGTGTATATGGATGTTATGTAGTGCGCATATTTCTTTAATAACATCGTTGTCGAATTTAGTATCTGAATCTGTGGTTATTTTATCCGGTAAACCTAACACTGAGAAAACGTTTAGTAATGCTTCAGCTATATGGACACTGCTGCATGCTGTTAGTTGGACTGCCTGGGCGTATTTAGAGAAGTTATCAATGACTGTAAGGAACGTTGCTCCTCCGGTTGAATATAGGTCCATAAATATGTGTTCCATCGGTTTGCGAGGTGTATCAGTTATAACTAAAGGTGGTTTAAGAGCGTTGCGTTCATATTTCGATTTCAAACAAGTGTCACTTTGATTAACGAAGCTTTTAATGGTAAGGAGCATGTTTGGCCAATGATAATTTCTGTGCAACTGTTTGTACGTCTCCTGAATACCACGGTGAACAGTCTTGCCTTCGTGATATTTCTTAATCAACTCTTGCTGTTCAGGTTTGTTTTCTACTAGGGTTACACGTGTTGTACATTTAAGTAGCTTAGGACCTCTGTCATTAAATATTGTTGTGTAAACTCTAGAAAAGGCATGGTACAATTCTTCATTATGAAAGTTACAATGGAATACACGGTCAGCGATGGTGTGTTCTTTAAGGAATCTAATTATCTCGGACTCTGTATTATTTACTGGGATAAAGACATCTTTTATAACTATTTTTGAGTTAGTGGATCTGTTATCCACTCTATACGTGGATCCGGGCGTTGACCTAACGTGGAACTGTTTCAACTACCTATCAATAGGGTCTGTAATAATAGGTATGCCTCTAGCTTCGTTGTCAGGCTGTGTATGTTTTGTAGACACTAATTCAGATTCGGCTGACACTATACTCATGCTATCTATACCTATATGAGATTCGGAAATGCTTGGGTTTTGTGATTGTATATTTTCATTGGGTGTTACTGTGTCTATTTGATGTTCGGCTTCCCTACGTGCATTTTCGAATATTCTATTAATTATCTCATCGTCTTCGTTGTCGTCTAAATTAACAACTAGAGAGTCGACACTACCATGGAAGATTTTAACACGTGATAGAGCATCTGCGTTAGTATTTTGACGACCCTGCTTGTATACAACCTTATAATCGTATTCCGAGAGTTTTAAACGCCATCTAGTCAATTTAGAGTTAGGATCTTTTAATGACATTAGCCAGGTGAGAGGCCTGTGGTCTGTATAGATAATAAACTTTCTGCCGTAAAGATAGGGTCTGAAGTATTTAATTGCCCATACTATGGCGAGTAGCTTCTTTTCTATTTTAGAGTAACGAGATTCGGTATCTGATAGTGTCCGGGATGCAAATGCTACTGGTTTGTCAGATCCTACTATTCCTTGGGATAACACCGCACCTAATGCTACATCTGAAGCATCGGCGGTGAGGATGAAAGGCTCATCAAAATTCGGGTACTGCAGTATTGGGGCGTCAGTTAAAAGGACAATGGGCAATTTTAGATGGAGCGTGGGCGGTCCGCGGCCAAGAATGATTTTATCATTTATTGGTGTGCTTTAGTCCTACAATTATTGTGGGCAAGTCTTATTACTGTGGTTTACTTCTAAAATGAATAAAAGACATTTTTGCGTTTGAACCTTTATATCGTTTTACTTATTATTCTGGCTTATATTCAATGCAAAAATACAAAAGGAAAGTGAAACAACAAATCTAGATAGTCTCAAAGATATTTATTATATAATAAATCACATAATGTATTATTAGTAAGCACAATTACCATACTATGTATTGTAATCTACATGAAACCTTTATTTTGTTATAAAAAAAGTTATGTTTAATAAACTATTATTATATCTAATTATTTATTACATAATTATTATATTAATAGGTATAGGTATTGTAGGACCACATGTTTAAAAATAATTAAGACATAATTTTTTTTAAAAGGAATTAAGTGTGATTTTAGAGCATGTTTAGCCTAGTTCCTCCTACTCATGCTCTAAAATCACACTTAATTCTGCTGCTGGCAATCTAATCCCTTCGGGTTGATTTCTTGCCCAGCCTATATACCATACTACGCACATAACATGTGCGCAGCATCCGACCGTGCGCCTACCACTCAGACACGAACAATAGTAATGGGCGATAGCTTCTCTTCCGTTCCTTTGTCGAATAATGTAGGAATAATAGGTCGTAGATCTTACGTGCCTTGACTGTATTCGAACACGTAACAACCAAACGTCTTGCTCTGCTATATATTCGCTAAGACTTGTTGTTTGTTGCTCTCGGTACACTTCAATTGTTACGGACGACGAAGCTTAGACACTAATGTTAGTTAAGGTTTAGATTTAAGCTTAAACAATAATTAGGAATTAATTAGGATTAAATTGCGATTTAAATTAGGAATTAATTAGGAACCTATGTACATGTAAAATAAGGCACGTGGTATTATGCTCTAGTCATAAGTACGGGTGTGGGTGCAGTTTGCACGTGGTATTATTCCCTAGCAATAAGTACGGGTGCGGGTGCAGTTTTCACGTGGTATTATTGTAAGGTGGTAGGGAACACGACTCCGACAAGTATAAACCTGTCGACAGCGCCCGACACAACCACGAGTAAATACGCGCTCTGATTGGCGAGTCGTGCTCCCCACCGCCGCACCCCACCCGCTATCTACGCCCGCTCACACTGCGCGCGGACGGGAATAAAAAGAGGGCGGTTAGCTGCAAAGTCGTCAGTCGTCAGTGTTGCCAACGTAGGCGATTTGTCGCAATTTAGGCTACTCAGAACGAGAATCGGCGACGAAGAAATCTAAAAGGCGACTGGTCGCCAATTAGGCTACTCTAGGAACAGGCATACGGCCGTGCGTGTGTGTAATGTTGGTACAATTTGATATTGAGATGGTCACCCTATTCGTTTGTGATTGGTTATTTTCGGGGAATACCCTGAATTTGTCTTAGCTATTATGTAACCAAATTAGAATGCAATCGAGTTACATGCATTCTATTGTGAATAATGACTTCCGCAATCATCTGTGTTGTACTGACTAAATAGTTCAGATAAATTCCGGTTATTGCTTTGTCACTTTCACTTTGTATAACTTCGCCTGTGTTTAATTTGTTTGTGTTTTTCAATTGTTGTGTAATTTCTATGAAAATGGGTAAACACGGTAAATATATAAAACATTATCGTGATGAATGGGAAAAACTACCAGCATTTAAAAGTAAGCAAAAACTTGAGTACTGTTTTATATTAATGTTGTGTGTGATGTACGTAGGTATATTATCTGCTACATGGTCTTACTACTTCCAGACTAAATCAGAAGTCGTGGTTTTTAGTTTCACAATATTTTTTTTTAATATTTGCCCCAGTCTGGTTAAGATGTAGGTAGACTGAAACTGTACAAATAGAAAGAAATATGATGTGGTTAACAACCACTAGTACTATACCTACCTGGTACATACAATGTATACATACCTACTGCCTAGCGTATTATTGAGTTCAATTTCTTTTACAGATTGGCTTAGTCGAGCACCTGTTGAACTGACGGATAGTGGTAAAGGTGAGGCAATTTGTAAATTATGTATCACACCACTCCGTGCGCACAAAACAGATTTAGAAAAACACATGAAAACGAAAACACATAAAGACAAAGAATTAAGTTTTTCAAAAAAGCAACCCAAGCTTGCATCATTTGGCTACTCCTCAATTAGTAACAGTTCATCAAAAGAAAAAATAATAGACATACAAATATCAGCCTATGTCGCTGCTCACAGCTCCATACGCAGCATTGATCATCTGACAGATGTGTTAAAAACCTGTGGGACAGGGAGTCCTCTTGAAAACATTCAATTACATAGATCAAAGTGTTCGGCCATTATAAAAAATGTTCTAGAACCAGCCATGCTCAAGGAACTTTTAGAAGAAGTTGGTAACCAGAACTACTCTATTATACTGGATGAATCCACCGACGTAACTATAGAAAAGTACATGGCATATTGCATCCGATACTATAATTCAAAACTAGAAAAAATAGTTGTTGATTTTTTAGGCTTTCAAGAAGTATTTGAAGCAACAGCTAGCAGCCTTTATACATCATTTAAGAGTTTTATGTCTAAAATAGGTTTGAATCTTCAAAATCTAATTGCAATAGGAACTGATGGAGCAAGTAACCTTTGTTGCAAACATAACTCCCTTTTCACTCCCTTACAAGCAGATATACCCCATTTACAGCTATTGAAATGTGTGTGTCACTCCCTTAGTTTATGTGCCTCCAAAGCGTGCGCGGAATTACCTTCTTGTCTGGAATATTTACTTAGGGAAACCAGAAATTGGTTTGCCCACAGTCCACTGCGAATGAAAATATATCAGACCTTATTTGAAACTATTAATGATGGTAAAAAACCCTTGAAACTAACTCAGTTATCCGCAACTAGATGGCTGGCATTTCATTCAGCTGTTAAAACAAACATCAACCAGTGGCTTGAGCTAAAAACTCACTTCAATGTGGTAAAATCATCAGAAAGATGTTATACAGCAAGAGAGCTTGCTGCCATGTATAATGATGATACAAATTTATTATATTTGTTGTTTTTGTCTCCGATATTAAAAGAAGTAACAAATGTGAATATTATATTTCAAGCAAGTGATGCAAATATCACAAAAATATATAGCGATCTTCGGATTCTTTTACTTTCCATTGCAAGACGTGTTTTCAAACCAATATTTCAAAAGTTAAAATATTTTAAAGTCAAAGTCTGTCTGAAAATGCCTCTCTAACAATGCTCCATGAAGCAGATATTGCAGCTGTTAGGCGAGCTTTAGAAAAAGCCGGAGCTCCATTTGAAAATTCACTGCTTCCACTGGACTCAATCGACTTTGGAGAAAAGTTCAATGATTTACTTGTAAAAAAGACTGTTTCTGCCGACAAAGCCAAAGAAGTGAAGCAACGATGTTCTGCTTTTCTTGTACGGTTAGTAAAAGAATTAGTTGACAGGTTACCGCTTAATGTGTCGGTGGTGGAAAAAATTCAACTTTTGGCACCAAGCCGCGTATGCCTCTCCACCAGCAAACCCAATATTGAAGATTTTCCCTGGCAGTTGGGTGATCCCAATATTGACCGAGAAGCTATTATGAACCAATGGCGCGTATTAAGCACTATGCGCATTGAGGAGATAATCGGAACAGATGCTTCTCCTAATGACATTGTAAATTTTTGGATAGAAGTGCTAAAAATGAAGAATGCTGGTGGAAGCCCGATGTTTACAGAACTAGCAAAGTTTTCGATACGATGCCTTTCATTACCTTTGAGTAATACCGTTGTAGAAAGAATTTTCAGCGTAATGGGGACAATCAAAACCAAATTAAGGAATCGCATGCAACTACCAATGCTGATCGCCATTCTTAGAATTCGTACCCACATGAATGTAAGAGGTATGTGTTGTAACAACTTTCAACCAAGCAATCACATGGTGAGTTTGCACGCTGGCAGAAAAATGTATGCCTCCGGTGGATCTTGCGCCAGTACTAGCACATCAACTACTATTGAAGACGGCGAAAGTCTTGATGATGCCTTATTATTGCTAGCAGAGGACGAATCAGAATAATCTTAATTTTTGTTAATGTAGTTTTTAAAATGTTAATTTTAATTTCATTAACGTGTTTTAACCCTTTATAAGGCACAGAAAACTGCTAAGGGTATGGAAATAAAAAATTGATAAATATGATAACTAGGACCTCTTTATTAAGAATATGAGTTTTTTTTTAATGTTTTTTTTAAACATGGTGTCCATTATTTGGCCAGAGCCTTACTAGGGCTTATGGAATTCGGCAAAGCATGGAACCACACACAAGGTTATTGCTAACAAACTGTCAAATCACAGAGTACAAAAACTGAATTTGACTGACGTTTCATTCAGCCGCAAAAATTTAAAAAGTATGGTGTCCAAAATATGGACAGAGCCTTATAAAGGGTTAAAGATGGCTTATGCCTAATTATCAGCGTGATAGGAACATATTATGAATAAATTGATAAAAACTACATTTTATTTTATTCATATTGATATTTTGGTGTTTGGGCTACTTTAGGCTACTACAACTGAAATTCGGCGATATTAGGCTACTTCATGCATGAGAAACGGCGACATTAGGGCCAGCGCTGTTGGCAACACTGTCAGTCGTCACTCAGCCAAGCATCTAACCAGTCCTGGGAAGAAAATAAAACAAGAAACAAGAAGCCTGAAGTTTAATTCAAGATACCTATACAGTCCACCTTGACATCAATATTATACAATCCCTGTACTGGGTGCTCAGCATAATAACTGCGGGCTACCTTGATTTGATAAGTACCGAGAGCAAACAAAATAAGATCATCCTCTGAAAGAGCTGGAAAATCGTCAAAAATAAGGTGGTCACTAGTGATGCTTTGGAACGTTGCTCTTTGTCTATTCATATTATTACGAACAACGTAGTCCGCCAGGTGATTGGGTCGATTTAAGCGGTCATTTATAATGTCTATAAATGTAGCTGCATGTACGCTATCGTGTATCGGCTCCTGGAAAGCGTTAATTAATGCAGCTGCTATTTTAAAGTCTTCGAACATGTGGTTTAAAGCCCGATTAAAATAATCCTGGCGGAACAACTTAAAGTCACGCTTAAATCGACCGTTTATTACTTCTACCACCCAGCGGCATATGGTGACTAATCTAGACCTATTCGCTTGTTCGGTTGTTAGTTGATCTATACCGCGTCCTTTACTTTCAGGCATGTAAGCAGAATAGTTAAATTGGGACAAATCGGGAAGGGCGTCTCTAAACCCACGATCTAATATAAAAACATCACCTTGACGAAAAAAACAATTAAATGTACCTTCGTCATTATATATCATTCTTTGTAAAATAGTTGCATCTGAGTCAGTAGCCGCATATGGTCCACAAACATCTAAAATATAACCATCGCAGCTTACAATAATAAATGGTTTAACAAGGTTTGAGTATTTATGTAAGCTATACGTTTTCCTCTGAAAAGAATAATTCGAACTCTTCTGTATGATGAGATGTATGTGCCATCCATTATTACAATTGCTTTTCTGTCTTCTAATGTTGAGTTTGGATTTCCAAATAATAAAGGTTGCGTTCAATAAGCGTTCTTCTGTCGAGGTGATCGAACCCTAGGTGCCTAGGCACGAACTCAGCATATAAACAATCTCTTGCTTTTTTAAAATGCCGTTCCAGTGTTCTTCTACTCATTTGAAAGAGCGTGCCTAGTCTCTCGTTGCATTCACCGCTCCGCAACATCATTAAATATATTGCTAGAGTGGTTTTGGAATGCAAACTAGTCAAGGAAGGTGTCTGATCCAAGATATCTGTGAATTGTTCTCGGCTAAGACTCAATCGAATATATATTTCATTGGTGTCCATATTTTCAACATTTTCAAAATCTAAAATAGCTCTTCTTGACACAGCTGCTTTCATAAGACTCATCATGTGAATAAAATGAGTACTATTAAAATCATGTCTTAGATTCTATAATCTCATCCCAGTCATTGGATCTTAAATGTGTTTTACATACTCTGGCTTCTTCTGGTATATATAAGTTGGAATCCAGCAAAAGTGATATCCGTATATTTTCTGGAATCCGATGACGTGTAATACTTCTGCATCTCTCAAACATACAAGACGCTGCATTATTAGGCACTCGAGAATACTCTTCAATCTGAAGTACACATTTGTGCGGAGCAGGGTTTGGATTAGGCTGTACAGCACGTTGAGCTCGCTGCCAGCATGGTCGACAAACATATTCCAGGCCGTTATACTCAAGCTAAAAAAAAATATTAACTTCTTATTAATATAACTAATAATAATATATAAATAAATAGGTAATAATAGATGGTTTGGTCATGAAAAGAGAGTGGACGATAGAAGATTGACTAAAAAGGTATTGACGTTAGACGCGGATGTATTTGGGAATGCTAGAAGAGGACGCCCTAGACGGACATACACGGATCTTATCAGTGATGTCTTCCGAAATGGTCTGACACCTTTTCGAAAGTCAAAGTGCATAGTACTCTTAAGCAGCGAGCATGTATAACGAGATGCATGAACATGTAAGAAGCAAAAGAAGTAAGTAAGGATCCTATCTATTGTCCGTTGTCTCTACCTACCCCCGTGGTACAGAGGCGAGAGTTCATGTATGTACATATGTAGTATAATTAAAAATAGGAAGTTGAAGAAAAATTCTTCCCGTGAGAACCATCTACAAAGTATTAGAAACTAACAAAAGCAATAAAATCAATTTGATTTATATAGATACAATGTTAAAAGAACTTACTTGCTGTGGAGCAACAGCTTCAATAATATATTGAGTAATTGCGGCATTTTCCTCAAAAAATGTATGGGTTATCTCGAATCTTCTTCTATTAACCACTGACCGATTGCATAAAACACAAACTGGTCGATATTCTGCCATAGTCAACAAAATCCAGTTCACAATAGAATCAAAGTACAAAAACGAAAGACAAGTGATCAGGTTAGGAGTAAACAAAGTCCAGTATGCAACGCGAGGTCAAAAGGTTTATAGACGAGCAAGATAAATCGATGAAGAATCGCAACGATACAAGCGTAACCGAAGGACTGCACGGAGGAAGCGCGCGCGCCGCCCGTCACCCCGCCGCTTGCTTGCTTTGTTTAGTCGAAGGTACTTACACCGAGTCCCCTGGCAACACAGGCAACAGGAAGGAATATGGGTGGGTTTTAGTCAGTAAGATTCTGACACACCCTCCCGCTCCGCCCAGAGCGGGAGAAGTTATTTGATGATTTCCCACGCTCAAAAAAAAAAAAAGACCTAGGAAGGCTTTTATTTCCTTCTGAGACTTAGGTAGGGGGAAGTTAAGTACGGCTTTTATCTTGTCTTTGTTTGGTTTTAAACCTTCATCTGTTATTTCGTGTCCTAAGAAGTTAACCTGTTTTTGTAGGAACTGTGATTTATCTAACTGGATCTTTAGATTATGTGTTTTGAATCGATCGAATACTGGCTTTAATTTTTGTATGTGTTGCTGCAATGATGTAGATATTATTATTACGTCATCTAAGTAGGTGTAAACATTATCTATGCCTCTTAATATATGATCCATTAGTCTTTGAAACGTACTTGGTGCATTTTTGAGTCCAAAGGGCATTCTAAGGAACTCATAGTGTCCTCGTTCGGTGGTAAATGCGGTTTTTTCGATATCATTAGGGTGCATTTCCACTTGGTGAAAACCGCTAGCAAGGTCTAGGGTTGTGAAGTATTGCGCGCGTCCTAATCTATCTAGTATGTCGTGTATGTTTGGTAGGGGGTATTTATCTTCAATAATACGATAGTTGAGTCGTCTGTAATCAATTACAAGTCTCCATTTGACGTTGCCTGAGGAATCGGACTTTTTGGGTACGATATGCACGGGACATGACCAAGGGGATATGCTCTCTCGCACGATATCTTGTTGAAGGAGCTTATCTACTTGTTTACGAATTTCTTCGCGTTGTTGAGGGGCTTGTCTGTAACTACGTACGAAAACTGGTGTATTATCGCTTAATCTGAGCTCGTGTTTAACAGCGTGTGTAAAAGTGAGTGGTATATCTTCTGCATAGAACAAGTTTCTATACTGATAACGTAGCCGGGTTATTTCGCGCCTTTCTTCTTCGTTCATATGGTCTGTACGGATTTTCTGAAGGTTTTCGTTTAATATCTGGTCAATGTTAGTTTGAACCTGTATGGTATTAATATCGTGATTATCTTTTTCGTTGAACTTGGAAAACTTCTCTAATTCAATCGATGGGTTAAACGGAATACACTTCTTTTGATCATTGTGATTAATTACTGATGTTTTAAAAGAACCGTTCGTAACGTTAACTATAGCAGCTGGTGACATTAAACCATCGGACCAGATTAAATTGTCGTGAAGGTATTGTCCATCTGAGTAGTTGGTTTTTACTTTGACTATCTTTTCGCATCTAGGTTTGATACTTATCTTTTGGGGTGGAGAACTAAAGTGTTTCGGTATTTCCGCTGTAGACGTACGTAAAACATTATTATTTAAATCAAGACCTTTATATTTAGGGTCAAAGTCGAATATTAAAAATTTATGTGTTATATCGCTATTAAACGCGGGAGGTAATGGAAGGTAAACTACCTTGTCGTGAACTGATGAACTGTGTGCCGTATTAATTTGAAAGGGTTCTGTTTCTACGCAGTACTCAACTCGTATGGTGCCTGCAACTACGTCAGTTGCTATAGTTGAATGACTGGCCCCTGCATCTAATAGAAACTTACCGTCAAACTCTGGTAGTATTATGTACGGTAAATATTTCTTGGTCTGGAAATTTATTGAAACTAAGTCTGGTTGTCTCGGTTGGTGTCCAAGGTAAAATCCTGGTCACCACCTATCTATTGTTCGTCCATGGATACATTCAGCTCGACCGAAATGTCGTTACCTTCTGTGACATCGTTATAGAGCCCCATGTCACTGGGTCCTGGTTGATCTTGAGTGGCCATCTGAATCGGAATGTAGAACAACAGCTGCTGAGCGAACTGTGGTTTTTCTGGCTTACCTGCCGTACGCATTGTGACGTCCGATGATATTGGCGTGGGAACCGGTGGTTTTGGAATATTAGGTTGATTCCTAAAGTTATTTGAACCATTTGGTCTAGAGTTACCTGATGCTGGTCTGGCCTTCCAGGGCAATACGGATTGTACCCATTGTTGACGCTGTTCGGGGTCATATTATTTTGTTGAGGTACAAAGTTTTGTGGGATAATAATAAAGCCAGGTACAAGTGGGTTTACTGTATTACGGATGGGATTATTATTGCTTGGTTGTTTAGATAACTCCTTTGGCTTTGCTTGTGACGTTGAGGGATTATTATTAATGTAATTAGCCCTATTATATGAAAGCCTAACATCTTCTTGTCTAGCCGCTATGATGGCTGCTTCGAAGGTGTCCGGTTTGGCGATTCGAACGCCTAACGAGACGTGGAAGTCTAACTGGTTTATATACTGTTCAATAACCATCTTTTCGTAATACGATTTATTACCATGCTCCCCTACGGAATACAGAGTAACCAACAGCTCACGGAGGCGTTTACCGAAGCTTTCAACGTCTTCCGTCTTAGACTTACGCACTCGCGTTAACTCTTGCATTACTTGTATTTCGTTTCGCGGTTCGCCAAGGCGCCTAGTTAACGCATTTTTAATTGATAGCCACGAGTTTAAGTAGCCTTCGTACGCTATTGCGTCTATGGCTGGACCACTGAGCCTACTTTTAATTAGGCAAATGAATGCTGGGTGCGAGCGATCTGCCTCAGAAGTTAACTGTAATAAGTTTTCTACTTCCCTAATATAATAATTGAGTAATTTAGGGTTACCATCGTATCTTGGCATCAAATCTGCAATTAGTTTGTACGGTTTATAGTTAGCATCGTAATCCGCGAGCGACATTGTCTTTCTGTAGCTTGCCTGTCTAGTGGCGCTAACGCAAAACAATAGAGGTGTCCAAATTAAACACTTGGAATTTACTAGTGGAATACTTAACGCTACTTATTATAATTTTGTGGTTGCCTACTGCGATTTTAGCTTATAGACAGACACGCAGATTAACATAAAATACACAAATTAAAATAAGGCAGGAAATCGAGCAAGGACACTTGTAAATAAGAGCACTCACCAAAGTAGCCACTGCATCTCCTGTCGAGTCGAGTCTCGGCCAGCGCAGCTTCCTCCAATTCTCCGGAGATTTATCCCGATGACCGTAGAGGTGTCCGACCGCGCGATAGGTTCTTTGTAGATCACGAGAGAACGATTTGAGAACCGTCGCTCTTAAGATGAAGAGTTGGATTCCATCTTAGAACGTCGCGATCCTACCGACTGCGCCAGTTATGTTTCGGCGGTCTCAATTAATTAATCAGCGCCTGTCACTACTCCGTACAAGTTTAGACGTGATTAAAAACTTGCCTACTAAAATTACGTCAATTTACGTCAAGCGCTGATTAATTTGACAGGACTAAACTAAAATTTATCTTCTGTCCTTTTCTTAATGAAATATAAAGAAAAAGATGCACTGAACTTAAATTAAGTTTGGTTTGTGAACAAGGGAATCGGCACCACTGTCTACCTGTGTCTTGGTGCCTTTCAGCCGTTAAAGGGAAGGGACAAGCACGCGTGTTCAAAACACTGCATTGTGAACCTAAAAGTGGTTCACTAAGAGTCAGTTTCCAAGCAAGTGTGTTGAAAATATTTTTGCATTAAGTACCAGAAGCCTTCATATTAATCTAAGACTTTTAAATATGCTTGTTTAGTTACAATGGTATAACAACCATTATTTATGATTGTTTTCTCGAATTCCAAATGTATTTATAAATAATAAAATCTTATAATATTTTAGATTTTTTGCCCAGTATCGCCAAACTGGATCTCTGGCGGATGTTCTATTTTTAAAATTGGATTTAAAAATAAAAAAAATCCGTAAATATTACATATAATGTAATATTTAGGAATTTTAGATTTTTTGCCCAGTTTCGCCAAACTCTGGATCTCTCGCGGATTTTTTATTGTTAAATTTCGATTTAAAAATAAAAAAATCCGTAAATATTACATAATTATTATGTAATATTTAGGAATTTTAGATTGTTTGCCCAGTTTCGCCAAACTTGGTCATTGAAACACTAAAATGTCCCGTGCTGAACGTTTGACGTACTGTTTTGGAAATGCTCAACAATAGCTGAGAGTTTAGTGAAATTGAACTGACACACACATACTGTCGTATCGTTGGTAGGTTGGTACTTTTAATAAAGTGATTTCTACTTTTTTACAAATAAGGGCTTTACATTATTGTGGGTGATGGTAACTAAAGACATATCATACGTTTCAATAATATGTTTCTATTATATATCTTAGTGCATTTGAGAGCGTCGCCACCGCCACAGCCGTGAAGTGTCCGTCGCACTGCCCATTCATGATACTCGGGTTACTCAATCTCCACGTGTCGTTTATTCCTTCTCTCAATAGATTATCATTAAATTCTCCTGTCGCTAACTTCTGCGTGAAGCAACCTTCTTCAGTTTGGTACTGAACGAGACTTTTGAGCCAGTAGTTGCGCAAAAACTGAGCATGGCCTAAAACGCCGCAAAGAGCAACTGAAACAGATGAAAGATTTTATTTATAATTTTTCTTCTGTTGATATAAAAATAGGATTTCATAATTCTTGAGTGGAAGCCACACGGCTAGGAGCTTCACTTGGTGCTGTGCCACGCTTGGTGAGTATATATGATCCTCTTCACCGTAGGTATCCGGCGACAGCGACCCAGACTATTTCACTTTTCTTTCCTGGGGGGTAACCATCACCTCTTATAGCAGTATTATTATAATATTACTTCACAGTGGGAAAGTGATGGAGCTATACAGGACTTATAGCCAGGGCCGGATTTAGGGCAGGGCAACAGGGGCACTGGCCCCGGGCCTCCACAAAGAAGGGGCCTCCACAATTAGATTTTTCATTGATTTTTATATGACTAAAATACTTCGTTTGTGTCCTTCAAAAAAATTTCTCACGCTAAAGTAATATTGAAATAATACTGCTATAAGAGGTGATGGTTACACCCCAGAGCTGTCTAATGACTGGCAAAACTAAATTGAAAACGCGGTCACACCGGTACAGAAGAGCTGATCAGCATGGTTGTATGTGTAGGTATAGCAAGGCTTTGGGCGAGGTTTCTTTTCTTTTGGATTGCTATTTGTCAGGTAATAGTGATCTACTTAAGTAGGTATGCATCCTCCATCTTAGGTATTGGGTATAGGCCGCCGATGTGCAATGCACCTGTTTGTAGGAGATTCACTAAATGACAAATAAGTCTTGCAGCATGGCAGTGGTGTGCCTAGGATTTCAAAATAACGCAAGCCCAATAAAATTTTAACCGATTTCAAAAAAAGAAAGTTCAGTTTTCGACTGAGTATGTAGGTACCTACGTATGTATCATCGCAATTTTCTCATAAACTACTGGTTAGGTACAATAAATTAAAAGTGAATTCATCCATCCATTTTAGTAAGGCCGGGCTTTTGGGCTTATATGAAGGTACCGCCACTGCAGCATGGCACTAAGCGTCAGTGTGGCCATTGCAATAATAAAAACATGCGTTGCTTCGCTAGAAGCATGGCACCTAGCACGCAGTAATTTTTGAAGCACCAAGCGAAACACCTGTGGCTTCGGCCTTGGTTCACTTACTCTGTTCCAGCATGAGGTCAGGCATTTCGAAGCTATTTAAAGCAATGTACTCCGCCTCGTTGAACGACATCATACAATACTTATCCGTCTTAAATTTGTCTGCTTTTTTGGAGAACACGACACAGTCTCGAGAAAAACGGGCGATGACCATTAGCAAAGTCCTAGAAAATTAAAATTATTTTGTAGGACACCCACTAAATTAAAGGAGAAGTAGTTAATAAGGTACCTACTGTTGTACTTATTATTCAGCTATACGAGTAGGTATACCGAATACTTAATTAATACATAGATGGGTCAGGACCAAATTTTTGACGTATTGCATAACGGAAATTACAACGGAAATGTAGCACACTGGAAAATAAATCCAGTGCAATATAATTATTAGGGTTTTTTATAATTATTTGGGTATCTATAGGTAGGTACCTAATCCTAATCTTATGATTAGACCGAATTATGACCCAATATCTTTACGTTTCGTCTCCAACACATGACAATACATCGCGCTGTGCTGTGGGTCTCCTATAGCACAGCATCATGCTGAGTTGAAGCCAAGCCCGCGCCGCAGCTGAGCCTGTAGCTTTAAATTCCCCGATTAATAATAATAATATTAACCAGATCCAGCCTGTCCCATCTTGCTGTCCTCCCCCCAGCGACGCCCTAAGCCGAGGTCCGTACCCCACAGGGGGTGCCCTTAGCGTGCAGTCGCTTAGTACTATAAGAAATTCGCCCCTGGCTGGAGGCTTTGAGTTCGCTTAAGGCAGCCACAGGAAAGTCCGGTTAAGTAGTCACGACCTCTCAAGGTCAACTACGAGATGCCATTCATAAAAAAAAAAAAAAAGTGGAAGCCTTCTATCACAGTCATGACGTGCAGACTTGCGTGTCGACTATTTTTGTTTTGTGCTCGTGATTTGTAGATCTATTTTGTTTTATTTTTCTGTTTACCTACAAATAAAAAATAAATTTAAAAAAAAAAAACTTTTTTTTCTTTCTGTAATGTAGAGTGCTATAAGGAGTTTTTGGCGCCTTATTGACATTGACAAACAAACATTGTTGATAAACATTTGCCGTAGGCCACAGAAACTGTCGGATATTGTAGAGAAAAAACAAAATGGCGCCGTTAGTTCCAATTTAAGCCTCGCGTTAAGAGATCGTTAAACCGTTGTATGTTGTAGTTTTTCATACCTATGTAACAACCCATAGCCGTAGTCGCTGCCATTATCCAACGCCTCTTTGCAGTCATGGGGGATCTGACAGATACCCTGAAATTGTTGATTATGCACTGGATTCGACGCCAACTGTGCCGTACATGCATCTAAAGCAAATGATACGGAAATAGTATTAGTAGTTAAAAAACCACATCAAAATTCAGTGTGTGGATCAATTCAATTAAATTCATTGCAATGTACACATACACAAATATATGTAAATACATGTGTGTATGTGTACATACCTGCATGTGATTTAATCGAACAATTATGGACCCTGTCGGGCACAACAGTTTACGAAACCGCCGCATTATGCCGTTTTTGCCCAGTTCTGAAGAACTAAGCAAAATGCACACAAGAAAAAAAATGAACTTTACCAGAATTTTTGGGCGTAGGTACGTATTTGTCGACGTCTAATACATAAATGACATAGTTGTTCCATTGTCCATACATTTTCTCCAACGCTTCGGGACTGTAGACCTTCGTCTGTTGCAGCAGATCTTGATTGAATTCATCTGAAGGTCTAGACCACGTAGTTTTGTTATAAAATAGTTGAGTCACTGAAATATAATTTAAGTTCCAGAGGGAAATTTAAAGAGATTCATATAACTACTGTAGCTTCTTAGTATATTTATGAAAATCTGTTGTATGCACATAAAAATATGAATATGTTTAAAAATACAGTGATATCCTTAATGTAAATACTAGGAACAAACACAAATTTGTTGTTCCTACAACCAGGCTCAAAAAAATATGCAGCTCGTTTAGATGCATGTATGTATATGTTTTTAGGGTTCCGTAGTAAACAAGGAACCCTTATAGTTTCGCCATGTCCGTCTGTCTGTCTGTCTGTCTGTCTATATGTCTGTCTGTCCCCAGTGTAGCTCAGATACGCTTAGTACTAGAAAGCTTGAATTTGGCATTGGTATATATATTAATCATGCCGACAAAGTGCTAAAACAAAATCCTGAAAAAAATTTTTTTTAGGGTAATTTGGGGTGATATATTTTTTTCTCATCTATCCCATTGTGTGACGTATTGTTGGATAGGCCGTTCAAAAATATTGCGGGTCTGTGCACCACTTTTCGATTCAAGGATCGATTCGCGTAATATTAAGCATAAAAGTGCAAATTTTTGTTATAGTCAAGTGTCCCACCATCTGCCAGCTAAATGGTTTTTTAAGGAGATGTGAAAAATATCATGGCTGTAGTAGATATAATGAAATTAAAAGGAAAACTATCACAGCTAAGTAGGCTTTACAAGTTAACCAGTAATAGTCGAACGACCTTAATTTGGAGAATTGATCATGACGTATCGATATATGGGAGAACATGTTTTTCAACTACAATGTTTTTTGGGATAAATTCATCCCAACTTCCCAACTACGGAACCCTTCATTGTGCGTGGTCCAACACGCACTTGGCCGGTTTTATAATAAACTTCCTAGACACATTCAAAAATAAGGTTTTTTTAAAATTTTTATAAATTCAAATGTTTTACAAAACGGAAGCTGTGCCAGAAAGCCTTATACAACTGTTAAATATTATATTGAGTACAAAAAGGTTTGGGATTGAGCTGCTCCAATAAATTTGCAGTGAATGTTGTTTTTTTTTGCTATTATTTTATATTTTCTTTTTCTCTATACCATTTTACATAAACAATAACATGAATATTTAATTTGTAAAGTATTATATTATTCAAATTATTGTGAATGTGGACTACCTATGTGAGTAATTGTTTTTGTCTTAGTTAGTTTTAATGACGGTCTGGTAGATTGAGTACTTTATGCGGCCTACCCAAATGTCCTTTCTTTGGTAAATAGTTCGTCGAATCGTTGAACTCTAAGAAGTTTTGAGTTGAGTTGCACGATAACTGACAAATGCGTTCACTGACTGGACAGGATACCTACAAGAAACGTGTATTTTGCGCTTTTTTTACTGAACTAATATTTTTTTTTTTGAAACAACACTGACATTATAATAGTTATGATTATGAAATTAGCAATTACAATTTAGGCTGTCCCTGGAAGTATGGATCGAATCGAATAGGGGCGTGGGCAAGGTCATTTCCAAACTTTTTAACCCTGAGAATGTTGGTACAATTTTTACGGTTCAAAAGTTATGACCAATTTTCGTTTTTTTCAATCACTTCGCATAGTGCTCAATGAAAAAAATCATAAAAAAGAACTATCAGGGCTATTATTATTATTATTTCAGAACGTTGTATTGGAGTGGGCTTTTCTTTTAGTAATACTTATACGCAGCTAGAAAACATGTGTTCTATAAGAAAAAACATTTACAGCAAAGGCTTCGGTCTGGCAAAAATTTTACTCAATTTTCGAGCGATTTCCATGGGAAAAAGTTACACTAGCGAAAGTTGATCACGTATTACAAAAACTGGTCCAAGTCATAGAGATTCTTTGGAGGTATGAATCACTGGAATATTCTTCTAGTACTTCGTGCTTCTAGTACTCTTCGTCTCTTAGCTACAGCAGAGACAGACAGACAGACAGACGGACATAGCGAAACTATAGGGGTTCCTTGTTTACTATATACGGAATCCTAAAAAAACATGTCGACGGTTAAAAGGTAATTGGGCATAAGCGACATTTTGGTCGAAAATGAGTTATGAATGCCATCCTACTTAAAAAAAGAAATTAAGTAGGATGGCATTCATAACTCATTTTCGATTAAAATGTCGCTTATGCCCAATTACCTTTTAACCGTCGATGTGCAGTCGGGGGACCCCCGTCAGGCTTTCTTACGTATGATTAAAAAAAACGCCACCATCTTGGATTTACATTCGACCAAATACACACTTTATCTCTCTCTCTTTCCACAATGAAAGAGACAGAAAGAAATAGAAAGTCGCATGAAGGGGCATAACGCTTTCAAACGTCAACTTCTACCGAAAGCCGCGTTAATTAAAAAACTCCGTTCCAAAAATTCCATGAACGGTACAAAATATGTCTCTCGATGGGTCTTACATTTTATTTCCTGCACCATTTCTTTCTCATCTTTATGTTTGTGTACCATTTTGTGGAAATAGTTAGCCAGTGTGTTGCACTTTAAAAGTAGTTTTTCCAAATGGAAACGTATATTTTTAGGGAAACTCACACGTTTCTGCCGCACAAGTTCCTTCAGATTCACTACAAAAAAAAAATGCTTTATTGTTAAAAACACCGCGTGTCGGGTGATAAGTTTTTGGCCGTATTCTAACCAATTGCGATCTTCGAGCGAATACGCGATCATCGCGTTCATATGAATTGTTCAGCGAACCCGCGTGGTTTTCGAACGAAAAGTGACATATGAACGCGACGATCGCTTTTGCTCAAGAGGCGGGATAGGGTTATTTTTGTCGTTGTACGGGAGACGTAGGTAGCTACAACGAGAAAATTCGATGGTTTGTAAGAACAGATTATGTAACGAATGAAATCAATCGTATTCTAACATCATCAAACATCGTATTCTATTCTATTATATTTATCTCTATGGCATTGGTGCCGATGTCGACAATTCTGCCAATGTCAATGTGTTGAAAAAACGTGCAGAGACAAAAAAAAACCTAAATCAATTAATTTGTTGAAAAACGAAACATCGTAAATATAGCTACTTATTTGATTTATTATGAACGGATTGATTTCATCCGCAATAAAAAGAACTGATTCGTTTCATTGTTTACTGGCTTTTACGACAAAGGATTGAAACTTGCTGTCAGAATACTTTTATTCATAATCCTATGATGAAAAATACAGGGTGACATTGAAAACATGCGACAAATCGAAATGGGAGATTGTACTCATCATTATGAACAACTTTTACTAAGGGACCAAAGCTACAATCCCAAAAAAAAAACTGCTGTCCCCTACATTTATGTTCGCAATACCTCATCAAAATGTAGGAAAAACAGATTTTTTTTTGGGATTACAGCTTTGGTCCCTTAGTAAAAGTTGTTAATAATGATGTATACAATGTCCCATTTCAGTTTGTCGCAAGTTTTCAATTTCAACCTGTATAAGGCTCGTGTCCTAACCGTTCAATCAAGTCGCGCTTGTACGTCATAATTCATAGAAACGATGGTGTAATCGCGTATTCGCGTGACAGTCGCTTTCATTTATGTATGCTGGGGCTACATTAACGCGATAACGCGAACTCCACTTCGCGCGCTCTCTCTCACACACACATACGCGGGTAGCCGTAGCATTAGGAAACGGGGTTAGACTGTGTAAACCGATCCTTGCCTGAAAAAGATAAATTAAGCGACTAACACATTTGTGGAACGAAAATCAACACAAAAACTAGCTAACAAAATGTCAAACGCATACCAACTGCTATGATTGGTTACATTGGTTGACTGAATTATCCACAGATAAGCAGATCGCTTGACATCAGTTTAATTTGACACGTCGTTGATTTTCGTTACGGAAATCGGGTTTTAGTCATAAACGATCTTACCGTCTACCATAAATAACCCAAACTCCATGTTCGCATCCACGTAAACTTTATGTCTCATACAAAAATCTACTGCCTTTTCCAGTCGTCCTAAATAATAATCAAAATCTGTTTCCGTTGGTAAGTCATTAATGATCTGTTTACGAAAACTGTTATCATTTATACCAACAACAGCGGTCAATGCTGTTATTAAAAATAACAAAGAAATTAGGATGCACGCTCTTGAAAATATAATCGACTTTAACTCGCTCATTGCGGTCAATCACTAGTTAGGTACTTGAACTGTGCAGAACGCAGATGTTTCAACGTCTCAACTCGATTAAAAACTGGCTGCGTTTTCTTTTGTGCTATTGTTTTTATCTAGTGATAAGGATGAGAGAATAAAGACGGACGACCACTTATTTACCTCGAATTGGTCTCACACAATTTCCTTTTAATTATAAAGCCAGTTTTAGAAGAATTTGTGCCGATTGTGTTTCAAAATGAAAACTGTGTGGAGTGTACGGCACATTTTCAACTAAATGTCCGGGATCATTTTTAAATGATTATTTTCCCAACTCGTGGAAGAGGCGGCCGTATTCCTTGGCCTGCGCAGTCCCCAGACCTGACACCCCACATTTACTCAACAGAGGTCAAGAGACGTACTAAATACACACCACATACCGCATTTACTTGGCTTTGGCACTTGAATAAAACCAGCAAAGAGCTGAAACAAAAACTCATCCGAAAATACCTATTATACTTTAATACCAACCGATATTCTACTAACCACTTTGCTCGACTAGATTTTAACATACTCGTATATGACATATCAGCTGACTCGACAGAATGTTGCGCATTACGTCATGATATTCAGGATTTTACATCAATACCCAATACTCAATACTCAATTCTTTATTGCATTCTATATGGATAGTATAAACATTCTATATGGATAGTATATGACATAGATGGTATAAAAAGTAAAAGACCAATATGGAAGGGTCCATTTTGTAAAATAAAATAATAATTTGTTTGTTAATCCGTACTGTTACTCCACAGCATGACCCCATAGCATGACCCCATAGCTAAGCCATGCCTGGGCATGTATTCCTATCTCATGTAACTTGTCTAATAGTATTTGGAATTGCACCTTATCATAAGCTTTGGTCATATCGAGCAGCATACCTATGGCGTAGTTTTTATTATTAATAATAGTTAGAGCCTCTTGTACGTATTTGTAGACTGCTAGCGTTGTAGTCCTGTTTTTACGGAAACCATTTTGGCAGTCGTCATTATTTTTTTCACAAAAAGAGTACACGCGGTCACACATAGCCTTTTCAAAGATTTTAGATGCAGTTGGTAACAGCGCGATTGGGCGATAGTTATTAGGGTCGGTTTTTGAATTTTTCTTATGTATGGGTTTTATCAGTGCGTTTTTAAATTGATTGGGAAAGGTTCCCTCTTCAAACGATTAGTTAATTAATTAATATAATGGTAGGGTTAGTTCGTCTGCACATTGCTTAAGTAGAAATGGAGGAAGTTCGTCAACTCTATAGCTCTTTTTATTTTTTATTTTTTTATTATTATATTTATTCAGACCTGTCGATGGTCTGAGAAACATGGTGTTTTCTGTGGGACACATCACAGGGGCTCCTTTTTCTGGTGAGGTATTTCCCCAATAGAAGCAAAGAAGTCATTAAAAATATTTGCTATTTGCTTAGATTCCGTTATTAAGTTATCATTTTTACGTAATTTTATGTAAATTTTTTCGTTTTTTATTAATTTATTTGTTTTTTCGTTTATTATATTCCACATATGTAGTTATTACTTTATTTTTTGACTTTTTCATCTTATTTATATATTGTAGTTTTTTTACTGTCATTACAAATTGCTTTAGGGTTTTTTCGTATTTTTTATAATATTTTGATAATATGGGATTGTTTGTTTTAATGGTAAGTATTTTAAGTAGTCTTTTGTTTTTGCAAGATAATTTAATTCCCTTAGTTAGCCAGTACTTCTTATACCGTCTTTATTTTAATTTGCTTCATCGGAATACAGACATTTAAAATTTTATTTAATATATTATTAAACGCAATGTAGTTTTCATCTATATTTTTATTTGATTGTATTATTTCATTCCAATTTTGATTTTTTAATTCAGATTTAAAGTGTTCTACATTTTTATATAATCTTTTTTTCGCGAACAAATTTGTTTTTTTATTACTGTCACTAAATATTTTCATGTGAAAGATGGTTGCACAGTGGTCTGAGAAACCTAATTCTTCTACGGTGGTATAAGTATGTCCATAATTAAAATTTGTAAATTTTAAGTCTAAGCATGTTGAGGTAGTTTGTGAGATACATGTGGGGACTTTGACATGTTGTATGAATTTATGTTCCAACATTAGATCTAAGAACAAGTTAATTTTTAAACAGCTGTCTAAGATATTTATATTTAAATCTCCTCCTAATATCACGTTACATCTTAAATATTTATTATTAATATAATACATCATTTCTTTTAATTGGCGAGTAAATACTTCCTCCTCTCTTCTATTCCAATAAATTGTAACTCTATGTACATTCTCATTAGGTAATTCTATTGCACGTAATTCAACAGACATATTACTAATATCACAAATGTCTTTGTACTTGAAATAGTTTTGTATCAAGATACAGACGCCACCGCCTCCTCTAGTAAGGCGACAGTAAGATGCTGCAATTTTGTAGCCGCTAAACTGTAAGTTACTCAATTTTTCTGGTGATAGCCAAGTCTCACATAGGCATATAGCGCTATACATTGGTTTTTCATGGATGAAGGCTTCAAGTAGATGTTGTTTGTTATAGATGCTTTGTATGTTTTGATATACAATTTTAAATTGTTGTTCTGTGGTTTCTAAAAGTATTATTTTCAGTATATTGGTAATTATTAGGTTTGTAATGTGTTTAGTGAGCGTTTGTTCGCCGTTGTGTATTTGTTAGTTTGATATGGCGCTTTTGCGGTATGTCGTCTCTCTGGTCGCCTCTTCTCTAGTTAATATCCATTTCCCATCTATAAATAAGATGTTATTTCGTATTACTGCATACTGTCCATTTTTTTGTGCTCTTAGCATTTCCTCACTTCAACTTTCAGCATTCGTTTTTATTTTCCACTTTGTAGTGTTTTTTTTCTGGTCGTTTTTTGTGTATTGTTTTCTTTTGAGTGGATCAGTTTGTAATTTATCTAAGTTACAATAGCCTAATGTCAACAACTCATCACCTTTTACAAAATATTGCTTTTCTCGATGCAGGGACGTTAATTGTTGAGGAGTTCTCCTGGTAAGAACCATGAGAACTCGACCATCAGCTACACTTCACCATATCATTATGCATTGTGACGGACATAAATTGCTTAGCAACCATATTAAATTACGAGGATTTCCCTTAACTTCCATGGGATCTGGGACTACCTCGAGAGCATACCCTATCAAACAAAAAAGATTTTTCAAAATCGGTCCACGATTGACGGAGACTGTTATTTGGCATAGGTATCTGTCGCTGCTTAGTCGCTTATTACCAAGGTGAGAATCAAAAGGTTACACATCATATGCGACTACTGTAAGGCTCGCTCAGTTTTACACATGATTTTTGTTTTTTAGGGTAGGTGGTGATACCGAAAATAAAAATCCAAGATGGAAGCTATTACAATTTGACCATTTTTTGGCATGGTTGTAATTTTCATGGTTTTCGGAGCATAGTGCTGAAACCGATTAAGATGAACATTCTGGATTATACGGTAGCGACTATTCCAAATAATAATAATATTGTAAATCAATACTCATAGACACCAGCAGGCTTAGCATGACACTCTCTATTTCTTCGAAGAATAGACACGGCTGTTTCCATACAAAGCGACATTTCGTTTCTCCTTTTTTGCCATCCCACCGTAGAGATCTTTCTACATAAAAAAGGACCTAGACAAAGATCGTTAGAAACGAAAGACAAGATGACAGATTGTAGAAGGGTTTCTACGGTGAGATGTCAAAAACTGAGAAACGAAATGTCACTTTGTATAGAAAGAGCCGTGTCTATTCTTCGAAGAAATATAGAGTGTCATGCTAAGCCTGCAGTTTCACAATCGGCAGATTGTAAACTCAATATCCAAAATCCGTGAATAAAAAACGAACCCTTGACTTAGTCATGTCCGTCTATCCATGTGTCATACAGCCGTTTTACTCGGAGACTGTTAACACTATATTGATGAAATTTTAAAAGAAGGTGTATTCCTTGCGCCCCTAAACAATGGTATAGTGAAATTACGATAAACCTTATTAGGGGTGGCGTTCCCCATACATGTAATCGAGGAATGAAAAAAAAAATATGTACATAAGCGTGTTGGATCTCATAATTAAAATGATAAATATGTTCCTAAGTGACATGGCTTTTTAAGTCAATAGTTTTTGAGATAAGGGATATTTTCGGTTACAACCACAGAATTAACTTATTTTTGCAGAAATACTATGAAATACAAACTTAATTTGCAGTCGATAAAATTAATGCTGTGCAATGTGTATGCGTAAATATTACCTAATTTTAACTACGGAACCCTCCATTGTGCGCGGTCTGACATACACTAGGCCAGATTTTTTTTTTATTTCGATAGGAAACTACCACAAAAAGAACTATTTCTATTACTCCAGTAAACTAATAGAAGCAAAAACTACCAAGCTCTTACAAATAACAAAACATATTGATATGTAAAAGTGTTTGCGTTGTTATTTCAGGTATTTGTCAAATTTAAAACAGTATCTACACGTGTGTGTGTCTGATATTTTTGTGAAAAGTAAAAAAATGTAAACACGCACGATTGGTGCGAAACTCCCGCTTTGGATTTCGGTTTTACACTTTTTGGTTGTTGTACCTAGGTACTCCACGAGGTGTCGGTACTCGTACGCCGATTCAATAATCGTCGGCGGCGGCGTGAGGCCTAAATTTTGACGGCGGTGGCGGCGCGGTGGCGTAATCGGCGTCAGGACATTCATTTCAGACTTCAGAGATGAGAAAAGCAATTCAGATTCTATTGACCTTTTGTTTTTTTTTTAAACAACATGTTATATACAGTAATACCCCGCTTTACGAGGGATGAGATCCAGACAAAATTGCGTTAAGAAATTCGCGTATAACGGGTATGATGAAATAACAAGCCAAATAAATAATTAAAATGCGTTTATTGCAAAAAATAAACAGAATCAGCCTATTAATTGTTACAGAAACATTTTTACTTATTTAATCTGTAGTGGAATATAACCCACACATACACACATTCATGCGAACTCAGGTACACTCCTACCAACTTATCTGTGAAATGGAACCAAAAAAAAAATTGGAACTACGGCCGTCATGTTGAAATGTCAATCGATTGTCAGTGTCTACTACATTCGGGTTCTGTGGTTGTTTTGTCGTGATATTGCTGAATTTATAAAGTTTAATATGCCGAAAGCTATTAAAAGTGATGCTCGAAACATTATTCTAAAGGTTAAAACCTTTTTGAAGAAGAAGTTCGGGTGGGGTCTCCGATTATTCCATTTAATCAAATATACAAACGAATTTCGGCAGCGACAGGTTAGTGTTATCAAATTTCTTACCCGATACTTAACTAATTATTTAAGTTCACGAAATATTCGTTTCTATTCTTGCTGCAGGTTAGCGTAACGGTAACGTACATCTATTAGGTAACCTGCTAAGTGAGTGAGCCAACTAACCTGCCAGATTTCAAATTTCTTCTAACATCTTATATTTCAGGTGTGAGTCAAGGACTAATTTCAAATATAGTTAAGGAAAAGCACGCAGCAGAAGAAACTGGTACAAAAATTCGGACACCAGGCAAGGAGAGAAAACGTAAAAGTGGATTTGTACATGTTGATGATTTTGACATGGGAGTTATACGGAGGAAAGTACATGAATTTTATTTTGCTAAAAAAGAGGTCCCTACTCTCAAAAAGCTTCTAGAGGTCTTAAAGACAGAAATAAATTACACAGGACAGCGAAAGAGTCTGCGAAAGCTGCTTCACAAGGTGGGATTTCGTTTTAAAAAATCTCAATCCAATCGGAAGGTTCTTATGGAGCGTAATGAAATATCAGCTTGGAGAGTAAAGTACTTGCATGCAGTGGATAAAAATAACAAATCTCCCCAGCCCCGGCCCATAATTAATTTAGATGAGACCTATATTCACTCTTCGCATACATCGGGTAAATGTTGGCAAGGAGCGGGTGAAGACGGAGTATTGGAGCCTGTATCGAAAGGGCAAAGATATATTATTGTTCATGCGGGAGGAGATACTGGATTTGTTACAAATGCACTACTTGTGTTTAAATCAAACACAAAAAGTAGTGATTATCATGACGAGATGAATAGTACCAACTTTAAAAAGTGGGTTATTGAAAAACTTGTGCCTAATCTTCGAGAGCCATCCATAATAGTGATGGATAATGCTCCTTATCACCGTATTTGTGTGAATAAAGTCTCAAATACGAATTCCTTAAAAAAAGATATGCAATTATGGTTAACCCAAAATAAAATTGACTACGCAGAGGATTTGACTAAACCTCAGCTTTTAGAAATAATTAAGAGAAACAAGCCTGAACCTGTACATGAGATTGAAAAAAAATTAGAGGACATTAGACACAAATGCTTCTATTTACCACCTTCTCACTGTGATCTCAATCCCATTGAACTCATATGGAGCACAATGAAAAGAAAAGTTGCTGATGTAAATGTTGAGCATAAAAATGCTGAAATTCCCCGCCTAGTTAGAGAAGCTTTTGACGCTATTACAGTTCATGAGTGGGCACAGCATTGTAAACACGTTCGCAGGTTAGAAGGAGAATACTAAAAACATGATTTGTATTTAGATAAACCTTTTATTATAGAAGTGGTAAGTGACACTGAAACTGAAAGCGATAGTGATAATGATGATAGTGGTACGGAAATAAGCGGAGTATGGCCTCACAACCAGGATGAAGTTGTGTATGTAGGTTCATCTAAAGATCACAATTACTGTAAACCTGGTATTCAATAAATTATTGTAGAGCAATTTGTTTTTTTTTATTACACTACACTACCACTAGGTACCACTGCTAATTATAATTAGTCAAATCTGGTGTTAGAGGTTAGGTACGGTCATAACTAAATGCTAGACATCCAGGTACCTCTTGCGGGGAAGGTACTTACTTAACTTCGCATTAAATGAAAGTTGTAACCCCCGTGGAACATTTTATCTGCAGAATTTCCACTTCATTGGATTACTTTTTAGATAAAGCTATTGTTTATTCCTGAGAGACTAAACTGTTAGCGTACCTACGTAACTGTAAATTATCAAATTCTTTTTATTTATTTTATTATTTTTATATAGGTATCATTGTTTTTAATTTGTAAAAACTGTAATTCTTATTAAACTATTATGTCTAATGTGAAATTTACTTCTTGTAAACTTACTCAATTTTGGGCACCTTATATTAATTAGCAACACTGAATCGACGGTACCGTCCTCTTTCAGTTCACAGATAAGTTGGTAGGACTGTACTTATGACGTTCCATGTCTGAGTTCGAATAGAGTATCCAACACGACGACACACAGTCAGTCGTTAACCATTGCTCGCGTCGCAACGCGTCACTTTATAATCACATTCATCTTAGTTATTGTTTATAAACCGTGTTTAGTTGTAGTAACTTTATTATTAAATTAATTGTGTAGTACTAAATGAACATTTAATTTCATAACACTATAGAACCCATACCACAACCTAACAAAAGTTCTATATTGGTGAACCCCACGTGATTTTAAAAAATACGGTGTCATACTGTGAGCCGACGCCGCCTTAAACACTAAAATTATTGATTTAGATAACACGCGCCAGAATAACAGTAGGAGTTGTGGCAATTACCAGTCGCGATCACGGTCACGATCGCGCTCTCGGTATTTTGACAATCAAAACAAATATAGGCGTCAAATAGCGCTATCGGGAGACAAAGATTTTAAGTATCATCACTATATTTACGCCAAGAAATGCGGCGACGAACAATGCGTCAAAAAGGCATTAAACTAAAGCCGAAACCTGCTTTAGCGAGCGTAGGTGTCGAAGGACAACATCGCTTGAGCGTCACTGACTGGAAAAGTGGTACGCATTTTCTTATTGACACCGGCGCCGATATTTCAGTTATTGCCTACAAAAATGCGAATCGTCAACCCACTGATTTTACGTTGTTTGCTGTCAATGGTACAACAATCAAAACATATGGGTCTCAGAAAATTACTTTGGACCTTGGCCTACGTCGAGCTTTTACCTGGGAATTTCTTCTGGCCTATGTACAGCGGTGCATTATTGGGGTAGATTTCCTGGCCAAACAGCAATTGCTTGTTGATCTTCACTCAAAAAAGTTAGTAGACAAAGTCACACTACTCTCTAAGAACACCAAGGTAGAAGATGCCTCAAATATTCCTACAGTTAAGGTGATCAACTCTGATAATAAATATCACCACGTTTCAACAGAGTTCCCAGATATCACTATGAGCGAGTGTTTCTAGGATCTGCCCAAACACAATGTAATGCATTATATTTATACCCTTGGCTCACCTGTTTATGAAAAAGCACGTCCAGTTAAAACTGCAAAATACAAAGCGGCAAAGGATGACGCATGGTAGATCTAGGAATATGCAGGCTGTCATCCAGCTCATAGGCAAATGCTTTACACGTTCAAAAGAAAAACGGCGAATTACGCCCGTGCGGAGATTATCGTGGTTTAAACGCAATCACCGAGCCCGACCGCTACCCGATTCCTCGTTTAACGGATTTCACATATATTCTCAAAAATAAAAAGGTACTATCTAAAATTGATATTCGACGTGCTTACCACAATATAATCGTTACACCTGAAAACATACCGAAAACCGCAATAATAACTCCTTTTGGTCTGTTTGAGTTTCCAAAAATGAGCTTTGGTCTGCGAAACGCTGCGCAAACGTTTCAAAGATTTATCAATGAAGTTTTGAAAAATACTTGCAATACATTCAGTTACTTAGATGTCACATTCAAGATCTCAAAGAGGTGTTAAAGCGACTTTAGCGAATTTGGCGTCACAATCAATATGTCTCAATGTGAATTCAGAAAATCCGAACTTACATTTCTCGGTTATCGCGTTAGCGATGGCATACGGCCGGACGAAGAAAAGGTCAAATCCATCTTAAATTATCCACAACCCAAAAAAATTATAAGGCTGAGGTAGCGCCTCAGTTCTTCAATGGTTTCCATTGAAGAACTGAGGCGCTACCTAGGCCTTATAATTTTTTACCGAATGAGCATTCCATATAGATAAATTGTCAAAAAAGCTTAGCTCTGCAGCATACACCGTTAGAAAAATTCGTGATTTAACGGATTTAGACACAGCCCGTTTAGTATATTTTCGTTATTTTCATAGCGTAATGTCGTGCGGTATTCTGTTATGGGGAAATGCCGCCGATATTCAGACAATTTTTGTTTTACAAAAAAGGGCAATCCGTTCAATTTATAAATTAAGTCCCAGATACACCCTCAGAGAAAAATTTAAAGAGATTAATATAATGACTGTAGCTTCTCAGTATATTTATGAAAATCTTTTGTACGCACATAAAAATATTAATTTGTTTAAAAAATACAGTGATATCCATAATGTAAATACTAGGAACAAACACAAATTTGTTGTTCCTACAACCAGGCTCAAAAAAATAGGCAGCTCGTTTAGATGCCAATGTATACGTTTTTATAATAAACTTCCTAGCCACATTCAAGAACTAAGCCTTAATAAATTCAAATGATTTATAAAACAGAAACTGTGCCTAAAAGCCTTTTATACTGTTAAAGATTATATTGAGGACAAAAAGGCTTGGGATTGAGCTGCTCCAATAAACTTACAGTGAATGTTGTTTTTTTTACTCTTTTTATTTTGCTAGCTATTTATATTTTCTTATTCTATATAACATTCTATACAAACAATGACATGAATATTTACTTTGTATAGTATTATATTATATTATTTTAATTATTAGGAATGTGAGGACTATGTGGGTCATTGTTTGTTTTTTTTTTTTGTCTCTTAGTTTTAATGATGGTCTGGCAGTTTGAGTACTTTATGCGGCCTACCCAAATGTCTTTTCTTTAGTGTTGTTCGTCAAATCATTGAGCTCCTTAAGTTTGAGTTGAGCTGCATGATAACTGACAAATGCGTGCACTGACTGGACAGGTCCACTCAAATCTGTGTGGTCTTTCCTCAAAAGACCATTTCGGACACCAACCTACAATGACATGAATATTTAATCTGTGTATTTAATTATTGTAAATGTGAAGACTATGTGAATAAAACACTTTCAGTATATGATTGAAGAGCATGATCTCACAGTATTAACCAATCTTAAGCCGTTAATATTTGCATTCTCGAAGATATAGGTAATCGAAATCAGATCCACCAAGACGTCTTCGTCAATTAGATTTTATTTCTCAGTTTTGCAACAAAATTGAGTACGTTCAAGGCGAGCTCAATAACGCCAACGACGCTCTTTTAAGAATAGAAGAGATTCATGTACATGATATTTTCGATTATGAGCAATTATATAAAAAACAATTCGAATATACGCAATTATCAATGCTACTCGTAAAACGAAATCCTTACTTGGAATTTAAATAGTTTCGCATGCCATATTCGAATCGTGAGCTTACGTTCGAAACATCAACTTCAACAGCGCGACTTTTTTTACCGTCGGAGTTTCAAGAAAAAGCGATTTCAAGAAGTGTTCAAACACTTAACTATTTTGGAGTAGCCGCTACGTGTCGCCTTATTACGCAGCGCTATTTTTGGCCTAACATGAATACTGAGGTAGCAAACTTTGTATGAAGTTGTATATAATGCCAGAAATGTAAAGTGCAAAGACATACAATTACACCTCTAGGAGAGTTCGAAAGGTTCGAACACGTTCATATAGATATAATTGAACCATTGCCACCTTCCGATGGATATACATACTGTGTCACAATGATTGATCGTCACACAAAATGGCCTTTAGTCGTTCCAGTAAAGGACATAAGCGCTGCACCATCGCAAAAGCTCTCCTCAAGCCTTGAATAGCACGTTTTGGTTGTCCTGCAAGAATAACTTCGGATTAAGGTCGTCAGTTCGAATCCAATCTTTTCACATAGCTAACCAAACTACTTGGAATAGAAAAGATTAGGACAACGGCATACAATCCAAAGGCTAATGGACACGTCGAAAGGATGCACCGAACACTAAAAGCTTCCATCATGGCACGTTGCAATAGTAGCAGTCAATGGGCACAACAATTACCTATCGTATTTTTAGGAATGCGCAATACATTTAAAGAAGACTCAGGCTACAGTTCCACTCAGATGACCCGGTATATGTATACGTCTACCAGGAGATTTTTTTATTCCCACCAAAGCAAACATCAACAAGATCGATTACACCTGCAAACTCATGGAAACATTAGCGAACCTTCAATCGACCACTAGGAAACAATGTGATGAACTGATGACAGAATCTTTTTCGAACATAAAGATTTAACTAAATCAGATCACGTTTTCATTAAAAACGAAGTTAAACGTTCGTTAACACCGCCGTACGAAGGTCCATATAAAATCCTCAAACGAAACAATAAACATTACGTTTTTCAAGTAGGTTCTCGAAAAGTCGCAATTTCTCTCGATCGTCTCAAACCTGCTTACATTATATCTACTAGCCCTGCACTTGAGCCACCACGTGAAGTTTTCGTTTCACCCGAAACAACAGCGATAACACCGGTTGGAATTTCCAACCGGTGTTATCTTAGAAACCAAACGACCGCTCTTGACAAAACTGAGCCAATTGTCACAACAAGATCGGGTCGCGTCATAAAAAAGCCCATGAGATTTGCCATTTAAAACATTTTTTGTCGCCAGTCCCAAGTTAATAAAAACATCAATGTGTTTGAAGTGCGGTGTAGTTTTCTGTGTTTTAAAATAGACCAATAGAACAAGCAATTCTGTGGCATTCTCACACTTAATAATATGTCAACTTATAACGTATTTATTCATAAGTTATCGTTACCACTTACTAGAAATGTTTAAGTTGACTCATAAATACAAAACCATTTTGTAACTTAATGATCAAGTTGTTACCAATGTATTTTAGTTTTTTTACCAAATGTTTAAGGTTTAAGCATCCATTTGTGTAGTATCGTTTAGATATACAATCTATATGCGTCATGTTAGCGTATAGTTATAAACTTTTACACCAAACTATATTGTTATTTGCATTTGTTTTTTACAATTATTTTTACATTTCGCTCATTGTTATTTTGATAATAATTTTTTGTTACCCTTTTATTACACTATCTTTATCAAAGGGGTGTATTTTACATGTAGGATTACATGTAGGTATGTAACCCACACATGCACGAAACATACGAACTCAAGTACCTATGACGTTCCATGTCTGAGTCAGTCGTTAACCATTGCTCGCGTCACAACGCGTTACTTTATAATCACGTTAATCTTATTAATTGTAGTTTTGTATTGCTTGCAGAACACTTATAATGCGGTTAATATCACTGCCTGAATTTTCAAAAATTTCAGGTCCTGATTAAATCTTCGACAACGCCTCCTGAATAGTGCTAGACGACAACACTCTTTCTTCAGTATGTACTACGGCTTCTGTCCGAGTTTCGTCCAAGTTATTTTCCTAAGGTGCATTATCACTTGCGACTAATTCTTCTAGCTCCTCAACTGTAATGCTGTCAAGGTCCGATCCTTCGATCAGAACGGCGATAACTTCAATTGCCCGTCTTGTCGCATCCTGAACTTGTACAGGTGTGTCGCAAATAGTGGTCCAAATTTAAGGGGTCGATACACCGTATATTCAGCTATCACATACCGCAATTTGAACCACTTTTTTCCAAAGGTCTCAGAATAAAATATTTGTTTATATTTTTTTTTATTTACACTTTTGTTATAGTATGTACCAACATCCAAACTGCAAGAGTGCACTATCCTAGATACCGCGCATGAAAACAGCCTTACACGCGCGCCACGAAACGCTGACGCCGCATAGTGACGCATGACATACGCTGCCCCTGTTTACCGGCGCATGTGACCTTTTGCGAAATAAGTGATTTTTATTCTGTATCTAACATCGGTCGGAACAGCAATTCTATTTTGTAATATTTAAATATTGTAATTTACTCTAATTAAAGTTAGTTAGAAATCATTTTGGTTTTTTGGGTCCTCCGACAGCGTTCGTCAAGTTCGTCATGCTCTCTTAGATGTCACTGCTTGCGGTAGCGTCCAGGGTCGGGTTGCCTCCTTCCCTCATATATGGCGAGGGGTTAATGGCTGACCTTTGCGTTATGCTCGTGAGCGGGTGCTGCTTGTGATTACTGGTCGTCTTGCTGACCACGTTTTTTGTTATTGTTATTAGTAGTAACTGTTTCTTTATGTTACTTCGATGGTCCTAGTTTATCATTTGTGACTGAGTTACAGCTATAGCTATATGTAAGCGGTCATGCCATTTATGCCTTGAGTCTTTTATTTAGATATTAATTTCTGTTTCCGTTTATTAAGTATTTGGATACGGGAGAGAGCGTCCGCATTTGTATTACTTGAACCCTTTTAACCCGCGCGTAAACGCCTCGAGTATCCTACCGACTGGTAGGATACTCGAGGCGTTTCGAGTTAAGCTGGATAGGGCTATTCTGATATCGAATACCGTCTCGCTAATTCGATACCGCCGTCGTGAGCGATCGCGTTCGCCGAGTATCCTGAACAAGAACCTGACGTCCTGCGCGGAGGAGAAATCCAGACGTCGATCCCAGAGGTACTGAAATGCAGCTTATGTAAGTACACTGACAATCGTTTCTGTGAGTTGCTCTCAATTCCTCTCCCTTTATTTAAAGTAGTTTATTTTAGTTGTATTCATTTTTCACCCTAAGCAATCTACCCCTGAAGGGCCTACGTGCTAGTCTAGAGACTAGCACGTAGGACAAATATAGATTCAAATAGAGATATCGAGGTAGGTTTAGAAACTACGGTTAATAGTTTAGAGAGTTCAATAAGTTTAGAGAATCTTGAGTCGGTCATAATGTCCGATCCCAATGTGATTTTTAAGACTCTACGTTTTTACGGGGCTTCTGTATGGGCGCGTTCTATGGCGCTGCGGCCAGCCCGCCGGTTGAGCGCGGCGCAAAGGGTCATGGCTATCCGGATGGTCCGGGGATACCGCAAGGTCTCCTGTGAGTCAGCGACCCTCCTTGCCGGATTGCCGCCATGGGATCTGGAGGGAAAAGTCCTCGCGCACATATAGGAGTGGCGCGAGGAGGCAAAGCGCCTGGGCGTAACTCCGCTGCCGCGAGAAATCGTGGCACAGTGGACGGAGCTCCGGCGGGATCTCATGGCGACATGGAGAGTACGGTTGTCGCAACCCAGTGCTGGGCACGCCACAATTGCGGCGATAAGTCCACTCTTCGAGGAGTGGCTAGAGAGGTGCCACGGCGTCCTCACCTTCCACCTGACACAGGTCCTCACCGGACACGGCAGCTTCGGGAGGTTCCTGTGTCGGATAAGGCGGGAGGAAACGCCCGGGTGTCACCACTGTGTGGATCGCCCGGAGGACACGGTGGAGCATACGGTGGAGGTCTGCCCGGCTTGGGCAGAGCACCGCCGTGTCCTTGTGGAGGCGATCGGTGGCAGAGATCGCTCGCGTCTGGCCCTGGTTCAGGCCATGGTACGGAGCGAGAGGGCATGGGCAGCCGTCACCTCCTTCTGCGAAGCAGTAATTCTCGCATAGGAGGAGGCGGGACGGTTGAGGGAAAGGCAAATTTCGCGTCCTCTCGCCCCTAGCCGCCGCAGGAGACACCCTGGGCGTCGGGAATCCCGAGCGGGTTTCCGGCCACTGTAGGCGTGGGCTTGCGGACGGTTCGCAATGGGTATTATATAGTACATAATGGGTAGCTCACCGTCTGGTAAGGACCAGGCCCGGGTCGACGGCGCGTTGTATTCCACGCGCGCCTCAAAGAGATGTCGTCAGCACAAATGTAGGGGTCCACTAGGGCCGATGCCTGCCGGGGTCATGGGAGGGTACTAAAGGGTCACCGAGGCCCCTGGCAAAGACTACGTTTAGTACCAGATTTCGACGGTAATCCACACATCTTGCCAAGATTTATACATCTTTGTGATCAAATTGCTTCTGAGTATTTAGGAGCTAACCCAGAGAGTGCTTTGGCTAAGCTATGCCTAATTAACGGTATTTTAAATAAGATAACAGGGACAGCTGCGCGTATTATACATTCAAATGGCATATCTGAACATTGGGATAGTATCAAATCGTGCCTCATAAATAACTTTTCTGATCAGAGAGAGGAACCCCTCTTTACAATGATTTGATGTTGGCAACTCAGGGAAACAATTCACCTCAAGTTTTATGATCGATGCCTTAATTTATTCAGCACCATTATGACGTATGTTACCCTACACGAGGATGTTAAAACAACTATAGAGGCTAAACGGACTCTGTATCGGAAGTTAACCATGCAGGCATTAGTTCGTGGCATAGAAGAACCACTAGGGTCACGTGTACTCTGCATGCGTCCTGATAGTGTCGAAAAGGCGTTAGAATTCGTGCAAGAGTAATTGAACGTCCTTTATTTGCAAAACCTTCAGGAACCAATAGCTGATAAAAGGTCAAATGTGAATTCAACAAAAACTTTGACGGCGGCTGCATCAACCGATAACGCCAGCCCCATGTCCAGAATGTTAAATTGCAATGCACGAGTCGGGCCCATGGTAAACTTTCAGCCATAGCAGACATGGAGACGGAATTTTCAGGTTAACCGGCCCATCCCGTTTGGGAACGCTTCCGGAATGCCGTCGCATACCCAGCAAATGTTCCGCGCAGCTCCGCCTAACTATAATCGTTTCAACAATAATTTCCAAATGCAACCGCGTATCACAAAACTCTGGCCCTAAGCCTATGAGTGGTGTTAGCCATTATATTACTAGGGAAAGGCCGTCGTTTGGTCCATCAGTGACTCAAGAGTGGCGTAGCAATGGAAACCCGCCCCATCTAATTACTTTAAGACTAAAGAGAACGTATGTTTAGACGACGGCGGTCAGTACTACTATTATACAGAATATTTTATTGAACCGGAATTTAATTGTTACCTAAAAAATCCGGAATATTATAACGTAGAACCGACGAATTGCGCAGGCACTGATTTGAATTCCGAAAATTTTGCTATAGGTTACCCGGTCGCTGTAACTAACGAACCTGAACCATCTACGTCTAAAATCAGTAATGAAAAGGGTTTTTCAGAAGTGGGGGAAAACAGACAAGTCAAAATAGAGTTAAACTTACATACACAAAGACAGCTTCCATTCACCCAGATCTTACAACCACCGTTAAAATTACTGATTGATACGGGCGCAAATCAATCATTCATTAGCGCGGAAGCGGTACAAACATACTTCAATAACTTCCTTCTAAATTTCGATCCCTTTGAGGTCACAAATGTACACGCTACAACAAGAAATTAAAACTATTCCGTAAACATTCCCACGTTCACTGAATTTCAGGAGGATGATGATATTAAATTATTCATTTACAAGCTTCATGAATACTTCGACGGGCTTATAGGATTAGACCTACTGGAAAAATGGGAAGCCAAAATCGACCTTAGAGATAAATTATTAATAACTCGTAATTCTACTAATACAATTAGAATGTACAACTCGCGTAATGTCCTACTCGTAAACCTACGAAGACGTCATACCGGCTAACTCATCAAAAATACTGAGAGTACCGATCAACTTACATGACGGCGATGCGTTAGTTTCTGAGCAGACTATAGCGAACGAATTAGGAATTGTTTAACTACAGTAGCAAATAACCGTGGATTTTTGGAAGTTATCACTCCAACTCCACATGATTTAATATTCTCAATGGATCGTGCCGTGCATGCGGAGACCTATAACATTCAGTGCGCCCGTACCGAACAATCATACGATATTCAGCATACATACACACATAACCAGCCTATAATGTTCCCGCTGCTGGGACACAGGCCTCCTCTCTGTGAGAGGGAGTGGGCCGTAATCTACCACGCAGACCCAGTGCGGGTTGGTAGATGTTACATGTCTTGGAATATTTGGTTCTAGGTTTCCTCACGATGTTTTCCTTCACCGTTTTGAGAGCAGTGGTGATGTAATAATTTACACAAAGTAAAGCGCCTGTCTGGATTCGAACCTACGACATACATCTCGTAAGTCGCGGCCGTTACCACTGGGCCACCACTGCTCCATTGCTATTCAGCATGCGAACATCGAACCCACGTCGGCTAGAGCGAAAGATGTTATAGCGCGTTTGCGCACGGACCACCTCAATGACGAAGAGCGTATTAATTTAGAAACTTTATACTGAAAATACGCTAATATATTTTATATAGATGGAGAGGCTTTATCATTTACTAACAAAATAAAACACCATATTCGAACCGCCGACGAAATCCCCATTCACACAAAAAGCTATCGATACCTATACATACATAGGGATGAAGTCCGAGATCAGATAGGCAAAATGCTAGAACAGGGTATTATAAGACCGTCCGAGTCTGCCTGGAGCTCGCCTATCTGGGTCGTCCCAAAGAAGGCAGATGCTTTATTGAAAGCCAAGTGGCGTCTAGTAGTCGATTTTAGAAAACTAAACGAGAAAACCCACGACGTCAAGTATGGGGTATGTACTTGTCGTCGTGGGTTTTCTCATTTAGTTCCCGAACATTAATGACGTTTTAGATAAGCTAGGGAACTGCCAATACTTCACAACTCTTGTCCTTGCAAGTGGATTTTACCAGGTTGAGATGAACCCAGTTGACATCTCCAAGACCGCATTTAATGTGGAGAATGGTCATTACGAGTTTTTACGGATGCCCATGGGAATGATAAATTCGCCATCAACATTCCAAGTGTTATGGACAATGTCCTCAGAGACCTTCAGAACACGGTCTGCCTGATGTACTTGGATGGCATCGTGGTGTTTAGTACCTCCTGCAAGAACACATAATCAACCTTGAAAAAGTATTTAAAAAATTAAGAGAGCCAAAATTTAAAATTCAATTAGATAAATCCGAGTTCCTTAAACTAGAAACATCTTATTTAGGTCACGTCATAACTAGAGAAGGCATCAAACCAAATCCGGATAAAATCACCGCCATCCAGAACTACCCTATTCCAACTACCCCCCGAGAAATCAAACAATTCCTCGACCGTGCGCGCGTAACAAAACCTCTAACACAATGTTTAAAAAAAGGAAAAAGGTAACAATTAATTCTGAGTACACTACAAGTTTCGAAAAATGTAAATCCCTAACTAATGATCCGATCTTACAGTACCCTGACTTCCATAAGGAATTCATCCTAACTACTGATGCCTCTAACGTCGCTTTAGGCGCTATTCTATCACAAGGAACGTTTGGCGCTGACAAACCTGTTTGTTATGTATCCCGCACTCTCAATGAGAGTGAAGTAAACTACAGTACAATTGAGAAGGAGCTCCTTGCAATAGTTTGGGCTACAAAGTACTTTAGACTGTACCTTTTCGGGAGGAAACTTAAAATCATCACGGATCATAAGCCACCCCAATGGGTTATGAACCTAAAGGAGCTCAACTCTAGACTAACTAGATGGAAGCTAAAACTATCTGAGTACGACTTTACTGTCATATACAAAAAGGGTTCAAGTAATACAAATGCGAACGCTCTCTCCCGTATCCAAATACTTAATAAAAACGGAAATAGAAATTAATATCTAAATAAAAGACTCAAGGCATAAATGGCATGACCGCTTACATATAGCTGTAGCTGTAACTCAGTCACAAATGATAAACTAGGACCATCGTAGTAACATAAAGAAACAGTTACTACTAATAACAATAACAAAAACCATGGTCAGCAAGACGACCAGTAACCACAAGCAGCACCCGCCCACGAGCATAACGCAAAGATCAGCCATTAACCCCTCGCCATATTTGAGGGAAGGAGGCAACCAGACCCCGGACGCTACCGCAAGCAGTGACATCTAAGAGAGCATGACGAACTTGACGAACGCTGTCGGAGGACCCAAAAAAAACCAAAATGATTTCTAACTAACTTTAATTAGAGTAAATTACAATATTTAAATATTACAAAATAGAATTGCTATTCCGACCGATGTTAGATACAGAATAAAAATCACTTATTTCGGAAAAGGTCACATGCATCCGGTAAACAGGGGCAGCGTATGTCGTGCGTCACTATGCGGCGTCAGCGTTTCGTGGCGCGCGTGTATGGTTGTTTCCATGCGCGGTATCTAGGTTAGTGCACTCTTGCAGTTTGGATGTTGGTACATACTATAACACCTCCACCGCCAGATCAGCAATTATTTTTAAGTTTGACCTGAGAAAATATTGCTGAGTGTGTCTTCGGTGTTTCAGATGCTCCAGGCTCTGTATAAATCTTGTCTCCCGTAGATTGTTTCTCTGCTCCAAGCTTCGATTTCTTACAGTGTCTTATAACGATGAAGGTACGGAGTGAAGTGTACTGGATAATACGATGTAGAACGGAATCGTCGTATGGTATAAGTATTCCGATGGTAATGGTTGTACCCGTAAAGGAGGCTGTGTCAATACTTTGTATTGAGCATCGTGTAGTTTAGTAAGATCAATCGAGTTAAGGTTGACTTTTACTGGTTCTGGGTGGCCTTCTGTGTTGTATTTGATTGGTTGTCCTTCCATATGGTCATTGAAATTAGTGATGGTGAACTCTGGGGTGTACAGGAAGCAATTCACGGGTATAATGGCTAGGTAAGTGCCATTCAGTAGGACGTAATCCTGTCGTCCGCATAAGGTATGTATTTGCGTTGTATTGGGAAATGATATGATCATCTAACTCTTTCATAGCTATTCTTGATAATGACGTGGTTACGATTTCGCAGCTTCCATCGAGGGTCTGGTCCATAATAAGTTTCTGGACAACAGTCTGGGTTTTCGTGCAGCTGGTGACTCGTCGTTTTTCCGCAGATATACCAGTTGTTATACTTCGGGCATTCAGTCTCTATACACATAACCTTTCCTGCTTGTTGCAATCAATGGATAAGGAGGGATAAGGGCTAAATTTGTTGGGGGCTATTGACAGTTTATAGAGGTCGTATATGTCTGTAGCGAATATCGGAAGTTTATATATAATTATTATTTGACTGCCTGAATAATAAAATCCCGGTTTAATAATATTATAGTATTCTCTAAGTTCTAAATCCATTACCTGAAACTAATGTGGTTATTTTATTCCTCGGTGATTTTGTAATTATTTTCCTGAAGGATTTTGATAGTATTATCGTATTTGACTGCGTCTGAGTAGTACAGATTTCCTGTGACGCTTTTTATTATGGAGCCTAGACCATCTGTGAGGCCTCGGTTTACACGACCAGGGCCTCAAGTCTGCTATTACAATAGTGTCAGAATGGTCTATCTGATTTTATAATTGTTGATTTTGACAAGTTTGGTAATCTACTAATATAATGGCGTCATTAATGTGGATCGGAACAGACCGACCGTTCCTTGTGATAGAATAGCGCCTAAAGCGACGTTAGAGGCATCAGTAGTTAGGATGAATTCCTTATGGAAGTCAGGGTACTGTAAGATCGGATCATTAGTTAGGGATTTAAATTATAGAGTACCAGCCTCAAAAACGTGTTGAGGCTGGTACTCGATGTCGGGTTCGCGAGTTTTGTTCTGATTTTCTATAATTTCAGTGCGGGTTGCGAGGGAAGACTCATTTATTACGTTGTGGACTAGTTTAATTTTTTCTTTATGGTTTTGCATGTATTGCTGCAAGAGATGTTTAGTTAGATCTACATCGAAGGGGCCTCGCGGATCGAAGTGTCCGGTTATAATATCAAATGGCCGGCATTTTGTAAAGCTATGTATTGTGCTGTTGTATGTTAAAATCGCATAGGTAACGAGATTGATTATGTCATCGTCTTATGGGTTAGTTTTAAAATACGTAAATGTTCTAATAAGGATGAGTGAAAACGTTCCACAAACCCATTGTCGTTAGGTGCATGTGGCAGAGTTTTGTGGTGAATTATTGTATGCAAGTTAATGAATTCATTAAATAATTGGTTAGTGAATTCCGTACCGTTATCTGATACGATGGTTAAAGGCAGACCATGGTGCATGCTGAATTTCAGTAACGTCTGTAGGACACTAACGGCTGTACCATCTCGTATGTAATAAGCTTGTGCGTATTTAGAAAATACGTCTACGATTGTTAGATATTTTTCATTTTGGATTGTTAACAGATCAATATGAATGGTATCAAATGGTTTGGTGGCCGGGGGTACTATATTAAAACATTGTTTTATGGGATGACGGTCATACTTTGCTTGTCCGCAGATAATACAATCGTTGACGAACTTTGTTATCTCATCTTTCATTTTTGGCCAGTAGTAACGCTCAGAGAGTGCTAAATAGCATTCGTTTATTCCGCGGTGGTTTGTTTTACTGTCGTGGTAACGTTTAATGATCTCCTGTTGCTTTAAATATTCCTTACCGCTCTCGACCTCTCTTTTAGCTAAGACGAGGTTCATTGACGAACTTTTAAATTTATCCTGAATGATAGGTATGATTCGGTACATTGCCAGAGGGGGGTTTATTAGTAACGCAGTTTTAACCTTAGGGTTTACGTATTCTTTGATGATATTGATAATGTCCGATTCTAAATTTGATTGAGATCCCTGGACGGTCGTACTAGTATGTGTATCAAAGGGTTTAGATGCCGTGGGGCGGTTTTTTAAATCACCAACTACCGTTATGCAAATTTGCCTATGAAGTTTCTGCTTGAGTATAGTTTTCGAAGTTTTTTTCGTGTGGTTGGTATAGTGGTGTGCTAGCTGAAATATGCCTAATAATTTAATGTTTTAGCGTTGTTTAAATTATTTTTTTTTTTCCAATTGAACAGACTGCTGTGCTGCTGGAGAGTTTGTTGCGCCACTTCTTCTTCCCAGCTAAAGCACTAGGAAGTGGTGAAGGGTGGGCGTTTTGAGAGACTGTCTTATGTAATTTTGACGTTCAAAAAGTGCTGATTCTCAGCCTAATTTAAATAAATGAATAAATTTGTCTGTGCCCTCAGGATGTGGACAAAGTCCGACCTAGTAACAGAGTTCCGAGAGACGGTAATAACGAGTAGAAACCCACTGAAACTTGTGTCATCACTTTTGATGGCCAAGTCTTACCTAAAAGGATTTACTGCTGCTACACATCCCGACCTGTGGAGCAGTACATATACAATCCAATGTCGCAAGTATTGCAGATTCGGACATGTAGCAACCATATGCAGATCTACCCCACGCTGCAGTAAATGTGACCACGATCACCCTGGTGATAGCTGCAACATTTCTGAATGTGCCAGTAGATATTTACAAATAAAGATGATTGTGATGATGGCATGGAGGCTAAATACCAAAAAGATATTGTAGAATTAATAATACTACACTATGCACGCGAAGATCGCGTATTTGCGAGACGATCGCTATTACTACTATTGGATATCGCTACGGTTAGCGGATCCGGCGCTTCGCTCCTCGTCCGCGGATGCAGCACGTTGGTCCGTAAATACGGACCCCTCGTTGTGTTGGCCATTTGTGAGCCTAGGTGAATTGGGCGCGTTTGATATCGCGCCCATGTGAGTGATTGCTATTATGTTTACTGTAGGCACGTCACGACGCTAGTATATTAGCGCCGCTTTCTTTACGACACCACGGCGGTCAAACCCCGCCAGGTGAGACCCCCGGTTACCCATGGGAGGCCCAGTGAAGGCGACCAGTGACGTGAGTGCCGACTCGACGCTCCTACAGTATAGGTGTTTAGTTCTCGCCAGTCCCGCTTTCAGAGCTAGCCGATTACGGTCCGGGTTAAGGAAATGTCGTGTGTGTGTGAGCGGCATTGTATTGTGTAACACCACTCAGTGTCTACACGCAGCCCGCGCTACGCCTACGTGTGTGAGTTAACTGTCTGTTGAGTAATGGGTGTCTGTGCTAATTACGTGACGTGCCTATATTAACTTAGCACCCGCCACGCAATAGATGTATGTTATCTGTAGAGTTCTATTGTTTCGACTAAGCCGCGTGTAACCTGGGTGCAGCTTACTCGAGGCGTCCAGTCCGGTGCGATGGGGTCAGTCGTCCGCTACCAGGTCGCGGGACAGGGGTCTCGCATCAGGGGAGCGCGTATGCCAGGGCGCTATCTGCTTGACATGGGGCCAAGCAGATGCGTCGGCACGCGTGAACATTCCTTTACACGGCACAAACTCATCCAGGCTCTCAACCTCGTGGTCCCTCTGGATGACGTCGTTCCTCACAAAGCGAGGGGCGTCCACTATGGTCCGCAGCGCGAGACTCTGTTGCGTGCGGACCAGCTTGATTTTCATCTCGCTCGCGAGGGCGAACCATGCCGGGGCGGCATACGTCAAAATAGAGTGCACGTACAACTTGTACACGCCTAGTTTGACGCGCGCTGGGATGCGGGACGAGAGCACTGCTCTAAGGAGGTTGCGGGTGACCCTACTTTGTGCGGCGACCTTGCGGACGTGTGCATCGTGAGCCGACGGTCGATAGTGACACCCAGGTACTTGACCCGGGGCGACCATTCGACGTTGGCTCCTTGCAGTTTCAATGGTGGCGGGAGGGACGCGGATCCGGTGACCAGCGCCTGCGTCATACCCACGTTAACCGACAGCCGCCACTTTGACAGCCACTCGGGGAGCAGGTCGAGGGCGCGCTGCATCTTGACGGCCGCGTGCTTTGCATTAAGCGAGATGGTAATTTACGCGGCATCGTCGGCATACAGCGCGACCGTCGAGTCTGTCGTGGTGGGGATGTCGTCGGTGTAACGTGAGTAACACGCCGGCGACACACAGCTGCCCTGTGGCACGCCGGCCAGCACCGGGCAGGCGCTAGATAGCGCTCCATCGACCACCACCCTAAAAGTCCTGTTGGAAAGAAAAGTAGAGACCAACTGTAGGATCGCCTACGACGCGACGGGGCGCGTCTGACGTGGCCAGCTTGTAAATAAGGCCATCGTGCCATACACGGTCGAAGGCCTTTTCCATGTCGAGGAATACTGTCACCGAGTACTCCTTGTTCATGGCAGCTGCGAGATGGTGCAGTACCCTCGACAGCTGGAGCGTCGTGCTATACTCCGCCCGAAACCCCAACTGCTCCGTGGCACTATGTGGGGCTGGACATGTCGCAGCAGGAGTGTTTCGAACACCTTGGATACTGTCGGCAGCAGAGTGACGATCGCTATTAAATAAGACGCGGCCTTCATATATCACTTTTTGTTTGGTAAACCGGAAGTCTCTGTCGGTGCGACCACGCGTTTCTACATGCAGTGATAGCAATAATGGTAATTCAGTCAAATTTAGGCCATTCTGTGAGCAATCTACATCATTAACGACTAAAATTGATAAAATCGAATCAAATGGTACTTCATTTGATTCGATTTTATCAATTTTAAGATTGTCAAAAGTACTATGCACGGCCGTAACTGCGGACATATATACCAAAACCCTTAATTAGTATAGTATTAGTAGTATAGTATTAGGTTATCTATATACTTACTCAATGAAAACTTACCTAAACTTGTTTGAAAAACTTTTTATTGATATTTCTGCATATAGAAATGGTTAGTTGTACGTTCTATATTATCGCTTGAATTGGTTCTATTCCCGGAATTACCAATTACAACATGCACTTATAGCAATAAAAAGTTTTTCAAACAATTCGACAAGACCCCTTCAATGATAAGCCACCAAATGTATTGATTTTTATTGAACGCAACTAATAACATATGGTAACACTACAAAACTGTCAATCAACCATTTTGAAGTATCATTCCCCACTGTTGTCATTGTGGATTCTTGTTTTAAATTGGAATAATTAAAAGGAAACCATGGGCTTAGCTACTGTTATTGAAAGCGAAGCTCATTTCCAAACAGAAATGGCCAGTGCTGGCACAAAACTTGTTGTAGTGGACTTCACAGCGACTTGGTATGTATAACCTGATTCCGTTCAAATATTCAAGTCATCGTTATAGTAAATAATTGATTATGTTGTGTGTAGGTGTCCCCCTTGCCAAAGGATCGCGCCGTTCTTCGAGCAGCTGCCGGCGAAGTTCCCAAGGGCTGTGTTCCTGAAGGTGGATGTGGGCAGATGCGCGGAGACCGCCAGCGCGCAGGGTGTCAGCGCGATGCCGACATTCATCTTCTATAGAAACCGGGTACGTGGCCGCTGAATCATGCAGGAATCAGTACACCAAGCTGACTCATCATTAATATGTTTGTGTTAGTTTCTTGCAGGATTTCAAATTGTCATTCATTATAGTTAGTCAGTACACCTCCAAATTTGATGTTATTTGTAATATGAATGAACTCATTGATTGCAGACACGGATTGACCAGCTACAGGGTGCTGACCCAGCCACACTAGAAACTAAAGTTAGACAATATTACGGCACTGATGAAGCTGGAGATGAAGATAACTCTGTTGCTGGACACGTAAGTATACTGAACACTAGCATCCCATCTTAGCTTCACACAAGTCGCAGGTATTTGTACTCATCTGTTCATTACCTGCAATTTGCTGGACTTCATTTTTGCAATATTCCACAGAGACCTACTTCACCAATCATCCAAGTTTGATTTTGGTCATATAAGTCTTTAAGACCCATATTCACAGCAGGGATACTGAGCCCCTCCTGCCTGTACTTGCTGTGAAATTTCTCCTAATTGCAAATTGTGCATCTGATAGAGAAGAATGGTATCAGAAATTCATTTTGAATCAGCTGCTGGTATACCATTATTTGGTTCTGATACTAATATTTTATTTACAGATGGACCTGACAACATTCATAACTAAGAGTGAGTGTGAATGTCTGAATGAAGCTGACGACCATCCCATGGTGCACTGCCTGACCAGTGGAGCGGGCTACCTGGCCAGTGATTGTGATGAGCAGCTCATCATTAACATTAGTTTCAATCAGGTAGTTAAATTAACTTGGTGATTGCTTGTTTAGGTAATACAGGCTGGTATTTGCAACTCCATGTCAAAGTGCATAATTTTAGGGTTCTGTATGTCAGAATAAAAAAAAACAGAACCCTTGAAGGAGCATTTGTCTGTCTGTCTGTCCGGCTGTCACAGCCAATTTGCTCCTAAAATAATGGACCAATTAAGTAGAAAAGTCGCTTTCCATTACCACAACCATTTGACAAGACACACTGAACATTAATTGGCAAAGTGTCACCATTGAACACTGCAGCAAACCGACCGGGAGTCCCTCTTCACAGAGCACTGACATTTAAGAACCATTATCTGAAAACTAAGAAAAAAGTTTGTTCCCTTCCTATACAATTTGCTCAGGCGCCTAACCTCAATCACCTGGGGTGTTTCACCTCAGTTGCTCCGGACTACTGGCCTAGCAATCTGTATCTCTGTAGGCGAATATGCGTGCCGAGTGTGGCATAGTTCTGCTCACGGCAAGGAAGTAGATGTTGCTCAAAACGAAACATGCCAAATGACGCGCACTATATCCCACAGCTGGCATAGCATCCCCACAGCTGGCATAGCATCACCACAAGTCCAAAGAAAGTTGCAAACACAAACAGGAATCTGATACTAGACACTCACTATCTGGTGCACAACTACCAACGCAACAGCTAAAAAGCAGGCACAGCTTCTTATAATCGACAGCATCTCTACCAGGAAACCCGGCCGAAACCCTGTTACAAGCTGTGGCAGGATACTCTTCCCCCTCCTACCTACTATCTACCAACAAAGAAGCATTTCCCTGAAGGGTGTAATCTTACTTAGTCCACTTGGAAGTCCCTGAACTGCCTGACACAAGTGGGAAGATGTAACTCCAACCTGGTAAAGTGGAGCTACCTCGACGGAATGGCCGCAGAGAGCTATGTCGCAAGCTAATCTGCATCTCCTATCCTGCCTTCTGTGTCCCAAATTATGCAGCCAAAGTGATTCGTCTCTGTGATGCCACCGACGAAACTTCGCGAAATCCGGGGCTTTCGTGGCGAAGTATTGAGCCAACAAGATCTGAAATACAGTTGTGCCAGCAACAAGAAGTTGTTATTAGGTACACATATCAATTTCAGTGACCCAAACACGGACGTGTTACGTAAATAAATGAATTTCGAATATGAGGTCACTTTTAGGAAGTAAACAAGAAAATATATGTTTTGCCCACCATGTAACATCATGTACCATATGACATATCAAATGAATGGGCTTACTGTGAGAGTCTCAAGAATATTTATTATATAATTCTAAAATAAATAGTTACTAAAAAAAAATACATCAATATTGACCCTAAAATTTTGAAAAAATACCGGAAATAGTTATATAGTTATAGATTACAGGAAAACTTACAAGAAGTCAATGCCAATAATGTAAAAACATGTTCTCCCATACATTCCAACTGCAAATGTAAGTTTGTATGCCAAACTTACATTTGCAGTTGGAATACACAATAAAATTCAACTACGGAACCCTTCATTGTGGCACCTGGTCCAACATGCACCTGGCCAGTATTTTTTTTTATAACATGTTTATGATGCTTGTTCTTGTATAAGCTTTCTTCAAATTCAGTGCGATTTTATGATAGTAACTTTTCTTTTTTTACAAGTTATGGTTAACTGCATGAAAGTGGCAACATTTTGACTACAAAAAGGCCATTCACTGTATTACTTGATTAGCGCTTTTCAATCAGTTTGATATTGAACATGAAATATCTTTATATTTCAGCTGGTGAAAATACACTCCTTAAAAATTAAAGCTCCCAGTGACAAGGGGCCCAAGGTAGTGAAGATATTCATCAACCAGCCAAGAACACTTGACTTTGATCAAGCATCTGGAAACATGTCAGTGCAGGATGTTGAGTAAGTAAAATGGTACTTATTTTGTTTGTTAAATTAAATACTTCAACTTTAACTCGAGTGTTAAATGCTTGAACTGAAATTGTATGGACATACCAAAAAAAAAATTAATTTCTTTCGTTTATTCTAGATTTTCACCAAGTGATCTAGAAGGCAACCCACTCCCTCTGAAGTTTGTGAAGTTCCAAAGTGTACAAAACATTCAACTGTTCATAAAGGACAACCAGTCTGGTGGGGAACTCACACAAATTGATCACCTGGCCTTCTATGGTTCCCCTATTTCCACCACCAATATGGGAGAGTTCAAGCGGGTGGCAGGCAAAATGGGGGAGAGCCACTAGCATAATTCTTTCTGTGAAGATAGTTCAGTCTTGCTCTGTGTTCAGTAAATTCTAATTCAAGTGGCTTGGCGTGGGAATGTCTTAGTTCCCATGATAGTGTATAAAGGCAACTATGTCTTTAAAAAGAAGTCATCTCTTCATCCATCAGCCTCATTCCGGTTCTCTCACATCACAATATCAATGTAACAAAACCTGAACTATTTTCTATGAAATGAACGGAATCATTTCTCAAACTGTGTCAAATAGTAGATATGATTTTTTTAATATATTATTATATTTTCGCCACATATTTATAAAATATGGTGTAACACTCATAATTAATTATTGTTTTAAGTATAAAGGTCATTCCAGGGCCACAGTTTGTTAAATGGGGATTCTGAATTATCAGGAATTTGTATATTCAATAAATAAACATACACAAGTGTACTTATACTTAGTTTTATTGACTTAACTATCTAAACTCAGTCCTGATTTAGTTCATATATCTGAATGTACGCCTCTGTGAGTGTGATCATTTGAGGAAGTATACTGGTAACGTGAAGGTCCTGCATTTCATACCTGAAACAAAATTATACTTGTCAAATTGTTTGGTGTCAAAGACAGCTTTTATAAGTAAATTACATCATTGGCAATTAGTTACAGGCTTTATTCTGCTTACTAGCCATATCTAATTTAGCTAAGAGGAGTCATGCTGAATCGCGCGATTTCGAAGCACAATGCAGCATGAACTGCATTATACCCATTAAAAAAAGTTGATGAATCATGTATTGCATACAGTAACACCACAAAAAGTATGCGCTTCGGTAATCTTTGTGTTTCCGAAATACCACGAACGTCGCGCCACAGACACGCAAGCTTAGCTTAAGTTTTGTACTGGCGTGCTTTGTTGTAGTGCACCTATCATTGCGCATATGTATGAAGTTTTCTCTGTCGGGTTACCTGCAGAGAGCAGATCATCATTTATATCTCAAAAGTTTTAAAAGTTTTTTGTAATTGCATAGCATATCCTACTAATATTATAAACGCGAAAGTTTGTGAGTATGTATGTATGTATGTATGTATGGATGTTTGTTACTCTTTCACGCAAAAACGGCTGAACGGATTGGGATGAAATTTGGCACACAGATAGTTTATAATCTGGATTAACACTTAGGACACTTTTTATACCGTTATTCTCAAGGGATCGAGACTTATGCTGGTGAAACCGCGGAGCGCAGCTAGTAATCTTTAATTTTGTAATCTAATACAAAACTAGCCAAGTACTTCCATGGTTGTAACAGCTCAATATTAGATCTCAACATCGCGCTATTTCCGAAGATCATCTATCAACCGCAACTTTTCTTGGGATATCTGTACAAGGCCAGTTGACGTCATTTACACAAAGCCGCACTCACCACTGCTGTGTTGGTTTATGAAGGACGTGCGCCCTGTATGTGCCCTTCTCAGGAGTGCCATCATGAACTATGTTGCCAACCAACTCGTAGATCGTCTTCCCGTTATGTTTCGCCTTCACTTCTGGTGTTAGAATGTCGCCGAAGTCGACGTTTCTGCAATTAATTTCAATATCATGAAAACCCATTTGGTCGTATGCATAGACTCGCCTATCGAATTTACAACGTTGTAGCAATCTTTGAGAACCGCGCAAAAACCTGATCTCAATAATATGAGATTAAAAATGGGGTTGTCGGAAACATGTGGCATAGTTCACCACTAGTGGATAAGTTCAGGTTAACCTAGCTAGCAGATACTAAAATACTTTAGTCCAGAGAAGCCACAAATAGGGATTTTGTTGAATATGTTTATAATTACGTAATGGGAGGTTAACACCTCCCATTACGTAATATTAACTTTTTTTTTTGTGGGTAATTATCAAATAACTTCTCCCGCTCTGGGCGGAGCGGGAGGGTGTGTCAGACTCTTACTGACTAAAACCTACCCGTATTCCTTCCGTTGCCTGTTGCCCAGGGGCCTCTGTAACCTTTTTGGACTTTCACGGGAATATTGACGTATGGATGGTATTAGTAGCTCCACGCGTGAGAAAAATAGCTTTGTTTTTTTTTTTGTATGGGAGAAAACAGTCCCTTTTGAAAAAACAAATGTTGTTTGCCACAAAAATGAAAATGTCCAAATTGGTACCAAAACCTTCCTTCATAGCACAATAACAAATAGAGCATAATAAGTTAGCCCAAACAAAACTCACACACTAAATCTCTCTTATTTTTTATTTTTTTAAAGTTTCATTTTTGTCGGTATTCGACCGAATAGTGCGCAATATTCGGCCGAATACCTAATAGTAGCCGAATATTCGTAGCATCTCTACTTTAGTTTATCAAAGTGCCTATCTAATGTAAAGCAGTCCCTTAGAAAAATCTTCCTAGACTTACTTGACTGGGAAGTTTACAACAGTTGGGTTCTTCTCCACGAAAAATGTGTTTTTCGTAAATCTCTTGATATATAATATCAAATAAGGCGGCAACTGGGTGATCTCAAACCGTTTCAGGAAGTTCTCTTTGTACGTTTTATACTCTTTTGATGTCTGCCCATTGAACTTCGAAAGTAGTTGGTACAGGTTCACCTATAAGAACAATACATGGTTTAATCAAAAATACACACTAGTTGATACACATTCTAGACGTTCTGACACTGTCCGACGTGGGTGTCTCTCTCGGTTTCTCACCAGGCACCAATTATAATTCCATGCCTCTTTAAAAATCTATTTATTTTTCAGTGTAACGAGATGCGGCTTTATTAATTAAGCATTTTACAATGTTACACAGCTATCATTATACTTAAAGGGTAACTTTATAATAAGGCTCGTCCCTACTAGGGCGAATTTGTATCGTGACATGATTTTGGCACAAGTGTGGATTTAATGTGATAGTGTCAACTAGGTTCAGATATGTAAATGTGCTTGATAAAAGTCAAGAAACATGTATAACGACGTGTGTCACGAGCCATCAGACCAGCACAAATAATTTCTATGTATGATGGTCACCTGTGGTATAATATTTTCTCTAAACTCGTCAGTGAAGAGTGGCGTGGGAGGTAGGTCGCAGGTCAGGTACAGGAAGGGAGATTCTGTTATCATCTCGCTATACTCCTCACTGCTGAGGTCTACCTTAGCCGCGTCATCTGCATCCGCTGGTGGTAATTTTCTGTTAAATTGATAAAGATTTAGGTAGACAGGGTACCTACTTTACCGGCGAAATGCGGGTGTACTATAGGTACACCTCTGTCTAACCCTTCGGGGCGAATACAATCGTGATGTTATGTATGTATTTAGATAGAAAGATTGATGAACAGAAAAAAGTATGGATAAAGATCAGTCTGTTGTAATAAAGTGATTGCAGCCTGTTGGAATTAATGTGAACTCTAGAGGATTTTTAGAGAGTGTAATATACAGTTATGATTAATTTTGTTTGTGAGATCCGATTTTAGAATCCTAATCAAAACCATAATTATGATCTAATAAAATGGATAATTTACCTGGTGTATATCCTCATGTGACCAAGAAATGATTTGTAGATAATAGAACTGTTTGGTTTCTTAGTTCCATTGAGAGCCATGTGTAGAGAATTCAGAAACCAAGACATAAAATCAATGGGATCACCTGCAAGAATATAAATTATAATGCTTAGTTAAACTAGATTAGTGTAAAAGATATTGGTGCCGATTCCCTTGTTCACAAACTAAATTAAATTTAAGTTCAGTGCATCTTTTTCTTTCTATTTCATTAAGAAAAGGACAGAAGATAAATTTTAGTTTAGTCCTGTCAAAATAGTCAGCGCTTGACGTAAATTGACGTAATTTTAGTAGGCAAGTTTTTAATCACGTCTAAACTTGTATGGAGTAGTGACAGGCGCTGATTAATTTGACAGGACTAAACTAAAATTTATCTTCTGTCCTTTTCTTAATGAAATAGAAAGAAAAAGATGCACTGAACTTAAATTTAGTTTAGTTTGTGAACAAGGGAATCGGCACCATTGTGTTATATTTATTTACAGATGGAGGATGGGATAGTATCTTCGATTCATATAACAATAAGTCGAACAGTAAACGTCCACAGGAAAATGACCATGAATAGATTATTATGACGGTATCACTCACTCTGCTTAATAAATTGAAACCTTTTCTTAGACCATAACACAACAGCCTGCAGCATTTCGTGGGGTGATACATGGGCTTTAAAGGCACGGGGGTTCCATAACTTTCGGAGCAGTTCGCCGAACCTCTGCACCAGTAGGAATGAGGAGTCACCAGGAGGCCGCTTCACGTCTGCGTAGTTCTCTTCGCGTAAGAAGTAGTTGCGGAGGGGTCGTACTTGTGACAGACACTAAAATCATATCCTAACTAATATTATAAATGCGAAAGTGAGTTTGTTTATTTGTTACACTTTCATGCTAAAACTGCTGAACGAATTGGGATGAAATTATAGCAGATGGGTAGACCAGGATTAGGACATAGGTTACTTTTCCGATATTCCCACGGGATCGAGACTTATGCTGGAACTGGACTGGACTTATGCAATTTCTAACTAGAATCTAGAGAGAGTTTAGAAGCACACACAACAATCTTTACTTTGGCTTAGCATTACAAGTGATGTTTTGACAGGCTAACATAGCAGGCCTGGCTGAACTAGTGTAGAAAATTTATATTTCTCAGATAATAGTCATCCTAAATGTTTTTAAATTTGAACTTACCTGCAAAATAACATTGCAATAGTCATTAGCCTTGATATTGTTAAGGCCCACAATTCCAGGCATATACATAGTGCTATCAATAGCTCTCGACATCTTGGTGCTGTAATCAAGCTGCGTGATCTGATCTGGTGTGAATATTGGGTTCAGGACATACTTGATGTCATTCAATGATGAATCTAAAAGAAGTATGAAGTTATCAAGCATTTTCATAAGTTGTGTTTATTTTATTAGCCTTTCCTCAAATAAGTAGTTGTTGTGTAGACATCATCAATACAACAAGGAAGAATGTTGTTTCATTTTATTTTAAATAATTATATATTTTATTTTAAATAATTTAACAAGGCACTTATTTTTATTTACCTACTTTCTAAGCAAATAAAGACCTATCCTATCCTAAGCTTCGCCCAGAATTCGGCCAGTTAGCAAAATATATGTTTAATGTATTATTATTTGTACCTAAAGCCGGCTCCAGATGTGCAATGTAATGTATTGCGTAATGTGACGCGAATTCTGCGTGTGAATGGTACTACGATCATTACATGTAACACTCAGGCTGGTGCTCACACTGAACCATCAGCTGTTGGCTTTTAGCACTGAACCATCAGCTGTTGGCTTTTAGCACGAATCGTCCACACTATTTGCAACATTATGGGTCTGAACCCAATAGCTATCGAATAGGTATTTAAATCAAGCATTTGGACCAATGCTTCTTTTTACACCAAAAACTAAATATATTTAATAATACATTACTAATTGAGGGGGCTGAAAGCAAAAGCGCCACTGTCCAAGATTTTTTTTTTGTGACAAGTAGGAAAAACTGTTTATCGTTTACAGGGACTTCAAATTAGCAGATATCTGATTCGTCTAAGATCATAGATCATTTTAATAGCCATTAAAACACGCAAACCATGGAAACAAGCGTATTTTTATAGAAAAAATTAAATGTATGACAGGACAGTATTGTTGTTGCATCTGAGCTATGGAAAGTGTAAGATTTGCATTCAAACGCTTGGACAGTGGCGCTTTTGCACGTAACACATTTTCATTGAATGTATGGTTTACAGCTAGCAAAAAAAAACAAATAAAATTATTTATTTATTAATCACAAATTTTGTACTAATTATTTATTCTAACAAAAAATATTTTTGTAATGCTGCATCACAAATATCTTCTTCGTACTCTGGGATGTCAGTTTCCCTGTAATAGTTAAGATCGTCTCGGGTCTATTCATCACCGAAATGTTTTTGGAGAAGTTTCTTTACATTCCAATTGCATGTCTGCCTTGAAATTAGAGCACAAGACCGACACTAAACATTTTAAAAATAATACATGTTTGTTTATCAAAAAATATCGCAGAGTCTAACTGTATTTTTCTGACTGACCTTACTAGCTTTTATTATTAACAAAACACCTAAGTTTGAACCTTCGCTTTGCTCGTTTTCTCTTCTCCAGAGCCCTGATTCTTTACCTTGCCTTATTGGGAGGCACTTCTGATACGTTGTCTTCCGTGGTTTTCGTTTAATTCACTAATAACTATTAAAACTGTCAAAAACACACGACTTAACTCACAAAAATCATCCACCGCCATTTCAAAAGTGTCATGGCCGACCGTTCTGTGATGGCTGTGATTGGTCAATTTGGACAGTAGCATATTTGCAATTTAACTGTTGAGGACAGTATCGTTTATGCTTCTCAACCGACTTTTTAAACTCTATTATATATGGGATAGTGGTAACATTGCATTCAAACGAATTGAACCATCCGATAGGTTTCAAAACACTCTACCAGTTGGCGTTATTAGTTCAGTTTAAGCAAAAATGGACAGTGGCACTTTTGCTTTTAGCCCCCTCAATTATTGCCATTGATAATCAATACTACAGTGCACTATAGACCAACATTTCATAATTTAATTTAGTAATGTGGACAAATAATCAAAAGAGTGAAATATTTAATGGTTACTGCCAACTATCTGGTTGCACCATCTTATATCCAGTTTTGATGGATTCCTGTGAGCCAATAGTTTAAAGAATTAATGACTTACCAATAACTTCATAGTTATCAGGCAGGCAGTAAAACTTCAATGTATGCAGATTCAGGAATACATGATGGCCATCAGCCACAGAATGAGTGTAAGCATGAGTGTTCGTACCTCTACCCTGTTGACAAAACATTCACAAGAGTCACCATCATCACATAGTTGAGATAAAAAAAATGGTTTCTTAAATACTTTCTCACATGGTGTCAATCGGTTGAAGGACACTGAATGAGACACAGACACACACTGAAGTTTGATTGTTATTACGTCAGAGGCCTGTAAAGTTTTAAGCTTTGAAGTAGTTGATGTATTTTAATACTGGATTTATAACCCAAAATTATCTTGTAATAAATAACATAATAAATACCAGGGATAATCGTCAGTTGGTATCATTCTACTTAAAATTGTCTAAGAGGCCTCTGAGAGTTGGCTTAGGCCCCTCGTACCCCTCCCAAAACAAAGGGATCCCAGGGTCCCAAGATATATGAAAAGCAAGTAATACAACTGAATTTGCAGGTTTGTTCAATGTTCTGTCAAACGGTCCAATATTGATAGTTTATTTTGAAGCGGCAAAACATTTTATTGTATGAAATAAAGTTTTTGTTAAATTTTATTTACCTGAAAGTACTTGCCACAGACGAGACACGCATAAACATTGATTCTCGTCAATGATACCGAACATAACTTCTCAAAATCAAAGTCCAAGACGTGCCTGTTGATTGTATCTAAATAGGGACATTGTATATGGATCGACGTCTTTGAAGAGGGTTCTGAAAAAATATGGTATTGTAATGAAATTTATAGGGAAAATCATTGTTTCCTATTGAATTTTGTTAAGATAGGTTATAATGCTGACCGGGTAATTCCGTGCCATTCTCTTCGGAGTGCTTTCGCTTTTTAATATTTGTTTGTTTTTCAGACATATTAGGTACAGTAATTGCAGTAAAAAATGTACAGTTTTTTTGTAATAAATGAAGAATTCTTCGATTATTTTCTTTTCTTGTTTGACAACGTTGACAATAGACAAGACAAATTGACAGATTGACAGTCAGAATGAAATCAGTATTCAGAATAGCACAGACTAATAAAGAAGTCAGAATAGACAATAGTAGTGAGTAGGTATTTAGATATCCGAAATATCCGCAATATTATTAGTTATTATTCTTTTTTTTGTTAAGGCCACCACTTGGGCAGCGTGACAAAATACTCTAGTCGCAATAGCTCGAGCTAAATCCACCCTTGAACATAATTTTATCTTCTATGACTTATATTGGATCGCAAGGATTCCAGTTAGTTCCGGTACTCTTTTTAATATTTATTAACTATCTCATTTCAAAAATACGCAATTACTCCTTGTATGCTGTTGATCGTAAGATTTATAAACCAGTCAATTCTTTCGATGATGCTACTTAAATACAAACTGCAACTATCTAAATATTTACCGCTGGTATACAGGCCCGGACTTTGAGACCCAGGGCCTCTAGGTACTGCGACATTTGAGGCCCTCTATTCCGAAGTAATTTTGGAAATTTAGTAAATAAAATGTACAGGAAATTATGAACTTCATATGTTAATAATAATAATTTAAAGTCACATTTAATTTCTAATAATAATAATATAATAATAAATAAACATCATAAAAATACAATATTACATGTGAATTTTACAATCACCCTTATTTTACCTCCTTGAGGGATGATTTTAGGAAAACGCTGAAACACATAATTCTTTATTTGTTACCAAAAGCATAAATATTTTCATACCCTATATCTCTCCTTTAGGAATATTTTTGAGACAAAAAGTAGCCTATGTCCTTCCCTGTGCAATCTACCTCCTTGCCAAATTTTATTGAAATCTGTTGAGTGGTTTAGGCGTGAAAAGGTAGTAGACAGACATAGTTACTTTCCAATTTATAATATTGATATCTGCGCCACGCGGTTCCACTCACATAAGGCATTTCCCATGGGAATATCGGGATAAAAAGTATCCTTTGTCCTAACCCAGGTCATGGTCTACCCATGTGCCAATTAATTTCATCCAATTCAGCCGTTTCAGAGTGAAAGCGTAACAAACAAATAAACAAACTCACTTTCGCATTTATAATATTAAGTTAGGATTAGTATGGAAAGTATGGATGGATAAAGAGGGTCATAAAACAATAGTTTCTTACTTTAGAGAATTGTTTGAAACATTTTTTTTATTTATTAATACATGCTTCCTATTTTATTACGAGTATTATAAATGGAAAAGTGTGTTTGTTTTATCTGTTCGTCCTTCACGAATATTCACGACAACGCCAACGGAGCAATTAGATTTTTAGCAGAGATAAAGAAATAGATTGGAGTTATCTACAAATTTGTAATAATTATTCATTCGTTTTGATATCAATTTCAAATAATAAATGAAATAAAGAAAACACTTTAACCCAACTGCACTATTCAAGTACCTAAGTTAAATAATTGAATGAGATTTTTTTCTTGAAAATATACATATATTTCTCTCAGTGTATAATTTTATTTCCGTCTTTTGTAAAGCAAGCAAACTATCTGGTCCCGACCAGATAGTTTGCTGGGTGGGTGGGGCCCCTAAGCCAGTGCCTTGTGTGCCTAGGCGTAAATCCGGGGCTGCTGGTATACCGAAAACGTATTGATCCTATAGGTTAAATGGTCCAAGTCCTAAACTACTAAATGCCATCACATAACATCACATTTACCTTTACTACTATTTAGTTTCTTTAAAACAACTTCACTCTTTGATGGTCGATACATGTATGTATTATTCTTGCACAAAATACTTAACCGTAATATTGATTGCAGTCAAGGTGACTGCAATCAATGTTGCCTATAAAAGTTTTCAAAAAACTAGCAGGGATTCTTAACACAGTATAACTTATACATACACAAACACCCAAAATAACATAATATAACACCACGTCTTGATTCCCCGAAGGGTAAGGTAGAGGTGAACCAATAGTAGGTACACCCACATTTCGCCAGTTATGTTAAAGTCCCAATTATAGGAGACGACCCTATTGCCAAAATATTTGAAATATAGAAGAAAGCAAGAGTAAACAGGCATCTTCTGGGCACGTTCGTTTCACCGTAGACATCATCTGTCGTTGTCCTTCAGACAAGATCGAGATCAAGAGCAGGCCCACTTCAAATAAAAAAAAATGTCGTTTGTGTTTTTGTCGTGGTGGGGTTGGGGTTTTTAAATTTTCTTTATGAGTTTTGTAAGCAGCGTACATAACATTCAAAGAAAAAAAAAACATTGGACAGATCCAATGTCCTTTTCTTTGAATGTTATGGACGTCTATAATGTATGCACAAAATTACTTGACTATAATTTAGTGATGAGTTTAATCAATTGTGTAATAATTATAAGGAAGTACATAAATGAATTACTTGACTTTTAATTTAAACACAAATTATAGGCGTTCATAACATTCAAAGAAAATGTGACATCTATATGCTGTTTGTGTACTTATTAAGAAAACGAAGAAGTATGTTTACGGATAATTGGCTCTCATCACATCAAGTCAATCAGAATCAGGAAACAATATCAATCAGAGTTTCAAGTGTGTTTCATTCTTAACTGCGTTCCACTTCACAAATACTTAGTAACTGAAACATGAAGCCATAAACATTGTCTAGAAAGTTTTGACAGTTGATTGACACTGGCAATGACAAGCATTTGTCATTCTGAAAATCGAATCCACAATCGTCATTTTCTTCCCGAAAATGGCCGCATCAGGGGGAAATATTGAATGGTCTACAACTGTTAAACCAATATTAACAGCACTTTACGGCCCGTTCTTCGACAAAAACGATGCTGTTGAAATCATCCAAGCCATCATCAAAAGGTTTGTTTCATCCGGGCACTATAACTGTTATAACAAAAGTTATTTTGTAAGCTCATCTGATTAATCATTGGTTTGTTACCTATTTATTTATAAACTTTTCTTGTGCTGTTAAAAGTAGGTTATTGTATTAATATTTTTATGAACTGCTCCTTTCCTTAGTGCCCGATGAATATGGTCGCATAGATAGTGCTTTAGATCTAATGGTTGTCTCCATTAGATCAAAATAAAAAGGAATCTGCATATACCCCACACAATGAAACCAATTTTTTTTTCTCTACACTGCTACCCTCAAAGAAATATTAATGTGAATATCGCGACGTTGACTACACCTGTACATTTGACTTGAGTTGTAAAACTTATTAGAAAACCATGATTTTGCGACTAGTTCAGTTTATTTATGCTGAAAAAATGAATTTCCTTGCTTGCAGTGAAAGTGAGTTCCAGAACCATGAGGACATCTACGACTTGTTCTACACATGCTTTGCATGCCTCTCTGCGCATTTTATTAGCATGAATGCTAATAATTGTAAGTATTTCTGATTTATTTTATTAGGTACATTACAATTTTTTTATTTTGGTGATGAATCATCTATCCATAACAATGGTACCTTATAGGAAGTAATCTTAGTTGAATGCGGTTAAACAGTTAATACTAACCAAACTTAATTATGTCAAACAAAGTACTTATCATCATGCAATGCGTGCATAACTGCTATGATTTAGTATGACACAAAATTGAATTTTGGTATGTTGGGAATTTCACAATATTTTGCAATAGGGATATATATTTTGAACAATGGAACTCATACATAGAGGTTACTGCCTACAGTTAGGAACAAGGGATTGAATTAAACAATTATTGGTAACATCAATACATATTATTTAATTGTATGTTGCTCAATGCAGACCCTGGATTGGACTTGTTTGCTGATGAATGATGAGAGGTTACGATAATGCTAGAATGTTTGGGGTTCTGTGAGAAGACAGTGATACGATTAACTTAATTTAGTATGAATGGTTAATTTGCTGTACTAACTAAATAATTAATAATAAATAAATAAATTATACCTACCGAGATTTAGAAAGTCAGAAGCCCAAATCTGACAACCAGTCAACCAAGGGGTATTGTTGATACCCAGTTGGTTATGGAGGTCAGATAGGCAGTTACTCCATGTAAAATACTGGTATTCAACTGCATCCGGTTAGACTGGAAGCTGACCCTAACTCAGTTGGGAAAAGGCTAGGTAGATTGATTGACCTACCAAGACTTAAAAGTAACTGTAAATAAATTATTTACTAATTAGAGACTAAAAACTTGACGTTTTAATAGATTTATCTTAAAGGACCTATCATCACATGTCATGTGGCTGTGTAAACGAAAAGGGGTTTGAACTTTTTCTATGGAAGTTGGCATAGTCATACCTATCGCCATTTTGATTTTTCTGCCAAGTTGCGGCGCACGATCGCCGTCACTTGTAACAATTTGTACATGCGGCGCACGTAAAACTGGAATATGTGGGTACAGGAGAGTTAAACGGAACTAAAAATGCTCGTGAGATATAATACCTTAAAGTGGCACATTGCCGAGATTTAGAGGTAAAGTTCTCATATAGCAAACTTTTACCCTTAAATGCTAGTTGTACCATAACTTTGAACAAAGATCAAAGTTATGGTACCCTTCAAGATGATTGTCTTTCCATAAAGATTGCTGTAAGTATCATCAGTCAATAAATCTACCCTATTCTGTTTTAGTACCAAATGACCAACTAAGTACTGCAAGAGATGCATTCAGAGTGATTCTCCGACAAATACTGAAGAAGCTCTCCGAAGCTGGATTGAGCTGTGATGACACCAACAATACAACTGCTGCACCCAATGTTTCTGTTAAGCAGGTTTGTAAGAGATTTGGAAATTAGACTCTTAAAAAAAATGTTCAGTTTGTAAATGCGCACAATTTTAATGCAGCAACAGAATTAATTATTTGGAATTTTAAGGTTCCAGTGCTCAACACCTTTTACTTTTGAATCATGATCGTTAGCAAATCAGCAATGTATTAAATTATATAATATATCAATTAAAAGATTTTTTTTTCCATTAGTGAGAATATTTTTACTGTAGTTATCTTTCTGAGAGCAGTAGTGGCAAAGTGTTAACACTTTACTTTGTGTAAATTATTTCATCACCACTGCTCTCAAAACAGTGAAGGAAAACATCGTGAGGAAACCGGCATGTCCTAGAACCAAGCAGTGGGAACATTATAGGTTGATTATGTATATCTTTCTGAAAATTATTAAAAATATTATATAATTTATACTAATTACTACAATTATATGCAATAGAGACGTGACCTTTTGTATGCCGGTAATTACAGAAACAATTAAAAAGCCATTGTGTCTCGCATAGAATCTACGTTCATACGAAGTACGAAGGGTTAGTAAAAATGTTTATCAGAATCAGAATCAGAATTTTATTTGCTATGAATGCAGGTACAGGTATAAGATGTATAAGATGTTGTAGGTACTTAAATTAATGAGATTTATGCTGCCATAATTATCACCAATTGAACCAAACTTACATTGTAATAATCTTGTTTCTAAGATAAGATAAACAACGTAAGTAACCAAGTATAACAATATGTTTTTCCCCTAGCTACTGTTGCCCATTGTGGGACTATGCGGAATCGACGGAGGGGGCTACCCCCAATCTGACCTAGTCATCCTGACTTCACTACTGAAAAATGCCAAACTACCTGCACATGTTACTGTGCCTGGTATGTATCTCAATTATGCACCTCAACTCTTCACTGACTGATGTTTTTAGTAAACAAATGGAAATAAAATAAAAACTGGACTTTTGTAGAAAAGAACAGAACATTCATTTGGTGAAATTAAAAGTGAAAAAAAAATTAAAACATTTACCGAATTGAATCCCAGTTTTTTTTTACTTGGCATGTTCTAAGCTTAGTTTTTAGCTAATAGTGGCAAGATAGAATTTTATTACGAGGTTTTATTTGTTACTAGCTGCGGCCCGCGTTTTCACCCGCATATGTCTCGATCCCTTCAGAATATCGGGATAAAAATTGTTCTATGTGTTAATCCAGATTATAAACTATCTGTGTGCCAAATTTCATCCCAATCCATTCAGCCGTCTTTGCGTGAAAGAGTAACAAACATCCATACAAACTTTCGCATTTATAATATTAGTAGGATAACATGTTGGTTGTCAAGTTTTTTTCTAAATCTAATTACAACACTAGCATTTTTTTAATTTTTTTTTAACATTCTCTCTCAGAGTCCCAATCAACAAAATCATCGGTCATACCAAGCTCGATTACGTCACTAGCTTCTCAAACCACGCCCACTGAGAAGCAGCCGCCATCGAATGCGCAGCGACGTTCTGACGCGTTGTTGGAACAACTGACGGCGCCATTACGGAACCCAGTGGCATCGATGACGTCATCCCAAGTCGCGCCGGCCACAGCCGTCCTGTCGCCCGGAAGTAAAGATAGTTTGGAAAGCGCTAAGGATGGGAATGCTTCGCAACAGTCTTCTGTTGATATGAAGGTTTGTTTGTGTTTTTTTTTATGGGAATTAGATGTCGGTTTTGAGGTGATAAATTAAATCACCTCAAAACTAACCAATTGTTTACTGTTTAGATTGATATAGAACATCAAACAAACCAAATCAGATAGATTAAAGAATGAATCAAAATTTGTTTGAAATAATCTGCCAGGTAACTTAACTGGAACAAAAAGGTGTATAAAAATCCTTCACATAGCCTTCACCTACCATTCTGTGAACGAAACTAAGTAACTTTGTACAAAAATTATTGCTGGGAAATGGATGTTTATTTTTTAAGTGAAAAGTCGCTGTTTTCGGTAGCCCGCAATGTAACGCACGCAGAACATTGGGTGAATGTAAGTTACAATGTTACATGTAACAGTGCACAGGTTGTATTATTATGTATTTAAGACGCTGACAACACCTAAACCGCGGTCACTGTCAGATTGCATAGAAAAGAAAGAGAAGCGCGATGACACAACGCTTGTAATTTATTGCAAAATATGAAGTAATTATCTATTTACTCAAAATTGAGTTGAGGAATCGAAAATAAAAAACAACCAAGTTCTGCATTCAAATAAGACGTTCTTGTTATTAATTAAATACGTAACGTATGTTAATATTTAATGCAGATATTTTGGATTAGAACTCAAGGTAAGAGGTTAGTTTAACGTTAGTTTGTATAGAGATTTTTTTTCAAAACGTGTTTTGGTAACAACCAAGTTCTGGGAAATATGTTCAAAATTAACATATATTTTTTCCGCTACCACAAACTACAGATTTGGCAATTTTTTTTCTTAAGAGAAGCCTTTTTTGGTCAATTGGGTCTTGTCAGCGCTTTAAAGTTAATTTGTAAAACTTGATGAAATTGATGAGACTGTAATTTCAACATAATGATGTAACCATATTTTGAAAAGTGTCCGAGGAGTTTCTTGCCCCTTCTTCACCATAGGTACCTGCTATGCTTTGGACTGGGTAACTAGCTTCATATTTCTGACTGACCGAACCTTTGTCAATTCAAAGGTGCATGTAACTGGTGTATTTGAAATAAATGCGTCTGAGTTTGAGTTTCAAAGCTGTTGGAACTTTCACCTTCGATATCTTCGTTACTAGAAGGTCCCCTGCTAAGGTCCAGTTCATGAAAATGGTCCCAATGACGGACGGACAGTATAAGTGACTCGGCTTCGTTAAGTGTCTCTTTACAATCGTTTAAACATAACACAACTGTGTTTGTGATATACAGTTAGTCAGGGCTTTCCAGGTAGTTACATACTGGTTGGACAAAAATTAAGTAGGTTATTGGTAAGAAAAGATGAAGACGGATAAACTGACCATTTATTCGTTCTACAGAAGTGGGTGGCATCAACTTGCTCATCGTTGCTAATGGAGCTGAGAGCCGGCTCCGTGGTGCTGAAGGTGTGTGCCTCGCTGCCGTGCCTGCAGCGGTACCTCAACCGCTGGCAGACTGCCAAGGAGACCGCCGTCGCGCCGCAGTTCAACTCTGATGCCTCACTGTATGTATTCATTTTCATTACCTTATGGCGGTACCCACGTTTGGGTATGAAACTGTGCACCAACAGCTTCTGTAAATGATATATTTGTTAGTACTTTAAGTAACAATTCTCAGAACTAAGTGGCCGTCTGTGATTGGTGTAACTCCCAAAAATTTCACCTACTAAATGAAATAGGGTTTGATTCCATATTAGTATCATACAATAAAGTTTCAAATGAATACCAACTCGAATTAAATTTGATTTGAATCAAAGACGAGGTTGTCAAGAAAATTAGGCCAGCGATCGGCCCGTCGATCTTACAAGCGCTTCTAAGTCGCCAGTTCGGACTTCGGTAATGGGTCGTTTTCATCTCAGCATACATTATCAAATTAACTCTACCCGCCCTAAAATGTCAACTAGGACTACACATCTGTGGTGCCTTTAATCAAAACTCATTTCTCCTTCTAGTCTTCACTTCCTCGTGAACGAGGTGCACGTCTGCCGCCTAGCTTTGTCTCTGCCTTGCCTCGAGCCGTTCACGCCCGAACGGATCATGACGCTTAGTGATGTCAGCATCGCTGGATTACTATGCGCCACTGCTCAGGTAATCAAATTAATTATATTAAGTTTATTGCCTATGTTAAGTAGTTCCTTTTTTTTTAATTAAAAAATATGTCTCATGCACCTAATTGGTAACTTTCGTCAGTAGCAGTCATATTCAAGTAGTATAGTATAACGGGCTGGTGTCCGTAACTCCAGGTCCGACCGGTGCGGACGGGCAGTCATATTTAACCTATTGACCGCCACGTCAAAAAAGCAAAGACGTGTCCACGGCGCCAAGCTACGAATTATTCCTTAAAATCTGTCATGTAGTCGTGACCGTGGCGTGCTGGGCACATTTTGCTCTGTCATCTGTACATGACTGTGGCAGTCAAAAGGTTAAAAGGTTTTACCATAGTCCGCGCGCAAGTGCTAGACACCGTCTGAGTTATGTAAGCGGTGAGACAGGGGAGGCCCCATTGACAATATTGGCAGACTAAGTTAGCTTCACCATTGTCTACCTCCCACGTCTTATCGCTCACATACCTCAGGCGGTGACTAGCACTTGCTCGCGGACTATAACGTACACGCTATTTACGTATTCCAGCTTTTAAACTCGACTGAAACCCGTTATTGCTCTTGATGCGGCGATGTCCCAAACTGAATAAAGTAGTATTTTGATGCTTTAGTTTCATAGTCTTATAAAGGGTGACCCAAAATTTACGCAAGATTTGTATTAATTAGAAAACACCGTATTTTTTCTTTTATTATAATTTCTTTATTGAATCATAATGTACATACGCTAGGGTTATGTCTGGAATAGCACATCAGGTAAATGGCCACGGCTTAGCTGGCACATACGCACTCTTTTGTCGAAATTTTCCATGACCTTTTGCATAAATATGGCTGAATTTCGTTGATGCAGCGGTGAATCCAATGGTGTTAAATCACATGATCTAGGGGGCAAGTTCTGATAACCAAAACAAGAGAGTACAGAGCCAGGAAATGTCTCATGTAGGTTTAACAGCTTACATAATCATACATAATCAGCCTATAATGTTCCCACTGCTGGGACACAGGCCTCCTCTCTGTGAGAGGGAGTGGGCCGTAATCCACCACGCGGGCCCAGTGCGGGTTGGTAGATGTCACATGTCTTCGAATTTTTGGTTCTAGGACATGTCGGTTTCCTCACGATGTTTTCCTTCACCGTTTTGAGAGCAGTGGTGATGATATAATTTACACAAAGTAAAGCGCCTGTCTGGGTTCGAACTTACGACCTACAACTCGTAAGTCGTGGCCATTACCACTGGACCACCACTGCTCTAGGTAGGTAGGTTTAACAGCTTAGCCGTGGCCATTTGCTAGATGCCTATTCCATACACAACCCTAGCCTATGTACGTTATGATTCAATAAGAGAAATAATAATAGAATAAAAATAAAAACGGTGTGTTCTGTTTAATTCAAATCTCGCGTAAATTTTGGGACACCCATTATTAAAATCATCCATTATTTTTCGCAGCCTATGTTAGACTTATCCATTCTATATTTCTCAACAGGCATCCCTACACCCGAAAGACGAAGAGTATGAGCAGCAGACGGCTACTCTGGTTGAAAGTGCACTGAGCCTGTACAATACTGTTGGGGAGACATTCAAACAATCCACACGCGCTGGTGGCTATGTAAGTATTCGAAGTTATCAATAGGTGACCTCAATATTTTTCTGTCAAAATTCCACAGAATTTACAAGGAATTTGTCACTAAAACTGAGCTCGCAACAGACCAGACATTAGGCGAGACGTAGTGTCCAAAAAGGATGTCTAAAAAGCGGCCAGCCGGGAAAAAAGATACCATGTACAGTCGAACAACGTGTTTTGGTATACGGGCAGTTATAACTTGTTGCTATTTTTAACCTTTTGACCGCCACAACCATGTATAGACACGACAGACCAAAATGTGCCCAGCATGCCATGGTCACGACCAGTGGCGTGCAGTGGTTCTCCACAGAGGGTAGGCCATGCATACTGACACCAAAAAAAAAACTAATCCGCGCAACATCACAGCGCGGCTCTACATACAAGAACTCACCACATTATTCAAGGACGATTTTCTAACGATGCAAACAGAAGAAAGATTCGGCCATCTCAAATATCATAACCAAATGGGTGGATGATAATTACAGAACACGTCACTTGCAAGATATCCGAAGTCATGAATTATCATATTTTTGGATTAATTCTCGTAATTCGGGCACACATCTACCTTTAGACACAACTTGAATCTTATCATTAAACGACAAGTGCGACTAACTTAACCTAACCAACACATTATCGGCGCAAACTTCACAACAGAACACCATTCTTAGGTAAATAAACAAATAATAACACAACACATAATCTTTACACTACTTTACGTTTCAAAACCGATTACTTATAACTTAATAAGATCTAAAATAGCAAAACATTCAAGATCATATATAAATTACGTGTCACTGTCACATGAAACAAACACTACCAATTGAAATTGTATCACTGTCATACCGTGTTCTTCCACAAAAGGGACTATCATATTTTGCCGGATAACACTGACACACTGAACTGTGTTGCCGAAACTTATTTTCCTAACTCCCCACAAACCAAGCGAAATTTCCCAAATATGAGAATAAAAATAAAAAATTATGTAGTTTTTAATTACTTTTATAGGGCTTTTGCTATTCCTTACAATTTATAATTTTTTGGAAGGTATAAATTCAACAATACTTGTTTCTAGTAGTCTGGTAGTCATGAAGGAAACTTCCCCGCAATTCGGGGAATTGTCCAAAAATTGGGAACCCTGGTCTTCAATACTTTTCATTAATTAAATTTTCACTTTACACACAACCAATGAGGACCAAGCTCCTGCCGCCGGAGTTACGCCCCTAATTTAAACCATTTCACTATTGTGTGCCGTTCATACACACGAAAATATACACGAGTGTGCGTAAATTTATGAACGAAATGTAGGCGAAACAAATCTTTGCCTTGCGTACGTAAGCTCCGTCGAACTGTGAGTCACGTGGCGTCTGCGACAAGTTGCTATAAGAGTTTAACAGGAGTTTAACTTTTTTTTAATAGTTTGTATTATTGTATTACATAGTTAAAATAAATGCATTTGGCGTTGTTGGTAGGGTAGGCTAGGCCTAATTGCCTCTATGGACGGCACGCCCCTGGTCACGACTACATGACAGGTTTTAAGGAATAATTCGTTGCTCGGTGCCAAGGGCACGTTTTTTCTTTTTTGACGTGGCGGTCAAAAGGTTAACAATGTCGTGAGTGCGCTGTGTTTCTTCTTTCAAATTACTCTCGGGAAAGTACTAAAGGGTTACAGAGGCCCCTGGCAACAGGCAACGGAAGGAATATGGGTGGGTTTTAGTCAGTAAGATTCTGACACACCCTCCCGCTCCGTCCAGAGCGGGAGAAGTTATTTGATGATATCCCACCCAAAAAAAAAGCATGTCATAAGCTCGAAAAGTTATTAGGCACACAATAGAAATGAATATTGGCAGTGTTGTAGAACAAAGTTAAATATTTTTGCCTGTATACCAAACCACTTTTGCTGACTGTACCTGTAACAATTTGCAACAGTTTGCCTGAAATATTGACGACTATATTGCGAGGCAACTTAACTTATTAATTCACAGATTTATCAAAACCACCTAATGATCGGCGGCTGGGTGCTGCTGTGCGGCCTGCACCACGCGCTCGCGGGCGCGCCCTGTCCGTGTGCTACGCCCGGCAAGAGCCCTGCCAAGACGCCGTCCAGACCTTACAATCTCACTAAAATGTAAGTTTCTTTACAGTTCTCCTGAAGTGTCGATGTTTTCGTGTGAAATAGAGCTTGTGCTAGGGAGATTTTGTTCATAGTCACTAATTTGTACTTGGTGCTAGGGGCTTGTGGCAAAATCAAAAGTCATTTATTCAAACTAGGCTGTGAATCAGCACTTTACGAACGTCAAAGTTACATAAGACAGTCCCCCAAAAACGCCCGCCCTTCACCACTTCCTTGTGCTTTAGCTGGGAAGAAGTGGCGCAACAAACTCCCCAGCAGCACACCTGTCTGTTTAGTTATATATAGACTTGATTCTATACAAATCGTATGCAAAGTAATTAACACTACGAAACACAATTAAATTACTTGCCATATGTTAGCTAGCACACGCCCATATACCAACAAAACAATGAAAACTGTACTCAAGCAGATAAAAATTACAACATAAAAACGTAAACAGAACTTAATACCTAAATAAAAGCCTCCAGGCATAAAGGGCGTGCCGCTTACATAAGGCTATTGCTGTAACTCGAAGTGAGAATTGACAAACTAGCACCATCGAAGTAAAATAAATAAACAATTACTAATAACAATAATAAAACCATGGTCAGCAAGACGACCAGTACCACAAGCAGCACCCGTTCACGAGCATAACGCAAAGATCAGCCATCACCCCCCTCGCCATATTGGAGGGAAGGAGGCAACCCGACCCCCGACGCTACCGCAGGCAGTGACGCCTGAGCGAGCATGACGAACTTGCGCCGGTTGCTCAGGCAAGAATAGTATAATCAGTTGTCGAGGACGCTAGCTAACTACTTATTGCAATACAACTCATAAAAAACACATTGTAATGAGTAGATTATGTCACTAATAAATTAAAATTTAATTTAATTAAAATTCAAATAAAAATAAACAATTATAATGAACTCATAAAACCTGTCAGTAGGTAAGCTGTCTAAGTAATAACAGCCGCACGGGTCGATCGATTAGTTTAGGATACGCTTGTCGCGCCTGGTTCGTGGATGGTTGACCATCTTTACATACCAAGACCTCTCCGTGCCTCGGAAAGCACGTTAAGCCGTTGGTCCCGGCTGTTATTTGTGGATCTTTGACAAATGTTACGGGTCCTCAGAAGCCTGAAACTGACAACCAGTCTTACCAAGGAGTATCGTGTTACGTTACCCAGTATCTGGGTTGTAGAGGTCAGATAGGCAGTCGCTCCATGTAAATACTGGTAATTAGCTGCATCCGGTTAGACTGGAAGCTGACCCCAACAAAGTTGGGAAAAGGCAGGCAGATGATGATTATTGCTAGAATCTGGAGGATAAAGGTTGGTGAAGAACAGCTTTGGACTGGAATAAGTGGCGGGAAATAGAGGAGACCTGTGTAGCAAGACAGCCCGACCTGGTAGCTGATAGTTGTTAATATAAGATTACCAACCATAAGACATAATATTGTTAAATGTTATTAGTATTAATAATTTGTTAACGTAACAAGGGTCTGAGGAAATAAAGGCTATTTTCATTTAATTTTATTAATGAATAAATCATGATTTAATCTAGAAATATGACAACAGTAGGTCTAGTTATTACGTAATGGTCAAAATCAAAAAGTAAAGAGTATAAATATTATTAGCATGAAAGGTCTTACACATATATAAGTGACTAACTGACATAAACTATCAACCGGCAAGCATGATCAGCCTATAATGTTCCTTCTGCTGGGACACAGGCCACTAGGTGAGAAGGAGTGGGCTGTAATCCACCACGCGGGCCCAGTGCGGGTTGGTAGATGTCACATGTCTACAAAATTTTTGGTTCTAGGACATGCCGATGTCCTAACGATGTTTTCCTTAATCGTTTTGAGAGCAGTGGTGATGAAATTATTTACACAAAGTAAAGCGCCTGGCTGGGTTCGAACCTACGACCTACAACTCGTAAGTTGCGGCCGTTACCACTGGGCCACCACTGCTCTTCAACATCAACCAGCAGTGTCTTTCTAATTTGAGTTGGCTATCACTGCTTTCTCGATCGGCAGCTACAGTTCAACCTTAAATTGTCACAAGACGTGACCATTATATTTCAAAAATACAATTATGTTCTCTATTCCCTAGGCAACAAGGTCTTGGCGTAGTGTGGGTAGCTCTAGGCGGGCGTTGCCTCGCCTGGGTGGGTGCGCTACTAGCGGACGCGCGTCTCGAAGCGCTAAGTTGCGGCGAGGCTGTAATCTCGACTCCTGCGCCATTGCATATCTTAGCGCAGCATACTGCGCATCAGAGAGAACTTAGACTGGCTTCCGCTGCGCCTTTACATCAGGTAATGTGTTTTGATAAGTTTTGATTTAATTTATGTTAATGTTCACTAACTCAACAGAAAACCGACATCGTGTTTTGCCACAAAACAGAAAAATTGTATAAGTCGCAAGTCGGCGGGGCCCGCGTACCCCGAGTTTTGCGGAGTTCCGCATATGTCTGCTCCGCGCACACACTCCGCACATCTGTCTAGTTACAACCGCCACGGTGACGAAGACTTGCAAAAAAATAAGACAGCAATGCCCTATTGTGCTGTTTTAGAATCGAAACACGATAGCAGAACCAAACATTTATCATATCGTCGCCTTAGAGTGAAAACCTCGTATATGCGAAAAAGGCAACTTTACTGGAATACTTATTATATTCTAAGTGTTGGTAAATTTAAAACCTCATCTGTTCTTTTGCGAGAATTTCGAACTCGCCATAGATGGCGCTACAGGTGACTAAACTTTTTTTGTGGGAACTAGGCGTGCGTTGCGAGGTTTAGCTTTCCAAAAATGTAATAACATAAAAATGACCAAATAACATTCCCGAGGTTTTCACTCTAAGGCGACGATATAGTGGTATATTATACCATCGAAAAACAATATTTTACAGAACGTTGCGGATACGTTACGGAAATATCAATCTTATCGGTAACGAAATACTGCTTTAAATTAAATGTATTTACTATAGTGACATCTAGCAGGTAGCGTAACTTGCTCTTTAAACTATTCCGTGTGCGCTTTAAACGGAAAAGGTAATAAATACTTAAAAAAGTAGATAATAAACAACCCTATCGTATAACTGTGGTTTATTTTCACTGACGTATTACCTACTTTCATTCAATATTAAATTACCAATCACGCCAAGCATTTCTTAGTGTTACAAAATACAATCAACCTGTATATGTTGAGTTTGGATATGCTGGTTCCGATACTAATGAAGCGCTATGCGATTTCCACTGTTTTTCAGTTTCTGTGTGTTTTGCAGTGCCCCGACAAGGCTCATGTACAAAAACCGTCATTTAATCTATTATAAAATGTGTGATGTGTAGCAAATAAATAATTAACATAGTGTCTTTTATCTGATCTGAAGTTAAGGGGGATTTTGTTCTGTATCTGTGTCACAATGGGGTTGGCTTGGTTAGGAATTATATGTATGACGAAATGCCTTAAAATTAAATAATAATTAAAAAAAAAAACAGGTTATGTTAATGTTTTATGGTATCAATCTTGTATCAACCTAGTTCCTTGTTAAAAAAAACTGGGAAAAAGCAACCAAACCTATTTCAGTCACACTTTAAAAAATCTGTAAAATAAATCAGTAAATGCTGTTTGCTGGTAACCAAACAGCATTTACTGATTTGTATTACAGATTTTTTTAAAGTGTGACTGTTACAATGCAATGGCGTGTAAAGTACTTTCCTCATGAACGTAAAGACCGAGCTATTTAGCAGTTCCGTTAAATTGAATGGCCTTTCCAAAACTACAAAAAAATAAATATAAACATCCGAATTGAGAACCTCCTCCTTTTTGGAAGTTGGTTAAAAAGCAGCGCTGCGGTATTTGTTATTTTTCAAATATCGTAGCATCATGGTGTTATGTTAGGATGCTGTGCTGAGATAGAAGCCGTTTTGGCTTTGCACAGATATTTTTTTTTGTTTTCACTATTTTGTTAGTTTTAATGTTGTTTTTATTGTTGTATTTCCTGAGCGTGTGCCACATAAAATATATATGTATATATTTTTTTGCATAATAATATTATCATGACATGTGTTTTTTGCCAGTGTACTCCTAATTTTGACCTGATTTTCAGCAGTCATAACTAATCACAATCTGTTTCCACAGCTTCTGGTAGCGTTAGGCGTAGTGTGCTACCGCAAAGCAACAAACCTGAAGCGCGCAGTAGTACAGAAGCAGCACCAGGACGCCGACCCCGACCGCTCCGACTCTACCGTCTACTTCCAGGACATGATTCTGTGCTCCGAGGACTCGGAGACTGACGACGGTAACATTTACTTACGTAATACTTACACCTGAAGCGCGCGTGATACATATGACATAACATGACGCCTTCTTTCCCCGAAGGGTTGGGCAGAGGTGTACCTGTAGTACACCCGCATTTCCAGATAGAGAAACCCAATAATACTGCCCGACCCGGGAATCGAACCCAGGACCTCATGCTCAGCAGTAGCGCTTGCGGCTAGACCAACGAGGCAGTACCACAATAAAAATGGCGATTTTTGATGTAACAGCCAATGTTTGAAGCAATTAAAAAGTGTATTCTCAGGCATAATGGGTATTAGAAAACATATTACGAGGGCGGGTCAATAAGTCCGTGACTTTTGGAATAAAACACAGATTTTTTGATAAAAAAATAATTTTATTTTTCAACGTAGTCTCCCTTGAGCTCTATACACTTTGTCCAACGCTTCTCCAATTTTTTTATCCCTTCCAAAAAAAATGATTTGTCGAGGTCCTCAAAATAGGCCTTTGTTTGCGAGATGACTTCATCATTGGAGTCAAATCTTTTTCCACCAAGCCATTTCTTCAGGTTTGGGAACAAGAAGTAGTCGCTCGGAGCCAAATCTGGAGAATAGGGCGGATGAGGGAGCAATTCATAGCCCAATTCATGGATTTTTGCCATGGCAACTGCACATGTGTGCACCCTTGCATTGTGTTGGTGGAAAAGAACTTTTTTCTTGGCCAAATAAGGTCGGTTTTTTTTCAAATCGTCATTGAATCGGTCCAATAAATTGGCATAATATTCCCCATTGATTGTTCTTCCCTTTTGAAGGTAGTCAATGTGGATTATCCCGCGTGCATCCCAAAAAACAGTCGCCATAACTTTATTGGCTGACAAACCCACCTTGGCCTTCTTCGGCGCCGATTCACCCTTAGAAACCCACTGTTTTGACTGTTGTTTGGTCTCTGGTGTGTTGTGATGGATCCATGTTTCGTCCACGGTTACAAAACGGCGCAAAAACTCCTCCATATTGCGATTAAACAACGCCAAACCTTCCTGTGAAGTTGTTACACGATTGCGTTTGTGGTCGACTGTGAGCAAACGCGGCACCCATCTTGCGGAAAGCTTTCTCATGCCCAAGTGATCATTCAAAATTGAAACCACTGAGCCATGCGAGATCCCTACGGCTTCCACAATCTCTCGCACTTTCAATCTTCGGTCGGCCAACACCATATCGTGAATTTTTTCGATTGTTTCGGGTGTAGAGACCTCAACTGGGCGTCCAGGACGTTCGGCATCTTCAGTGCTTGTACGGCCACAACGAAATTCAGTAAACCACTTTTTTACCATTGAAATCGATGGTGCAGAGTCCCCATAGTATTTATCAAGCTTAGCCTTGGTCTCGGTAATGGTTTTTTTTCGCAAGAAATAATGCTTAATAAGCACACGAAATTCACTTTTTTCCATTTTCTCCTCAAATTAGTGAGTAGTCTGATAAAAATAGCTGTCAAACACAAACTAACTGACGCAGCAAGTTTAAATTTTGACAGGAGTCAACTGACAGATGCCTGTTGACAGGAGCAGTGTTGCTGTTTCAGTAAAGAGGTCAGAAATTCAAAAAGTCACGGACTTATTGACCCGCCCTCGTACCTTTACCTGTGCCAAGCTGTTAAGCAGTTTGTTGTTTGTTGTAGCTAATATTTGTTTAAACAATCTTACCAAAACATCACCATACAACTTACACAACATCACCAACGCTGATAACCAGCGCTGGGGCTCTGTCTCGCATAGGGTCGCAGCATTATGCTGAGCGATGGCCGTTTTGTGTGGATGTGACGCATATTTTCCCCCAACTTGTTCAACTTTTTTGCGTCATGTTTACCGCAAATAATTTTCTTTCTAACTTTTGATTGTTTGTAAGATATCGCTGGAAGTACTAGTTCGCTTACAAATATTCTTTCACTGATAAAAAGTAACACTAATGCTGAGTGCCATAGGATATGTTTTATGGTATAGTTGACTACCAGTTGAGAGCAGTGGTGGCCCAGTGGTAACGACCGTGACTTACGAGTTGTAGGTGCTAGGTTTGAACCCAGGCAGGCGCTTTACATTGTGTAAATAATTTTATCACCACTGCTCCCAAAACGGTGAAGGAAAACATCGTGAGGAAACCGGCATGTCCTAGAACCAAAAAACATGTGACATCTAGCAACTTGCACTGGGCCCGCGTGGTGGATTAAAGCCCACGCCCTCTCGAAGAGAGGCCTGTGTCCCAGTAGTGGGAACATTATAGGCTGATTATCATAGTTGACTACCACACGGACGGAATTCACGGGCAGCTAGTCTATAATATACTAATATTATAGAGGTAAAATTTGTGTGTAAGTTTGTATGTAGGTAATCTCTGGAACTACCAGACGGATTTGAAAAAAAATCTGTTTTCATGTCATTTGATAGCCCAATTCTTGAGGAACGTTATAGGCTAACATCACGCTATGACCCTTAGGAGCTGAGCAAAAAGAACGCTAAGCGGAAACGAAGTATTAGCGCGAGCGGGCGATGCGACGCGAGGCAGTGGGTCGGGGGAACAAAAAACTTCACGCGGATGAAGTTTTGTTTATATATTTTTTTACAAAAACCAGTTGATAAAATACAATAACTTTTATCTCTTTGTCCAGAAGATAGCGAACCACTTTTCGGACTGTGGTTTGAATCGACATTGGTGGCTCCCGATATGACCGACAACAGCGGACTCGTGCGTGCGACGGGCAACACCGATAGTAATGACAATACAGACGCGCCGCAACGACCGCATCAGGCCATCGTGCCTGACAAGGCTGAGCCTTATTCTGTAAGTATTTAGAGTTGAAGTTCCTTTGCCATCTTTTGACAGCGAACCATTTTACGGACTGTGGTTCGTGTCGACCCTAGTGGCTCCCGACATAACCGACAACACCGGACTCGTGCAAGCGTCGGGCAACATGATAGCAATGACAGCATTAACCGCATCAGGCCCTCGTGCCTGACAAGACTGAGCCTTACGCGGTAAGCATTTAGAGTTGAAAGTCCTTAAACATCTTTCAGATGTATTCTTATTGCCAGTAAGACTATACCTAGCTAGTATTCAAAATTAGAGAGACTGTCCAAAGCGATGGAGTTTTAAAAATCTAATGGCATGGATTGTTAACTAAGCAATCTAAAATTGCATTGGGACTTATAGTCTTTAAAGCAGGTAAGGTTTTGAGACGACACCTTCAAACTGCAAAAACAGGGTGGATTTTTGAGACGGGGCAAGTAAGGGTAAACCTTAACCGTTGTAGTTATACCCATCTCGTCTGCGAGTTTTCGCTAACTAATTTAATTTGATTCTGTATAATAAAAATGAAATGCTGTTCGTTGGTAAGCGCATCACTTCAGAACGGCTGGGCCGATTAGGAATATTGAAAGAAGAAAGAAAGAAAGAAACAATTGAAAAGTTGCCGCGCAAATGGAAAAGATCGGGAAAACTGAATGTGTTGTATGAATTATTGTTTGGATAGGACTATGTCTCCGTCAGCTAGTCCATACTAAAAAGTATCGGTTTTTTGATCCTTATAAGGAACAGGATCGATTGGCGTCAAAAAACTTTTGTGACAATGTCCCATTTTCTTGCTGACTGTTTTTTTTTCAAATCTGAAAGGATATCAAAATTTCTAAAAAATAAGTACAGGCTCCTAAGACCGTTTTCCTGTAGCTACAACGGTTAAGGTACCTGCCCTTACTGCCCCATCTCTAAAATCCACCCGGTATCGTATGAGATGCTGTCTACTAGCTAAATCGAACGACGACCTCAAGAAGATAACCTGTCTGATAAGACTGATGGTCCGTTGTGGAGAACGACTGTTCTCCACACCGGACCATCAGTCGGATAAAAGCCTCACTCTACGTGAAGCTTTTATCCAGTTGTTCTGATTGAGTTGTTTATATTTTTTTCTTGAGATATAAATTACATTTTAGCCATTAAGGTGGATACGCAGTGGTAGCCCGCGAAATTCCTAGCCCGGTATTAGTTAGATATGTTCCAGTAGAACAAATCTCTTTTGGAAAAGTTTTTATGGAACAAATCTAACTTAGAGATGTATTAATGATTCTAATAGTCATAATTCTTCAAATACATATTCGTTATGGTCGCGAATCATATTTTGATTAAGATACAACCTGACATTGACCTGCAAATTGCAAAAAAAGTAAGAAAAATTTGAATTTCGCGGGCTACCACTCCGAATTCACCTTAAGTTTTACCATCCATACCCTTGTTTGCAGTACATAGCTCTAGCCACAGAGGTGTTCACCCTACTTACCGAGGAGATTATCAGCGAAGGTTCAGAGCGTTTAGGACAGCATTCACTTCAGCTACACGATGCGCACCAAGCTTTACTTGCTGCGTTAGCTAAGGATTTGGATAGAGAGACCGCGCGTACTGATACTGGTAAGTGATCGTCTTGTTATCTTGTTTGTTCTTCTAGATTTTCATGCTCATTGTGATATTTACAAAACACTATTTACAGCATGACGCATTCTATTTCTACGAAGAATAGACACAGCTTTTTCTATACAAAGTGACATTTCGTTTCTCCATTTTTGACAGCGCACCGTAGAAATCCTACAATCTGTCATTTTGTCTTTCGTTTATAACGATATTTGTCTTGGTCCTTTTTTATGTAGAAGGATTTCTACGGTGCACTGTCAAAAATAGAGAAATGAAATGTCACTTTAATACGAATGTCACTTAAACACGATCGTGCGGTGGACGCACGATCGTCACCCGAGTCATCTCGGCCGTCAAAGTTTCGAGTAGTTCGGCGCGGCCGTTAGAACTCGGCCCGAGATTATGACGGACCGATGTGCCGGAAATAAAAAACACGTTTGATCTTGTCCACACACTTCCGTCGCACCGCGCCGTTCTCCCGGTTTTTGTTTTATCTATCATGCCGAGTTCGGTCGCCACACGTGGACACAAGATTGCAGTCACCGGGCGTCAGGCTTGGTTCTAATAATCTATATAATAAAAAGTCCCGGTGACTGCTGCGGTGGTCAAACGCCTTTGAATGGAAAAGAAACCAATGTCTACAACCAGTAATACACCTTTTACTACCTAGGTACAATCTCAACATGCTTCGGCCCTCGCCTAGGAGCGTTATACGGCTCATTCAGTTCAGCCCTAGTGCGATACTTGCACAATTTGAGCGGAGCGCCCGCGTTCGCGTCATTGCAGCCCGCTTTACATCAACAGCTGATTTCTGCTGGCTCGGAAAGGACCAATATGACTCCTTTGCAGGTTTGTGACGCTGTGTTGTGTTGTATTTTAAATTATTTTTTGTTTTTTAGTTTACTTATAATCTCTTAAAAGCATTTTTTTGTTATAAATAAAGTAAGTATCAAGAAAACAATACAAATATTTGTAAACAAACTTAACATCTAAAAATTTTACTTGTACTGTGTGAACTTACGCTACTACCTAAAAAGTATAAAAATCAAGTAAACAACAATTTGAATGTGTGATACATTTTACCCACAGTTTTGCTTTGTACCGTTTGAAAAGTGAGATTATCTAATTGTTTCTCCAATCAGCTTATTATATTATTGTAAACAGAGAACCAGGAAAGCTGTCTGAAAATCGGTGTGTGAATCGGTTTTGTACCTGAATTTATTATTGTGTACTGAGTAACTAATTGGGCATCTAATCTTTTAGATTCTTAAAAAAAATACAAATAGTGCAAGATTTGTTGTAAGGTTGTAATTCTTTTAGCCAATAATGATTATGTTATTATTATTATGCATATTTCAACCGTATATCTTTTTTCGTGTTACTCTGCAATCGACACGCTAAGAAGAACCATCTTCTACGGAAAGTTACGGCGTCTTTACGCCTGCAACGCTTTTTAAACAACCTATAACATCACATCAAACCGAAATAATGTCTCCTTACGGCGAATTTCACCAAAGAAACGCTTTCAAGAGCTAAGGGAAATATCCCATAACAATTTTGACACAGAGCTCAATAGAGCTGAGAGTGTCAATATACACTGGCAGCTTTTGAACGCGGTTTGGAAGTGCTGATCACGTTCCGTTTTATTGGTAAAATCTGCACCTAGAAAACATAAGCACACGGAGTTTCCATCGCGTTAAAAACAGATTTTATAAGTGGTGACCACGAGGCCAAATGTCCACTGTTGCAGCCCATTATTTCACTATATTACTGCAACTTTTCGAGCCAAAATAATTATAAATTAAATTACCCTGTAATCGTCATCTTTTTCCTATAGCCCCAAAATAATGATGTAATATTTTGATGTATTTTATAACAGGTCGGACCCCGCGTAGTAAAACTTCTAGGCGGGATGGTACTCAGCAAGCAAGCTGCTGAGCGCGAGAACAGTATCCTTGCTATGTGGCACAAGATCGTTAATACCCTGCAAGAGTGCGCGCTACAAGCACAGCCTTCACTGGACCATGATTATGAAGGTATGTCTTGTATATTATACTAGCTGGTGCCCACGGCTTCGCCCGCGTGGATTTTTATAAATTGTCAGCCTCAGTTACTACTTATAACATCAGCTATCTGCCAGTGAAAGTTTTGTCAAAATCGGTCCAGTCGTTTCGGAGTTTATCCGGAATAAACAGACAGACAGACGAGACAGAAAAAATGTTTTATTTTATAAGTACCGTATATATTACTTTCATATGCATTTAGTAATAATAAGCTGTTATTTTAACATTACAAACAGACACATTTTATTTATTTGTATAGATAGATGTAGGTCTGCGTGAATACTTTGATATTGACATCGCCTTTATTTCGTAGCAATAAGGACGGTTTTCTTGGTTCAAGTATTACTATTGACGCACGACGGTTCTCGTAAATGATCCGGCGAGAGCGTCTATAGTCTAACTTATTTAATTACGTAAACTGTTCTCTTCATTGAGTTCAGAAATTCGGACACGTTGATAACAATACGTTGAAATTATACGTTGTAATGTAATTCTATTTACAATCATAAGGGCCGGTGCAGACCTGTTCAATCGCGGTTTGGCAGTGAAATTCACGCTGCACTGCGCTATTTTTGCGCCGGCCCTGAATTTATGGTTTGCCTTTTTATGGTACAAATACTTCACAGATTTTTGATTGATTATGGGGTCTCTTTAAATTTTAATCAAGACACCATATGATGCTTCAAGTAGTCATGTACTCCGTAGTAGAATATAAATAAACGAACGGGCCTTACAGTAGTCGCATATGATGTGTAACATCTGACATCTCACCTTGGTAATAAGCAACAGAGTAGCGACAGAAATTAACCTCAGAATTAAAAAAAAACGAAATACTGAAATATTTATTCGAATGATTATTCATTACTAGTGGTCGCCCACTGGTCCAAATTCGAACCCCTCTACTTACAATATACATAGTAATTCCTAATTCCATGCTATTAAAAAGTACTTACTTATTCCATGCTCAAGCTGTCACTTCCTGTTACACACATCCGTCCCTTTTCATGAAATCACAGAAAGCGGTAGGAAAGATGTTACACATCAAAAGATATGTAAAATCCATCTAGCTACCGCTCTCATTATAAGCCGTATTTCATCGCGCATAGTCTTATTTCGTGTATAATAACTTTGTATGCTTTTTTTAACGTTGGCTATCCGGTTATCTGCAGGCTTTGCTAATATAGGTATGCTACCCATTTCATTATAATATAGTAAATATCAAGTCACTTACACGTTACGTTGACATAATTGTTGATTTAGGCGTAGCTTTCCTTACATCTTTTACATACATAATTTTAAAAATGATATACAAGGTGCAGGTATCAGATTTATTAAAAGCGATAATAATGTTTGTTTCAGACTTGAATGTTGAGCATGCTCAACTATTGGTATATCTGTTCCACTCACTGACGCTCATGCAGAAGAAGTCTGTGTTACTTATGACATCCAATGCCATCATAAAGGTAAGTTGTTCGTCGTTCTTTTTTTATTATAGCCGCGTCACCTCAAGAAATCGATTATTGAAAAATGAATTTTAATTTGTGTGGAACAAAGTCAATTTTTAAAACGATGAACTAAAATTGTTGACAACTTATAAACCCGGTGGAGAATCGAATCAATACAATATCAAGATAATATCAAAGTATTCGTTAGGCGAGGCGGTGTTAGTCACGTACTGACGGACATTGCTTTAGTCGCCGTAGTTTGGATTTGTGCCCGGTTCATGGCAATAGGCTCGCCCCCTATTACATGGGATTTAAATATAGCTGCTGAAATGTGGGTGCTACTATAGGTACGCCTCTGCCTAACCCTCCGGGGATCAAAGGCTTGCTATGCCACTGCCGGGGTCGCGGGAAGGTACCAAAGGACTACCGAGGCCCCTGGCAACACAGGCAACGGAAGGAATACGGGTGGGTTTTAGTCAGTAAGAGTCTGACACACCCTCCCGCTCCGCCCAGAGCGGGAGAAGTTATTTGATGATTTCCCACAAAAAAAAAAGGCTTGCTATGCCTTTAATCGCGCGCCGGTTATTGCAGTATAAACCTTATAGCAATGCCATATAAAGTCACTTTACGCGCGCTCATGACTTGCAATAATTACCCTTTTAACAGGATTATCACAGATTCCATATCTCTATTTATTTATTTATTATATACTTTATTGTACACCACAAAAAATACATGACAAAAAATAAATCAAACACTACAAAATATACAATGGGCGGCCTTATCGCTTTCTGCGATCTCTTCCAGGCAACCATAGGACTAATACTTAATTACTAACGGTGAATGTGATTGTAGGTGGTAGAAACTCTGGCTATCAGTGACCGGAAGCGAGCGATGAACTTGGCACCTCATCAACTGATGTTGACTACTAGACTAATGTTACTGCTCGAGTATTTGATGAGGCATCTCTATGATGCGCCCCAGACGCTATTGCAACAGGTAAGTTCTACATACACAATCTTTTTTTTTGATTCGCTGTCTTAAAGGCCCTCAAGGCATTGTACCGAGGATGCTGGCGGCATTTCCTCGTTGAATTGCAATGCTGATGCGTTGCGCGAGAAAGCCGCTAGTTTTTTAGGTTACCAGTTACATCAACCAGACGTTTCGTGATTTCCGCATATAACTTATGCGCACTGGGACCTCGCGGACCGAGGGTCTCGACGCAAAAGGCGATAAAGGGCACAAAGTTGTACTCTCTGCCAATTGTTACAAAATACCTTACATCTAACCACTTTTCCAGATTGAATGGAACCTGGTAATAGCGCCAGGTTTAGCGCAGCCATCCACCGAAGCGAATGCCAACGGGAACAAGACTGCCACGAACGGACAGCCGAAGTCCCGCATATACTGTGAAGTGCCGTTCATAGAGCAGGCCTATAGACGGCTGTCGCAGGACGAGAGCTCTATGAGGCCTAAGTTTTATGCCTTGACTAATGCTGAGATTAATAATCAGGTAAGAATATCAAGTCAAGTAGTAAAATGTCTGCTTTTATTAATCAGCCGCTGTAACTATACTGAAAATGGACGGGTGAGCTAATACAAGTGGGGTATTACAAATAATCCACTTCTAGTAAAATGTTTTTTTTAAGGGGGAGTCCATTAACGTTTTATAAAATTAAGTTCATCTACGGCTTTTACATGATCTGAACACGATTATGTCTGGACTTTAAAAGAGTGTGACCTCTGAGTTGGTTTCGGCCTGTTTTATCAGAGTAGTCAGATAAGAAACGGCGACCTCATCTAGTTTTTAAAATATGATTGATGTGTAAAAATGTTAGAAATAAAATCATTTATATATTTATTTTAATTGTCAGTGTAGAATCATAATAACAAACTACATATTATACTTGAATTAGTCTGGAAATCGGCCCTTTCGAACCTCAAAATCACATTCTGACGGCCTCCAAAAAGTTCCCCCCTACACAGGTAAAAAGTCGTTGGTGACAAACCAATGGTATATTTCATAATATTTATTTCAACACAGGAAAACCCCAAATTCGATGGCCTAGCATGCAACTTCGTGCTCGGCACGCCACACAAGCTGAAGTACCCTCTACTGCTGGACGCACTGCTAGCGCTGCTCAACTCTGCGTGTGTGTGCGATAACTCGCAGTATCATGGATCAGCGGCTGCGTTGGCAGCCGCGCATTATTGCTTCCAGACTGCTTGGAGGTGAGTTGAAATGAGAAACAACTAGCTCCTGCCTTCGATTTCCGGCCGCGTGGAAGTCAACTATACCAACTACCATAAATAGTAGATTGTACAATTAGTGCATAAAAGAAGCCATTTGAAAAAGAAGCCATTGTACAATGGGTCGTTTATGCCCGATTTATACACTCTGCTTTTCACTTCGATTGCGAGAAAATGAAATAGGCATAAAGTATATGATAGCATTTAATTAAATTAGTTTAATCACTTTCACTGTTCAAAAATGTTACAAAATTGAAGAAGAGTTAATTCCTACCACGACACTTTTTCAACATGTGGCATTCGACTTGGGTACTGTACTTCATACTGCCAAGTCATAAAAACGTTTGTTTGCGTTTTTAATAATAAATGACAACTATTTTCTCTGGTTTTATTAAATGAGCGATAGAAAACACGGAAGTACATAACATAACGCCTCGTTCCCCGAATGGATGGGTAGAGGTGTACCTGTAGTACACCCTCATTTTCGCCAATTATGTTTTTAAGTCCCATGTAATAGGGGGCGAGCCTATTGCCATCAACCGGGCACAAATCCAGACTCCAGGTTGCTACTGAGAAATTCCAGATAGAAAAACCCAATAACACTTTGCCCGACCCGGGAATCGAACCCAGGACCTCATGCTCAGCAATAGCGCTTGCGACCACTAGACTAACGAGGCAGTCTACACACGGAAGAGATATAAATTAAAGCAAATGAAATAAAATAACGACTCGACGACGTTTTATTTTGCGTGTGGCTGTTGGGCCTGATTATCTTAGTCTTAGAAAAAAATACTTTATGCACTAGAGCATAAAAAGTGACTATGTCGCCTACGCACAACAAGCGAACTTTTAGAGCATGAGAAGTAAAAACATATCTTATGGTACTCGACAATAGTGTAACTTTATATCAGTCAAATAGTTTTTGTAATTGGATCAGTACTTCATTAAAGCTTGTCGCCCCACTACCGTATTTACCGTAGTACGTACGTACGTACACAAATTTAAGTAGTGGAGCTCGACATTTCAGAGTGAACAAGCTATACCTCTTTCAAACAACAAAACAATTTTAACCTCCTCATGTAGTTTAGAATTTAAACTAATATTATAATACGTTTCTAGGACTTTTCTAAGTCCTGCTGTCGGAATCTCAGCCTTTTAGTGTCCATATCGTTGCAAGTTTGATACCATACCATACCAAGGGGTATTGTGTTACCCAGTAACTGGGTTGTGGAGGTCAGATAGGCAGTCGCTCCATGTAAAATACTGGTATTCAGCTGCGTCCGGTTAGACTGGAAGCTGACCCCAACGTTGTTGGGAAAAGGCTAGGCAGATGATGATCGTTGAAAGTTTGACGCCTAGTTCCTTCTTCTTCTCTGTCGTCAAACTCTAGGCAACTCTGCCTAGAGTTTGACGACAGAGAAGAAGAAGGAACTCCACCACCACCACTCGGTCGTGGTCGTCATGACAGGGGTGGTGGCAAGCTTCACAATTCGTCGCCATTCCTCTCGTACTATTGCTTGCCTCGTGCATTCGTGGAGTGGACCATTTAGTGCCTAGTTCCTAGCTAGACATAATTACAAATCCAGAAGCCAATTGCCCAGAGGAGATGAGGAAGAGGATTATAATAGGGCTTGTTATCTAAGGCATACTACCGTGTTCCTGTCAAATAAATAACTTTAATTTTGATGAAAGATAGTTAGATAACTTTTGCGTTCTAAATAGAAGATTGGGACTTAGGTCTCAATTAGTTTGGGGATGCATCCTTTTCTGTGCAATTTTCGTGTGGCCCAATAAATAATAACAATATAATTTCGTGTTTATTCCTGCAGGCTAGTGATAAGCATGCCGCCCGCCACGCCCCACATGGACAAGTTACAGTCGGGCACGACGGCCGACCTGCCCTCCCCGCTCCCTCTGCACGCGGTCGTGTGGGCGCCGCGCGCTGACAACAAGAAGGTGTTCAACCCTTGGCTGAAGGACGCGCTGGTTAAACAGGGGATGTATACACAGGTATGTTATGACAAGTGAAGCCATGACTGACCTAAACTGCGTTCGCGTTTTACTTTCCAAACATGTAAACAAATTGTGATTTTGGAAAAAAAAAACTAATTTTTAACCTACTGTGAGTAGGTTAAAAATTAGTTTTTTTTTCCAAGTTCAGTTTGCGCTAAAACTTCAAACATTTTATGAATTTTTCAATAGTTTAAGTCTTTTTGAAATCTGTATGTTATAATATCAATTGGAAACAGGGATTTGATTAGACTTTACAAGCCTTGATACTTGTCAGTTCATCCATATCTCAACTCTCAATTTTAACCATTTAAATGCAGTTACAATGGATTAACTAGCTTTTGCCCGCGGCTTCGCCCGCGTGAAGGTTGCAAATTATTCCACGCTAACGTGCTACCGGGGTAAAAAATAGTATCCTATGTCCTAACCCAGGTCATGGTCTAGCCATGTGTCAAATTTCATCTAAATCCGTTCAGCCGTTTTAGCGTGAAAGCGAACAAACTTACTTTCGCATTTATAATATGTATTATATCGTTGGATAGCGTATTTATAGCCATATAGCCACCAATAAGACCTATTTTTTACACAGTATGCCGAGAATCTACTCGCCGGTGTAAGCGCATCGTGCGACAATATCAAATATACAGCGTGGTTGGCCTCTGAAACAATCAAACATTTGAAACTTAACGTCACCAGTAAGTAAACAAATTTTAAAGGTTTTCTTCTACGTTGTGTCGATGGCGCGATAGTTAAATTTAGCTGGCCCAAAACTTCGCCAAATCGTCGCTACTACCGACGATACCGTGGTAGTGATGTGATTTGAAAGTGACACGATTTGTTTTTTTAAGAGTGAAATCATTCTTATCCCCCATGAAACATCAGTTTTTTGTATCTCCATATCTTTCTGTCACTTAGAGGCGTTAATCTCTAGAGCAAGAAGTCCGCTCACAAGCATTCGCAGTCATTCGAATTTAATGAATTTCTCGCTCTAGTAAATTACACATCTGGGCGATAGAAAGTGATAGAAATGAAGGATAATGTTCTGTTTCTGTTCTGTGCGCACTCGATTTTCAAATCTGTATTGAGCCGAGCATTATGAATCTAACAGAGCGCATCCCAGCGCAAGAAAGCAAGAAAACACACTATTGGATTTTCAACTCTCGCCCCTAAGCAGAGCGTTGAAAATCCAGTGCGCAAAAAAAATCGCCTCGCTAAAATACGCCCGTGTGCATCTGGGCTAAGACATAATGTAAAACTACAAGAATATTTCCTTCTACAGCGAATGGCCTACCATCTCTCTTGGACGTGATATCCTGCGATTCTGCACTGGTTAGGTTTAAAGTGTGCCTGGCGGATTCTTCTACACCTTCCGAAGCTCATCAGTTTATGCCTGATCTGTTGGACTTGCTGGAAACAGTACTTGACTGTTGCCGGTAAGTTATTTTCTATATCTTTTTTCTTATTATGTATGAATGTTAGACTACATTATATATCTTCCAGTTATTTGGGTCTTGCCACAAAGTAAAAGTAAGGTCACAATAAAAACATTTTTAATAATATATATATACCTGAGATACAGGTTTATTCCTAATTCAGGTAGAATCCAAATATTATACAGGGTGACATTGAAAACATGCGACAAATCGAAATGGGAGATTGTACTCATCGTTACGAACAACTTTTACTAAGGGACCAAAGCTACAATCCCAAAAAAAAACTGCTGTCCCCTACATTTATGTTCGCAATACCTCATCAAAATGTAGGAAAAGCAGATTTTTTTTTTTGGGATTACAGCTTTGGTCCCTTAGTAAAAGTTGTTAATAATGATGTATACAATGTCCCATTTCAGTTTGTCGCAAGTTTTCAATTTCAACCTGTATACCAGACTCTAGTTTAAGGCCCTATTTTGTAATTGTTTATGTAAATCAATTATTTCAATATATTGCAAAATATACCACCGCATAGTCCGCATATGAATCTATAAAGAAACTCATGTATCTATCATAAAAATAAATTTGAACCATTTGTCAGAACGCAGATATATAGCAGAGAGCAGTGGTGGCCCAGTGGTAAAGGCCGCGTCTTACAAGTTGTAGGTCGTAGGTTCGAGCCCGGACAGGCGCTTTACTTTGTGTATATAATTTCATCGTCACTGCTCTCAAAAAACGGTGAAGGAAAACATCGTGAGGAAACCGGCATGTCCTAGAACCAAAAATTCGAAGACATGTGACATCTACCAACCCGCACTGGGACAGCGTGGTGGATTACGGCCCACTCCCTCTCGCAGAGAGGAGGCCTGTGTCTCAGCAGTGAGAACATTATAGGCTGATTATGTAGATATATATTTAGTTATACTTAGGGCTTATTTTTCAATAGTCAGATGAATTATATCTGAGGAATTAATATTTAATGCACTTTGATAACTTTTGTATAGAGAGAGATTACGTCAAACTGTCATAATTATTCTCCAGACAAAAGGTATCTGATTTGCAAAATCGGCTAATTCAATGTTAACTTTCCAGTCTCAGTGCGGGCCTAGAACTCGAAGGCCTAATGGAGAGTTCGAACAACGCCTCCGAAGCGGCCGTAAGCAAGGCTCGTCTGCAAGTATGCGGTACATCCGGTCCGGTCGGTAATGCGGCCGGAAGTACCCCACCACCGGCTTTAGGCGCTTGGTTGAGGGCACACCTGCCGTCTAATGCGGCTACTGCCTTGGATAGATTGTCGTCACGGCCACCACTCGCTTGCATCAATTTGGTAAGTGTTTTGTCTTTGCAATATGTTAAATTTTCGAAACTTTCGGCCAACGGGCTTTTCTGCAAGCAATATGCCCTGCCCACTGCCACTTAAGTTTGGCAATTCTTCGGGCTATGTTGGTTCTCCTGCGGATCGGTCACGTAGGGAAACTAAGCAGAACCGGTATCCAAAAAGCGGAGAAGAGCGAATAGGAGTTTTTTTGTAAACGACTTAAAACGACCAATAAGATATCGGTATCGTACCATCGTATCGAAATAACGCTGGCCTAAACGTTTTTCGGCTGAAATTATGATGATGATGATATATTCGAATGAAAGCCGCAACCACTAGCCTACTGAGCCCTTACCTTGAAATCTGAGCTACCGTTTTTATTAAAACTGCCGTCATGCAAATCTGTCATTTTCACCAGTATTTGACAATAAAGTGTCAAAAAACGCTCCTGTATTTGGACAGCCGTTCTTGTGTGAAACTTCTGAAAGTATTTTCATTTTCCTCTATTACCAAATGTAATGGCTACTTGTGATTAGTTAACCTGATAACCCATCACATCACCTAACATTTTGATTTAAGTCACATTTGTTTTGTTGACAAGGGTTTCTGAAATCTATCCAGATATTTGACGCGCTAACACTGCGCGCGTAACAACACTGAATAAATACTCATTCAGTGTTACCTAACAATCGTCAAGGGTAAGCCCGCCGCTGGGTGTACAGCTCTTACAAGACGCACTTGGTATAAAAAAAAACCTAACAATAAGTATATTTACAGGCATTCTACGCAGCCCACATTATACCTTCAGAAAGCGCAGTGCTAAACCTAGTATCGTCTCACTGCGAGTTAATCACTGCTAACACGAAGTACTCGCTCGGTCCGTCATTGATGATGCTCGCGTACTCTGCGGCGAAGCTTCTAGAAGTTGGGGCAAGCAAGCTCGCTGACAATCCTGAACTAATGAAGAAGACCCTTGACCTGATTATACCGGCTTTGGTAAGTGAAGAGATATATGGAGACATAGTTCGCGGCTGTTGATATGGCACATTGAGTTATAGAAAAACCTGTGTGGCAGTCTGTGCTTTAAACTTTATTTGTCGTATTAAAGGTTCAAATGGTTGGCATAAATACATTTGAGCAAATAATAACTAAAACCCTAAATTGTGTCATCATGTTTCTAGTGTAAAATAATTTCTTCTGAGTACTATATTTTTCAAGATTATCTTAGTATTCTGTATCCTTAATAGATGCCACAGCAATAGTAACATGTTGCACATATGTCTAAATTATTACTGATGATGTATCCAAGACAGTATTTTCATATCTTTTCTCTCCAACAGACTGATGGCCGCCTAGAGTTCATGTCGGAACCGTTAGCGGCAACGTTGAACACGCTAGTTCCACAAGTGCAGAAGGCTGAACAATTGTTACACGAACACATTTTAAAGACTACCTACAGCGTGCTCGTTGACCATTTACAACCGTCTACGGAGAAGACTTTGAGGCATATGGTAAGTAACAGAATTTCTTTAGAATATCAATAAACTTGTACTATTTAAGGTCTGCCTTTGCGAAAAAGCTGGGCTGACTATAGTGTTTAACTATCTTTGCGAAAAGGCTGGATTGGCTATTGAGTTCAAATTCATAGGTTTATCATTCATATGAAGATCGAAATCTAAGGTGCCTGCAGATTTTTTAATCATGGTTGTCCAGATGAATGGGAAATGTATGCATAATTCTAACGATTTTCTAGGCTGCAATACATCAAATTGAAGTTTTTTATTAACTAGCATGTATATTAATTGAGATAACTGTTTTGTTCAGGTAAAATACTGGGAAAAGATACTGGACCGTCCTGCAGGCAGACTGGCGTATGAGAAAGTATTCGCTGACAATTCAGGGTATTCTCTCGGCAAGATTCTTTTGTCAGCGCCGAATGCTAGAAACCCTTATGCTGAAAGAGTTATTAAGTAAGTGTGGTATTTTTAATACTGAACTAAATTTATACCTATATTATGCTCTATCTCATAATAGTTTTTCTGATGAGGTTGATTGCCATCACGCCACATTTTAAAAGGCTTCTAAATTCATCACCCTCATAACACCTAGAAGAAACCAAAAGAGCATATAGGTATTGCATTTCACGAACGCGCGTCAATAATTGCAATTTATACCTTTTTATAATGATAAGAGTAACATGACTAATTATGTCACTTCCTATTCTCATTTCTCAGGCTCTTCATCAAGATATTCACCGGTTGCGAGAACGATCTGAACAGCAACCTGTGTGTGTCTGTATGCAAGTTTATTGGAGTCGCTGATCAGCAGAGGTTATCCATTCTACTGGCTCACATCTGTTTAGGTGCACCTGGTGAGTCTTTTGTATTAGTTATCTTTTCTTTTAGTCTTTTGTCGATTAATTTGACTGGTAATATTACTGGCCAGTAACACATCAAACGAAAGACGTGTGGTTGATGCTTATTTGTCTCTTCAAGCCTTGATAGAGAGCTGTTCAAATCAAGGGCGGTGCGTTTGGTACGGTGACTTCTCTTTGATTGCTTCCGTTCCCAACCTTCGATTTTGTATCCAAAAATATTGTGAAAATAAAGCACACAAATCGCTTCGCGTCGTTCTATACCTCTTCCTGCAAGTCCTTCCTACATCAAATCAAATCAAATCGGTTTATATCAGACTAACCTCAATAGCAAGATATTTTTACTGAGTAATACATTATTTGCTTAAAAAATCAAGCTGTCATTAAATCATCCACCCCCACCAGCAGGTGGCGCCACAGGTACCGCAAACGGAACGCCAACTGAGACCGAGCTTCCCACACCGACATCGTCAGCTCCCGAAGCGGGCGGTAATCCCGCGTCGCTTGCGCTGCGCAACGCTTTGCGCAATGTGTTCCGCACTGAGAGCGATGCGGCGACAAGGAATGACGCTAATGCGCAGAGAAATGATTCGGATTTGCCTGTTTTTGATGCGCCGTGAGTATTTTAGTTCTTATACAAAGCACTATTGAGTTGAAGAAGACACTGTGTTGTACAAAAATATTGATTAATAGTTGCAATAATTAATATTGTGACACTGAATATTTAGTTTTAGGTGTGAAAAAGCACTTGGAAACCTTCTTAATGCTTTTTTTACACCTAAAACTGTTACAACACCTAATCCAGTGTTATTATTACAATTCATAAGCAATATGTTATTGCAACCGAAGCGATATTTCATTTAGTAATATTTATTAATTAATCAAAATAGCAAAACAATTGACTGCTATTTGCGATGTTGCCAACTTTCAGAATGCACGGTCTTATAGGTCATAATACCAAAACTGTAATGTCTGTAAAAATCATTTAAAATATCCCTTTCTTACAGTTCTCCTGCTCCTAGGGCACAGTCGGACACCGCGCAGCAATCTGCTAATTCAGGTAACATTCTTAGTTATTTCATCCTCTTAATTAGCTGCTGTCCCTAACAAAGGTCTTTATTAATATCTTACTTAGGTTCTATGTCCATCTCGTCGATAGTAACAATTTGAAATTGACATCACCTTTATTTCGTAGTAGTAAAGGCGATATTCTTAGTTCAACTACTGATGTGCGGTTCAACGTATACTCCGTAGCATCGTGCGTTCCTACAGCATTTCTTTATAAAGTAAAATAATACCATCTGTCGTAATCCCACCCAGAGAGCTGCAGCTGGTCAGACGGCAGCAAAGACAGCGGCGGCGCCGGCACCGCGGCCGCCGCGCCCGCCGAGCCGGCGCCTGCGCCGCTCGCCGACGCAGCTAACGACAACGCGGCGTTGTTGTCTGCGCTGTGCAAGCATGTGGTGCAACACTGGTAAGTGTTTAGTTTAATTAGTTGTCGCAAACATTTAGTGTGCATTAATTGAATTGCATTACTATAGCACTAATTTTTTAACTCTAAATATTGATGCATGCTCAAAAGCAATCAAAAACAAAGACAGCATTGCACATCCTTAGAAAATAGACATATGCTATCGCGGGCTTTTTTGTTGAACTTTTTAAGATGTACAATCCTGTAGAACATTAATTTTATGTATCTATTACGGTTTACGCATCGCCAGCCAGTAAAACTCCCAGTCAGCATGATTTTTTGCGATATCTTCAACTATAATCAAACAATTACATAAAACAATAATATAACCATTTATAATGAATTATACATGTAAACCTTCCTCATGAATCACTCCAATATCCGATTGGTAGTTTTGAGTTCATCGCGTTCCGACAGATAAACAATACACTCACACAATCACATTGACGAATGTACTTATACTTTTGTTATCCGTACATAAACTTTCATGTGTGAGCCAATCCAGTGGAGGGCCGCGCTATTTTTGTTCAATTTTAACTAACGTGAGCGCTCAATAAGAGCGGATTGTGAATTTTAAAATGAATAAAAAAACTATTTATTTTCTTGAACCAGTGGTGACGAGGTCAGTGAACGCATGCTGACCACTTTGATCGGCGTGTGCGGCGACAGTGCGTGCTCCCCGCTGCTGCTGCGGGAGATGTGTCGCCTGGCCGACGCTCACGCTGGCGGCGACCATCGACAGCTGTTCCCTGCTGCAGTGGGCTGGTTGTCTGCTTGGTAAGTTACATATTTTTTAATAAATCTTAGCTTATCTTACAATCGCGACTTATTCCGCGGGAGTTTAGGATATCGAGGCAAAAAAAATATAATATGTGTAATTTGCATGCATTCTATCTAAATCCATTTAGCCGTTTCAGCGTGATTCATTTTAAACCTTTCATATTTTTAATTTTACATCAAGATTATGTAAAAAGTATCAAGGTGAAGTGTTTACTTTGTTTACGATTCTATTATATGTTTGTTTCCGTTTTCGTCAGTGTGTCTTAATTTGTATGTTTTTGTTACAGTGTGGACAACTTGAGCAGTCAAGAAGTATTGGACAAATTGGAGGAGGGACAAGTGGACAGCACATTAGCACCACAGATCGAGTCGGCCTGCGTCCTGCTGTCCTACCTGGCGGACGCTTTGCACGCTATCAATACTACGCAGCCTCATAGTGAGTATAGTAAACATACATTCGTAGTTTCATGTTTCAAATTGGACAAGAACTAAACCACATAGTATATGCTCTTATCACGAACAGTCGAGAGTATATTATATTACTATGCTATTACTAGATCAGCAATAATATCTGATTTCATGATTCATTCATTAATATCTGTGATATCTGTCATCAAAATGACATATCATCATTTGTTGAAGGAATATAGGTAGGCAGGTAGGTGACACACATCTTTTTGAAGCCGATGAAGCATCCTATATCTTAGCGTCGCTTGTCTCGTCAGACAGGTGTTCCTTTGATTTCACATATTTGTGCTGCCACTCGTGTATACCTTCCACGAATGCTCACATAAAATTTGCCGTCATCTAGACGACAGATATTAATGGAATAAGTCAGATATTATTGCTGAACTATCCATAGTAATACATTTATGCTCGTGACTGAACAGTAGATAAGACTCGCTGTAGAATTTAAAACAGCGGTTACTAACTAAATACCTTCCGGTTTCTGAACGCCTGGTCAAATCTGATCAGTAGAATGTGCTATCCAATCTTATGTTACCTGTTGTGATTGGTCGGACGCAGCATCAATCAGAATTTTTCTCACAAAACGTAATTTCGAAGCAAGAATTAACAACGCCTATATTATTATGTAGCATGGCGCTCAGTGAGTCCTACATGGGAGTCACCGTCGGATCTCGGATTCGATCTGGATTATACAGATGAACAACAAGACGATGACGACACGAGTGCTGATGATTCTGTAAGTAGCTTTTGTTTTCTGATTTATCGTAGATATCGAAAACCATGACGTTTATGAAAATTCACCAGCTAATTTAATCTGACCTTGTATAATGCATAGTAAAAAGATTTGACTGACAGCAATGTTGGTAACCAGGGTCACAAATACCGATACCATCGAATGATATGACCCTAAGATTGACTAGTATTATAAAATGCCTCGGGCATTATGGCCGCGTTAGTACCTACATCATTATTTTACTTGTGCACAAAGTACATAAATAAAAAAAACGAGCGAGCCTAACAGTAATCGCATGTGTAATATCTGACATCTCACCTCGGTAATAAGCAACTGAGCAGCCACAGAAGTTAACCTCAGAATTAAAAAAAACTAAATACTGAAATACTAGAGCAGTGGTGGCCCAGTGGTAATGGCCGCGACTTACGAGTTGTAGATCGTAAGTTCAAACCCAGACAGGCGCTTTACTTTGTGTAAATTATTTCATCACCACTGCTCTCAAGGTCAATGTGTGGTCTTAAGACAACTGATAGCTGTGTTCCCTATTTTAAATCGTTAAACATTCTAACTTTGCCTTGTTTATACATAATGGAAACGGCTTTGTTTGTGAAATATAACCCACATCTATTTAAAAAATTATCAGAGGTCAAGAAACATCCAATACGCACTCAATACATCAATTAATTATGTCAAGTAAAATGTAAAACCGCACTGATGCAAAAAAGTTTTTTTGGTATTGCCCCACTCATATATAATAGAGTACCTAATATTATAAAAAATATGACTAAATTCAAATTTAAAAGGGAGCTAAAAGAAATTTTAATGATGAAAACTTATTACACGATTGACGATTTTCTTAATGATGATTCACTAACTGATTGACATACTCTTACTCTGATTGACATAATTATTGTGATCCTGGCATCACTTACTTTTTATTTCCCTTTGACATTATATAATCTTTTTTTTTTTTTGCTGTGACCACGCTGCCATTTTTTTGATTTTTTATATTCCTTTTATTTAATTGTAAACCTTTGCATGCCTATGTGACGGTAAAATATGGAGAACCTTATTATAAAAACACCTATGTACTATACCCATATTTGCAAAGAAATAAATGATTTGATTTGATCTCAAAACGGTGAAGGAAAACATCGTGAGGAAACCGGCATGTCCTAGAACCAAACATTCGAAGACATGTGACATCTACCAACCCGCACTGGGCCCGCGTGGTGGATTACGGCCCACTCCCTCTCACAGAGAGGAGGCCTGTGTCCCAGCAGTGTGAACATTATAGGCTGATTATAGTATATATAGTAAATACTGAAATATTTATTCGAACAATTATTTATTACTAGTGGTCGCCCACTGGTCGAAATTCGACGCCTCTACTTACAATCGATGTAGTACTTACGAATTCCATGAGAACACGTAATTCCATGCATTAAATTCCAACATAAAGTACTTACTAATTCCGTGCCATTAAAAAGTGCCTACTTATTCCATGCTCAAGCTTACTTACTGTCTACACACTTCCGTCCCTTTTCACGAAATCACTCCCACAGAAAGCGAGAGGATCAAAGACAAGTTACACATCAATAAAATACATATGATTCTTCAATCTTTACTATGACCTGATAGTAAAATATAATATAATTCCATAATGTCATAATGTCAAATAATTGCTCCCACAGGACGAAGACGCAATGCTCCAATACAAGCTCTGTACATTCACGGTAACTCAGCGCGAGTTCATGAACCAACACTGGTACCACTGCCACACTTGTAAGATGGTGGACGGCGTCGGAGTGTGTACGGTGTGCGCGAGAGTCTGCCATCGCGGACATGACGTATCTTACGCTAAGTTCGGCAACTTCTTCTGTGACTGCGGCGCTAAGCCCGACTCAAGGTATTAAAAACAACGATCATGGACCTGTTTCACCTTCAATGATTAAGATTCTGCAGATATTGTCAAACTTTCTGTTCCAATTTTTTATTTTATTCGATCATCGTAAAACAAGCCGTGATTACTATAATAATAAGAAAAACCAGTGCAGTTACTACTAAGTGGCTAATGCAATTCATCCACCCACTGTACAGTAGAAATCTCATTGTTGTCAGAATACAGCTTTAGTAAAAATAAATTTTCATCATTCATGCAATCTTTTTCTTACTGTGTAGCTGCCAAGCGTTAGTGAAGCGCTCGGTGACTTTGGGCGGAGCTCGCGGCGCCGGCGCAGAGGAGACCGCGCCCGCGCCCTCGCTGCGCAGACGACCGTCAAGCCCCGCGCCCCCGGCTATACTGGCGCCGCCACGGCGACCTGTACTGGCATCCAATATCCAAGGTACGTAAATGAAAACATTCAAAATATGTGAATGAAAGTAGTTAATGTCTCTTAAAACTTTTGGCGCTAAATCGAAACGTTTCCTAACAACTGTCCAAGTTACTTGAACAAGTCGCTTGTGCGAGCTGCTTGCGTGAGCTTCCCACGTGAGTTACACATTTGGTCCGTAAGTTACTGGACCCCCGCATTTCTTTACACGGTAGTTTACACGATGCATATAACCTGTGCAAGTACCTCAATATGTGCACGTTAGCCGCGCCGTGTACAAGCACCATTCACATTAACCTATTGTCCGTCACGTCAAAAAAGCAAAAACGTGCCCTCGGCGCCAAGCTACGAATTATTCCTTAAAATCTGTCATGTAGTTGCGACCGTGGCGTGCTGGGCACATTTTAGTTTGTCATCTATACATCACTGTGGCGGTCAAAAGGTTAAATATGTGTAGGTGTTTTGCAAGATACATGTGCTTTTTGATGATAAATGATTTTAATTTCTGTAAGTGAAAAGGTCTAGGACGCAACAGTATTTTTATAATGAACGTTTATCAGGCTGCCGCCAATACCTATCCTCGTACGCCGGCTGGGGCAGCTGCATGGAGCGCGTGCGGCGCCTGCTGGAGGCGCTGGCGGGCCCCGTGCGCGCCGCGTGCGAGCGGGCCGCGCCCACTGGGGCGCACGGGCGAGCGCAGAGAGCGTTAGCACAGTTACATCTAGGAGAGAAGAAGTTCACCCACACTGATCACCTCATGCTGCCTACTCTTGGTAAGTGTTGTCGTATCTAGCTGGGTGGACGTTTGTGTGAAATTTATGCGCACACACGTGTGCGGGCGTTGAGAAGGTGTAGTAAGCCAGAGAAAAACCTTGCCTAACCCTCTCATCAAACACGACGAAAAAAAACACCCTTCCCGCCACCAGAAACTTTTTCGAAATTTGAATCTGCCGTAGTAAGTAGAAAAAAATCAGATGAAACGGCTTTATTTAATATATTTAAGACTTATGATCGCTGTGTACAAGTAGGAATATTGTTCAATATTATTGTATGTCCGTGAATCTGTTACCGATGCTGGTGGGCCACTATTTTAAACGTTTACCAGACATAATTATTTTCACATTCCGGTGTTTATTAAATAAACCGCGCAAGTACGGTTCCGCCTCAAAGTTGTGCCCGGCTTCACTCAAATGAACGACAAACTTGACTATGCAGTAAAAGAAAGGTTTTCTTAGATTGAAGAGTAAACTGACTTGAACGAAATAAAGACTAAATTTTACTTCAAGATACGACCTATAAAATTTTATTTGAAATTTATTATGTTGTTTTTTACCCGACTGCCTCAGGAGGGTAATGTTTATCGAGAGTATGTATGTATGTATGTATGTATGTATGTATGTATGTATGTATGTCTATTTCTTTGGCACGCTCTGTAGCCTAAACGGCTTGATGGATTTTAACATATGAGGTGTCCTTAGATTCGTCTTAATTGTGGGAGTGACATAGGCTATATAATATTTATAAATTGCATCTGCAAATACAAAAAAAAGGAGGGGAAGGGTTTTTTTTTATTAATTGCAACAATATTGGTATCAAATAAAAGCTAGTAATGAGTAATTTTCAAATATATATGGTTATAAAACTAAAAAGCTTGAAATAAAATAAATTATTTAAAAAACAAAAAACCCGACTGCAAAAACACATAACTGAAAAGGGAAAAACAAGCATTATAATCTATATAATTTTGGTCTTGCAGGCGGGGACAGTCGAATAACCTGAAATATGGTGTAACTTTTGATTGTCCCCGCCTGCGATACCAAAATTATATAGATTATAATGCTTGTTTTTCCTTTTTCAGTTATGTGTTTTTGCAGTCGGGTTTTTTGTTTTTTAAATTTTTTTTTTTTTTTTTCTGACTTGAAAGAATTATGTAGTTGAGAAAATATTCTCGCATACATTATGTAATATAACTAACAAATTAAATATCCGACTGTCAAAACTGCGACATGAATGGCAGTTTATACCGCATATTTAAATCAAGCTTCGAAGTCAACGTCTTAGAAACTAGATTTTTTCATGGGACCGTAGATCTAAAATATTTGATATCAATTTCAACTTGATACCTTCACGCATTCCTGAAAAAAGGGTCAGACAGATGGACAACAAAGTGATCCTATAGGGTTAAGATTCTTTATGTTGAGGTACGGAACCTTAAAAATCAAAAGCACTTCCATCAAAGTATTATACTACATCATGGATCATGATGAAAACAAACTCAATAAACTTGCTTTTTTGACCATATGAAAGCGACTATAATCGCATCACTTACCTTCTCTTTTTTTTTTAAAGTTGGGAATTTATTTTCAAAATATCAACCTCATTTACTTACACACTTACAAAACTAACAAACTTAAAATAATGACAATAATATGTACAATTATATAAAAAGGAAGGGCAAAATATCACAGTGCGTCAAAAAATTCGTCCGCACCATTGTCAACAGGAAAAGTGACCAAAAGGCTGGCAGCACTACCACGTTGTATAGCAATGCTGATTCTTTGGCCAAAAAATAGACCAGCCCTCTGGTCACGTGAGTAGTCGACCTTACCTTCTTAGTTCTCATTTTTACTTTGAGGTACTGAAACTAAGCCTTTTTAGAATGATGACGTCATAAGAGTCATATTAAGCACGAACATTATTGAATCAAAATATTGATAATCTTAGAATATTTGTTGGACCTCAGTGATCAGCAACCCTATTCCTCGAAATAGTTCTTCAATTACAATATTCAAACGAAATATGATCATTGCCCACTACCTATATTTTCAATGAAATTCTCCATTGTGTAAAAACATCGGTTTATTTCGCCTTTACTATAATACACTAAGCTTGAATTCAGAGTCTTAGATTGTATTCATGTTTTGGAACTAGTAACTCAATGTTGACGTGACAAAGTTGGAATTTCAATGTAAACAAATTTTATTTAAGACCTTGTATAAGTTGGACCTTACGACGTCTTCGTGAAAACAGTGTTAACCAAGTAAAAAAAATGTAATGGTAAGTCGTGGATTGTGCATTGCAGGATAGTGCATATTTAACTAGCAATAGTGTTACCCAAGTTGAAAATGATATTGGTATTGTGGGGTTTGCACTGTATTGTGCAAAGACAAATCGCATTTGGTATGAAAACCTTGCCTGCGTGAAGCGCGAGTAGATACCGATAAAACAATTAACATCTATGTAAATAGGTGCCAAAGTAAATCGAAAGTTTATTAGGTTCTGGGTTTGTAACTGTATAAAGTTTAGCTTTGAAAACTTGCCAAGTTACATTACAAACTTTAGCCTTTCTTTCAACTCCATAGAACTTAGCACCCATTTAGATCTCAATCATTTTATCGGAGAAGCCGAGAATCCCAAACATTGTGATCTTTCACAACCTTTACTCATCCTCACCGTAAAAAGTTGGCTAATCAGGAAACACTATCCGTATGAAAAAAAAACAAGTCCCGTGCACACCGTTTCGTACTTTTCTCCACAATAAACCCACTACCTATATTAGTTTTGCGATGTATTTCTTTTGTATACTACAATAATAATAACATACCAATAACCTATCTATATACTAAATTTCGAATTTCACCTTGATTTAGGAGATGGTCAAAAAGCGCTCGAAATGTTTCGTGTTTAGGTAATCCTTACCTTACACGAAGTTCGTTAACAAAAGTGGCAGTAAACGGTAACTTCGAGGTGTTTGGTTATTGAGAAAATTTCAATATTTTGTGATATCAAAAAGTTTGGAAATATCATGTAGTGATACTCATATGATTTTTATTTTATACCTAAGTCCTATCAATTTCATTAAAATCAAATCGAAGATTTGACGCAATTTTGGTTACACACTCTTAATGTGCCACGCAATAGATGTTTAAAAATTTAAGGTTGATCAATAGACACTAACTTTTGTGTAGACATTTTGACTGTAAAAGATCGCCCTTTTCACGTTCTCTTCAGCTTCTGATCGTTCTTTTCAGCTCTTTCAATCAAGCTACAGAACTATTTGATTTTCTAGCTAAGCGTTCAAAACATGTCAGACCCCTAACCTCTGAATATGAGCTATATATACTTCTCGTGACCACTTCATACTCAAGTTTCACCGCAACGCATTTGATATAAAAACCTCTTTTTATGTTTTCCTCAATTCCATAGGTTCACAAGAAGGCGCCTTCGAGAACGTTCGCATGTCGTACACGGGCGAGACTGGCCAGACAATCCGCCAGCTGATGTCCGCGCACAAGCTGCGTCGTGTGGCCATGTGCTGCCTCGCCTCGCCGCAAGGACGCAGGCAACACCTCGCTGTGTCGCATGAGAAAGGTAAGGTAACGCTACAAGGTTATTTTGGCGCGTGGCCAAAATCGTACTAACGTCACCATTTTATTTATTTTAATTTTAATTTATTTAATTTATTTAATTTTTAAGAAAGCTTACAGACTAATAACAATCTTGAATATCGTGCATAAGTTTCGACATTTGCTAATTACAAGCTTCCACATATATATATCTACTTAGTTAGGTACGCGTTATTTGCGTTGACCAGTTACAGCGAATTGACTAAATAAACAGATTACAATGTAAACATAAAGGTGTGTCGAGACAATATAATAGGTATGTCAAGTCGTGCAATATCAAAATCAAATTTAATTATATAATATTATAATATTTAATTATTATATCGGAATCAAAGTTATTTATGGTTGTAACCAAAATACTCCTTGTTTAAAATCTTTCTAATTTTATGTGCGCTGGTGCAAAATAAATCAATTTCCAGGTGTGATGGCAAACTATTAAAAGCTATAACACTGCGTATGCAGAAGGCGTTGCGCCTGTACTTAGTCGATGTGAATGGTACATGGAGTAGCGGCCGTTTTCTTAGGTTATTTAGATTAGTACGAAGAAGTATTTTGCTTAGTAGTTCGGGACAATCGACGGAGCCGTTTGTGATGTTCACTAAAAAACAGATATCACTAATGTTACGTCTCAGTTCCAACGGTAAGAAATGATATCGCTTACAACGGTGTTCATAGTCGACTGATAATTGCCTAGCCTTGAAGTCCAAGTACCGCAAAAATTTCCTTTGAACAGACTCAATACGAGATTTGTAGATCTCATATTGAGGGTTCCATACTTGAGAGACGTACTCAAGGTGGCTACGCACTAAAGAACAGTAAAGAACTTTTAATGGCTTTAGGGAACGAAAGCTAGAACAAGCTCTAATAATGAAGCCCAAGGCCTTCAATGCCTTGTTGACAATTGTTTCAACATGTTCATCAAAAAGCAGCTTGCTGTCGTGTACCACGCCAAGATCCCTGATACTGGTTTCTTTACTTATGTAAATACCATCCAGTGTATACCCAGGGCCAATGATAGATTTCTGGCGAGTAAATATTACGTGAAAACATTTGGATACATTTAGTTGTAGTTTGTTGGTTTTGCAATATTGTACGAATCTGTCAAGGTCTGACTGAAGTAGCTCAGTATCGGATAATGTGCGTATGGACTTTAGGACCTTCATGTCATCAGCGTATAGTAGGATATGTGAGTTCCTAAAGCAGTTTTTTATGTCCAAAATAAATATTGTAAACAATAACGGTCCTAGGATTGAGCCTTGGGGCACTCCTGATGGGACAGATTTCCATCCAGACGTGTATCCACGCAAAACCACAGCCTGCGTTCGATTATCTATGTATGACGAAAACCACCGGAATAGGTCACCATGAATTCCTGCGGATAATAGCTTCTGAAGAAGCACCCGATGATCTATACGGTCAAAACATTTACTGTAGTCAGTGAATATCGCGTCGACCTGGCATCGTTCTTCCATCCCACTGGTTATAATTTCATTGGATAGTATCAGGTTGGAGGCAGTTGACCGTTTTCTGAGGAAACCATGTTGTTCGTCGCCGAAATGGCGTTGCATAGCTGAGTAAACTTCAGTGTGTACTACTCGTTCAAGAACTTTAGAAAAAATACATAATTTAGATATAGGGCGGTAGTTTTCTATTTTAGATTTATCCCCCTTTTTAAAAATCGGTGTAATAAATGCCGATTTCCACATCTTCGGGACGATACCCTCTCTTAACGACCGCTCAAACAGCACACAGACTGGCGCCACCAGGCTCTTTGCACAATTAATTATAAAAATGGGGGATATCAAATCTGGCCCACCAGATTTAGATGGGTCCAAACTTTTAAGTAGCTTGAGTACCGTCTCCGGACACACGCTGACTGTACTCAGGTTCACCGAGCTAGCAGAATGAATGTCTATATTAACATCCAGATCGTTAGATTCTAAGTCAGGTTCTTGGAAGGTAGAATGGAAGTAAGAGGAAAAAAGGTCAGTGATACCCTCACCAGTGTCTGCGGACGAGTCCATGTAGTGTAATACATTAGGTAATGTATTACCACTTCTTTTGCTTTTGATATACGACCAGAAACATTTAGGATTTTTGGCGATTGAGGATTCAATTTTTTCCATATAAGCATCAAAACAAACCGCCTCTAATTCCTTAGCTCGGTTTCGCAAGAGGGAAAAAGAGTGGTAATCGGATAAGTTGCCGTAATTTTTGTATTTGTTATGGTATTTTTGTTTTTCTTTTAGTATTTTTATTAAAGCACAAGTGTACCAGGGAGGGTGTGTTGATTTTTGTAAAGGTTTAACGGGAATATACAAGTCTCTGAGCTCGTATAGCTTGGTGTAGAAAAGGCTAAGGGCTTGGTCCAGAGATCCAGCGGACAATAACACATTCCAGTCCATAAGATCTAGTACAGACGTAATTGTATCGTAATCGCCTCGATGAAATATGTATTTAGTACTAGGTTTCTCAATGAGTTTATGAACTTCAACGAAATCAGCGTTAATACTCAACGGTTTGTGGTGTACATCAACAGGCACCGCTAGAGGGTCACCACAATCATTCACTTTTACTATGCTATTTGAGAAAACAAGATCCAATAATCTACCGTTGACGTTACGCTCACCATTAAATTGGGACAAGTTACACGCATTTATTGTGTCAAAGAAATCCAGAACACATCGAACAGACACATTCACAGGATATAATCCTGTACTATCGTTAGACTGCTGCCATTCCACATCGCCGCCAAAGTTAAAATCCCCTGTTATTATAAATGTATCTAAAGGGTGGGAGGATACTAAGTAGTTAAGTTTATGGTGGAAGTTTTGTAATTGAGTTAAATATGAGTTACCAACATTTTCTTTGCACAAATACAAGCCACAGATATTGATGTTGTAACTTACCGCTGGTCTAGATCGCTTAAGAACGATGGATACCCACATATCCTCGGCAGAGGTACGCCAGTCACATCTTTCCACAACAGTCAGGTCATTCCTCACCGCGATCAACACTCCACCTCCCCGTGTCTGTGCTGTTCGACAGTAATCCCGGTCCCGCCTCCAGACAAGATACCGTCCATCAAACAACTCACTGTTACTAATACTATCCACTAACCATGTTTCCGTAAATATAATAACATCATAAGAATTCATGCAAACGTTACGATATAAGCCATTTGTTTTTGAGCGCAGACCACGCACGTTCTGATAGTATATATTAATCATTTTTAAGCTTAACAGCAACAATATTGTCAACTATAATAAGATAATTAATTTGTAATGAATTTAGTGATTCATTTAATAAGCGAATACGTAAAAAAACAACAATAACAAAGAATAATGAAGGTAGAAGCAAAAACTGGTAGGAATCTCCTAGGCACAGCAATACACAGTGAATCAAAACACGGAACTTTGAGGCACTCGCAACTAATAGGTGAGGTACAAAAGAAACGACACAGGCCCAGTGAGTCACAACTGGGTAGGCTAAGCAACTGAAACTGCACTGTAGCCTAATGACAATAAGGACTAATTTGGCACAACGACAACACACAGCATGATAATGACATTTAAAAGTTATTTTACACAGCACTATTGAGCGACACAATAATTGGTGGAATACGCTGGTAGCACTCACCTGCGCATGGTTCTCAAACTTACTTTTAATGTTTGAATTTGCACGACTAGACTTTGACATTTTGTTTATATTTATAGTTTTAGATCGGTATTGACATTGTTTTATTTTATTTTTATGAGGTCTTTTTCGGATTTTAACACAATTGTGGGAAACGTGTCGGCCTTCCTCACGTGAATTTTGGAGTGCTTGACCCAGACGTAGCGAAAATCCGTTTCTGCGGCTGCCTTTTTAGCTTTGGACAGCAATGCCTTGTTCTGTAGTGTAAGGTGGTCGTTGACGTAAACCCGTTGGTTTCCAGGAAGGTTTATTTGCCCTGTAGTTAAAGGAGCAGTTTTGAAAAGTAGTCTCGCAGCGGCAATAAAGTCATCCTTCACGTAACGGTTGCAAAAACTCACTATGATAGGTTTCGTGTGATCTTTCTCACGGGTTGGTACCCTAGTTATAAAGTTTATCTGGGCCTTAGACACGGGATAATCAATTTTAGTGCCAATTTTGGTGATGATTTCGAACAGGTTCTCGTGATTGTTCTGGGGTAGACCTTTTATTTCGATGTTGTTCAATCGAGTCCATTGCTCTTTAGCATTACTATCTTCCTCTAGCTTATCCAAGCGGTCATGAAGGATGTCCACCTGTTCCTGGACCTTCTCGACGTGTACAAGGCGCGTTTCCATATCTTTAATTTTCTCATTGAACCCCTTCAACTCCTTATTTGTTTCACTTAATGATAACTTTAGACCAGCAAACTCCGTACGAAGCGCAGTTATCTCTTCCTTTAAAAATTCTAGAGGAGTAAGTTTCTCAGCTAGTGCCCTTATCTCGCTAAGGATAACCGACTCCGATTCCAGCCTTGGTGACACTGGGGGTTGAGTAGTGGCAGCTGACACTGGAGGTTGAGTACTGGCAGCTATTTTGCATTTGCTGCAACGCCACGTCAGTTTTCTGTCACCCAGCTTCCGGTATCCGGCTTCTGTTATTCCAGCACAGTGGAAGTGAAGTTCTTGATTACATATTGTGCAATGAGCTCCATCGGATAGCGGTTCCTCGCAAGCGCCGCACTTGTATGAGTTCATGACTAATTCGGTTTTGTTTACAAAGTTTGCAAAATGTTTGAGATACGCTGGATTTATGGTCAAACGCAGTAGTGAGTAACGAAAGTTGACCGTATGACACAGCGCCTACGACGCGAATGATAATTTAATACATTTTGAAGAAATGATGGGACTTCCAGTAGTTTGAATACTATTTATTATCTATAAAATGTATCAAGCACATGTTACATAATAGCTAACTATGAAAATCCCCATCACATGTGGCTTGTGTGTCAAACGGTTGTTGACGCATGAAATCTAGTGCGATTTCACAAAGCAATTGCACAAATGTTTAACCAACTACGCCCCCCGGACAAAGTCGTTCGAGCGCTAAAAGATCAATATATTAGAGTATGTGTTTAATTGCAGAATTAAATTGACGTAATCTCAGATGCACTATTGCAGTATATAAAAGCCCAATTTAGCCCAAATGATACGAGCAGTTTATTTTTAACTAGCTTCCTGCGTGAAACTATTTTTCCTCCGACCCACTGCATCGCATTACATCGCCCGCCCGCTCTGTTACTTCGTTTTCGTTTAACGTTTTTTCTGACTTTTTTTTATTGTTGCCCTGCTCCTAAGGGTCGTAGCGTGATGTTAAATAGCCTATAACCTTCCTCAAGAATTGGGCTTTTTGTGTGCGTGTGTATAATGTCTTTGGGTTGTGTGTACGGAGAGAAAATGAAATGCTGCGAAAACTCTGTGGTAACTTTACTTATTAAACTTGTTACGAATATTACAGAGGAGTAGCTTATCAGTTTAAGAGTGCGTCTATAGTATACGGCGGTTACGGGCGAACTGTTGTGTCGCCGGGCGCTGCACGCATCTAGAATACAAAACGACGTGTCAGCGCTCCTACAGGCTATCAAATGAAAAAATGTATTTGTTACCTTTATTATTAAGTTCTAACTTAAGTTTACTTATTATTACACTGCTGTTTGTTGTCCCTAAATAAATATATAAATACGTATATATACATTACATTAGTATAAATAAAAAACAGTAAATCCCTATTTAAAATATCCAAGTTTTTTTTTACTTTTTATTATACACAGTCGTCGCTTGCGAAATGCTTGACTCTTCAACCATTTATTTTCTTTTGCGCTACCCTCATTATCTGTAGTTTGGATGCTTACAAATACTTTATACTCTTTTTGCACAAGATTGAAATGTAATTTGTGTTGTAAAAAAAAGAAAAAATGAAATTAAAAAACAATTGTGCACAGTTTAATCGTAATCTTTCTTTTCCAGGAAAAATCACAGTCCTCCAACTATCAGCTCTTCTGAAACAAGCAGATTCATCCAAACACAAGCTTACTCTAACCCGTCTGTCATCTGCGCCTATACCATTCATGGTACTCAGTTTGAGCGGAAACCCTTGGAATGAAGATCTTTTAGCTGTGTGTGGACTGAAGGAATGTCACGTGCTTACCTTCAATAGTGGCGGTAAGTGAGATATATATACGTACTTGTGATGTTATAGGGTCATATTACCAAAGTTCGTAGTAGGTAGAGTATATTTACCTAAATTTCGAGGAAGGAAGTAACATAGAGTGGATAATATCTCCTCTAAAATCCCGAAATAATAATAATGACGTTTTAACCCCGGGATTTTATAATCACGAATTATTTATCAGACTTTATTTATAGGTCTAATCAATAATCAGAATCAATAATTTGTAACTTGATTTGAAAATCATATAACGTTTTTTAGGGTTCCGTACTAAAATTGTATCAAATTGAAGTGTTTTGTTTTAAGTAGGTAAAATAAAATAAAGTTGGCTGGGTTATTCCAAACCTTTGTTTCAAATACATACCTACATACATTTTATTGTACAAATATTTGGTTATTCGTGCCCAGGCCCAGGTAGCGGTGGCGGTTTCTATTGTTTAATAATATCGTTACATAACAAAATATGATATAATTTACTATCTCTTTCACATGCTGTAGAAGTGGCTATTTGTTATCCCTTTCTCTCAATGTTAACGCAGTGTGAAAGAGATAGCAACTGTCGTTTTCTATTATAAAATGTGCGTAAGCGCCTGAATAACATTTTGTTGAGTACTAACTTGTGTACTAACTAAGTACTAAATTACCCTTTTTATACAAAGCTCTTTAATTTAATAGTTTTAGTTACGCATTATTGATTTTTCAAATCATTAATGCGTAACTGTAAATTAAGTCCAATAAATAATTCGTGATTATAAAATCCCGGGATTAAAACGTCATTATAATTATTCCGGGATTTTACAAGAGTCATCATCCACATTGACTTCTTTCCTCGAAGTTTATTCCGATCTCTTATTACAAAAGGTTTATTCTAACTACAGTAAAGTTCATAATACAACACTGACAACGTAGTCAGTTTTTGTATTATAGTAAGGTTCGAGTACAATGTGATGAATGCGTAGATGTTGCAGCGGAAGCATAAACCCATGAATTCACTTGGCGCGACTCGCGCACGTAATAACGTTACTTGGTGTTGCCTGATGTACCGAAACATGTCGGTTATTTTGCTTGTAGACAGACAACGTTGCTAAACTCATGTTGATCGTTGTTGTAAGCCATCATGGTTCGCAACTACTAACATCTTCAACGTTTTTAATGTCAAGTTGTATTTACTAATAGCATGTTAAACTCAAATTAAATGTTAACCTTTTTCACATTAAGGGGACCAGACAGGACCTCAACGCAAGTTTTATAATGCTTAAAGTATATTATCCACTGCAGTAAACAAAATCAGAATAATATATGATATTCTTCAGGATACATGCTAGGTAGATAGTGTAGTGAAAACATAATACAACGAATTTGATACGATAGAAAAAAATCACGAACATACCTCTAAAAAATTCTTTTAACGATTAAAAACCATACTAATATACATGCAATCATTCTGATTTGTTGTCAAATTATTCTACAAGCAACATAGTAGCATAATAGTGTTTTCATTTTAATCAATAGATTTTTGTAAATAGATAATTGCTTCTTATTTTGCAATACATTACCAGCGTTGTGTCATCGTGCTTCTCTTTCTTTTCTATGCAGTCCGACAGTGACCGCGCTTTAGCTGTTGTCAGCCTCTTAACTAAACTTTGTATGTTACCTATCATTCCTAGGAGCCGTAGCCGACCACTTAGTGCTAAGCACCGGTTTGGAAGGCAACAATTACGTCATCAAAGCAATATGGCTGCCCGGCTCTCAGACACAGCTCGCCCTCGTTACATCAGACTTCGTCAAGATATACGACTTGAGCAAAGATCTCAATAATCCTATGCATCACTTCCTCGTACCGAGCGGAAAGGTAAAAGTACTTGTTAATTCTAGAGCTAGAGTTGGGACAAAGAAATAAATAAGTAGCCTCGATACAACATAGTAACGGTTAACTTATCTGACCGATAATTCCAAACGAATAAAGCACCAGTTTTTCATTGATTTGGTGGATCACCACGGGTGGAACACTGGAATACAGAGATGAAAAGTTGGACACCAGTTTCATCTATTATGAAGATATGACCTTTTACATATTTAAAAATACCTGAATACTTTAATAACGTTCTATTTGTCAGGTCCGCGACGTAACATTCGTGAACCAGGACGGCGTTATGCACATGCTGTGCATGAGCTCCGCCGGCCATATTTACTGGCAACCAATGAGCGAAGAGTCTCGCGCCACGCTAGGAACGTTCTACGTCACAAACACGCTAGAGGTGCTCCATCCGGAAATACAGGTAAGTTGAAATGTTTATTTAAGTTCTCGATATAACTCTTGTGAACCAGGCTGGTATTATGCACACGCTATGCATGAGCCCCAACGGCCACATCTACTGGAAGCCGATAAGCAAGAAGCTGGAGGACTCGCAGAGCCCATACTACGTCACCAACGTGCTCCAGATTGAGCACCCGGAGATACAGGCAAGTTGCGGTAACCGGTTAGTCTTGAAATCAAAGAAATAGCATCGTCATCTAAATGATGATGGGTGATTATTTCTGGATGTAAAAAAAATTTTTCGTTCGTTTTGTTGTTAGGCAAATAAAACACTGGACAGTTCTACAGAAACTAATAAGACGATGTGACAATCTTTTGGATACTTAATTTATAAATACATCTATTTAACACACAAGCCTAGCCTAGCCTACACTAAAAGACACAAAAACATATTCTGCAAAATAAAAATAAAATAAATATATTCCATTGTAAGAAATTAGCAGGATTACACGCCTCACGGCTGCGCGAAATAAGCCCAGTTCAGAAAAAAACATGCTATCTAGTGGGTTATTTGCATAGAACTGTGTCTTCGTGACCGCAAAGCATGCAGTGTGGCACTGTATAGTCACACATGTGTGGTAGTCGGCTAGACGCGGATCAGACTAAATTTCTTCCTGTGTCATCCTTTTGCATGGAATATAATTTACTGTTTCACATTGTATTTCATCCGCTTGTATAAGTACCTGTGTATGCTATCAACCTTAGCGCAGGAAGAAATTCAGTCTTTCACTCAGAGCAGACCGACAGCAACGCACTGGTAACATGGAACAATACATTTTATTATCAATAGCATAAAGTCCAAAGTTTTACGAACATCGACGCAAACATCAAACGGCACCTCGGACGGCTTCAAGCATGGTCGATGTCCATACAAAAAATAATATCATATATTTTTAATGTCATCATAAAATCTGCTTTCGGTTTGCCCTAAGCCTTAGAGGACGTTGGCCGTTAACATAAAAACAGAGTGCCCTTTGAATTGTCCCAAATATCTTATAGGGATTTAAAAATAAAAACGTGTGTGCCCAATGTCCTCTACCCATTTCCCGTAGTGATTCAAAATTCCGTAGCTACAGTACCGTATAACAAATTGGCTGAATGTTGTCATACATTTTTATAACTTCCTCACACTTGGTCGCCGTACTTTATGGTTGTATTTCGTTCTTCCTAGGACGTGGCGGGGTTGGTGGGAGGAGGCGGTGTGTCCATCTACTACTCGCATACGCTGAAAATGTTGTTCTTCTCGTACGCGCAAGGCAAGAGCTTCCTGGCGCCTCTTAACACCGTTGAAGAGAGCCTCAAAGGTAAACAGAGCAAGACGTGGAAAAAACCTTTCATTTTCAGTTCATACTAAGAGTTAAAACGAAACCTGGTAAAAATAAATTAAAACTCAATAATGGTTAAAGCATGTCTTGAATCTCCAATGACGACAAAACAAGTCCACCGTCGCCATAATTTGTTAAAATTGGTTTAGCGTATAAATGGTAGTAGGATCTCAGATCTCACATACCCTTCTATTTGGCTTTGTCGTATTTGCATCAAGAACAATATTATAATATACTTGAATAACCAATCTTAGATAAGTCACATATATTGCCACTTAATCTACTTTAGCTTTATCTAGTTAAAATTAATTTTTGATTAACCCTTGGTAATAAAAAAGTAAAAAAAATCGCTTGCTATAGAATTGAATTTCATAATCTGAGATTTTGAATTCAAATATAGAAATGGAATCAAATAACGCATTTTGTTCTCAAACAGGCACAGCAATGATAACGCTGACAGCCTCATCAGCCCAAAAGGAAGGAGGTCGCGGCGGCGGCAAGCAAGGAGGTGTACAGTCCTTATGTCAATGGGCCGAAGTGCCCGGACACCCTGGTTTAGTGACAGCTGTCATGCAGGCCTCTAATAACCCGGTCGTACTCATGTTGACACCAACTAACATATTCGTACAAGAAATAAAGGTGAGACAGGTAATGGGGCGTTGTTGAAACTAAATAGAAATGGCTATTTAAGTCACTTCCGTTTTGAGAGAATGCAGGTATTGTTTTTGAGCTGCTTCTTAGCTTTGGCTTTCGGTTTTGTCCAGGGCCCTTATAAGAAAAAGCAGTGCAAAAAAGGGATGGAAACATTCGTCCTATATAGCTCCATCTCTTTCTCGCACTGGAACTAAGATAAATTGAATACTTCTTGATATGATCCCTGGATACCAAAGTCAATAATCGCTAGTAAAACTTCAATTCATCATAAAGGCATGTGTCAAATAACCTTTCCGATAGAAAAAATAAATTCACAAATACTTTGGCATGAGCTTTAAAAGTAGATCTTGCCCGAGTTTAATTTGACTCGTTTTCTAAGATCAACTATTTTGTAGGTGGTACCCGCAAAAGCGAAGATAACCGACATGGTAGCGGTTCGCCATTGGTGCGGCGGCGGCGGCGAACAGAAGAGTACTTTGATCCTACTCTGTGAAGATGGAAGTCTTCGTATGTATGCCGCGAGTAACGATCACACTGGATACTGGTTGTCGCCTGCTATACAACCGACGCATGCGCCGCGAAGACGGCCTAGGCTGCTGACGCATCATTCTAAGGGGAAAGCGCAGCAGGTTAGTACTGAGGTAATTTTGGGCACAGCAAAACGACTGGGCAAAATGGTATTTTAAAAATATGCTATAATCATATGCGTCAGCATCATATGCGTATAGACTTTTCCGATACAATTTTGCCCAGTGTCCTTACACAAATGATTCTAATGCTGAACCAAGCTCTCTGACTGATATATAATTTTAATAATATAAAAGATCAAAATATATATTGAAAAGTATTATAGATCGTGTAATGAGTATCCTCAGGCAATTCTGATTGTTTGGTTCAACAGATCAGTGGATGGACAACAAATTTTTATTTCACCTTTTTGATAAAGATAGTCCTAACATAACTTTATTTCCTAGGTGGTAACTAAATCTAACGCGAACGGAGCTCCTCAATTCCCGATCGACTTCTTCGAACATTGCGTTGCGATGAACGACATCGAGTTTGGCGGAAACGATCTTTTGCAAGTGTACAACACTGCACAGATCAAACATCGACTCAATACCACTGGTAAGTAACTGGATATTTATTATTATTATCTTGAATATTTATTTTCATACCTAATTAAATACTTACATTTTTAAATATTTTTATATAAAAAAAATACATTTATAAACCGCCTCACGATGCGAGCCATATCGAGGAGTACTGCCTTCTGAATCAGGTCCTTGATCCAACCACCTAACGAGAGCCTCGAGAGACGTTGATCGAGGCTTTCGGCCATCATGATTAAAATCTTCGAACACAAAATTAAAATTCAAAATTTTACTTAGTATGTAGCCACTTTTTAAAGTTACAAATGACTCACCACTACCATGTGTTGCATAAAACTTTTCGCAGATCCGTCCGTAATACTTTGAAGTCGTTAGAAATAGTCTTGTTTGTTATACTTGGATGATTGTCTATAGGCTTGTACGTGGTATCAACAAAGATGAGTGGCTTCGCCATGGAAGTTGCGAACTCTGACCCTAACATGGTCATCTGCGGTATAAGAGTACTTCTTGGCAGTCAAGATGTCGCTAGAACGCCATCATTTGTCGAAGTGAGTATCGCTATTTATACAGGTTGAATAAGGTTGATTATTTGGACATGGGACTTCATGGTAAAAACTTTTAGTCAGTAAGAGTCTGACACACCCTCCCGCTCCGCCCAGAGCGGGAGAAGTTATTTGATAATATCCCACCCCAAAAAAAAAAAGGGTGAAAACTATGATAAATAGAGCAAACTGGTCAAAAGAACCATGAGCTTAATTTAAAGCTTTGTAAAGCAATTTAATAATAAAAAAGAAAAACAGACTCCTATCTGTCCACAATTTTGTTCGTTATTTAATCGGATCAACAATGGAACAATGGTTCGTTATTATTCAGACTTCAACACTTGCATGACAATTTCTCTAATCTGACACAAATCGTGACGTGTCTAACTTTTCATTTGTTTTAGGTGTACGGCAGAACGATTCAGACAATAGTGGTCCGTAACCGTTGGTTTGACATACCACTGACGCGCGAGGAGTCCCTTCAATCTGACAAGAAACTATCCATCAACTTTGGACCTTCACAAGACCCTGATGGGGTCACTATGGTTGATTCTGTGAAAGTAAGCATATCTCATTTTGATATTAATCTGGGTTTTTTTATTGTTGTTCCAGAGTAATTAATCTTATTTGCATAGCTCAAATGAACAAATGAATTTAAATAATAAATTGATGTGGTGTTTTAGGTATATGGCAAGAATAAGGAACAATTCGGATGGCCTGAAGATAATGAAGATCCGTCAGCCTGTCCTTCATCCAGCAAGGTTGCTCAAGTAAGTTTTAATGTTCAATAGTTTACATCGCAGTTTGGTAAATTAACTACAACGATAGTAGCACGGAGTAATTATAGCCTGGCATCGACCGGTTATGTCAGTAATAAACATTTTTGTCTTTGATAAAAAAAAACTGGTAACTGTCACGTCTTTTACACTACTTAAATTTCGTAGCCAGTGAATGGCTTGCAAGATAAGTTTTCTAGCTGTACTTTTAGTAATCTTTTATATCTAGTTCTATGTTCTAATATCCAGTTTTAATGTGTACACAGGAGGGTGAAGGCGCCGGCGGAGCATGGAAGCCCAGCCCTCTAGAACGCCTTGCCTGTGCAGCCCTTGAAGCTTTAGAACTAGGCGCCGGCGCCTCGGCCGCGGGAGTGCACGCGGCCGCCGAGCCCGCCCGCCGCCTGCTGTGCGCGCCCGCGCCGCCGCACCTGCACGCCAGGGCGCAGTGTCTGCTGAGGGCCTTGCATCACACGCATTATCATCAGTACAAGGTAACGCCTTTATCAAAAGAAGTCCAGGTCCATCAAGACGGTGGAATTAAACCAAATGGCTTGTTTTTTTGCAACAATTAGTGTACTAATGAAATTAATTACAGTTAGCTTTATTGTAGTATGTTAAAACAAGGATTGATGTCTCCGTATAAGTGCTGGGATAACTAATCTAGTAAATTATTTCATAAAAACGGGTTTTCTTTCATTTTTTTATTTATCTGGTTGATTGTTCCTATTCGGACAACGTGAAACAGGCCCATAGGTAACTAACATTATTTCTGCAGGACCAAGCCATTCTCAAATACGTGTGCACATCACTGCGCGAACTTCGCGACACATCTGATCCGCACAACATCGACCCTGAAGCCTACTTCAGACTGGTGCTGCTGGCGCGAGGCGTCGCTGTCGCCAGGCCGAACCATCTCGTGAAGTACTGCGCTCCTACGCCGCAGAGACCGCCGAATGGTAAGAGAAAATGCTAGCACATTTAATCAGTTACTAGACTTCGGCATCGTCTTGGTTATGTAAAGCATCGATTTGTTGAGGTTACTACAGAAAATAACAGCACACTTATGATTAAAGCAGTTTGCAAACCTATGCATTACGTACTAGATATCGGTTTGCGTAGTTCACTGCGCTTGCGCGTCTGCAATATCATTTCGCAATAAACATCTTATGGGTATGTCATGAGGAGGGAGGAAACGCATGTGACTAAAAGAGTACATACTTAATCAGCCTATAATGTTCCCACTGCTGGGACATACACTGTTGGTAGATGTCACATGTCCTCGAATTTTTGGTTCTAGGACATGCCGGTTTCCTCACGATGTTTTCTTTTACCGTTTTGAGAGCAGTGGTGATGAAATCACATTTACACATAGTAAAGCGCCTGCCTGGGTTCGAACCCGCGACCTACAACTCGTAAGTCGCGGCCGGTACCACTGGGCCACCACTGCTCCTAAACTGCTACTAAAAGAGTGATGAATATAAATGTTGATGGATGGAGAGGAAGATGAAGACAAAAAAAAATGGATGGATTGTGTAAGGAATGATATGACAGAAAAGGGAGTGAATGATAGCGTGACGGTTGACAGGGGAGAATGGAAAGAGAAAACGAGTTGCGCTGACCACACGTAACATGGGAGAAGGGCAGGAACATGATGAATAATTTTATTTCTAAAATCTATTATTAAAATATATTCTAATATAAAATCTTTTATTCATAAAATTTTCGTATTTATGAGCGTGTACGCCGTACGGCTTTTCATACAAATTTTCGAGTCCTTATCTTTCGAAATGACTGAACTGTTTTTAATGAAACTTCACACACATAAGCAGGATACATAGGTCTAAAATTTTAGTGGAAAACATTTTCCAAATGTCTTATTTAATAAAAAGATAATTAGAAATTTGATGGTATGAAGTTTCATTAAAATCGGTTCAGTCATTTCGAAAAATAAGGACTTGAAAATTTGTATGAAAAGCCGTACGGCGTACACGCTCTTAACAGAATTCCAATCAGAATTTGTCAATTTCGATTGACATGAAAATTACATACATAGGTAGTAATTACCAAAACTATTTTTTGTTTTTTTTTACTAATTTTATTATCTTTCAAACAGGTGACTGGTCAGTCTTCTGGAAGGGCGACAACCAAGACGAGAAAGATAAGGATCCTCACTTATGCGCGTTGCTGACAAGCGTGCTGTGGCGTTTAGCAGCGTGTCGTTTATCTACTGCGCAGCCGCCCGGCATCTTGTCCTATGGATTACGGCATCCGGAACATACGATGCATGCACTCGCTGATACCGTGCATGCATTCCAACTACATGCGGAGCCGGAGTGTGTAAGTAGTTTTAGAAATGTTTGTTTATTATACATTTTTAAAACGCCAACATCGGTTGTTTGGTTGATATCTATCCTATCGGTGTACGATCATTTTCTGCCTAATTATTTATCAATTTAAAAAAAAAAAACAAAATCATTAACATTATATTTCTACTACCAGCTACACTTCATAGCTTCCTGGGAGTGGCTCAATTTCACCAGTTAAGCGCGGCTGTCTGTTGTTGATCAATAACCCAGTAACGTTTTATCTTGTCTACAGATTGAATTCGGTAATCAAATCTACCTATCGCTCCTACTGGCTGAGGATCAAAGCATAAGCTTCGGAGCCAAGGCTGCTCTGATGAGAGTGCTCAGACCTAGAGTGAAGAGGCGTCGCGTTTACATACCGTCGCCACCTAACACTCCTGGAACAGGTAAAATAAAAAAAAGAATGTTTGTTTTTTTATCTTTTCTTCAATGTGTCAGGAATCTGGATGATGATCCATAGAACGATATCCGTTAGGTTCTTAAATTCTAGAGGACATGATAACCTTGTCTAAGCTATAAATATCACTCGTCCACTTTCAATGGCATTATGCTGCTCATCAAATATTTCCAGTACTATGATTTTCTTTATAACTCTTTGTAACGCAGGCGCAGGATCGTCAGTAACGACAGCGCAACCAACGAGCTCTATAACCGAAGCCGTCGTGTCGGAGTCAGACTTGAGCGCCAACCGTGACGACAATCAAGAGAACCAGTTCATGGATGTTGATGATTCATTGGAACCCATGGTGCTGCTGGCTCCTGATGGAGGTAAGACACAATTTTATTTAGCCAAGACATATGCATCTAATGAGGTACCCGTCAAGCTGTGGATAGTTGTGCTTGTGGCTAAGTAATAACAGCCGCACGGGTCGATCGATCAGGTTAAGCTACGCTTGCCGCGGTTAGTCCGTGGATGGGTGACCATCCTTATACACCAAGACCGTGCATCGGAAAGCACGTAAAGCCGTTGGTCCCGGCTGCCATTTGTAGATCTTTGGCACTTGTTACGGGTCATCAGAAGCCCAAAAGTCTGACAACTAGCCTTACCAAGGGAAGACTGGGTATCGTGTAACTGGGTGGTGGAGGTCACATAGGCGGTTAGACTGGAAGCTGACCCCAACATGTTGGGAAAAGGCTAGATAAGCACATGATGAACAATAGTCAGAAAAAAATGACTTAAAAGTGATTTCGATATCCTATTTACAGAATAAATAATTTCATTTCTTGTATGCCTGTTATTTCAACAGCACCCATTTCTTTTAAATCGCTACACAATAATACTATCTTGCAGCACTAGCACAGGGAGTACAAAGACCCATACGCATTCTGTACATCAAACTGACATTGTGCAAAAGTTATTAGTGGCAAACAACTTATTTTTTGGTGTGAAATATCGCTGTTTACGGCAACGCGCAATCAAAATCAAAAGTCATTTATTTAAACTAGGCTGAGAATCAGCACTTTTCGAACGTCAAAATTACATAAGACATTCCCCCAAAAACGTCCGCCCTTCATCATCACTTCCTTGTGCTTTAGCTGGGAAGAAGTGGCGCAACAAACTCCCCAGCAGCACATCTGTCTGTTTAGTTAGATAAACTTGATTCTATACAAATCGTATGCAAAGTAATTAACATTACGAAACACCAGACATTAAATTACTTGCCATATGTTAGCTAGCACACGCCAATATACCAACAAAACAATAAAACTGTACTCAAGCAGAAATAAAAATTACAACATAAGAACGTAAACAGAACCCAATGCCCAATGTAACGCACCCAAAACATTGTGCTGTTTTGTAACAAAATATTTTGATTTCAAAGAGTATCCGTGGAGTTTCTTGTCCGTTTTCTTCATAGGAATCTACTACGCTTTGGAATGGGCAACTAGCTTCATGACAATTCAGAAGTGGTTTAATTGTAATAAATGGTTTGAGTTTGAATTGTGGGTGCATACCAGTACCGTTTACTGGAATTGTATTTAAAGTTAAGTTATAATAATAATAATAATAATATTATTAATTTAATTCAAATAACAAGACTCAACGTGTTTTAACATGGTTTCGTGAAAAAAGTAAGTAAAAGTTGGAACTTTGTCCTTCAATATCTCTGTAGCCAGGTTTCTTTAGTCTTTTTGACATTGCTTCTTTAGGCAATCCCTTTCTACTAGGAGCCTGCCACTACTTATCTAACCCCCTTTTCAACAGGCCTAGAAGCCTTACTAGACATACCGCCCGACGCAGACGACGAGACGATGGTAGAGCTGGCCATAGCACTGTCTCTACAAGAACAGCCGCGACGCGCGCCTCCCGCGCCCTCGGCGCCTCCACCACCAGCGCCCGGCTTCAGTGATGCTACTGCATCGCCTCCCGGGTATGTCACTATCTATTATACAGGGTCAAATTAAATTAACTAGAGAAACTCGGCAAACGTGGTGGATATTGATATCTAAACATAATCAAGTGAAAGAGAAATTCAATTTTATGATTTTTCAATTTATGGGGTCATCAACCGCAGTTAGTGTAAACACTTGAAATATCAGTTTAATAAATCAGTTTTTATTTTGTGTATACTTCCTAGACGTTATGGGTAATGGGGTATTGATATGGTCTAAACATGATAAAATAAAAGGAAACAGATTTTCTCAACTCATACTTTAAATAATAAGACTAACATCGGTTGATGACCCCCAAAAAAAAAAATCAAATATTTTAGTTTTTCGTGTTTAGATATCAATACCATCATTTCTGCGGAGTTTCGCTAGCTTATTTCATTTGACCTTGTAGAATACCAGCTTTAGCAGACAGTTAGAATTACTTTCGCATTTTTAATACTAGTTTGGATTTGATATTAGCTTGTATTTGCTATTAGCTCACATTTGGGTTAACAAAACCTAGGCCTTTTTAGGTATCTACGCGCGTTTTAAAGGAGATAACCGTCATTTTTTTTAACTCAAAAGTGTCTGTTAAGGTTATGTAGCGAGTTCGTGCACAAAACTGTTCTTCGGTTTCAGCAGGAGCTCTTATTATAAACGTACTATTTTATTTAAGAAACAATTAGGACCAATTACATACCAACAACTTACATGTAGCAATAATTCCGTCAGTTCTGATGACGAGGGCAGCACGGCCGCTACAGACGGCAGCACGTTACGCACGTCGCCCGCTGAGCCGCCCGGCTCCGCCGGCTCGGAGTCGGGGGGCAGCGGGGCTGATAGCATCGGAGGAGTTTCTGGACGAAGCAGCGCTTACGGTAAGACACATGAGAAGTACAGGGTGAATTTTCAAAGTGTACGTGGATGGCCAAATACGAAACCATAAAAAAAAAACTCAATGGAGACCGATTTTGATGCTAAAACGGTATACATATTTACATAAACACGCGCCTTCTTCCCATGGGGGTAGGCAGAACATACATACATCTGGTCATATACACACGCCGGTTGCGAGTACTACGCACCTGACCTTTCTGAAGAACATCACCAATGAGGCCACTATAGGTTTATAACGGTATCATTGGTTTTTATTAATTCACCGGAAAATATCGGATGGATTGTGTGAAAGATGATCTGGCTAGAAAGAGGGTAAATACTGTGATGACGGGTAATAAAGGTGTTTGGAAGAAGACAAGCGCAGATCCCAAATAAATTGGCATAAGGGCAGGAGGACCATGAAAGGCCCGAGACGGCGGCGCGCCGTGTTCCATGGTGGCCGTATGCGGCTGCTGAGGGTGACGGGGTCCGCATGAATTCATGCGGGCCAACACCTAGCCGGGGGACCGTGACGAAATGCGCAAGCACTCTGGCACTCCGGCTAAAGGTAGCAGCAGAACACTGTTTTAGTCAGAGTCTGATAAACCCCTCCTCCCACCCAGGATGGAGGACATCCATGAGGATATCCACACGATAAAAAAAAAGGAGGATGTTAATGGTAGCTGTGCAGACAAGCTTAAAGATAGAAGAAATCTAAATACGTGGGCTATGTTGTGGGGAAGCTTGCATCACAAACATAATGGGTTGCTTTTATATAATTTAGACAGAGAAGAATGCTGCTTGAGAAAATCAGTTCATACCACAGTAAAAACAAATGCAATGGATTGTAACGGGTGCTTTAATAAAGGTTAGGTCAGCCAGCATGGGACACAGTGCTTATATCTGCGCTTTCGTACGGTCACTTTACGGCAACCATCTTGTATTATACTATGTATAGTGCGTTCACTATAACTTGACGCATGACCCGTTTGGTAGCACTGAGTTTTGCAGTCTTAGTTTCAATACTAATAGAGTTCAAAATGGCGACTGACAGAACAGAACTACCAATCACATGACTGCAAAATTCAGTGGTACCAATCGCGTCACGTCAATTATTACATCAACACTGCTGTCAAAACCGTGAAGGAAAACATCGTGAGGAAACCGGCATGTCCTAGAACCAACAATTCGAAGACATGTGACATCATCAACCAACCTGCACTGGGCCCGCGTGGTGGATTACGGCAGTGGGTACATTATAGGCAGATTATGTAATCGCGTCACGCGTCAAGTTATAATGAACGCACAGTATTATTAAAGTGCATTACATCGGTACGGAATGTTCTAGGAGAAATGGTGTCGGCTCCGTCCGCCGGTACGATGCCGGCCTCCAATATCATCGCGGCGCCTGTTGCTATCACAGGCTAGTAAACTAATACACTGTATTGTTATTTGTTGTCATTACTAACTTTGTACAGCTTGTAGCTAGTATTGTGTATCAGTTTATTACCCCGGCCAAAACTTGAGAGCAGTAGGCTTAGCATGAGAACCGTAGAGAAGCGTTTTGTCCACGGAAGAATAGGCAATAATTACGTTTTCCGTGTAGACAGTTTACAGTTTTCTACCGAGAAATGTAGACAAGCGATTTCTATTCTACAGTAGACTATAGAGATCGAAACCGTCATGCTAAGCCTGCTGCACGACAATTTGTATTTCTATTGTATTTAATATAGCATGTTCATAATGTTGTCTCGTCTCAGTTTCATACGCTTTTATTTTTTTTATCAAAACTTACATTGCTTGCTTTCAACTTCATATTAACTTCAGAACGCCTGCAGCACAAGTTTCAATTTTCATATTTATTTATGTACAATCATTAGTTCATAACATTCCTATAACACGTGAACTTGCTTTTGCTGAATTTAGATAAGCTTACGGCTACGTTACTTGATATGTAATGTTTTAAAAGAGGACTTTTTTATACTAAACTTATTTCCATTTTCTTTAATAACTTTAATGTTGTCAAATAATAAATAAATAAATAAAACTGAACAATACATTTCCATCTTTAGCTGGCCCCTCAACGTCATCCAACCAACCAGTGGCCTCGACATCGCGTACTATGGAGGCAGAGAGCGAGACGCGCAAGTTGCACGCGCTCCGTCTCTCTCTACTATCAGCCGCATTGGATGCACTGCCTTCACTTAGATACTTGCCAGGAGTCAGGGCTATACCCTTCGTACAGGTACGTACACATACACCAGGATAAGTTGGCGACTCGGTAATATTCTTGTGTATGAGTTAGTACGAACGTCGCGCGTTGTGTGACACCACTCAGACAAAGCTTCTAAGTAAGGCACCATACATTATGGGCCAAATTTAATGTAGCCATTTTTGGTAGGGATGGTGACTGGTGAAACACCTTTTCTGTTAGAGCTGTAAATCGCAAAACCCTTCTTTACCAGAAACCGTTTTCACCAGGATATAGCTGACAATGCGACAATTTTCATACATTTTTTTAATAACTTTAAAACGATTTTTTTTAATCCTCATAACAGGTTTCCTTTCATTTGATAGGCGACATATTTGTAAAAAAAATACAAAATTGATACAATTAAGACGCTGACAACACCTAAACCGCGGTCACTGTCATATTGCATAGAAAAGAAAGAGAACGACAAAACGCTTGTAATTTACTGCAAAATATGAAGTAATTATCTATTTACTCAGAATTGAGTTGAGTAATCGAAAATAAAAAACAACCAAGTTCTGCAATAGAATAAGACGTACTTGTTATTAATTAAATACGTAATGTGTGTTGATATTTAATACAGATATTTTGGATTAGAACTCAAGGTAAGAGGTTAGTTTATCGTTAGTTTGTATCGAGATTTTTTTTTCAAAACGTGTTTTGGTGACAACCAAGTTCTGGGAAATATGTTCAAAATTACCATATATTTTTTCCGCTACCACAAACGATACAGATTTGGCAATTTTCATTCTTAAGAGAAGCCTATTTTGGTCAATTGAGTCTTGTCAGCGCCTTAAACGACAATTGCTGCCTAACGTCTTACAACTAATTTATTTAACTATCTCATCTCCCTTGACAGGTGGTACTTATGCTCGCTGGAGACCTCGACTCAAGCGTCGAAGGCGACCGCACAGTCCTAGACCGACTCTTAGAACTTCTCGTCTCAGAACTAGACATTCAAACCGACGAGAATCCTGAAGAACGTACAGACAGAAGGGAGTTACAACTGGCTATTATGAGGCTGGAGTTACTTGTGTCGGAGTTGGATATGCATGGAGATGAGACCCCGCCCCCAATACATGAGAGGACCAATAGGAGGGAGCTACAGTTGGTTATTATGAGGCTGCTTAGTAAGTATAAGTTTGTGATATTTGTTGATTTGAAAATTTTGGTGCGTTCCTTTATCCCGGTGACAAGTAGCTTCAAATTCAAATACACTATGTGTGGCATAGTTATTTGAGATGAGAGCTAAGTTTGAACACATATTTATACCATCTCGCCTTACAAAAGCCTGCGGAAAATTAGTATTGAAAAATCTTTGAAGCTATTCCTAGCGCTGGTTCTAAGCAAACAGTAATCAACTTTTTGTTTGTCCGCCACATCATGTATATTTTCACTGAGTGCCGAGTAGTTTAATGCTCTATTCAAAATAGTAGTTAATCGTTGTTAACTCAAGGGTTTCAGTTAGCGGCAAACTCATTTTGTAATTTAAAGGCGTGTCTAAATATTTAATATAAATCACGATTCATCATTAGCTCCATAATTTCATGCTCTTTTGCTCAGGTGTGCTAATGGCCCGCTGGAAGACTTCAGCGTCCGGCGGCCCCGTGGCGCGCGCAGAAGTGCCGGGCGGCGCGTGCGCGGCGCACGTGTCGCGCCTGGCCGCCGCCGCGCTGGTGCGGGCCGGCGCGCCGGCGCACTGCTTCCGGGTGCTGTCTGCGCTGCTGCCGTATTGGAAGGAGAAGACCTCTAGTAAGTAAACATGGTGATAGCAAGGTTGATTAGAATAGATGCATTTTTTGTCGTTAGAAAAACTATTTAAGTAAATGAAGTAACAAAATCATTCTTAAATAATGGTTCTTGTATAAAATACCTAAGCTCGCTCTGCCTCCCGTTACCTCTGTCTCTTTAGAACTGGTAAAAAAAATCTTTTATGGTTCTAGGTTCTGGCACGACGACTACTGTTCAAACGTTGCTGAAACCGCTACCGCCTCAGCCTTTACCCGACATGCAACCTTTCTTCGTCAAGGAGTATGTCAAGAGTAAGTACTCATTGTGAAATGACTTTTGAATTTTTTTTTAATTTGTCTATAAAAATCGTATTTATGTTTCTCGTCCTAGAATAAGTGTAATCTTGTCTCCAAAGAATTTTAGATAATTATAATTCTACTCATACTATAGTTCAATTCATAATTTTAGATAATTTACAGGCCTACTTTCTCAACTATCTACTCTAGCGTTATGTAGTCTAAATTAATTTTGCGTAACGTTGTAATAAAAATATCTTTTTTTTATTGCAATGGAATTTGAACTCTGTATAACGAGTTTCGTGTTGCCAAAACTTGATCATTATCTGAGATTTTGAAATTAAATATAGTCAATCTATAATTTTACTTAAATATATTTACCAGGCCACGCTTTAGACGTGTTCGACAACTATCCTCAACTTCTAATGGAGATGGCGCTCCGTCTGCCGTGTCAAATACACAAGCATTGCGACCCGGCGCACTTCGACCAGCGCTGGCGCACCTTGCTGTGTGAATACATGATGAATCAACAGACGCCGCTCAGGTAATTTATAGAACGGAGATCAGAGAGTTTTAAGTCAGAATAGCTAAAATATATAATTGTAGTAATTATCAGGACTAGGTATAACTTGGTTCGAAGTAGTGTTACATGCAAGGGTTAAAACCTGTTGTGCTGCTTGTAAATCTGGTAAAAAACACCCCATTTTCAATCTTATACTAAAGACACTAAATTTAAGTTTTCAATAGGTGCTTCTTCTCTAATGGTCGACGTTAATCCTAATTCCACAAGAAGTAGGTCTGAGTTGAACTTAATTCGAAAAAAGATCCGTTAAATGGTGTTCTCTCCGTGTGTCTTTTAGCATAGGTTCATACTAAATCCATTGTTTGATTTAAGGAAACAAGTGCGAAAACTGCTACTTCTACTGTGCGGCACCCGCGAGCGCTACCGTCAACTACGTGACGTGCACGCACTCGACACGCACCTGAACGCGGCGCGCGCATTGCTCGCTACCGACCCTGCCTATGACAAACTTGTACAGCTTATGGACCATTTGAAGGTAGGTTGAATTTGATGAGAGGGAATTATAAAATGTATTTTCAGAGTTTCTTTTACCTGCCGGGGTCGTGGGAAAGTCCGAAAGGGGCCCCTGGCAACACAAGGAACACGGGTGGGTTTTGGTTAGTAAGAGTCTGACACACCCTCCTGCTCCCACCAGAGCGGGAGAAGTTATTTGATAATTTACCAACCAAAAAAAAAAAGCATTTTTTGTACCACTGCTTTTGGGCAGTTGTAGAGCTAAAACTGGGCAACGTGAAACTGTGGTGCAAATAGTTGCATAGCAGTTGTGTGATAGCAACATTAGACAGTGTCTCAGCAGTAGCGCGATACCTTTAATTTAGTCGGCTGGACATGTGGCACATCGAGTTCAACAACAAATTTGGTCTGGCATAATACTATGTTTATTAACAAATTATGGATGTTCCTTCTGAAATAAAATTATTATTATTCCTTTATTACATTTACATACATATTAATTATTATTATTATTTAATTTCTTAGACATATCTCGGGACCCTAAAGTCCTGGGTCTTTGGAGTACGAGGGGCCGAAGCCAACTTGCAGAGGCCCGTTAAGACGCTTTTAATGACATTGTATTATTATAGAGCATCGTCCCTGTCACTGATATCAGTATCTTTAAATCTTAATTTGTTATATTTGAGCCCAGATATCGTCGCCTTAGAGTGAAAACCTCGGGAATGTTATTTGGTCATTTTTATTTATTACATTTCTGGAAAGCTATACCTCGCAACGCACGCCTGGTTCCCACAAAAAAAGTTTAGTCACCTGTAGCGCCATCTATGGCGAGTTCGAAATTCTCGCAAAAGAACAGATAAGGTTTTCAATTTACCAACACTTAGAATTTAATAATTATTCCAGTAAAGTTGCCTTTTTCGCATATACGAGGTTTTCACTCTAAGGCGACGATATTGTATTTGTCATAAATCACGTTTGTCCCCAGGCTTGCGCAGAGATAGTGAGCGCCCGCACCGGCAACTGGCAGCACACGTGCGCCAGCGAGCGGCGCGAGGCGCTGGGCTGGCTGGTGACGGTGGCGCGGCGCGTGCACCCGCACGTGGCGCCCACCGTGCTGCAGCTGCTGCAGGCGGCGCTGTGCGCGCCGCCGCACCACCAGCGAGCTGCTGAGAATAAGGTAAATAACCAACTAATACAAAAAATGAGAATCGAGAAAATTCATTTAACACGTTGAGCGCCATGTGTATCTTTCTGGAAACACAATGTACCACCTTTAGAGGCCGCGTGTTTCCTTTGGGAAACACGAGCAGTGCTTTATTCGTAGGCCAGTGTGTCCGCCAGGAAACACATTTCAATACATTTTACTATGAATTCTAATACCTCTGGCCTCCACGGTTATTGTCCAAAATATCATAAAACTCGGTTTTTAAGCTTGGCGCTCAACGTGTTACAGATATTCTATTTCACGAAGTCCGTTCGGCTTTGATTGTAGTAGTGACGTATCCCGACAAGCGCGCTTGTGTGTGTAAAAGTAGGTAACGTTAGCAAAAAAATCTGATATATATTCAAGTCGAGATTTAATAATCTAAATAAAATTTTGGTTTTAAAAGTATATACATTTTGTAAATAAATTAGATTAGGTTGCAATAAATACAAAAATATTAAGAATATGTAGGCATTTAATTAAGCATTGGTGTTACAGAATGGAAACGAAACAAGTAGGACTATTCAGTATTTTCAATCACTATCAGATAAATTTTCGATTTCCGATTCCGTTTTGCTGTCGTCAGAATCATCTTGTACATTGATTATAAATTCAAAATCTAGATCAAAATATTTCAAGTAGTCTTTTTCAATTTTTTCAACATGAGCACAAGTTTTTTGCCACGTTTCACTGCTAACTTGGCCCAAACTTTCATTGATCAGTCTTTCCGTATTCGTCATGTTTTGCTCGATATTTTTAGATGCGAAATAATTTTTAACGATCCCCCAAATATTTTCAATCGCATTTAATTCTGGGTGATAAGGGGGAAGGCGTAAGACATCAAAACCCTTGCTTTTTATAAAATCGTCAATCTTGTAGATTACGTGTTGGGCTTTGTACTTCTTTATTGTATCGTACAATTCCAATTTAAGAAGAGATTCATCAAATGCTATACCCTTATCCCTGTGCCATTGCTGCATATCGGCTTTCTGTAGATTGCGTCGGTAGTCGTTCAGCCCGTGTGTTGTGATAAGATGCATTGTCTAAGACAATGACAGAGCGCGGAAGTAAATTGGGTAGCAACTTTTCATTTAGCCATTTTACATAGTTATCATAGCTCATATTTGAATGATAATCACCAGCTGTTGAGTTGGCCTTATAAACCAAGGAAGCATTTTCAATAAAACCATCCTTGGTTCCCGCGTGCACTAAAATAAAGCGAGTGCCTGTGCTAATTTTTTTTAAAAACGGAGTTCTTTCCTTTTTTTTTGCCCAGGTGTTGTTTCGCACGTGTGTCGAAAGGACGTAGCTCTCATCGGTGTAGACAATGGGCCGACTTTGAGAGCGGTACTCTGTTATTTTTTTTAAATATTTTAAACGCCACATTTGTATATCATGACGCTCTGTCAAGACTTTACGGTTGTTCTCTGTTTTGCGCCACTTGTAACCTAATTTCAACAGTAACTTGCGAACAGTTTCTAAACAACCTTCGAATCCGATTTTTTCATTCAATGCTGTTCTTAACTTAGCTAATGTTGGAATTTCTTTATGGACAATATGGAAATCTTGTACAGTACTGCGAACCACATCGGCTGTAAAATTATCTATATCCACTTTATTATCTCGCTTTCTCCTTTTCTTCATAGGTGAAGTGAATTTTGATGAAGTGGATGGCAATTCCTTCTCTTCTTTTAATATTCTTTGAACTGTTTTTTTGGCTCACACCCGTAGCTTCAGCTGTACGGCGTGTAATGTCTCGTAAATGAGACAAATCACAGTTGAGTTCCATTAATGATTTTGTAAATTCATATTCTTCTCGCAGAAAATGATAAACACTAGCTATCATGTTTCGACCCTAAAACAAAATGTAATCAAAATAATTAAGTAATATAAACATTTTATAACACAAAAAAACATTCATTTTATAAATACTTCTATTGCTATATTAAGTATCTTTGTATAACATTTTAATTGAAAACGTATAAATAAATATTACCTCACTATGGACAACTCTTCTTCGTTTTGTTGCCATGCTGACCTTACTCCGTGAAACAATTTGGCGCGAACTAAAAACCACTACTGATCCGGACCGTGTCCCGATCGATACTGAGCGCTCTCGAGGTTACGCACACAAAAACAATGTGCATGCGCACGCTTGACAACATTCATAGCCAAACGGACTTTGTGACTTAGAACATCTGTAACACACCCGTAACGGTCAACTAGAGTATTAAGAATGGAAATTCAAAACCAAGTGGGCCTTTCTCACCAAAATGTCGTTTTAGATTTCTGCGTTCCCAGTCTTAGTTTTCAACCTACTATGCCAGTCTGTAAAAAATAACAGTAGTGTAACTGCTGGCATGATCTCAGAGTACAAAACAAATTAATTAAAGCATGGACGTCTATACATAATCAGCCTATAATTTTCCCATTGCTGGAACACAGGTCTACTCTCTGTGAAAGGGAGTGGGCCGTAATCCACCACGCAAGACCAGTGCGGGTTGGGACGGACGTCTATACGACATTATAATATCGTAAATCTTTACAGCAAAACCCTGCCGATTGGGCTGATCGTGAACGCAGCGCTGAAAATGACAACTTCACCACCGATGGGTCCAAGTTCCAAGAACAGAGAGTTGGACCACTCGTCCAACAGATTTTGAAGCAGGTATGAAACTTTTATTTAGTTTTTTTTTCCTCTCTTCTGGGCAAAGGACTCCCATCATTTCCATTTCTCACTTGTGGTCAATCACAAACATCACAACATAATTACGTTTTGAAAAGGTGGCCTGATAATAATAATAATCATGACTTCTTTTTAGGTGTCCCAAGAAGAATTGAGGATGTTTGTGAAAGCGTTCTTACTTGAGACCAACTCTACAGCCGTTCGTTGGCAAGCTCATGCTTTACTTCTCGCTATTTACAAGTAAGTTTCTGTATAGACCATCGTCAATACCTTTCGCCATAAATCGAAAACTATACAGGATAAGTTTAAAAGGAGTGCGGATATTTTAGGATTTTCAGGTGTATAAAGCTGGACAACTTTGCCCAAGGAACATAGGTCGAAATATAAAAAAATAAGATTCGACTTCTCATACAAACATAAGTCACGTGACCAGTCACTCGTATGAAAAGTTGATTTTCCTCCTAAAATATCCGCAATCCTTTTAAACTTATCCTGTATATTTGTTGCAACATTGCCTGTTTTTTATTGACAGTGAAAAACATTTTTGGACTAACAGATACGTATATAAATGGCGTTTTATACATAGTAACTTGAATTCATAATGAGCTATTTCCTAATCCAAAAAACTGGTTTGAATATTCAATATCCCTTCATTTGTTTAGCAACTCTGGTCAGACCGACCAGTCTTCATTGGTGTCACTCTTGTGGGCAATCTGGCCAGCTCTGCCGCAGTACGGGCGCAAGGCCGCGCAGTTCGTTGACCTGCTCGGGTACTTCACGCTCAAGACGTCTAATATTGATACTGAGGTAAGAAATGTTAAGGTTAAAGGAGAATCTATTTCAGTCAAACCTCATCCACCTTTAAGAAATGATATTTTTATTTCCATTTAAAATTGTCTGTTCATCGGCTGTTAAAACGATTGTTATCACAGCTTCGTTGCTGCAAATGAAAAATACCCTTAACCGATTCTTGGTGTGTTCTTTAGGTAAAGAAAATGGGGTATCTTATTTAAGCTACTGTGACTGGACCATCACCTCATAAAGCAGTATTATTTTAATATTACTTCAGTGTAAGAAAGAGATGAAGCTATACAAGACATATAGCTCTATCTCTTTCCCACTGTGAAATTATATTAAAATAATACTGCTTTAAGATGTGGTGGATGACTCCCTGATGATGACAAAATTACATTTTGGGTAATCGGATTTTCGATTTTAAAAGCACCTGCTTATTTAAATCCTCTTCATCAAAAGCCGAATCATCTTCATGCTCAAATCTATCTTTTATACATATAATAAAATAGTAACGAAGTAAAAACTGTACATTGAATATTTTTGAAAAAAGTAATTGTTACGATGTGTGGGAACGAGTCTGATTCCGAAAATGTAGTTTTTAGAATTTTCGTTCGTTTGTCTGGATGTATGTTCCGGATTAGCGCAAAAACGGCTGAACGGATTTGGATGTAATTTGGCACACAGATAGTTTACAACCTGGATTAACACATAGGATACTTTTAATCACGGCAGTACGTTCCCGTGGGATGTTTTCCGACATCCATGCGGGCGTGCCGCGGCAAAACCTAGTCTACATTAAAGTTTATTTATATTCTTTTCCCCACACAGAAATACGTAGGAAGCGCAGTAGAGCTACTCCGCAACCAGAACCAGCTGCTCTCCTCACACGGCAACGCAGCATTGTATGCGGCGCTTGGTTCTTATGTAGAACTAGACGGGTACTACCTCGAGTCGGAACCGTGCCTCGTCTGCAATAACCCTGAAGTTCCCATGGCGACTATAAAGCTGCCTACTATAAAGGTTGGTTTAGATTGCATATGTTGATGTTTGTTTTGTGCAGTTTTTGTGTTGATTAGTATTGTAGTAAGCTGTGTCTTAATACAATTTTTTTATTGATTTATGAAGCCATTATGTTCTATATTAGAGGGTTTGGGTTCCCCGCACTTAGTCCTTCAGGTGGACCATTGTGTGTGGGCAATGGCGGCCGTTCCGTGGTTATCCCAACCAGCCCACCTCCCTCCAGAAGTTGTTTGTAGGTCATATAAAATGAACGTGAATGTTTTACGTAGATTCATTTATTTTTTCGATAATTCGACTGAATACTCAGTTGTTCTGAAAAGTGTATATGTGTGTTTATTATCTAAAACATGTTTTATTTTATTTTACTTATTATTTATATTTATTTTATTTTTAACATAAAACGGTCAAGGCCAATTACATTAGTTAAAGACAAACACATTATTTATGTACAATAACAAAAGTATACAATAGTTTACTTATGTATTTTGAAATATAACCATGCAAAAATAAACATTAACCCATCTAAATAAGAGCTGAACACACTACTGTACGCAGATCGACTCGAAGTTCACGACGACCACTCAGATTGTGAAGCTGGTGAACAGCCACATGATAAGCCGTATCAACCTGCGTATCAGCGACATTAAGAGGAGCAAGATGGTGCGGACCATCAACTTCTATTATAACAATAGAACTGTTCAAGCGGTTCAGGAGTTGAAAAATAGACCGGGTAAGTGGATTTTGTGTTCTATTTGTAGGAATTATAGTCGGTATTGACTTGGCTCTCTTATCTGGAGTGTGATAAACTACACTCACGATTACGGAGTAATATTGCATTGCTTAGATGAGACAAACCAAAAATAAACAAGTAAATTTAGTCATCAATGAAGATGAGAAAGAGAAGGAAAGTAAAATTGTTTATTATGCACAAACAAAACTCACATTACAAAAAAAAAAAAATACATAAAATAACAAAAGCCACGTATTCAAGCAATAAAAGTTTGACAATATTGTCTATTGCTTGTTGCCAGGGCCAGGGACAAAAGACAATTTACATTGCGTAATTACTCTGTGTTGCGACACTGGCAAATGACAACAAACAAAATAAAATGCCGATTTCAGAGTATAAACTACTTTTGTAACAAACAAACAACTATAACAAGAACAATTAAACCGTGCGTCGCATATGTGCAAGAACAAGTCGTTGCTCAGCAAAATACTGTGACTTCGGACAAACCTATCGTCAACAGCGCCGATTTTCAGTAACTACCTCTTGATGAGATTCTGTATTGTAATTTTATTGTTGGTACCTCTGCCTAACTCTTCGAGGAACATGGGCCTGATGTGTATAGAGGCTTATTTGTCATTCAATAATGCCTGGAATTATTATCTGCCTATTTCTACAAAAACTATTTGCAAATGTAGCTTCTAAATGTATGTACATTCTTTAGGAATGTGGCACAAAGCGAAACGCGTTCAGCTGCAATCTGGTCAGTCGGAAGTGCGCGTCGACTTCCCTCTGCCCATCGTCGCGTGCAACCTCATGATGGAGTACGCGGACTTCTACGAGAACCAACAAGCTACTGGTACGTAAAAAAAAATCTTAAATGTTGAAACTCGTAACAATATAAAACGGTTGTTTTGCAAAGATACACTGCGTGTCTTCTTTAAAAATTACAACAAATGCTGAATGGGTTAGCACGACTACCACGAGAAAAATGTAAGTAGTTGTCGTGCTTGGTTTTCCAAATTTTCTTGGTGTTTTAATTGGACATAGAAAGGAAACGCAGGGCCGATGGCTGTCCGAGGTAATATGCTGATCCGCAGATTTGCACATCGTACAACGCAAGTCAAAATAATCCTTTTCAGAGCTTAATGCAGCATACAGTCTTTACACGTGCAGTCTCTGGGTCAGGTATACGCTGAGGGCATACAACGCCTTGCGTGTCCTGTATAACAATGTATTTGAAATGCTGTTGGATCTATCACGCTTTTGTAGCTCTTCCGGGATGTTCACCGAGGCCAGGGTTGATGGTTTTTATACGGAAACGGTGCGTATCTCTTCTCGGTAGAATCTGTGCTAGCTCCAACAGCATCCTGAGTGTATTGGGTGATAGGTGGGACAGCCCCACGCTGGCTCACTGGATACGGCTGCACACGTCCATCTATTCAATTTAGTATATGGAGTGTGGTTTTACTAACATTAGGTTAAGGCGCTGACAAGACCCAATTGACCAAAATAGGCTTTTCTTAAGAAAACAAATTGCCAAATCTGTATTGTTTATGGTAGCGGAAAAAAATATGTTAATTTTGAACATATTTCCCAGAAATTGTGTTTTCCTAAAACACGTATTGAAAAAAAAATCCCGATAAAAACTAACGTTAAACTAACCTCTTACCTTGAGTTCTAATCAAAAATATCTATATTAAATATCAACATACGTTACGTATTTAATTAATAACGAGAACGTCTTATTTGAATGCAAAACTTGGTTGTTTTTTATTTTCGATTACTCAACTAAATTTTGAGTAAATAGATAATTGCTTCATATTTTGCAATAAATTACAAGCGTTGTGTCATCGCGCTTCTCTTTCTTTTCTATGCAATCTGACAGTGACCGCGGTTTAGGTGTTGTCAGCGTCTTAAGACTTTTACTAACAACATATGGATCTTGTAATTTGGTCTGAAATAAAATATTTATGATTATTGGGTCATGTGTTACAATAAAATGATTTGTTGTGTTGTGTTGTAGGTGAATCTCTGCAATGTCCTCGTTGCTCACAATCTGTTCCCGCTAACCCTGGCGTATGCGCAAACTGCGGAGAAAACGTCTTCCAATGTCACAAGTGTCGGTATGTAAACAAATAAGCTTAATTTAGTCTAACTACATAGTAAAATCTGATAATCATCATTCAAATAAAATTACTTGAGGTGCACTATCCCCGGTTTCTGAAAGCACTATATAATCTCGTTTGCTGTTATTATTTTGATTAACCAATAACAACAGTATTAACGTTGACAACAGGCTCACTGATCAGACATTTTAACTGACCATAGGCTTACGAAACCGCGGAAAAATCTTCATAACTTTTTGTGTCGCCATATTATGATAATTTCTCCGTGGGCTTTGCACCTGTGTTACAAAATTCTACTTTCTTCCCAGTGCCATAAACTACGACGAGAAAGACCCCTTCCTCTGCCACGCATGCGGCTTCTGCAAGTACGCTAAGTTCGACTACACTCTGACCGCACGTCCGTGCTGCGCCGTCGATACTATTGAGAATGATGAGGAACGAAAGAAGATGGTGCAGACTATTGGCGCGTTACTAGATAAGGCGGATCGGGTTTATAGGCAGCTGACGTCTAATAAGCCTGTGCTGGAGGTAAGGTCTACTTAACTGAGAATAAAATGTATATTATGATTTTTATAAAACATAACATTACGCCTTTTTTTCTCTTTTTCTCCGAAGGGTTGAGGTGTACATATAGTACACCCACATTTCGCCAGTTATGTTTGAGTCCCATGTAATAGCGGGCGAGCCTATTGCCATCAACCGGGCACATATCCAGACTCCGGTCTGCTACTGAGAAACTCCAGACAGATAAACCCAATAACACTGCCCGATCCGGGAATCGAACCCTGCCTGGGTTCGATTCCCGGATCGGGCCAGGAGCTCAGCAGTAGCGCTTGCGACAAGTAGACCAACGAGGCAGCATGATTTTTATGGTCTGTTATAGTTCTTATTTAAAACTTATTTGCTGAAAAATGGAACACCATTTTCTAAGCAAGTTTAAACTCTTTGTCCAGCTTCAAATGCTTTCTAAAGTGCTAAGACCACCAATAATATTGTTTCCTATTATATAAATACACAACACAACAGTAAAGAAAAATATGTGCGTGAGAAAATCCGTAGCTATAAAAAATGCCCCCTTTTTTTTGGGTGGGTATTCATCATATAACTTCTCCAGCTCTGGGCGGAGCGGGAGGGTGTGTCAGACTCTTACTGACTAAAACCCACCCGTATTCCTTCCGTTGCCTGTGTTTTTTTTTAGTACCTTCCCGCGACCCTGGCAGGCATCGGCCCTAGTGGACCCCTACATTTGTGCTGACGATATCTCTTTGCGGCGCCCGTGGAATACAACGCGCCGTCGATCCTTACCGGACGGTGAACTACCCATTGCTCACCGTCCGCAAGCCCGGGCCTACGGTGGCCGGAAATCCGCCCGAGATTTCCGACGCCCAGGGCGTCTCCTGCGGCGGCTAGGGGCGAGAGGGCGCGAAACTTGCCTTTCCCTCAACCGTCCCGCCTCCTCCTTCGCGAGCATTACTGCTTCGCTGAAGGAGGTGACGGCTGCCCATGCCCTCTCGCTCCGTACCATGGCCTGAACCAGGGCCGGACGCGAGAGATCTGTGCCGCCGATCGCCTCCACGAGGACACGGCGGTGCTCTGCCCAAGCCGGGCAGACCTCCACCGTAGCCCCGTAGCCGTAGCCAAAAATGCCCCTCTAAGCTGGTTTAAAACCAATTATTTCTACTTTAACATAATGTGAAATGGTATATTATCCATTTCACATTATGTTTGTGATTATCTTCCATATCATCATAAAACATCATATTTTTCCCGCAGTCCCTTCTCCATAAGATAAGCGAGCACCGTCTCGAAGGCCGCACTGCTGATGAGAACAGCAACGCAAACAACGCGTCGTTCAGCGGCGCGCAGATCAACCGCGTCATACAAACTCTTGCGCACAAGTACTGCGTGGACAGCAAGGGGCACTTTGAGGACCTGTCCAAGATCATACAGAAGGTGCTGGCTTGCAGGTCAGTAGATATATCGATTAATGTTCATGGTATATGCACTCTTATGTTATAAGATAACATAACGCCTTGTTTCCCCGATAGGTTGGGCAGAGGTGTACCTGTAGTACACCCACATTTCGCCAGTTATGTTTAAGTCCCATGTAATAGGGGCGAGCCTATTGCCATCATCCGGGCACAAATCCAGACTCCGGGATGCTACTGAGAAATTCCAGATAGAAAAACCCAATAACACTGCCCGACCCAGGAATCGAACCCAGGAGGACCTCATGCTCAGCAGTAGCGCTTGCAACCACTAGACCAAGAGGATATTATGTCAATATAAATTAAAAACACTGACGCGTAAAAGTGTTTTTATAAGGTATAAATTGGACCGATTCAACCTATTGCCGCCCGTAGGAATTGATTGATTTTCTACCAACACTACAGTGCTTCTATTTTCCTAATGTCTCTCGGTAATCTCACATTTCCGAATACAAACGAATGCTAATTATCATGTCCATCAATTATTAGATTTATCGTGTATAATAATTGGAATTCTGAACTAAGTATTGTGGAAATGCGTTCCTTGCGAAGCATGTGTGGTGGTACTATAAATGATAGACTGAAAAATGATGTCACAAGGCAACGGTGCGGTTTAAAAATTGAAAAGAGTATGCTTAAATGGTTTGGTCATGTTTTGAGGGTGAATGAAAGGCGACTAACAAAGGGTATTTACAAGGCAGATGTGTGTGAAAACGCCGGGGGAAACATATAGTGACCTCATTGGTGATGTTCTTCAAAAGGGTCAGGTGCGTAGTAATCGCAACCGGCGTGCGTGTATGACCAGATGTATGAACGTAGGCGAAGCAAAAGGAGTACGTAAGGAGCGTAGCAGGTGGCGTTGTATAGTTTCTGCTTACGCCCATGGGAAGAATGCGTGAGTTTATGTATGTATGTACTAAGTACTTAATTTCAGAATTTCCTAAATACATAAACTAAGTACTTAGAAATCCAACGACCGACGAAACACGAAGTTTGCCGAGAGAAATTAAGAAAATAGAAGCACTGTACTGATTTATGCGAGTTACTTTTCACAGCTAAAGTACTTACAGGGTGAGATTCAACAAATCGACTTTATGTAGACTCCTTGGGTGTGATGCCTTTTTCTTCTTACGGTACACACTCACAATATGTTATAATTATTGATTAAAAGTGTTATGTTTTTAGGAAAGAGCTGGTGGCGTTCGATAGATCCCAGAGCGAACTGACGAAAGGCGATACTTTGCCGGTATACGCTGGACTGCTGCAGAATTATGATGGCGATGTTACTAAAGGTAGGTGGCGGTGTATTATTTATTTCTGCGTCTTCATGGATGTGTGTGTGTGTGCGGGTGAATTCCATCAAGCTATCTTAGTGCTAGCTAGGACAAATAAACACTTGATTGTCAACTAAGGCTGAGCACGCACTACGAATTTTAATCGTTTCGGATAATAAACGCAAAACTGTGAACAATTCCAATATACTAGAGTTCGTGCGCTGCGGTTAAAAATGGCTTGAAAATTCGCTAGAATATTTATCGTTAGTGATTTTATTTCGCAGTTTAGATATCGTAGTGCGGGCATAGCTTTACATTGTAACATACGGCCCTCACACATCACTGCGGTACAACGTCGCAACTTATTTATGACGTCTTATCTCCAAGCAGCAGTGTACAGGTGCACAGGTGCACAGGTGGCCCAGTGGTACAGGCTGCAACTTACGACTTGTAAGTCGCAGGTTCGAACCCAGACAGGCGCTTTACTTTGTGTAAATTATTTCATTACTACTGCTCTCAAAACGGTGAAGGAAAACATCGTGAGGAAACCGGCACGTCCTAGAACCAAAAATTCGAAGACATGTGACATCTATCAACCCGCATTGGGCCTGCGTGGTGGATTACAGCCCACTCCCTCTCACGGAGAGGAGGTCTGTGTCCCAGCAGTGGGAATTGTAGGGAACATTATAGGCTGATTATGCTCTCTCCAAGTGATATTGTTTCATTTGACGTAGACTTGCAAGCTGATTAAGCACCACAGAGTAGTGTTAGATTCTTAATTTAATTTAGAATTTTTTACCTATATCCCCTGTACGGTTGTAGTAGTTACCTCCGTACACCGCTTTGTTGTGAAGGTTTGTAAGTTTAGAGAAACACGTTCCACTAAGTTGTTAAGTTTATTTAAGGTAAGAGTAAGTTACAGCACTAGAGTAGAAGGCGATTATTTCTCTCAGTTGTTGATAGCTACCCAGTTATAAGTTCACTATATTTTAATTCGTTAGTCATGTTGTTTTATTATGCTAAATTATGACGCGCATCGTTGGCCTAAAGTAGGTCACCGAGTAAGCAGAAAAACTGTACGGCGATGAGACTGTACATCCCCGACGGTATTAAACGTTCTGTTACAAGCAGGTGGCGGCTGCTACGGCTGCGCGCTGGCCTGCGCCGAGCACTGCCTCACCCTACTGCGTGCGCTCGCGTCTCAAGCGGACCACCGCACTCGCCTGTGCCGCTTCGGACTAGTACAGGAGCTTGTGCAGCATAACCTGCATCGTGGTACTCCGCAGGTAACAAAATGCTTCGACAGTTAGAAATTATGATGATGATTTATTTTCTGTGTCTGACTACTCTGAGAAGAAAGGCCGAAACAAACTCAGAGGTCACAGTCTCCTTTAAAGTCCAGACATAATCTTGGTCAGATCATGTGAAGGCCATGTAGATTGGTGTCTGAAATGGTCCTTTTTGAGGAAAGAACCACACAGATTAAATTTATATATCTTACTGTATAAGGATTAAAGAAATCAGTCTCATGCAGGCTTAGCACGAGAATCGTAGAGACGCGTATTGACGATATAGACAGTAGAACATTTTCGGTAGACAAGCGATTTTATTCTACAGTAGGGCAAAAATAGAAAGCGCCATGCTAAACCTGCTGTGGTATCGTGTTACCCAGTAACTGTGCTGTGGAGGTCCGATAGGCCGTCGCTCTTTGTAAAATACTAGTATTAAGCTGAATCCGGTTGGACTTGAACTCTTGAAGGCGACCCCAACATAAAAAAGACTACACAGATGATGACTTGGGTAAAAAAAATGTCTACGAAATGGTAGAGGCGAGAATTCAATGTACACACGGCTACATATCAAGCTATACATTTCCAGTATAAACTGACCTCTCACTGTACGGAAATCCTATACAATGCGAGATCAGCATAAACTGGAAATGTATAGCTTGATATGTAGCAGTGTGTACATGTTCTTAACTTATGTATCTGTTGCAAATTTTATCGAGTATAATTATAATTTATTAGATGCGCCCCGCGGTTTCACCCGCATATGTTTTGATCCCGTGGGTATATCGGGATAAAAAGTATCCTATGTGTTATTATTCCTGGTTATAAACTATTTGTGTGCCAAATTTCATCCAAATCCGTTCAGTATTTTTTGCGTGAAAGAGTAACAAACATCCATCTATCCATCCATTCTTACAAACTTTCGTGTTTATAATATTAGTAGGATTTGTGGTCGGCGCAACATGTCCCTTTCTTCCATACTTGTCTATTAGTCGTCATCTCGGTATTCACCCCCATTCTAGACATATCATCTTCCACACAGTCCATTCGTTTCTTTGGTCTTCCCCTACTTATATAGCCATCGACATTAATAGTTATGGCAAGTTTATTAAATGAATATAAATTTTATTCAAGTGCCAAGAAGAAGTACGCGCATTGATCTGTCTGGTTACCCGTGACATTCTCCCAGCGACCGAAGAACTATGCAACTTATTGTCGCAACGAATAACCCTCTCACTGATGGGACACGCCGCATCACAAGATCATAACAACTCGGTAAGCGTTTTACACCATTAAACCTTATTCGCAAAAAGATAAAGTTAATTTTTAAATGTGATGCATTGATAAAGTTGGCTAGTTTTAATTTTATGAATTTGTTTCAGGTGCGTCCATTGGTGCTTCTGCTAGGCTCGCTTGTCAAAGTCCAAGATTCGGTTGAATGTTGGGAGGCAAGACTTCGCTGTATCGTGAGACTATGGGTTTGGTACGTATTTTTCACGGTCTTACCATCACTATAAAATCTGTTTAACTACGAATAACTACAGAACTAAACTAGCGCAATAGCCAAATCATGTCCACTGCTGGGCATAAGCTTCCTCCAAAAATCGTCACAACTTCTTGACAATTTTATGGTTAAAGATATTTATTTCTCAAAAAGAATTACAAATTCCCTGATAGTGAAAACATAAATAGATTTAGGCTCTGAGCAGGACGATTTGTCCGCAACGATAGAACGTATGGATATCCCGGCGGTGTGAGTTGTTCCATAGATTTGCATACATTCTTATCCATCGTCGTGGGTAAATTGTCCATCGTCTGCACAGCCCCTTAACGAAATGATGAGCCAATAATCTTGTCAGTCTCTATTCATATTTCATCTAAATCTTCTTTATCGAAATATTCTTGTTATTAGGTGTTGCCCTCAACTGACGGAAGTAGCCGGTATAATGCCGGCAGCCAACACGATCTTGAAAGCAGAAGCTTTAGCCGGAATACCAGGCATCAACTCATCATCGCCGAACTGTAAGTATTTAACTAGATCTATTTGAAATTAATGAAATCAGTCAAAATATCAGTAGATTTATTATGCTCTACTGATAATCTAATTTTGTAGACCTTTAATAATTTTGAGAACAGCTGCAATATTGTGGGAAACGCCAAAGAGGTGTGTTTAAATATAAGTTACAAGTTCTTTTACATACTTATAATCTTATATAAATTAAATGTACTTTTTACCTATATTTTTGCTTATTTTGTAAGATGCCGTTCATCTCCATGTGGGTGACATAAACATTTGTTCCTTTTTCCAAAACGTGGTCAAACGATAGTCACAGTTTGTGTGTCGCAAAAAAATGTATGCTTTGATTACACGTATCGACTGCAGTGATGATACAGTGTTCGTGTTACACTGTGTCTCCACCGTATTCCGCACCGTTCTTTTGACGTGACAACGTCTTATAAATCGATGAACGCCGGCTGCACGCACGAAAAAGTGTCACGTTCCGCCTGAGCCGAGCGTGGAACTAGTGATAGAGAGGCACGATCGGCCTAAGCGTTCGGCTTGTGACGCATCTCTCTCTCGTTACCACGTAAAATGATCGTCCGTAAGCCGACTTTGCAGACAACCAATTTTTTTTTTTTTGTTAGCCTTCATTGTCCCACTGCTGAGCAAAAGTCCAAATCTTTCCAGGCATCCTTTTCCTGAGCCACGACCTACACGTGAACCGCAAGGATTGGATTGACCATTGCGGTACTCGTGTTTAGGTCATCTCACCTCTTCATAAGTATAATTACTGGTCACGACAAACAAAAGACTATTGATATCGTTAAACCCCGTTTAGTAAAAAGGGGCAAAAAGTACAATAAAAATCGCTTAATAGAAAACTAGACTTTATTTATCAATAGAAACCGTAAAGCAAAACAACATCTATATGAGGAGTAGTCTTGAATTGTCACACAGCGCACCAGTTCGCGCTGCAGCAGGTGGCGCTGCCGTGCCTGCGTTACATGCAGCAGCTCATGGCGCCCGCGCCGCCCGCGCCCCCCGCGCCGGCGCCTGCCCCGCCAGTCGCGCCCGTGCCGCCCGCCGCGCCCGCGGACGCGGAACCTGCGAAGGACGCTGCTAAGGTGGGTGTTGAGACACGGTGTATTATACGTCACGTACACATCTCCTAGAAAAAGTATGCACTTCTTAAATGTATCGTCTATCTTTGGAAATTCGAAAGATCGATGATGCGATCTAATATAGAACGGTTACAACCATGGAAGTACTTATTTATTACTATGATTACAAAATTATAGATTAACATACTATGACTGTCTGCGACCGGAGTAGGTAACCTGACTGAGAAAACTTTGTACAAATGACCAATGGTAGGTGCACTACTACAAAGCGCAGCAGGAAAAAAGTTAGAAGGTTTGCCTCTGTGGTGCTATGTTCGCAATGGGTAATTCAGAAACACGAAGATTATTGAAACGCACAACTTTTCTGGTTTAACTGTACCGAGTCATATAACGTGAATAGTGTTGGCGGTACATGAGCTCAAAACGAAACGACGTGTTATGTATTCACGTGAAAATTGGCTCCCGATGGATCAGCACATCATAATATTACACAGTACATAGTATTAGACGCGTTCAGACGCGTGCAAATCAAATCGTATTTTTACAACAAAACAGTCTGTACACATCGCACTGTTTGAATTTTTGTTCCAGATCATAAAATGCCAACTTATAAACGAAATTTCTCTTGTCTCAGGAGGCGGTACCAACCACGATATCAGTCGGCAGCACCGCAGCGGCCTCGTCCACCGGCAACGTGGTGGTGGACCTGGCGGCGTGGCTGGCGGGCCGCGTGCCGCACGCGCACTGGCGCCGCCTGGCCAGCGCGCGCGTCACGGTGGCGCCCGTGCCCGCGCGCGGCCTGCGCGACCTGCACCTGGCCAGCAAGTACCTGGCCAAGTGGCGCGAGAGGGTGCGTGCTCAACTACCTTCAGCTGGAGGAGTTTTGTCCTATAAAAAAAATATGCAAAAATTATAATATATAAAATTTATGAAAAAGACTTAAAGTTACTTATGCTTTAAAACGGCTGATAGACGATGGAACCTTGACAAGAGTTGTGGTTCTTTGTAACTTTGTAAATTATAAACGCAGTGTGAACAAGATAAGTGCACAAAAATGACACGATATGCTTGTACACTGTGAATATCCGTGTCATTACGATGCTCTAAAATTGAAACATCTATGCATTCTATCACTAACATTGTGGCACACAATTTAACGTGGCGTGACTTGGCTTGTGTTACAATATTATTAAGACCGTGTGCAGCTTGTTTAGACTAAGTGATACTATCGCTCTATAAAAACACCCTAAGACAACCTAATAACTTTATCGCTTCCCACAGACAATGCTGTCCCACGGCATGCGCCCCCTCGCCCTGGAAGACGGCGGCTGGCTGCGTCCCGTCATGTTCGACCCGAGCTCGCGCATCGCACGCGATACCGCCTGCCAGATGGTGAAGTCACTCTGCGACTCCTATGAGAGGACGAAAGCTGTAAGTATCAGAATATCATGTTTAATGGTTGTAATATATGTCTTTCAGTTGTCAAAAGTGTCTTATTTAGAATACTGTGTCATCAAAATTAGAATGGAATGGCTTTGACTCGGACTTATCAAAATGTCCGGCGTTTCGCAGCAAAATAAAGCGGCACTCTGACCAAATATGAAAGTTACTTGGACAGCTATTATGACGATACCATTTTTATTCCTCTGTGATTGCGAAAAAGGTATGATTTGCTCTCTTTTTACAGGTATTGATTCTTCTAACCAGCTTCTTGCCTGAAGTTGGTAGTGCCGGAGAAGCCAGCGAACAGTTCTTACAACTTTATCAAAGTAAGTTTTACTCATTAGCCATACATGATGGACCCATATTTACTTAATGATAATGATAAATGATAAATGATTTTATTTCTGTAAGTACGTTTTTACAAACACTTTTACACGTCATAACATATTTTTTTTAAACTAGATGAGGCCGGCGTTTCCTATCTAACTACTCTGAGAAGAAAGGCCGAAACAAACTCAGAGGTCACAGTCTCTTTTAAAGTCCAGACATAATCTTGGTCAGATCATGTGAAGACCATGTCGATTGGTGTCTGAAATGGTCTTTTGATGAAAGAACCACACAGATTGAGTGGACCTGTCCAGTCAGTGCACGCATTTGTCAGTTATCATGCAGCTCAACTCAAAACTTAAGGAGCTCAATGATTTGATGAACAATACCAAAGAAAAGACATTTGGGTAGGCCGCATAAAGTACTCAAACTGCCAGACCATCATTAAAAGTAAGAGACAAAAAAAAAAACAAACAATGACCCACATAGTCCTCACATTCCTAATAATTAAAATAATATAATATAATACTATACAAAATAAATATTCATGTCATTGTTTATATAGAATGTTATATAGAATAAGAAAATATAAGTAGCTAGCAAAATAAAAAGAGTAAAAAAACAACATTCACTGTAAGTATATTGGAGCAGCTGAATCCCAAGCCTTTTTGTCCTCAATATAATCTTTAACAGTATAAAAGGCTTTTAGGCACAGTTTCTGTTTTATAAAACATTTGAATTTATTAAGGCTTAGTTCTCTAATGTAGCTAGGAAGTTTATTATAAAAACGTATACATTGGCATCTAAACGAGCTGCCTATTTTTTTGAGCCTGGTTGTAGGAACAACAAATTTGTGTTTGTTCCTAGTATTTACATTATGGATATCACTGTATTTTTTAAACAAATTAATATTTTTATGTGCGTACAAAAGATTTTCTTAGATATACTGAGAAGCTACAGTCATTATATTAATCTCTTTAAATTTTTCTCTGAGGGCGTTCAATTTATAAATAAGTCCCAGATAGACTTATTTATAAATTGAACGGATTGCCCTTTTTTGTAAAACAAAAATTGTCTGAATATCGGCGGCATTTCCCCATAACAGAATACCGTACGACATTACGCTATGAAAATAACTAAAGTATACTAAACGGGCTTTGTCTAAATCCGTTAAATCACGAATTTTTCTAACGGCGTGTGCTGCAGAGCTAAGCTTTTTTGACAATTTATCTATATGGGGGCCCCATTGAAGCTTGGCATCCAAAGTTATGCCTAAGAACACAGTGGTATCTACGGGGTTCAACTCTTCACCCTTTATGAGAACACTAATTTTTACTTGTCTAACATTAGGTATTGTAAACTTAATACATTTGGTTTTTTTCTCGTTAAGAAGTAGGTTATTAACATTAAACCAGTTAACTACTTTTTCGAGGGCTCTATTTACATTGTCAGTAACCAACTGTTGACGTTTGAGTTTAAATAAAAGTGAAGTGTCGTCTGCAAACAACACTATATCATGATTATCCTTAAGGAGGCAAGGCAAGTCATTTATATAAATAAGAAACAAAAATGGGCCGAGAATTGAGCCCTGGGGGACCCCCATTCTTACTACAGATCCGGGTGATCTTTTTCCGTTAACATCAACTCTCTGAATCCTATCACTCAAATATGAAGTAAGAAGATCCAGAGAGGAGTTTCGGATTCCGTAGTGGTGCAGTTTTCTGATCAAAGTTTCATGAAGAACGCAATCGAATGCCTTGGACAAATCGCAAAAAATACCCAAAGCATCGCATTTATCCTCCCAACATGTCCTAAAAGTTCAACACGGCATCAGTAGTCGAACGACCCCTTGTAAAACCGAACTGTTTGTTATGCATTAATTTATGTTTATTGAAAACTTGATATCTACTGCAATTTCTAATACAATTCTGTGTTTTATTTATCTTTAGCACTGGCATCCGAAGCACCATGGAAGCAATTCCTGGCTTTGCGTGGAGTTCTGCAACAGATAGCCGATCTGATGACCAAAGAGATCGAACAACTGCATCGCCTAGAAGAGACTACACTGACCTCGGATTTGGCGCAAGGTAAGAAAAAAAAAATATTAATTCAGTGTTATTCCTCATGTGTTTTTAACATAAAGTTAAAGTAGAACAAGTGATAAACAATCAGCGCGTGTGCTTTTTTTGTCGTTGAATTTTTAAACTTTTTTAAACATCTATCACCTGATTATCATTTTAACGCACTTTTTTTTTGTTCGGCTCGCTTTCGCTGAAATTTGTTGTGCTAAGTTTTTTTCCAAGGCAAACCAAATAGCGCAAGCGACCACGTTCAAACAGTAACTGTGACGATTTGTTCGGGAAGCTACCTCAAAAGACGAAACGCTCGGTCAGTGAGGACGCGCCTTATGCGTGGTGTTTCCACATAATTATGCGACGCCTTTCCACATATGCGAGGCCTTTGTACACGCTTATCACGTCTGTACGTGCGTACGTTCCTTCGTGAGGAAATCTTGCGAGGCCGGTTAAGGTTCCTGTCACCACAACCATTTTTTTTTCATCCACAGGCTACGCACTAAAGCGCCTCACAGAACTCCTAGCCATGTTCCTCGAAGAAAGTGGCGCTAGACGCACATACAAAGGTCGGCTGGTAGGTGCCGTGCTGGGCGGCTACCTGTCTCTGCGGCGCCTCGTGGTGCAGCGCACGCGCCTCACCGACGACACGCAGGAGAAGCTGCTGGAGCTGCTGGAAGAGATGACCACAGGTAAGACTTGCAGAAGAGACTTACACAAGTATGAGTGGCAGAGACGACTTTCTACCAAGCCGAACTTGTTCTGTAACTCGGAAGTGCCATAGAAGACTGCTTCCCATTAATTAGCCAGCAATCAAACAGTCCAAAAACATGGTCATAAAATCTTAGCGAGACTTCTGCAAAACGACGAGACGGTTAAGCTCGTCCAAATCTGCAAAATAAAAGTGTCATCATCTGCCTAGCTGTTTCCCAACTACGTTGGGGTCGGCTTCCAGTCTTAACCGGATGTAGATATATGTAAGCGGGCACGCCCTTTATACTTGAAGGCTTTTATTTAGGTTTTAAGTTCTGTTTACGTTTTTTATCTCTGCTTGAGAATAGTTTTCGGTCTTTTTCTTTGCTTTTTTTTTTTGGTATAGTGGTGTGCTAGCTGACATATGGCTAATAATTTAATGTTTTGTGTTTCACGTGGTGTAAATTGTTTTGCATACTATTGTATAGAATCCATTATTTTATCTAACTGAACAGACAGCTGTGCTGCTGGGGAGTTTGTTGCGCCACCTCTTCTTCCCAGCTAAAGCACTAGGAAGTGGCGAAGGGTGGGCGTTTTGGGGGACTGTCTTATGTAATTTTGACGTTCGAAAAGTGCTGATCCTCAGCCTAGTTTGAATAAATGACTTTTGATTTTTTGATTTTGAACCGGATGCAGCTGAATACTAGTATTTTACATGGAGCGACTCCACAACCCAGTTACTGGGTAATACGATACCCCTTGGTATTTTAAGACTGGTTGTCAGACTTTCGGGCTTCCGACGACCCGTAACGACTCAAAGATCCACGAATGACAGCCAACGGCTTATCGTGCTTGCCGAGGCACGGAGGGGTCTTGGTATGTAAATATGGTCACCCAACCACGGACCAATCGCGGTAAGCGTAGCTTAACCTGATAGATTGACGCGTGCGGCTGTTATTACTTAGCCACAAGCCCCTCTGAAAAATAAAAGTGTATCATGTTAATAATAATAATAATATACCTTACTGAGATTTATATTCCTTCTTTTACGCAGGCACCGAAACCGAAACAGCTGAGTTCATGGCCGTGTGCATAGAGACGGTGCAGAAATATCCTCTCCACGATTACCGTACTCCTGTGTTTATATTCGAGAGACTTTGTTCTATTATCTACCCAGAAGAGAACGATGTTGGTGAATTCTTCCTTACGTTGGAGAAGGATCCGCAGCAAGAAGATTTCTTACAGGTAAAATTGGACCGTCTTTAACAACGAAACTATTTGTACCCTTTGCATCGAATTTTGACCCGACTATGGTAAAGCCAAAGATGGCTTATACTTTTAACAGGCTATATGTATGTTTATCTGTTCCCTCATAACTCCTATATCTCCTTGTGGCTTTTTCACAAATCAGTTATCGTTGGAAATGTCATGATGCGATTTATGCTTTAACTTCATGAGATAATGGACGTGATTCCGATTATAGGAAACCCGATGTTATTTTTAATTTATATGTCGTTGGGTTTTAGTTTTTAACTTTTTGTACTGTGGCTTTGATAAGCTTGTCTGATTTGATTATAGTATTGTTGAGTTCTGTCGGTTTTCTTGTCTGAAAACGTCTGGTATGACTTCAACTTTTATATTAACTGATGCAATAGTTTTGTAGCATAGGCACAATTGTCAGTTTTATTCAGTCAAAAAATAAAAAGGAATCCTAGAACACCTCGTAACATATATTTTTCCCCCAGGGCCGCATGTTAGGCAACCCCTACTCCTCGTTGGAACCGGGCATGGGTCCACTAATGCGCGACGTGAAGAACAAGATATGCACCGACTGCGAGCTGGTCGCGCTGTTGGAAGACGACAACGGCATGGAACTGCTTGTGTGCAACAAGATCATGTCGCTAGACCTGCCTGTCAAGGACGTGTATAAGAAGGTTAGTACATCTTCAACTAAACCAAAAGACTTGCCGCAGTTGCGGTCATAAAACGTGCCAGTAGGACGGCGAATACAGAATGGGAATATCGATACAACAATACATTAAACTATGTCTATAAAGAAAAATTCAATGAAAAACATAATATTCCAATAGTCACTATAGCTAGTCGGCTAATTGGCTGAACTCATAGTCGGCCATCTATTGAACTCGTGCGCAGATCGCCTCATCTGGACAGGCTCTAAGAAATTGCATAAAAAAACGATGTTGGGATTTATTGTCATAATATTGTCGTCCCCACATGGTATACGGTTGTCTCGCTCCCAAATTTTATAATCGTGCCTGCTATTTCTCTCCATAGGATGGAATGACCTCATATAGTTCAGAATGATGATAAATGGATGGTTTTTTTTTACAAAAAAAAAAAATGTATGAGAACAATCTTACACTTATCTGAATCAATAAAGAAATGTTTAATACTTGTTGCATTAGGTTTGGTGCACATCTGGCGAAGGCGTAGACGCGATGCGAGTAGTATATCGTATGCGAGGCTTACTCGGCGACGCCACTGAAGAGTTCGTGGAACGATTGACGCAAGCCAACGCTGAGGCTGTGGATGACGAACAACTGTACCGAATGGCGAACGTGCTTGCTGACTGTGGTATGTGTACACCTACTTTTACACATAAAAAGTTCAGTAGTCGGTTTCATTGCGCAGACTTGCATCGTGGAAACATTCATGCCAGTATTGGATTTGTGTAAGTTTGGAGTTTCATTTCCAGAAGTAGACATGTTCGTTATCTGTAATGTAACCATATTACAGATAACGAACATGTATATTTCTAAATCCGGTTGGACACACATACCGAGTAATTTATTCTGTCTCTTAAAAAATGGCTTGGATATTTAAAAAAAGTAGTACGCGTTTGATTTGACGGTGGCAAAACATAACAAGGCTTTTTACGTGAGCGACCGCCATGTTGAGACTGTTATTGGACAGTTTCGCTTTTTTAGGAAGCTCAAGCATTACTTAAACCGTACCATTTGGGATTTCAATTAGACAGCCTCATGAGGCAAACTCTTTTTTTTTTATTAGTGTTCCCATTAAGACGCTGACAACACCTAAACCGCGGTCACTGTCAGATTGCATAGAAAAGAAAAAGAAGCGAGAAATTTTGCAATAAATTACACAATGTTTGTAATTTATTGCAAAATATGAGGCAATTATCTATTTACTCAAAATTGATTTAAGTAATCGAAAATAAAAAACAACCAAGTTCTGCATTCAAATAAGACGTTCTTGTTATTATTTAAATACGTAACGTATCTTGATATTTAATACAGATATTTTGGATTAGAACTCAAAGTAAGAGGTTAGTTTAACGTTAGTTTGTATCGAGATTTTTTTTCAAAACGTGTTTTGGTAACAACCAAGTTCTGGGAAATATGTTCAAAATTAACATATATTTTTTCCGCTACCACAAACTATACAGATTTGGCAATTTTTTGTCTTAAGAGAGGCCTATTTTGTTCAACTGGGTCTTGTCAGCGCCTTAATAATGAAATCATTGGTGACGCAGGCGGTATCGAAGTGATGCTGCAGCGCCTGGCGGCCATCCAGCGCGTGGGCGCGGCGCGCGCGCTGTGCTCCACGCTGCTGCGCCTGCTGTCGCTGTGCGCGCGCGTGCGGCGCTGCGTGCGCGTGCTGACGCGCGCCGCCACGCGCGCGCTGCCCGTGCTGCTGCACGCGCTGCACCTGGCCGCCCTCGAGGAGAAGGACATGCCGCGTGCTCAGCTCGTGTACCAGCTGCTTGAGGTTTGTGCGCAACACATGTTTGGCAACGTTGTCGGGTGACGTTTAATAGTCCGGTTTTTGGACAGTATTGCTTAACAAAATTGTATCGTTGTTGCGCCTCGCACAATGTGACGCTCATTCTGATGTACAACAGTTATAAAATTACGACACATCTTCTAATTTCAATACTCAATACTCGAATTCTTTATTGCATTCCATAATATATGTAATACATAGATGGTAGAAAAAAGTAGAAGATCAATATGGGCCCTATCGGGCACTGCAAAATTAGGAGAGAAGAAGAGGGCTAAGTAGCAAGTAGCGTTCAAGCAATTCAATATTATTATAAACTAGCTGCGCCCCGCGGTTTCACCCGCATAAGTCTCGATCCCTTGAGAATATCAGGATAAAAGTCCTATGTGTTAATCCAGATTATAAACTATCTGTTCGCCAAATTTCATCCCAATCCGTTCAGCCGTTTTTGCGTGAATGAGTAACAAACATACATACATATTTACAAACTTTCGCGTTTATAATATCAGTAGGATTATTAGATGTATTTGAGTGTATAATTATATATATATATATATTTATTTAGGTTTGTGTGTATAGATTTAATATATTTGTTATTTTTATTTTATATAAGAAGAATAATGTAGGTAATTATTATGAAATTCTTAGAAACATTTTCATTATTATTAAAGTATGTTATTATTTATGTATTCATATTTATATGTATTTGATTTATATATATTTCATAATATTTGGTATATATGAGAGAAAATGATTTACATATAGTTCTAACGTAACTTTTTAAACAGAAACCAAATTATGTTTTTAGATTATGGAGCGTATTCTATCCGTGGCCGCGAGTGAAAGCCTGGAATCGTTCCTACAGTTCTCACTCACTTTCGGAGGACCGGAGTACGTGCAGGCTCTACTTAACTGCACTGAATGTCCAGGTAACTTAACGGCAAACTGCAACATTCACAAAGAATTACTAAAAATGGCCATATGGCCATATATATGGGTATGGGTACTGCTTGGGCTGTTCAGTAAAACACTCGTTTTTGGAATGCCCATGACTACTTAGATCCTATTGACTGATCAGCTGCCTTAGAAATGTGATCAGCCAATCAGCGTCTTGCACGCTTAATAAAAACTAGTAGCGGTCAGTGAGTATGCCCGATGAAGACACGCCGACGAGGAGCGCAATGATATTATCGAGCGCGTGGGCTAGCAGCATTTAGTGTCTGTCCGCGTGCGGCGAGGTTCAGTCGCTTATGCTCGGTGTTGTATGCCTGACTCCCACATAGGGTAAGGCTTACCTCAGTATATTAAAAGCCCGATCAAGTTAAAGGAAACGGACTTTATGATTATTAACTTAGCTGCTGACAAGATTTTGACTACCCATCAAAATTGAGTGCAAAATCAATTTTCAGAGGCACAACAACTTCTACATATAATAGAAACTGTGATCATCATGTGGGTCTCTTTAAACAACCCTAAAGTTCCAAAAGGTAACTTGTTTTTGCAATAGCACATTCAACGATTTCTTTCTTCAGGAATCCGCAACAACTCGGTGGCTCTTGGCCACTTGACCCGGGTTCTCGCCGCGTTGGTCTACGGCAACGACCTCAAAATGGCCATGCTAGTGGACCACTTCAAGCCAGTGTTAGACTTCGACCGGCTGGACTCGGAACAGTGGACTGAAGAGGAGTTCCGTATGGAACTGTTCTGTGTGTTCTGTGCGAATATTGAAAGGAATTCTATTGGAGGGACGCTGAAGGACTATCTGATCTCGCTTGGTGTTGTGCGTGATGCGCTTGAGTATATTGTGGTAAGTATGTTTAGTTTGCTTTGAAATTAGTAACTTTATTTTTATTCTTTTTGACTTTACGTGAATGCAACAGCGAAAACAAACGAATTATAAAATTGGTTCTTAGTCCCCTTTCTTGAAAGCCTCTGATTAGCAAACCTAGCCCTTGAATTTTACATAAAACATAAACTCACGCCTTCTTGCCATGGGGGTAGGCAGTAACTATAGAACACCACCTGCTACGCTCCTTACATACTCCTTTTGCTTCGCCTACGTTCATACATCTGGTCATACACGCGCGCCGGTTGAGAGTACTACGCACCTGACCTTTTTTCAGAAAGGTCAGGTGCGTTTAGGTGGATTCTTCAGAACATCACCAATTAGGTTACTATAAATATCCTCCTAGGACGTGGGGTCCTAGCGTTTCCACTCACATCTGCATTGTAAATACTTTTTGTAAGTCGCCTTTCATTCATCCTCTCAACATGACCTAACCATCTAAGCATATTTTTTTCAATTTTTGTCACTACATCTTCTTTTAAACTGCACCGTTGCCTTATCACATCATTTTTCAGCCTATCATTCATAGTCACACCACACATGCTTCGCAAGGAACGCATTTCCACAGCATTTATTCTTCTTTCATGCTTCTTTTGTCACACCCAACATTCACTTCCATACATAAGCGTAGGCACCAGCACACTATTGAATTTTATGTTAGCTTAATTGGTGGAATCTCATGTAAGTTTGATTGGTATTGGAATCAAAATAAAAACGAACTATCGTAGTGGACAAGACATTTAACTGGCTTTCCAAAACCGGGAGGTTACTATAGCGAATGTTGAAGCTAAATTGTACCATTTATAAACCACGTTCACCTTAAAGCTTATTTCCTCCCTTGTGCAAAAAGATGAAAGTCGCCCAAGACTAACATCAAAAATATTTGTCGTACAGAAACATGCTCCGTGTGACCATTTATAAACCACGTTCACCTTAAAGCTTATTTCCTCCCTTGTGCAAAAAGATGAAAGTCGCACAAGACTAACATCAAAACTATTTGTCGTACAGAAACATGCTCCGTGTGTAAAGCCGACACTGGTGTGCACGGACTCTGACGAGCTTAAGGAGTTCATCAGTCGTCCTGCACTCAAGTACATACTGCGCTTCCTCACCGGGCTAGCTGCTGACCACGAACCGACACAGGTGCGTTATATTATAGCTACGTATTCCTTATAGGTTGAAGGGTTTATTTATAAACGTTACCTAAAGTTAAGAGACGTTTAAAAGTCAAAAAATGTATGGTTAGGCAGTCCTTAAATATTACGGTATAGTGAAAAAAAAAGCAAACTTACCACGCATGCGTAATAATAAAATGAGTCTCACACGCATATGCGTCCTCGTGGAGGCGATCGGCGGCAGAGACCTCTCGCGTCCGGCCCTGGTTCAGGCCATGGTACGGAGCGAGAGGGCATGGGCAGCCGTTACCTCCATCTGCGAAGCAGTAATGCTCGCGAAGGAGGAGGCGGGACGGTTGAGGGAAAGGCATGTTTCGCGCCCTCTCACCCCTAGCCGCCGCAGGAGACGCCCTGGGCGTCGGGAATCCCGGGCGGATTTCCGGCCACCGTGGGCTTGCGGACGGTGAGCAATGGGTAGCTCACTGTCTCGTAAGGACCAGGCCCGGGTCGACGGTGCGTTGTATTCCACGCGCGCCTCAAAGAGATGTCGTCAGCACAAAGGTAGGGGTCCACCAGGACCGATGCCTGCCGGGGTCGCGGGAAGGTACTTATGGGTCACCGAGGCCCCCGCAACACAGGCAACAGGAAGGAATACGGGTGGGTTTTAGTCAGTAAGACCAAAAAAAAAAACACGCATAAAAAAAAAAAACACGCATATGCGGGCGCGACTGTATATGTATGTATACTGTATAGTATCCTACTCTCTTTTAAGTTATTTTGAAACCGTATGTACCAGTGATACTGCATCAAAACTTCGAGCAACAAAAAAGCCGTACTCTGTAGTTTTAAATTCAACATTAATGATGTAACTAATATTTTGTAACAATATAATTTAAAAGAGTGTCCGTGGAGTTTCTTGCCCATTCTTCTTCATAGGTACCTACTACGTTTTGGAATGGGCTACTAACTTCAGTCAAATTTTCAAAAAATAGGCACGTAAAAGACACTTGAATGTGAAAATTTACAAAAAAATGGAATTGATTCTAGTCGCCTCTTTCAGTAGTAGTAGTTTCGTATAGTGAAGAATGGGCAAGAAACTCCATGGTTACTCTTTTAAAATGTTTTACAATATTTTTTTATAGGTACATTAATTGTATGTGAAGACGATGCACCTAGAATAAAATTACTATACCACAATAGGTAAAAATGATTAAAACTGAAGCAATGACAGATAAATCGATTATGGTGTTCACATATTTACAAACACTGGAAAGTATGTTTTCCTAAAAAGCAGAAGACATAAAACCGTTTTTGCAATAGAACTTATAGGTGATATCAATATTTTTATCCTAGATGTTGGTATGCGAGAAAGTCATTCCCATCGTCCACCGACTGGAACAAGTATCTTCAGGCGAACACGTGGGCTCGTTGGCTGAGAACCTTCTGGAAGCTCTGCGGTCGCAGCCGCAGTGCGCCGCCAAGGTGCAGCAAGTTCGGGACTTTACTAGACAGGTAATTATACTTTTTAGTAACTATAACAGCGGGTTGCATCAAACTTACAAAATAATATTTAACTAGCGACACGATTTATTTTTTTTCATCCCATTTATTCGAAAAGAGGCGAACGGTTCCTCAACAAGTGCGAGCAAAATGGGTCATCTCGGGGCACTTGTGATGAAATGACTTTTGAATTTGGAACACTATTTAATTTCAAAGTTTGAACGCAATTCGCTTCGTTAAAGTCCTGTCTTAAGATCTACCAACTCGCACTGGGCCCGCGTGGTAGATTACAGCCCACTCCCTCTCGATGAGAGGAGGCCTGTGTCCCAGCAGTGGGAACATTATAGGCTGATTATGCAAAGTCCTGGCCGATACTAAATAAGCGCGCCTACCGACGCGGCTTTGGTTAACCAAATAAAAAAAAAATACGTGGGATCTTATTCGTTTGTTCATTACTTTTTGTTAAAATATTACAATTTTAAGTTGATATTAATATAAATTTGGTTATGTAAATATAAATATTCGTCACTACTAGCACACTTTTCTCATAGAGGGGCATAAAAAGCAGAGTGTGCCACACGGTACCATAATAATTTAACCTTGAGCGACGTACTTTGAATCCCTCGCTACGCTTAGGATTCTACCCTAGAGTCCGTCGCTTCGCTCTGGATTCAAACAATAGCTCTCGCTCTCAATACATTATTTTGGTCCCTTGGGACACAATCTACTTTTGAATACTTAAAAAGCATTTGGATACTTTCCAAATGCCCAATTTACACCCGAATCTGTTACAATACTTAACTGTGTAGTTATTGCAATTTATAATGAATATTTTAGTGCGCTATAAAATTATATTTCATATTTCCACAGTCATATTAAAAAATTCATAAAAGCAGTTAAATATTTGACGGGTATTTGCGATGTTGGCAACTTTTTGATTACGCGCTAGAATACTCCATTTGCTGTGTCGATTACAGCCAATTTTCTAATCTAAACTCCATTTTTTTTTACCTAACAGGAGAAGAAACGCTTAGCAATGGCGGTACGTGAGCGTCAACTAGGCGCTTTAGGCATGCGCAGTAACGAACGTGGACAAGTGACTGCACAGTGTTCACTTACTCAGCAAGTAGCCGACCTGGCGGAGGAAAATGGCGCCGTATGCTGCATCTGTCGCGAGGGTTACAAATACCAGCCCACTAAGGTAAATTGAACCTTTACAGTTTATAGTATAAGGTTGAAATTCATTCAGCATTGGATGACGTATGGCTGTGACGGCGCATCGTTCACTTACTCAGCAAGTAGCCGACCTAGCAGAAGAGAACGATGCTGTGTGCTGTAAGACATAATACACAAAAAATCACTCATATTACGAACGATTATCTCAAGATATCTCTGACACACGTCACTACGTGTATAGATGAAAAAAAAGTCATTACTTTTTTATTCAATCAATCAACTCAGCCTATAACAGTCCATTACTGGACATAGGCTTCTCCCAGGGTGCGCCACAACACTGCCTTCTGCCTTTCGCATCCAGTCTGTCCCAGCCACCTTTGTAAGGACATCGGTCCATCTAGCTGCGGGTCGTCCCACACTCAAAATCAAAATATTTTTATTTCACATAAACCTACATGGGCACCTATGAAACGTCAGAAGCTAGGTGCACGGTTCCAATTGGTCGTTTCCTATGGAGAAGAGCCGACAAGTAACTCCATGGTTATTCTTTTAAAAATAATTGGCTTTTACAATGTTTTTAAACACACACACTACGCTTGCTGATACGCTATCTCCACTCCAGGACTCGTCTGCTCCACCGACCATCGGTCCTTCGACAAACATGGCCAGCCCACTTTTTTATTATTATTATGTAGCAATTGGTAATCACCAGTTTGTAACCCTTTCGGTTATTATTATTATTAAATGTTGCCGTAACAATTAAACATCTACTAAATACTGTCTCAATTTCTCAAACAGGTGCTGGGTATCTACACGTTCACAAAGCGCTGTCCAGTGGAGGAGTACGAGGTGCGCGCGCGCAAGACGCTCGGCTACACCACGGTGTCGCACTACAACATCGTGCACGTCGAGTGCCACATGGCCGCCGTCAGGCTGGCACGCGCTAGGTATGTACACTCGGTCTATGGAAACCTCTACCATCGCACTCAGGCAAACGTTTGTATGTACAGTCACAGCCGAAATTCGTTCGTCACCTTCTATTCTATTTTTCGCTAATATGGCAATGGTGCCGATGTCGATAATTCTGCAAATGTCAGATGTGTTAAGAGAGTTCTCTCTTCTCGTGCGGAGAAAAAGAGAAAATAATTAAAAACTGAAATACAATACTAAGTTGATTACTTAATAATTTAATTTAATGTGAAACTTGTTGACAAGTACACTGTACACTGAAACAGACAGATAAAAAATATTATTAGCCGTATTAATAAATATGTACATAAATGATCACAAACCACACAAAAATAACCATAATTTGATGTCATTACGCCGATAGAAAACATCAAATCCCCAAAGAGCTTTGGAGAAAAATATGTTAGTAGGGATGGAAAGTTAGTTGGGACAGGGACTTTATTTTAGGGAGATGACTATACAAGTCATGGGCTGGGTTATTATTGGAGCAGTTAAAAAAGGTGTGCTCCAAAGTACCTTCAACCAACCCACTTTCACAGAGTGATGTGTCTCTAAGGGCTATTTATGTCTGTATATTGCACCATAGAATCTGCTTTACCGACTCGGCATTTCATTTTTGTCGTAATGTCAATACCGCAGACTGGCATTCAGTTTGTTTACGTGTTGGGACTTTGAGCCAAAGACAGAATTAAAAGGGGTGACATTGATAGATTGAAACAAATAAATATTAAAAAAAAAATGCCCAGACCAATAAAAAGGTTGATGTCAACTCGACATTGGTCAAATGATTTGTGCTATTTTGATCTATGTTATCAAGTAACTAGATACAGTTTTCTATGCAATAGTATGCTCAGTACCATAGCTTCATTAGTAGATTGTTATACAAGGGGCTAAAATGACCCATTATATACGAAGTAGCTTTACTCCCGAACTTTAGAGCGAGGGAGTAAATAGAAACTGAGTTATAATGGGTGTTTAGCGCCGTGTGTTACACTATTTTTCACTACTATTGCGAGAAAAAAAAATAATCCAACACAATATTAAATAGTTACTCATCCCTTGATGTCGATTGTCGTGGGCTAGTTGTAAGAATATCTGTGATACGCTGGGAGATATCAAATAAGTTTTGAATGGAGTTCTCTATATAGCCTTCCGTCACTTGATCGGATCTACATCCACCGTGGCGTTTTACCGTTGTTATATTTGCACAAGAATCCACCAAGAGAGTGGAGGATGTTTTTCGGAAACAATGGCCAGTGTACTGTTCCGGCAAATTTTTGATGGGTCGCGATCTCTTTTTGCATGTTGCAAAATTTATTTTTGCCTATAACTTTGCCTGTTTTGATAGTTGAGAAAAAATCTCGGCGTGCCTACTCCACTCGGCCGTAAATCTTGGTAGGCTTTGACAATTTTAGAAATTCTAAATTTCTTTCCTTTTTCTTTCATCTGCAAATACTCCATTCTCACTAGATGATGACATTTTCACTGTTGTAAAATAAATTACGGTTACCAATGTGTAATAAGACAATAATCTAAAGATTTTGAGCAAATTTCTTTTTTTAATTTCTTCTGTAGCCGCAACGCAGTGCACGCATTCTACCGAAGAGATCGCCGCCGTTTAGTTCCATTTTCAAAAAGAAAATGTTCTTTTTTTATATTTCGAGTCTTTGTTCATGATTATTCTACTTATGAATCACCACGTATTCGGCTTTGCAGTCTCGTTGGTAACAGAAAAAAATAAAAAAAAACCTAAAACAGAGCTGAACTTCTGTATTATTCTGTGATATAATATAAATAAGAACTTTATTTCGGGTGGCATAGACCCATAGTAACCTTAACCTAGTACATATTTCTTAATATTTTTATTTTCCATGACCCGCCACACCTATACAAGACATGACCCATTGACTCTGATTTTTTAATCTGTTTTGACATTCCTCCGTTCCTCAAAGTTGACAAAGCGCCACAGCTTCTCTTCTAGAAATATATACAATTAATGCTTCACAACATACGCTTTGTAAGCATTATAGGTATTTTGCCTTTTTAATTTTTAGCTTCACTAACGAAATAGCTTCTCTCGTATGTTGCGAACATAGTCAATAATATCCTCTTCATATACATCAGTATGGACATTAGAAATAAACAACGGTACTTTAGTATCTACCGCTTTAAATTTCACGTTGTCCTGTGACTCGACAACTGCATTTCCTTTCTTTGTAGTTAGCCTATTTCTTAATCGTGTTTTGAACCAAAATCCATTGATCATCCCCACCAGGTACCTTCAATTCAGTGCCATTACTAACCATTTCAGCATATGATAATAAACGCCCCGTAGCCTCCGTTTGTTTGCATTTGTCTAGCGTAGTAATGATATTGCTTAGTTGTACTGACTGATGTCGCTGCGCTAGATTGCACGGTATCTCAGTCGCACTCGTTATCTTGCATATTGGTTCACTACTCGGCTTACCCTCGGCTCGCTATTAAGCGCCGGTGGGGATCGCGCCAACGTATTTGCCGTGTCGTGCTGTTGACGCAAACATTCACTACCACCATCAATGTCCTGCCCTAAAAACGAGCAGTTATTGACATTTGTGCACTGGGAGTGCCACCGGTCCACGATCCATAGCAGGTATATTTTTCTTTTGCAAGTACCCACCGCGTATCCGGTTAACATTGCGTTTTTCCTCAGAGGATGGCGACCTACGATAATCTACCACAAGTTCATTCTTATAATGTGTCTCAATTCGTTATCACGAAAAATAAAAAAAATCTCTAATGATATCGTTTGATTTACAGAGACGAATGGGAGAGCGCGGCGCTGCAGAACGCGTCGACGCGCTGCAACGGGCTGCTGCCGCTGTGGGGCCCGCACGTGCCGGAGTCTGCCTTCGCTAGCTGTCTGGCTAGACACACCACTTATTTGCAGGTCGGTAGTGATGCTATAGCCAAAGAAACGATGGATGGATATGTGGAAGATGATATGACCAAGAAGTAGGTGAATTCTGAGATGTCATCATTTGCCTAGCCTTTTCTAATCATGTTGGGGTCGGCTTCCAGTCTCACCGGATACGGCTGAATACCAGTATTTTACATGGAGCGACTGCCTATCTGACCTCCACAACCCAGTTACTGGGTAACACGATACTCCTTGGTAAGACTGGTTGTCAGACTTTCGAGCTTCTGACGACCTGTAACGACTGTCAAAGATCTACAAATGACAGCCGGGACCAACGGCTTAACGTGCTTTCCAAGGCACGAAGGGATCTTAATATGTAAAGATGGTCACCCATCCACGGACCAACCGCGGCAAGCGTAGCTTAACCTGATCGATCGACCCGTGCGGCTGTTATTACTTAGCCACAAGCCCACTGAATTCGGATTCATTGATTCCAGTAAATTCCGAGATGTATGGAGGAAAACAACTTACTGCGCCGACCTCAAATACATTGGGATAAGAGAAGGATGGATGATAACGAGCCGTACTACGACGTTTGTAGCACAAATGCGCGCGCGATAAATTCTTGTCCTCTTTTTTGGTCTTCACATGATCTGACCAAGATTATGTCTGGACTTTAAAAGAGACTGTGACCACTGAGTTTGTTTCTGCCTTTCTTCTCAGAGTAGTCAGATAGGAAACGCCGAGCTCACCTAGTTTTTTTTTTTTTTTAATATGATTGACGTGTAAAAGTGTTTGTACAAACCTACTTACAGAAAATAAAATCATTTCATCATCATTTCATTTTATTTTCTTGTGCAAAATGAGGCAACAAAGGTTGTTGTCGCGTTGCGCATGTTACTCCGGCATGGGTGTGAGAGAAATAAAATTATCCAAGACTAATGACACCATTCCTTTTCTGCAACGGAACAGAGATTTGTGTGCTGTTTCAATTTCTTTCATGTTACTCGAATACTTTATTTGCATTCCACAAAGTGTACTTAGGTGGTAACTTAAAATTATATGTCGTCGTTGCAAATTTAAAATCTCCTACGTGTATAAAATAACTTTTCGCGAAAAAATTAAAAAGTACCTAGCACAAAATAGGCCTAGAATTGTAGTGCTCGACGTTGGGTCACATAAGATATTTTTATATATTTTTTTTTTAAATGAAACTGTTACTAAAACCTGTCACGTGTAAATTAGACATTTTGACATTTTGATTTACAATTAAAAGTAGGCCGACACTTGACATAAAAAATATACATGCTTTTTTGAAATAATAAGATATTCACAAACATGGAAGTTTTTGCTAAGTATTGGTATTCAAAATCGCATTTCAAATATCTGAAAAACTAATTTTCCATAAAAATGTCACATAGGAGATTTTAAATTTGCAACAACTGTGATCATTATGGATCACGTCGGGCACAGCACAATAGTAAGATAGAGGAAGCTTAGTACTCAAAGGTTTCGTATTTGGTTCAGGAATGCACCGGTCACCGCGACATCGGACACACGTGCACTCTACACGACTTGAAGCTATTACTGCTGCGCTTCGCTCGCGGCCGCACTTTCCACGACGACACCGGCGGCGGCGGCCCGCTGTCCAACATGCAGCTGGTGCCGGCGCTTATTCATATGGCGCTCTATGTCATCAATACGTAAGTGCAACTTAACATAAAGTAGAATTTAAAAACAACCAGCCAAGTGCGTGTGCCACAATAAAGGGTTCGTAATTGGGATGAATTTTGCCCAAAAACAAACTTAACATTCTAGTTGAAAAACATGTTATCCCATACATCGATATATGTCACGGTCAATTCTCTAACTCAATTTATCGAATTTTGTTTTATGTGATCACAAATTATCGATTTTAAGACTTTTCCTTTACTTGTGCTGTGAAACCTTGCTTCTTGCCAAATATCATGATTCTAGGTCTACGGGAAGTAGTAAGTATAGGTTTTGATTTATTTCTGAGTATTAAAATGTGCCGCATAAATGGCCTTTTTTATTGCTTTAGACCCACGTATTTGATATTAGTTACAACTTGATACCTCCACGCGCTCCTGAGAAAAGGGTCTTGACAGACTCACAGACAACGAAGTGATCCTATAAGAGTTCCGTTTTTCCTTTTGAGATACGGAACCCTAAGAAGGACCAAATATTTAATCTGTTAAGTTGCGTCAGCTAGTTTAATTTGTCCTGTATTATACAGGGTGTAACATCGACGTGCAAACTGTTACCATGAATTTAATACAGTACGCGTCAAACTTAATGGCGGTTCTGAAGTCTAGTTTCGGTGCACTTATTAAGTGCGCCGGAATGACTTTTGACTTTGGAACACTTTTTAATTAAAAAGTTTGAATGCAATTCGCTTCGATAAAGTCCCAGCCGGCAATAAAAAAAAAAGCGCTCCTGCCTACGCGGCATTGATCAAACAAATATACACGGGAACTTCTTATTCGTTTTTTCATTACTTTTTGTCAAAATATTACAGACAATTTTAATTTGATATTAATATAAATTTGTAATTTGGTTATGTAAATATAAATATTCATCACTACTAAAAGCATCGCGTATTTATTTTTCTCATAGAAGGGGATGAAAAGCAGAGTGTGCACACGGTACCAAATTTTTTTAACCTCGAGCGACGTACTTTGAATCCGTCGCTACCCTTAGGATTCTACTCTAGAATCCTTCGTTTCGCTCTGGATTCAAACAATCGTTCTCGCCCTCAATACATTATTTTGGTCCCTTATGAGACAATCTACTATTTTTGTTGACTATACAGTCTAATGTTACCTAGAAAACCTCTTTTTCCAATACTAATATACCTTTACTCTCCAGGAGCCGCGTATCAGCTCGCGAGGTGTCAGCCCTAGAGGCGGCGATGGCGTGGGCGCCGGCGCGCTTGCTGGAGTCTGCGCACGATGCCGAGGGGCCGCTGTACTTCGTCACGCTCATGCTCATGCTGTACCCGCACGCTAAGTAAGTTTAACGGTAGATAGCGTCATATTATTAATGCCGATCGAGTCGCCAAATGAGAGAGAAAAAACGAGCGTACCTTACAGTAGTCGCATATGATATGTAACATCTGATATCTCACCTTGGTAATAAGCAACTGAGCAGCGACAGAAATTAACCTCGGAATTTAAAAAAAAGATAAATACTGAAATATTTATTCGAATAATTATTCATTACTAGTGGTCGCTCACTGGTCGCAATTCGACACCCTCTACTTATAATCTATAAAACTTGTTTTTTTTTATATCCCATAAATCTGGGGTTATATTCTATAAGTTAAAATAATTTTAAAAAAGTCCTAGAATTAGTGGTCCAAAAATGCATAGTTTCGATGATATCATAATACTAACACTAGTGTTACACACACTCATTGAGAGTCTAGGACTCTCAATTTTAGTTTATTGATAAACACGAGCAATTAATTTTCATTCAAAGCAATCATTCATATTTAAAGCTAAGAAAATGCGACGTTGTCATATTTCACGTAAGAGTGTTTTACATTCATAAAATAAATAAATAAAATTAATTTATTTATTATTATTATTCGTGACTTTGTCGAATTATTTTGTATGAAAAAAAAAACAAAGATAAATGAAAAATAATTCATATGCCAGTTGATTCTTTGATATGGTCTCATTCATACCCTAGAGGTATGGGATATAAAAAAAAACACCTTGTATAGTATTTACTTATTTCATGTTTAAGCCGTCACTTCTTATCTGCACAGTTCCGTCCCTTTTCATGAAATCATTCCACTCCAGAAAGATGATACACATCAAAACTTGGCTCCTGATGACTAAACCTTTGATCATATTCATGTAACAACTGTCTTTGGTAGTGAATGATTTGAAATATTGCCAAAAAAAATATTTTGCCAATTTTTTATCCTCATATTATTGATTTATTTTTGGGGTTTTTATCCACAAGGATACGTCAACGCCATTGTATCTTAAAACAATATCGTAACGAATATAAAAATAAAAAATAAAATCTAAGAAAATTCGGGATTCACTAACGTTAAACGACAAAATTGTTTTGCTAGATCCGATTTAGGGCATTACAAAATCGTCTGAACTAAACCTATATCGAATCTGTTCAATGCATGCTCCCTTTCCAATTCTTCTCTTTCTTTCCTTTCACACAATCCATCAGCAATTGTTGTACGTCCTCAATTTTATTACAAGCATTACAGTTTGGCGAGTCGTATTTTTTCATCAAGAACGCAAACTTTGCCGATGGATAGTGTCCAGATCGAAGTCTTAAAGCTAGCTTAACAAATTTCCTACTTCGTCACCATCAAACCAAAGGTAACGAGGAGGCTCTTGCTGAATGGTTTTATACCAAATACCTTTTGTTTGGTGGTTTTGTTTGATGGACAGTCGAGCCTGTCCACTATCATCATCGTTATAATACGACAAAATAATGTTTTGAGTTTTCGCCAAGAATAAAATAAAATTGATTTTACTCTTGACCTTACAAACTGGACACAATTAAAAAAAAAAAAAAAAACTGGATACAATTAAATTGAATCTTCAAAAATGTGAAAACGGCCATCATAACTCATTTTTTAACTTATGTTATACATATATGAATAAGTTTTAAAGTTCAAGTTATTAAATTCTTCAACCCAACGAGCATGTGAGAAAGTGTGAATTAAGTATGTGGCAGGGTATGCCATACCCAAACATTATAATGCTCTTTTATAATGTCAATTTAGAATTATTTTTATGTTTTAAAATATTATCAGAAAACATTTTTAAACATACCTATTAAGACATAAAAGAATGGCAATTATAAGAACAGTTTTTATTAATGTTTTGAAGAAAACAGTGAGATTTACACAAAAAAGCCACTAAAGCAACAAAAAACATTTTCTTCTAAACAACTTTAAACTGCAAATCAGATAAACAACTAAAAAATAACCCTTCTTTGGCTAATAACAATATCAGAAAAAATATTAGAGATCAATGCAATGTTGGCAAGGAAATACATTGCGTGCTCTATACTTTGATATAGGTTTACCACATGTGATGCAGGAGTATTTTTTTTTCCTGTCTTTTTTATTTGGGCAGTCGCCACATAACGATATTTTAGCAGTTGTAGACAGTAACCTGCCTGTTCCTCAGGGTATGACGTACAGCACTACGATCCCCCATCGCCACTATCCCCTGCTCCGCTCTCTTAGCTCCAGCTACTCAGCGCGCCAGTGTTGCAACTTGCATAATTTAAAAAATATCTATAGTTTTGTGCAACCCTAGGTATGTCACACCCTGCCACATGATCGCCGGGTTAAAAACTATGCATCATGTTTATTCCAATGTTCATTCGGTTTCGTTCGTTCGTTTTTTTATCCAACTACCTGTTTTTTGTCAGAAACTGGTAGTCCAACTGTCAAGTGAGTGGGTACGATTACAGGTTCAATTATAGGTTGTAAGTTGTAACGTTCTGTTCTATCTTTTCCCTAGACTGGTGTTTAAGTAAAGCTGAAAGTAATCCAAAAGTTCGCCAGCAAATAGGCCATTCAACGGCATGAAATCTTGCATCCTTAAAAAAAGCATAATTAAAAATGGGCAAGTGACTAAAACGAAATTTTATATCATTTGTTAATTATGTTTTAGTGTTGTTTTTCTATATCCTACCTTTGGCTACAACATTTCACTCTTGTCCACCAGATGGCGCTCGGTAAAGGTAGACATGCTGAAGCGACTCCTCATAGTAGCGCACGTGCGCGGCGCGGCGCCGGCCGGGCCCGCCCTGCGCGCGCTGCCGCCCGACCACCGCGCCGTCAAGACGTGGAACGACTACAAGCCCTACGCGTTCTTCATAGCCATCGTCGACCAGCTGTATACTGTCATGTTCAAGGTAAGTCTTCAGTTAGCATACTAATAGTGCCGATTTACGTGACAAAAAAAAATTATGTAGTTACTCAGGTGCAAGCTAATAACCGACTCACATATGACAGATTGGCATATTAAGATGCTCATATTAAGATGTGGTCACACGGTGCTAGTAGCTGCACTGTAATAACTGACTAGGCCAGCTCGCACTGTGTAACCTAGCCCTTAGGATCGGCGGCGGAGCACGTCTTCTACTTCCACACAATAAAAACAACAACATTAATTGGTCAAGGACAGCTAATGAGACAATTGATTTTCTATTGTTTGACTCCGAATCGGTGTCGCGCGAGGCTTAACAGGTTAAAGAATTATTAATTCACTGGAATAGTAAAAATGCCAGCGAGACTATCGTAAGGTTGGGTTCATGTTTCAAATCGAAATTGAAATGTCGATAATTTCTTAATACGAACTAATATATATGTCGGAAATACGCTAGTCACTCGTTTGACTAATCGGGACGCCAGCGCCACCCAGCGGCGCTCGACAGAGTTTAAAACATAACGCTTGACCGGACTGACCGGGGTTAAGCTCAAGTTTGTTGGAGGCGGTCAAGAAGTGAACACGTTTAGAAACTGTCGCGCGTTCCGTATAGTTGTGTCGTGTACCTACAGTGTGTGAATAGCTAGTGTGATTATTTGATCGTAAATTATAATTTGACTTAAACTGCAAACGGTTTTTCTATTGTACAATAACCAACACTTCCCATTGTACGTCCACGGTAGTTAAAATATGGCTGATGTATACAGCGTGGCGATTAGGTTATCACATTAAATAGTACAGCGGTTATTACAAGTTGTTATCAGTCTATTAAAATAATAAAAACAAAAATAGACCTAAAAATAGAAAACTGATTTTTTCTAACAAACTAAATAGCGTAAAAATTGGCAATAAATAATCCACCCTTGATACTATTAGTTTACTGACCTGTAAAAGCGGCAACGCCGCGGCGCGCGGCGCGGGCGGCTTGGCGGCGGGCGGCGCACACGCCAAACGACAGTGAGACTAGCGGAGGGTAGGTACTTGCGCTCACGCGCGGGGCGTTGGTAATAGTTGATATCAACAATGCAACACAAACTTTATGGTATTGTTACCAAGTAATCACAAATTAAGTTTTAAAACCTCCACTTAGTTCACTTTATGCAATTTAAATTTTAAAATTTTCGAAATGTCCGCCGCGCACCCGAATGCATAATCGACACCGTCGTATGATATTATTACGGACATTTCTTAATAGATCACCATTCGCGGCTAAATTATTTAAGTTGTGGAAAGCCTGAATTATTCTTATTTTTAAATCTTCCACTGTCGTCACTTCAGTAGCGTACACTTCATTTTTTACATGTCCCCATAAAAAAAAATCCAGTGGTGTTAGGTCCGGTGACCGTGCTGGCCACCGAGTAGGTCCGTATCGGCCAATCCACTGCTCTCCGAACATTTCAGTGAGGCGCTGCCTGGCAGCCACTACTGAATGAGCAGGTGCTCCGTCAAGCTGGTACCATACCTGGCCATTGCCACCCAACGGTAGTTCATCAACGTACTCCGACACTGTGCCGTCAAGTAGTTCCACAAACTTAGGCCCATTGAGGTTGCCATTGATAAACACCGGACCGATTATGTGGTCTCCATGTATTGCAGCCCAAACATTCACGGCAAATCGGTATTGGTGTGCGGACTCTCGGATCAGGTGCGGATTTTCTCGACTCCAGTATCGTAGGTTCTGTCGATTCCATATCCCGTTGCGCGTGAATGTACTCTCGTCTGTCCACATTATGTTGTACAAAAAGTTAGAGTCATTTTCTATTTTGCTCAGTAGCCACTGGAAGTAGGCTTCCCGGACTGGCTTATCTCTTCCTAATAAAGCCTGCACCTTTTGGTATTTGAATGGCTGTTGCTTATCTCTTTTTAAAATGTTGTGTACAGTCCTGTGGTGTACTCGAAATAGGCGAGCTGCTCTACGAAGACTTGCAGTTGGATTACGAGCGAAATAATTAAGGATTTGCTCTTCCCGACCCACGGTTACTCGCAGAGGAATTTCAACCTGATGTGGAACCAAAGATTGGTTATCACGTAATCTTTGGACTGCCCGTGTAAAAATCCGTAAATCTGAAGGACATACACGTGTGGTATTATACCTCTCTCGGTATGTTCGTAACGCCAGCGCTGCGTTTTGATAACATTCTCCATAAATCAATATCATATCGGTGTACTCCGATGACGTGAAATTGACACGAGGCATCTTGAGAACACAACACAAAAAGGAACAATAAAAGCGTCTGAATTCGCATAAACTGTCACACCACTTTCAAAAAGTTACCTACAACTAATTTTACTATTGTAATTACGTGTCCTATCACAAAAATAGGAACCGCACGAACTGTCACAATACTTAACTAATCTACAACTAATAATAACGTACCTATCCTATTTCTATTACAAATAAAACAAGAATCTTAACAAAACGTCCTCAATACAAACACCAAAAAAATGCAAATAGGCAACTGCTGTCGTGAACGAACTATCCTCAAGGACAACGGCGCGGGCACTGGAGTGAGTCACACACACACAAAACACAAACAATCGCACACGCCGCCCGCCGAAAAAATACGAAATTTGACGACACACACCGGGGTTCCCCGTCCATTTCGCGCGTAGAGATTTATGCCGTAGACCGTTAGCAGTAAGAACATTTATCGCAGATGCTTTTTATTCCCCGCTGAGGTCCTTTATTTTTTAATTTTGCGCATAGCGAACGCCTTAAACTATTAGCCGTAAGGACATTTTTCGCTTGATTTGTTTACGTCTTTTGTAATTGTTAGTAATTCCAAGTAATTCGGAATGGCATCGTCTTACATCGTTTGATTGAACTATCTACGCCGGCCACGGGTCTTTGACCTACTAGTATTGGTCAGGTGATTTTCTTTATGCAATACATGATGTTGTTAAATACTAAAAGGGAAAAAAAGGTCTCACGGGTAGAATGTTAACTTTTATTAATTATTTTATTTATGTATGCTTAAAATACGTAATGAAGAATACGTGGTTTGAATTAATGTGATAGCTTATTCGCCACGCTGTATATTTATATTTGTAATGTTCAATGTTTTATATATTTCCACTCTAATGGTTTTATAATTTGAAATCTTCCCACGTCCCCACGACGCTCGAATTAAACCATTTAGCATCGTGGGCTCCCCTACTATACTACAAAGTGACAGCTAGCACATGTCAGATTACTCCAGTGAATTAATAATTCGACTTGATTTTCAACTTCAGGAGTTGTTCTAAATCATAATTGTTCACAACCACAATAGACAATCTCTGTTGTGGTTGTGAGCCTCATGTAAAATATTACTAATATCAAATTTCTTTTATCCCCAGACCGTCAGCGCGACAACAGTAGACCAGTGGCCAGTCAAGTTAGCCGAATACATTCGTCACAACGACGAAGCGAACGGGAAGGCCGCCGAGCGCATAGTAACGACCCTCACAGACGAGGTACTGCCCTGCGCGTCCTTCGCCGAGTTTTGTGACGCAGCCGGCTTTCTGGAAGACATTCCCGAGCCCGACGCGTTCCTACAGGCGCTTATAGGCGAGCAACCTTGAGATAGACCCTTTGTGGTGCACTGCCTCGGTTATAACGGGTGCATGGCCAGCTAACCGATCATTTATACTCAGTTTAAAGAATATGTAAAAAAAAATTGCTTGTGTTAATCATTATAAAATTGCTGATTTGTTAACTTACAAAAATATTAACAAGATCTTGGAACTCTTAAAAAATATTTATACGCATTAACACCATTTCGCGACAAAGATCTCATCCACGCTTTGTCGAAAGATGTAATGCTTCGATAGTTTTGTCGTGAGATGGCACATGAAGTAGTTCAGTACACAAGGCCATGTCACTCGGGTGATGCGAACATCCCTTCACTGGCTCGAGGCTCTTATAACAAAATTTATATTATTATCATCACGTGATATTTAATCTAAAAATGTAACACATTTCTATGCTTGTTGTTAAATTATTCAGTATTTTATTCACATAATTCTGTGCTTCTATTGTAATTGCTGTCTTTGGTTTTTCTGCGATAAAATAGTTTCTGCTTCAAATCTGAGTTTTAATTTTATTTACCTATCCTAGAAAAGACTTCCAAAAGTTCAACCTCAATACTAAAATACAGTCCGCCCTTGATAAGGCATAAAGACTTGTACACGGAGCCTGTCACACATGTATCAGTGCCAGAGATGACGGTCTACAAAGCCGAAGTATTTCAATAATTCTTTGTAAGGAATTTCGGCCGTAAACAACAGCTTGGAGCTGCAAGCAAGACAAACGACGCTCAGCTGCAGTCTGCAGCCTACACAGGACAACGCTGCATTCACGGAGTAAATATACCTGCACGACTGAAACTTCATTGACGCCTACCAAAGACAAATCTTTGTCGCGACCTACTCTGGTCTCATTTCCAATTTATGCGACTTAATCGCGATTTGGGTAAATTCTGGGTATCTCAACTTGCTGAGAATTCGGAAGCATAGCGGTATGGTCCAAAAACGAATATAGCAATCTTTACTTACACTTCATTGTATCGTAAGAACGGCTCTAAAGATGGCCGCTATCTACAGGGTGGCCCAAAGACGACCAAAAGTATTTTTCTGTAGCTTCTCTCCAAAGACATCCCGAAACACCCCAATGTAACTATGTTCAGGGGTTATTTATAGTTTTGGATTATTGGAAGATTTTAAAACGAATTTTGTCGAGAACGACCGTAGAATTCTTAGACCATGTTTATAGTATCAAAATACTTTCAAAAAACGCGTCACTAAAAGAGATAAAAAAATCTGAAGTCGGTTTGACAATTTAAAAAAAAAACAACTTTAATTAGCTCTTAAACTGCAAATTCGCTGATCATACATGGGGTGTATCGAGAAACTCTTAGAGGAGGCTTCAAAAATGTTTTTGGACTTCGATTCATGGGCCAGCCTTTATATTTACTAAGTACAAGAACAGAGTTTTCTATGTCATGTGCACGAATTCTGAAGTATGTAGGTTAGTGCAGTACCCACCTGTCCCACGGCATGCGCCATGACAGTGCGCATCGCATGTCTCGCCCTTGACCCCGCGCCACATTTTTAACTGCGCCACTCTAGCGCATGATTAGCGATCCACAGTCACGACACTTGTGAAACTAAATGAAGATTAGTTCACATTGTCAGGTAATTGTGTTATAACGAAAATACACTTAAGATCAACATAAAAACGGTTAAGTACGCAATGTGTCACTGGTGCCGATTCCCTTGTTCACAAACTAAACTAAATTTAAGTTCAGTGCATCTTTTTCTTTATATTTCATTAAGAAAAGGAGAGAAGATAAATTTTAGTTTAGTCCTGTCAAATTAATCAGTGCGTAAATTGACGTAATTTTAGTAGGCAAGTTTTTAATCACGTCTAAACTTTTATGGAGTAGTGACAGGCGCTGATTAATTTGACAGGACTAAACTACAATTTATCTTCTGTCCTCTTCTTAATTAAATACAAAGAAAAAGATGCACTGAACTTAAATTTAGTTTAGTTTGTGAACAAGGGAATCGGTACCACTATCAGTTAAAATAAGTAGATACACAACCTATAAACCAGTAGGTGTTAGCAAGGCGTGCACACTTATTCGGGTATGATTCGGCACAGCCGGGCGGCAAAAGATATCTTTCAGGAGATACTTATGGCGTGAAGTTATCTAACTCCACCTGATGCGCTGTAGTGGGACGCCCTTGCTCTTGTACTAGTAACTAGATCATAGCTATTCATTCCCACAGATATACCGTAAAAACGGTTTTGCTGGGCATAGTTCTTAAGTTAAGATTTTTTAACTTTGTTTATGATAAATAAATAAATCCAGACCCTAATTTGAGGCACTAACATTTATCAATAGTATAAGTTCATTAAGCTCGCATTACGTTTCTGACACTCTAATAGCATTTCATTGGTGCCGATTCCCTTGTTCACAAACTGAACTAAATTTAAGTTCAGTGCATCTTTTTCTTTCTATTTCATTAAGAAAAGGACAGAAGATAAATTTTAGTTTAGTCCTGTCAAATTAATCAGCGCCTGTCACTACTCCATACAAGTTTAGACGTGATTTGAAACTTGCCTACTAAAATTACGTTAATTTACGTCAAGCGCTGATTAATTTGACAGGAGTAAACTAAAATTTATCTTCTGTCCTTTTCTTAATGAAATAGAAAGAAAAAGATGCACTGAACTTAAATTTAATTTAGTTTGTGAACAAGGGAATCGGCGCCATTAGTTCGCTCTTTGTGTGATAATCACTGATAATGGTCGTGGACTTGCTCAGCACAGCGCCTGAAGCAATTACGATTGTAAATGAGGTGTTAAAAGGAACAGTTACTCGCGTCTAACCGAGCTTTGTATTAATTTAATCGGTGTGCGATATTTAGTATGTAAAGGTTAATTTGCGAGTGCTGTCATGTTGTTGGGTCGATGTTTAATGCAAATTAGTTGTTCAATGCTAATTTATATAGAGTAGATGTAGGTAGGTACACGGTACATGTGTTTAGGTACTTAATAGTCAAAACGCACGCTTTAAAAGTAACGCACGCTGTAAAAGTAAAGAAGGTTTCGTGGATCCTTAATCCGGAGCGTTCTGGACTATATACGGGATCTTTCCTTTTAATTACCTGCAACAAAGGTGCTTTGGCTAGGCTGGACAGAATTCAGGCTAAGTATCTACGGATCATATCGGTCTGTATGAAGCCCTCATCAATTAACGCATGGCAAGTGGAGTGCACAGAACCACCGTTGGCCTTGAGAAGGCAGTATCTAGCGTCGAGATTTTGAACTAGTCATTACCAAATCCTCCCAACCCTCTTGTACAAAAAGTGGACGACTTAGAAGAGAGAAGAAGATGTTGCTTGCCGAAGAAGTCCAATTATTGGAACTATAAAGGAATCCCTTTGTTTTTAAAATCTTCCAAATTCCCTTATTACATAATTGTTTAGTTTCCGAAACTTTCTATTTTCGGTTTTGACTATGAAATTTAAACCAGATATTTTCTATAATATTAGTATTCTATCCAAAAACTCTACTTTGGCGGACTCTATTTTCAATACGGCGGTTGGTGAGCGATGGTAGGTACAATTTCTATTGATTTTTACGGATGCCTCTAAATTATCCAAAATAGTTTTAAAATTCAAATGCCCTGTGTCAGTGTTTACGCCTGTAAACACTGACACAGGGCATTTCAATTTTTGAAATAGACTAGGTAATTTAGAGGCATCCGTACAATTTCTATAGATTTTTACGGATGCCTCTAAATTATCCAAAATATAATATAATAAAGTCTACGATTTGCTGAGCCTTCCCAAAAAGAGCTTGCTAACCTCATGACAGGTGCAGTAGTAAACGGAATGGTACTTTTTATCACGCAATGCAACCTAATGTTACCTACAACCAAACCGTGGTTTTATCCTTACAAAAAAATATCCAAGAATGCCGAGACGGCACAGATTAGTGAACACTTCACTAATCTGTGCCGTCTCCGCATAGGCCATTGTTGTTCTCCGGTCCTTGGATGATTTTTATCCGCGTTGATGACATCAAATTTGATGATTTTTGTGTGGCACAAACCACACAGTCGTATTTATTTATATAACTAACATTTTTTTTTATATCTGGTTGTTTCAGTGTACAAATACCCGTCAAAAAGTTTCAAAATAAATTCGATTATACATCAACCAACTTGTATTGGATCTAGTTTTTATTTGTCGGTTTAGTCCTCGAAGGGTGAGGCAGGAAGGGTGATACCTAGATATTTACACCTCTGGCGAAATGTGGGTGTACTGAGGTTAGTACACCCACATTTCGCCAGTTATGTTTAAGTCCCATCTAATATGGGGCGAGCCTATTGCCGTTTACCGAGCACGAATCTAGACTCCGGGCTGCTACTGAGAAATTTATGATGGAAAAAACCAATAACACCTTGCTCGACCTGGGAATCGCCCCATAATAAATACCCAGGACCTCATGCTCAGCAGTAGTACTTGCGACCACTAGACCAATGAGGCAAGGGTTACCCAGTAACTGGGTTGTGGAGGTCAGATAGGCAGCAGTCGCACCATGCTCCATGCTCAATGCTCGTTCAGCTGCATCCGTTAAGACTGGAAGCCAATCCCAACATACATACATAGTTGGGAAAACGCAGGCAAATGATAATGATATGTGGGTACATGGTACATGTATTTAGGTACCTAATCATCATCACGTACCCTTTAAGGCGCTGACAAGACCCAATTGACCAAAATAGGCTTCTCTTAAGAAAAAAAATTGCCAAATCTGTATAGTTTGTGGTAGCGGAAAAAATATATGTTAATTTTGAACATATTTCCCAGAACTTGGTTGTTAGCAAAACACGTTTTGAAAAAAAAGACTCGATACAAACTAACGTTAAACTAACCTTTTACCTTGAGTTTTAATCCAAAATATCTGCATTAAATATCAACATACATTACGTATTAATTAATAACAAGAACGTCTTATTTGAATGCAAAACTTGGTTGTTTTTTATTTTCGATTACTCAACTCAATTTTGAGTAAATAGATAATTGCTTCATATTTTGCAATAAATTACAAGCGTTGTGTCATCGCGCTTCTCTTTATTTTCTATGCAACCTGACAGTGGGCGCGGTGCAGGTGTTGTCAGCGTCTTAAAGTAGGTATTTATGACAGTTGGGATGGATTCAATAAATAACGGACCAAGGTTTAATAATAATGATATTTATTTCATAGTTTTCATTTCGTGTGAGAAGTTTCTATGTGAACACCCACGAAAGTTAACTCACAATGTTATATTATTTATAATTAATCACATTACTAGCACAGGCACTCGAGTATGGACATGTTATAATGATCATTCACTTAAACATACTTTATTCACATAATATAAATAAACTTAATACCTTTATTTATATAACTAAGTATAACTTAAATTAGATATCTTACTCCGACATAACGGTTTCGAATCGGTATTTTTCATATTTTTTCGAAGAACAATAACAATATTTCTGAAGTAAACCTTTGGATTTTTTGTCGAGCATATTGACAGACTATTAACATAACAAGTATAAGCCCATTGACAATGTCCTATATCAATTTGGTCCAAAATATGAACTGGTTATATCAATAAGCTAATACTAGCGCTTCGCACATACTAATACTTGCTTTTAATAGGAAACTCATCTTTGAAGAATAGAAAGTTCTTAAATGAGAGTTCAAGTAAATGAAGTAAATTTTTGGTTATTACAAATAAATAGGTTCAAATAACAATATCACGATAATTTGGACCCATTTTTGGCAATTTTTCAAAAGACAGTGTATGCGCGAGGCGGGATTAGAGTATAGGCACGGTGTAGCGGCGGCCGCGGGACGCTGTCGTCGCGCAGTCGCCACGCAGTCGTCACGCAGTCGTTTAGAAGTCGTAGGAGCCGCTTTCGCCAGTCTTGCCGATACGGAAGATGAACTTGTACACGAGCCCGGCGATCACACCGCCGACGATGGGGCCCACCCAGTAAACCTGTACAACAAACGTTAATATTAGCGTCATAATCAAACCTAAAGCAGGGTCGTGTTGTATGGACAGTGGATAGTCTATCATCCTGGCCTAGTGAAACATCGCAGATGTGGAGGCTAGGATAATCAAACGGTAACACAATAGTTTTATGATTAGCCAAAACTTCCTATAATTAGCCTTAACATTTAATTACACCTAAATCCTCGAATTAATTTAAATTTTCATTACATACAATCAGCCTATAATGTTCCCACTGCTGGGACACAGGCCTCCTCTCTGTGAGAAGGAGTGGGCCGTAATCCACCACGCGGGCCCAGTGCGGGTTGGTAAATGTCACATGTCTTCGAATTTTTGCTTCTAGGACATGCCGGTTTCCTCACGATGTTTTCCTTTACCGTTTTGAGAGCAGTGGTGATGAAATAATTTACACAAAGTAAAGCGCCTGTCTGGGTTCGAATCTACGACCTAAAACTCGTAAGTCGTGGCCGTTACCACTGGGCCACCACTGCTCACTCTGCTTCATTACGAATGTAAGTAAATAATTGACATAAAGTCAATTGTTTGTTGTTTTTGTGGTTCTTCCACACAACAATGAAGATCGAATAAGTTTCTCCAGCGTGACTGATAAGGTCACACTTTCTTCGGGTGCTTTTTACAAAGATCTGTAAGGTACTATAAAAAGCGATCGTTTATACTCAAGTGTTGTAATGGATTGGTAACACCTCCGTGACAGTGTACCTTTACTTATTATGTAGTTGCGAGGTTCAAAGTCACGCACGTTAGCGTCGATTATAACTAAGGCATGAAGGCGTTAATTGGTATTACATAAAACTCGGAAGGGCCTACAAATATTACGAGGCTCGCCATACATCGAGAAAGTACCTACTCGTAGAGTTTGTATTTGATCCACTTTTCTATGCGATCATTCGGAAAACGCACACTGGCTTAATATTATGGTGCTTAGGTATATTGCACTTTTTTTATATTGCGTAATTTCAAATTTATTTATTACTAGCTTCACCCACATAAGTCTCGATCCCGTAGGAATATTGGGATAAAAAGTATTCTAATCCAAGTCCACCCTTGTGCCAAATTTCATTCAAATCCGTTCAGCCGTTTTAGCGTGAAAGCGTACCTAACAAACAAACTCACTTTCGCATTTATAATATTACAAGCTTCTGCCCGCGGTTTTGCCCGCTTGGGTGGAAATTATCCCACAGGGACGTCCCTGTGACCCTGTCCTAATTTGAAATACTCTATATATATTTCCTCAAAATACCATCTCAGACACCAATTTACATGGGCCTCAAATGATCTGACCAAGATTATTTACTCATTGACATTGATGATTTTTTTATATACCTACACAATGACATGAATATTTAATTTTTGCAGTATTATATTTTTTTTAAATTATTGTGCATGTGAAGATTAAGTCGGTTATTGTTTTTATTTTTTCTCTCAGTTAGTTTTAACCTTGGTCTGGCAGTTTAAGTCATTTAAGCGGCCTACCCAAATGTCCTTTCTTTGGTATTGCTCGTCGAATCGTTGAGCTCCTTAAATTCTGAGTTGAGCTGCACTACTAACAAATGCGTGCACTGACTGGATAAGTCCACTCAATCTGTGTGGTTCTTTACTCAAAAGACCATTTCAGACACCACTCTACATGGTCTTCACATGATCTGACCAAGATTATGTCTGGACTTTAAAAGAGACTGTGACCTCTGAGTTTGTTTCAGCCTTTCTTATCAGAGTAGTCAGATAGGAAACACCGAGCTCATCTAGTTTTTTTCTTCTAAATATGATTGACGTGTAAAAGTGTTTGTACAAACCTAATTACAGAAAATAAAATCATTTCATTTCATTTCTAGGTAGCACGTGCTACTTGGATAAAAAGTATCCTATGTCTCACCCCAAGTCATGACCTAACCGTATACCTATCATCTAAATCCACCCGTTAAAGCATGAATAGGTAACAGGCAGACAGACAGATAAAACATGCAAATAAATATATTATATTTTTTAAATTAAATAGATTTGTATGATTCTAAATACCGAACTTTAAATTAATGGTCCAGCTCCATAGGACAATCTAGAGTCTAGACAAAATCAAACTGGTTTCTATTTTAATTGTACAATTTATTATTTGATACAAATAATAAATCAATGTTGAATTTAAATTCTGTGATTACTTTAACTCACACACACTGACCTATTACTTTATTTATTATTTTTAGGAAAACGTATACTTTTACAATGTTTGTAAATATGTGAGCATCATGTATCTATCACATAATTAATTTATCTGTCATTGCTTTATTTTTCATTCTTTTTTTACCTAGTTTGGTATAGTAATTTTATTCTAGGTGCATCGTCTTCACATATAATTTTAAAATGTACCTGTACAAAATTTTATAAAACATTTTAAAAGAGTAACGGTGGAGTTTCTTGCCCATTCTTCTCCATACGAAACTACCTTTAGGAAGGGGCAACTAGAATCAATTTTATTTATTTTTTGTTAATTGTGTCGTTCAAAAGTACCTTTTATGTGCCTATTTGAAATAAATAATTTGACTTTGACTTTGAATAATAATTCATTTTCATATTCTACCTAACATCACGCCTTGTTTCCCCGAAGGTTTGGGCACAAGTGTACCTGTAGTACCTACGCCTACATTTCGCCAGTTATGTTTAAGTCCCATGTAATAAGGGGCGAGCCTATTGCCATCAACTGGGCACAAATCCGGACTCCGGGCTGTTACTGAGAAATTCCAGATAGAAAAACCCAATAACACTTCGCCCGACCCGGGAATCGAACCCAGGACCTCATGCGCAGCAGTAGCGCTTGCGACCACTAGACCAACCAGGCAGTCGAGACAGGATGATTTATTTATAGGCATATTTCATATGTTAAGTGAACTGTATGTGTTCTTTATGAGAATACATTCTTTAAACCGAATATATCGTACTTATGCTTAATATAGTTGCGTTTTATTTCTAGGTTCAGTGATTGATTGACACCCGGATTGTAAGCCTATCTCGGTCAGGCGATATGTAGATAAACCGGGATTGCGATCATCGCTGATTCTTGCAAACTCGTGTAGATAAGTCAAACTCGCGAGCATAATGCGAATTAGAACACCAATTTATTTTGCTTTTCGTGGATACACTAAGAAATATCAAATAGCGCTGAACGTGTAATCGCGTTCTCGTAGGTCAAAAGAGTATTTAATAAAATAAACTTATATGGGTAACCTTTGGCAGAGATTAGTAGATAGGGGATAGGGTCCTACGAGCAGTGTTGGCCCAGTGGTAACGGCCTCAACTTACGAGTAGTAGGTCGTAGATTCAAACCAAGAGAGGCGCTTTACTTTGTGTAAATTATTTCATCACCACTGCTCTCAAAAGGGTGAAGGAAAACATCGTAAGGAAACCGGCATGTCCTAAAACCAAAAATTCGAAGACATGTGGCCCGCGTGGATTACGGCTCACTCCCTCTCAAAGAGAGGGGGCCTGTGTCCCAGCAGTGGGAACATTATAGGCTGATTATGATGATGATGGTCCTATGTATTAAGTAGCAATTGCCCTTAGTATAACATACGAGGGCGACACTGAAAGTTTTTAGAACTAGCCACTTGTAAACGACATAATAAAAAAGACAGTTGAAATTTTGAAAATGGAACTCTTTGCCAATATTATTGTGTATGTATTTTAATCATTTGTCATTTGTTTACGATTTGGCGGCAAATTGAAAATTGTCTGTGTCACGTCAGCTAGAATTTAACGCGAGAACATTTTATAATTTTAAAATGTTTTTTTATGACTTTCGATGTCATTTATGTCAACAAGACAATTATGATCAGAGATCGGATATTCGGATGCATATTTACCTAAAGTTAAATTTTAGCTGTGAAAGTATGGAAGCGGCTTCTTAAAATATTTTTATTTGTAAAAATAAAAAACACGGGATGCCAGGAACACCGGAAATGAATAGCTAGTCGGGTGTATAATAACAAAGAAGCGACTTCTAAAATATGTATATGCAGGGTGTAAGAGGAGGGGTGGTGTGTGTTAGTTAAAACAAAAAACAAAACACCCGAACGCATGGCAAGCACAGCGACGAAAGCAATTATTGCAATTAAATAAACTGAGAGAACTATTTGTCGGGGTAGCTACTTGCGCATAAGCAGGTATAATTTGCCGTCCCACTCACAAACTCGCAAAATGCCTATCGTCGTGTTCTGGTGCTAACATATACTATTTTTGTCGCTAAGTATGTGGAGAGGAAAGGAATTTAACAGAATTTCACTAAGCACAATCATTTTTAACTATTTGTTTCAATAGGTAGCTACATCAATTATTCTAAATATATGTAGTTCTTATTACCGTTACTTGCTAAGGCAGTTTGGTATTTACCTACCTACTTTACAATATTAGGTAGGTAGATATGCATCCGCTTACATAGTCAGAAAAAACACAAAATTTGTCGGTTCCGGAATCGCGGGTTTTTTTTTTACTATAGTGCATTCCATATAAGTCAACATTTGCAAGTAAGTTATATGTAGTACTGATTATAATAGTAATCTGATTCAATAATCAGAAACCTTGTTGATCCCGGAACCGCGGGATTTTTTCGATACAAAAGCGCATTCCACATTCGCCAACATCTCAACTTTAGGTGAATATGCATCCGAATATCCGATCTCTAGTTACGATAGACTTCGATTGGCCTTTCACGATGAAGCCCCATCTCGTGCCTCTGTTTACAACTGGTTTAATGATTTTAAACGTGGTTGCACTAATCTCACCGATGATCTGCGTGAGGGACGGCCTTCTACGGCGACGACTGAAGATAACATCAGTGTTGTGCGGCGTATGATAGAGACTGACAAAAGAGTGACTTATCAGACAAGCAGACTGATTCGGACAAGCTTAGGCATCGGTATGAGTCAAGTGCACAAAATCCTCCATGAATATTTAGCGGTCAGGAAGCTTTGTGCCCGGTGGATACCTCATAAGTTGACAGAGGCCCAAAATCCTGTCGTGTTGATTGGTGTCGTGAAATGGTTCAAAGATTTAACGGAGGTGACTCAAATGCTGTGTTCGACATACTTACGGGTGACGAAAGCTGGATTTATTGTTATGATCTTGAAACTAAGAGACAGTCTGCTGTCTGGGTGTTTCCTTCCGAGGAGATGCCAACTAAAGTGAGACTTAAAGACACTATTTTGAAAAGATATAATAAAACTAATAACTTGTAAACTATTCAGTTTTTGATTTTCTAAAAACTTTCAGTGTCACCCTCTATAACCTTTGTAACTGCGCTCCTGCTATTCGAGAGAGAGTAGGTATTCTGTAACAGGCATGTGTTTTTAATTCGAATGTTCCGTCATCGTGAGGGGCATGTAACTCTGATATACCTTCACTTTCTGCCGTTGAGTAACCATGGCAACCATTTATTTAAGTTATAGTATCGAAGTAATAAAACTATAGGCTTGCATGTGTTAGGGCCATTATGGTTAAGATTATGTCACGATGATGATGTGTGATGTTCACGCTCACTTTCCCTTTGAGTGAAGCGGAAAATGATTGGGTATCATAACTAAAAGGCTTACAGAAGTTCATATAACTATTGGATCTCTGACATTACGTGACGCCTGTATTCCCCGAACGGTTAGGCAGAGGTGTACCTGTAGTATAACCACATTTCGCCAGTAAAAGGCCCATGGCAGTTAACCATGTAAAAGGGGGCGAGCCTATTGTCATCAACCGGGCACTAATCCAAACTCCGGGCTGCTATTGAGAAATTCCAGATATAAAAACTATTATCAGATACTACTATCAGATATATTAACTACTTTTACAGGGTACTTTTTTTTTTTCTTTTACTTTTAACGGATTTCAATGAAATTTGGCACATGGGTGACTATGATACATTTTATTCCGGCAAACGCAGACGAAGTCGCGGGCAAAAGCTAGTAATAACTAGTTCAGCCGTTTTAGCGTGAAAGCGTAACAAACAAACTACCTAACTTTTGCATTTATAATTTTAGTTTCCTAACTAATATTATAAAGCTCGTGGCTTCTCTCTATGAGAAAAGGCCTTAGTTCTGCAGATGGGATAATAATAGGCTGGTAATATTATTAATAGGAAAGAACCTCTCTAACAGAGACGGATTAGCGTCGTAGCAGGTGTAGCAGTAGCTACAGGTACCGCGCTTGGACAAAACAAGTCATGGTACCCTATACCACCGGTAGCTCCATTGAAATATTATGTAAGAATGGTCAAAAGAAATCGAACGTCTCCGAGGCGGGATGCAAACATTTTTCGAGTTTGCTTCGCTCGCTCTTGCGTCGTAGTTTCTCTTGATTCTTCAGCTTTTCCGCATAAGTCGACAAAGCAACTCCTATTTCTGTATGAACTCTTGTGACAACACAAGAGACAGAAGAGAGAAGTGAGGTCCTCTGCATAAGTTATATAGGAATTTCAGTATGACACTAACCAATATGCCAAAAAATGCGCTAGCTGTTGCATACAAGTTTCCTTGGTATAATTTGCTGCAGGCCCCGCGCTGACTAAATCCGGCACTGCTCTCTAAAGTTTAACGTTATGTAAACCTAGATAATTGAGTATAATAAACCTTTGTATTGATTAACTTACATATGCAATCACACAATAAAATAATAAGAGCTAATTTGTAGATGATGTAATACATAGTAACTTCGTGATAGGCACTCAACGTTATTGTGGCTATTTAATTTGTTAATAAATATGTACTAAGATACCTATTTTAGGTCAATGCTAAAGGTAAGTAAACCTAACTTATCTACCTATAAAACTCTGAGCTAATGCTGAGAAAACTTCAATACATAGTGCATAATCAGCCTATAATGTTCCCACTGCTGCGACACAGGCCTCCTCTCTGTGAGAGGGAGTGGGCCGTAATCCACCACGCGGTCCCAGTGCGGGTTGGTAGATGTCACATGTCTTCGAATTGTTGGTTCTATTCCTCACGATGTATTCCTTCCCTGTTTTGAGAGCAGTGGTGATGAAATAAAGTAAAGTTGAAATAAATACAAATAAAATAAAAAATAAATAATTTACACAAAGTAAAGCGCCTGTCTGGGTTCGAACCTACAACCGAATACATAGTGACTCTAAGATAAACAGTTCAGCTCGAGGTACTTATGCCTCCTGCTGGTCTTAAGACTGTTCCTAAACTGCTGTAACTTGGAATTTCAACGCTTTACAACTCATAACTTCACGCCTGTATAATAATTAATAATAATAATAATAATAATAATAGTCTTGCATCAACCGGGGGTTGTCCTTGGGTGCACCTTCATAGAGCAAACAGGGATAAACTTCGGTTGGTGCCTCATTCCATTACAATTGTCCAATGGGCCTCTGCGAGTTGGCTTCGGCCCCTCGTACGCCTTCCAAAGGTCCGGGACCCAATGGTCCCGAGATATGTAAGGACATAATTATTATTATGTCCTTACAAAAATAAATAAATAAAAATATAAATAATAATAAATATCAAATAAATATTATTTATTTATTTGCTTAAAACACGGTATAAAAAGGTGTTATAATACAAAATGAGATCATACATGTTTTGCTTATAATTAAAGCATGCAAAATTGTGTTGTCAATGTTAGAGTTCTAAAAATTCCTTAATAGTGTAGAAATTATTTCCATTCAACCAGTTTATACAATTTAATTTTAAATAGTCTACAATTCAATACTTCCAATGTCTTTGGTAGGTAAATTATTAAATATACGTACACACATAGCTACACAGTTTTTATTATATTTAGCACACCTAGGCAGCTCGTCTAGTACAAGTGTGTATTGGTCAAGCCGACTTCGTGAACATACCTCTTCTGCTGTTTTAAACAACTCTTTGTGTTTCTTTACAAACATACACACCTCATATATATATAATGACGGTATTACGGTAATGACGGTATTCCCCAACCCACATATAAACCCACATTTCGCCAGTTATGTTTAAATCCCATGTGATATGATCCCATGTGGGGATGAGCCTATTGCCATCAACCAACGCTCAACGCTTTCATAATTTTGATTATTATGATATTTATTGGTAAGTCTGGTTCTTTACTTACTTTATCTAATTTGATTTTTTATCTATAATTTTGACATGATTTATAATTGAAATAATTTCTAAAATGTATTTGGCTTAAAAACCCTTCATATTTTGTATGCCTTTTGGCGGGACACAACTCGGATCCTATTTATTATAACATCTTCTGTATGTACCCTGTGTTCACAAAATAAATGAATTTGAATTTCTACGCTTTAATTGTACAAAGGGGAAACCGATCCTAACGCAAGTTCTACCTTTATTTGGAAAAAAACTAAAATGTTATCAGCCTGCGAACATGGTAGAGTAGAAACATGTATTTCACAATGTTTTGTATTAGGTACCATAGTATTTATGTCATTTGCCGTCTTGGCTTTATTTGAAGTTGTTAAAAAACAATTTAGCACATATCACGTTAACTAGTTCAACCTTGTAAATTATTTGCGACCCAAATAAATCAATCAATAATGTTTAAACACTTAAAATTGTCTAAGGTGCGAGTTAGCTTTGGCCCCTCGTACGCCTTCCAAAGCTTCGGAACCCCAGGGTCCCGAGATATGTCAAAGACTTTTAAATAATAATAATAATACCATTTATTTCGGGTGACACAGGCCCATAGAAAAATAATCATAAACTATATAGCCTGCCCCTTGGTAAGCTAATATTTGCGGAATATTTATAAAATTTTATCATTAATTTTTATTTATATGAAATAATCCTATGTTGATTTAGGCCGTGTGAAATTAAACCATAGCACGGTTCAATATTTCTTCTTTTGTGCAAAATTATTTTTCTGCAAAATTATCTTCTCTCACATAAACTCACGCCTTCTTCCCATGGGGGTAGGCAGAAACTATAGAACGCCACCTGCTACGCTCGTTACGTACTCATTTTGCTTCGTTTACGTTCATACATCTGGTCATATACGCACGCCGGTTGCGAGCACTACGCACCTGACCTTTTTGAACATAGATATACGAAAGAAGTATTTAATATTTCTATGTTTTAGAAGAACGTCACCAATGAGCTCACTATATGTCTTTCTGGGGCGTCCACTCCAGGCATTTCCACTGCCGACCTACCTCTGTCGTGTGGTCGAGGCCTATTTGACGGACAGGGCCGTCATCTACCCCGGTCACCAGGGAGTGTGGAACCGGCAAGAGATGTCGTGCGGTGTCCCACAGGGATCGGTCCTGGGGCCGCATCTGTGGGACATCGGATACGACTGGGTGCTGCGCGCCGACCTCCCTAGCGGCGTCAGCGTAGTGTGCTACGCTGTCGACACGTTGGTCCTGGCGCAGGGGAGGTCGTACCAGGCAGCGGCCGAATTAGCGGCACGCGGGGTTGCGACAATCGTAGAAAGGATCCGGCAATTGGGACTCGAGGTGGCCCTGCACAAGTCCGAGGCCATGTGTTTTCATGGTCCTCGGAACGCGCCACCGTTGGGGTCCCAAATAACGGTAGGAGGGGTTTCTATCGGCGTCGAGTCGACGATGAAGTACCTGGGACTCGTCCTCGACAGCCGGTGGAACTTCGTGGAGCATTTCCGACGTTTGGCTCCCAAACTGGAGCGGGCGGGCGCTGCATTGAAGCGGCTCCTGCCCAATCTAGGGGGTCCAAACGCCTCCTGCCGGAGGCTCTACGCGGGGGTCGTGCGGTCCATGGCCCTCTACGGGGCTCCTGTATGGGCGCGCTCTCTGGCGCTGCGGCCAGCCCGCCGGTTGAGCGCGGCCCAAAGGGTCATGGCCATCCGGATGGTCCGAGGATACCGCACGGTCTCCTGTGAGGCAGCGAGCCTCCTTGCCGGATTGCCGCCATGGGATCTGGAGGCAAAAGTCCTCGCGCACGTATGGGAGTGGCGCGAGGAGGCGAAACGCCGGGGCGTAAGTCCGATGCCGCGAGAAATCGTGGCACAGCGGACGGAGCTCCGGCGGGATCTCATGGCGTCATGGAAAGTACGGTTGTCGCAACCCAGTGCTGGGCACGCCACGATTGCGGCAATAAGTCCCCTCTTTGAGGAGTGGCTGGAGAGGCGTCACGGCGTCCTCACCTTCCGCCTGACGCAGGTCCTCACCGGACACGGCAGCTTCGGGAGGTTCCTGTGTCGGATAAGGCGGGAGGAAACGTCCGGGTGTCACCACTGTGTGGATCGCCCGGAGGACACGGTGGAGCATACGGTGGAGGTCTGCCCGGCTTGGGCAGAGCACCGCCGTGTCCTCGTGGAGGCGATCGGCGGCAGAGACCTCTCGCGTCCAGCCCTGGTTCAGGCCATGGTACGGAGCGAGAGGGCATGGGCAGCCGTCACCTCCTTCTGCGAAGCAGTAATGCTCGCGAAGGAGGAGGCGGGACGGTTGAGGGAAAGGCAAGTTTCGCGCCCTCTCGCCCCTAGCCGCCGCAGGAGACGCCCAGGGCGTCGGGAATCCCGGGCGGATTTCCGGCCACCGTAGGCGCGGGCTTGCGGATGGTGAGCAATGGGTAGCTCACCGTCCGGTAAGGACCAGGCCCGGGTCGACGGCGCGTTGTATTCCACGCGCGCCTCAAAGAGATGTCGTCAGCACATATAGTAGGGGTCCACTAGGGCCGATGCCTGCCGGGGTCGCGGGAAGGTACTTATGGGTCACCGAGGCCCCCGCAACACAGGCAACAGGAAGGAATACGGGTGGGTTTTAGTCAGTAAGAGTCTGACACACCCTCCCGCTCCGCCCAGAGCGGGAGAAGTTAATTGATGATGTCCCATCCTTAAAAAAAAAAAAGGCATTTCCACTCACATCTGCCTTGTAAATACCTTTTGTTAGTCGCCTTTCATTCATCCTCTCAACTTCAATCAAAAAATTATCTTTAATCTGCCTAAATACGTGTCGGTGCTGATGCTTTATATAATTCATACAAGCGAGCCGCCCCTGTTTCCCACGGGTTTTTACGACTTTAGAAAACATTGTGATTTATTTATTATATGTAAGTTTAATATTGATGTATTATACACACAACCCTTCTAGAATAAATTCTCTAAATGACGTTGAAAACCGCGTCTAAATCCTTTGCGTATTTTAGAAGAACAACGCGCTCACACAGACAGACACGAAAAAAGCGACTTTAATTTATAATATGTATAGATTCTAAAGTAATTTTAATAGCGTAAATGGTACAACAGTAACACAATCACCGTTTCGAACAATAGTAACTTTAACATCGTAACCAATCAGAAACTTTACTTTCATTTTAACGAAAGTTCCCACTCATTACTTAGAAAGGAAGACTGCAAGCTATAGAACTTAATCAACTTATGTTGTTTACAATAAGACTCTAGACAAGCTATGATTCATGCTTCGGGTTCACATGTGATCGGAAAGTTACATATAATACGTCGGAGATGCAAACCCGTTAGATAGGATGTCGTGGTCGGCGCCGGCAAGCGAAAGTGTGCTCAATAATCAGATAAAGATACTCGCATTTACTCGAACTAGTCAATAATAAAACTACTCTACAAATAAAACGTGAAAAAACGCAATTGACATGGCTATAGGTGCACCGTTATCTTTGAAGGTTCCTAGGTTTGAAATTGAAAGTAAAAAAAAACCATCACGTATAGATTTTGAATTACATCAAAATGAAGGTACGAAAAATGCTCTATTGGCTTTTTTAACGATATAGTTTAAAAATAACAAAGAATGTTTTATTTTATAATACGTATATAAGATGTTTATTTTCAAGGTAATAATATGTATATACATGTAAAGTTATAACTATTTTGTAGATTTCTTTTTGCAAAATGGATTTTTTTCTTGTAAGTATTCTGAATCTGAAACCCAAAATACTTGAGTTAGGCTAATTGTGTCTCCTTAGTTATTGTTCTGGCATGTGATTTAGGTGTAGGTATACGAGCCACAAACATAACAAAACGAATCCACTGATGTAATACAACCACGTTTTTTGCATTTTACACTATTTTATCAAAAAATCTTACTTCTTGCTGCTCTCACAAAAAGTTTACAACTACCTTCAAGTCTTGAATTGATGATCAACAAAGAATATAGACTAGACACGTGAAATTTGTTATAAATTCCCACGATTAACAAATCATATTACTTATCGAATCGTTGCGAATAGAACAACAAAATTATTCGGTACTTCGTAAAAAAAATAAGTTAGAATATCTCAAAAATCTTACGTTGTACGGATTTTTAATTATGAACTGATATTTAGTACATATTAATTAATATAAAAATACCAATAGCCACTCAGTTGCATATTGGTTGTAGACTAGTGGAAGTTGTATATGAAATGAATGGGAAAATGGGGAATTGAATGGGACAATCCAATAAGTTGAAAGAAACACTATTGAGAATGCATAGACTAACTGACGATCTGGAAAAGGTCATAGGAAATGATTGCATGCGGGCTACAAATAATAGTTTTGGAAAGCTCTGGTTGTAGCTGTGGATGTCTTCACGCTGATATGATGATGCAGAAAGACACATATAATTCCTATATAACCAGATGTTTATGGTCTTACTTCGTAGTAAAGTGTTATTAAAAATAACTGCCCGGGTGAATGTCCGTTCTTGCGATTTCTAGATCGAATCCATTAAGTCACACGCACATGATTCTAACATGTCATGACAGATCCATTACAAGCTTTCCTTACGCATTAGCTAAAGCTAGGTCGGTAATAATCGCTTGCTACTGTGCCTAGCGATTTGACACTGAAAAGTCATATGACGGACGTAAGATATATATTTTATATATATGTATATCTATATATTTTTCCGGATATTTTATCCTTATAAAACCTAATAGGTACTACGATAAAGTCGAATTTCGAAATGCTAAAGAAGCCATCATACAGTTACATTCAGTTACTTACCCATTGTGAAGTCCAGACGCCCATGACGAGGGCGGGTCCGAAGGAACGAGCGGGGTTCATGCTGGAGCCGGTAAAGGTGATCTGTTGACCGAACAAATATTTTAATACCTTACAATGATGTAACTTAAGTTCAACGTTAGATATATAGACGATATAACATAATATATCGTTTGATTCGATGCAACGAATACGTAGAGATGCGTCCATTGCAAATCGATCATGAGACCTATCGCTTTCAATACAATTGATTTACAGGACTCGTAATAGTGCAGCGATATCTCGTTGTGTTTTACACATAGATCTCATAGATCTATGTGTAAACTAACGTCGGGACATTTTTCACAAGGGCTAGACAGAAACTACTGAGCCTTATGCACTTTAGATTTGGTTTAGAAATATAAAAAAATAGGAATTAATCATTTAATTTCGGATCTAGAAAAGACTAGCTTTTCAAATGTTGGACGTAAGTATCTAGATCTGAAAACACTTACGCAAGCTGCATGGCAGGCAGTGATGCTGAGGCCGATGGCGAGGGGAGCGGATCCCTTGATGTCGTTGCGGCGCCCGTCACACACGCCGTGCACGACGATCACCAGCACGAATGTGATCAGAGCCTCGATCAACACAGCCTGCGGGAAACACATGAGTTATAAACATAATCTTGGCAAGCTTTTGCATACTGGGACTGACCCATCATATGCCTAGGCTAAAATATTACCCATGCCTCTTTACATATTAAAGTTTCCGTCGCTTTTGGATTCGTTTGAATAAGTCGTTTGCACATTGGCGGTAAAAGCGGATTTTTTTATTTAAAGTCAATTATTTAATTAAATTCAATTTACCATGGATCTAATGCTAATAATGGTTTTGATTTATTAAAAGCAAAAGAGCCGGTTGGGTGTTTCTCAAACGTTTTATCGAAGCAGGATAAGCGGAAAAAGAGAGGAAATTACAAAACTTTGTTATTCTCTTGGGGTAATTTCTGCCGCCAAGGATTATAAAGCCACAACGGTAAATGAAAATAGAATAATTCAGTATACAATATAAATAACTATCTCAAGCAAATTTATTATTTATACCTTTTTTGTTATGCTGGAATGTAGATTCGAATATTTCGTAAGTGTTTCTGGTTAAAAAGACTCGACGACGACGAATTATTATTGTGGGGATACAATAATAATTCGTCGTCGTCGAGTCTTTTTGTTAATTTTTTAACAAAAAGACTCGACGACTACGTTAATTTCACTGTCGGGAGTATCCGAATCTGACCACATTTTATACAATTTGTTTGGTTTTAAGTCTAATCATTTTGACTAATCTTTTTTACAAGCCTTCTGAGACTAATAGCTTTATCAGTGAAATTAACAAGAGCATTTAATCATTTTTTTATGAAACCAAATTGATTTTACTCAGGTAATTTTAGCTAATATTTATTAGTTGCAACTAGTAACTAATATTTTACTACCGTAGCTTCGAGAGACGCACCCTAGCAAACTTGCAAAAATATTCGTTCATGGACTCAAAATTATTTTATTAGTCTATTAAGTTTCGAGAAATAGGCCCTGCACAACCCAGTCACTGGGTAACACGATACCCGTAATGACTGTCAAAGATCTACAAACAGCCGGGACCACTGGCTTAACGTGTTTTAAGACACACGAAAGAGTCTCAGTATGAAATAGATTGTCACCCATCCACGGACCGACCTCGGCAAGTGTGATCGATCGACCCGTGCGGTTATTATTACTCAGCCAAGAGTCTGTACTAGGACTGACTGTGGGTACCTAAGTCCCGGTTTCAGGGCCTCCAGGGATTCCTAGTCGATGATATTATTAATACCTATATTAAATTGTTATATTATTATTATTATTATAGATAAGTAGTATAGACTAATGATATTAATAAGCAGTAAAATATAGTTCGTATGTTTGTAAAAGGTAATGGTGCCGATTCCCTTGTTCACAAATTAAAGTAAATTTAAGTTCAGTGCATCTTTTTCTTTCTATTTCATTAAGAAAAGGACAGAAGATAAATTTTAATTTAGTCCTGTCAAATTAATCAGCGCCTGTCACTACTCCATACAAGTTTAGACGTGATTAAAAACTTGCCTACTAAAATTACGTCAATTTTCGTCAAGCGCTGATTAATTTGACAGGACTAAAGTAAAATTTATCTTCTGTCCTTTTCTTAATGAAATAGAAAGAAAAAGATGCACTGAACTTAAATTTAGTTTAGTTTGTGAACAAGGGAATCGGCACCAATGTCTAGAAATGCTGTATCGATTACAAAAAATCTACGGACAGATACTGCCACCCACGAAGACGTGCCCCCACTCCTTTTCCTAATCGCTTACACTGCAAGTGTGCATCCTTTCGCTAGTGTTGTAGTGCTGGAGATACGTACGCCGATGAGTGCGCACGCACACTACGATGAATAGACCAATCACGAGAGAGCGTTACGGTCAACTACAAGTCTACAACCCCTCGATCAAAAAATAGTGGGGCGCGACTTCGTGGATGGCTCTATCTGTAGAAAGCTACACTATTTCCAAGTGCACAGAATATATTATGCTCTTAATGCCCGAAAGAGCAGAGGTGGCTCAGAGGGACCGGCCCCGACTTATGAGAGACTTAGGTCATGGGCTCGAACCTAAGCAGGCGCTTTATTGTGTAAATAATTTCATCACCACTGCTCTCAAAACGGTGAAGGAAAACATCGTGAGGAAACCGGCATGTCTTAGAACCAAAAAATCGAAGACATGTGACATCTACTAGCCCGCTGGGCCCGCGTGGCAGATTACAGCCCACTCCCTCTCGAAGAGAGAAGGTCTGCGTCCCAGCAGTGGGAACATTATGATGAATGCCCGAAAAATTCCAAGTTCCTGAAAGCGGTTGAAACCGCGGGGGGCAGGTAGTCTTTACAATTTATGATGTTGTTAAGCAATCTAAATTATTCTTTTAACCATAAAAATAATGTTCAACATTTATATCCCACCTGAGCTTCACTGACTTCTGTTCCGGGCAGCGTCATTCCGAAACTGCCCACTTGATTCTCTGGCACGGCCAACTGCAACACACATAATATATCAATCAACTTAACTTTTTAATGACCGATTAAACGCTTTTACGCGAAACAAACTCTGCCTCTCGCTGCATTGTTGATATTTTATCAACTCTTTGAAAAAATAAACAGATTAAGTGATTTTTTTCGTTGACAACGCAAAGTTATGATTATGAGACTTTAGAGTTTCATTTTATGACCGATTAATGTTAACCGTATCTTGATTATTGAAATTTATTATTACAGAATGGACTTTTGCTTGCGTGTTTTTTAATAAAAAAATATCTTTGGCAATATTCATGACGCCTTGTTTCCACGACGGGTTAAGCAGAAGTGTACCCATAGTAGGTACACCCACATTTGGCCAGTTCTGTTAAGTCCCATGTAATAGGGGCGAGCCTATTGTCAAGAACCGGGGACAAATCCAAACTCCATTCTGCTACTGAGAAATTAAATTTAATTAAAAGGAAAAACCCTGTAACACTCTGCCTGACCTGCGAGGACCATGAGCTCAGCAGTAGCGCTTGCGACTAAACCAACGAGACAGTCTTAGGTAATAATTATACTGAACATGACTCATTAATGTTAGATCAGTCATCTAAAATCGTGTCTAGTTCTACTTGATCATCGTTGTTCACTGCTAAGTACGAGGGCAGTGAAATGTCGCAAGAAGGCCGTTGGAGTGTCAACGTTATAAATTACCCTCGACCAAATAATTAACAACGTGCCAACATTCTACTTATCACTCATTTAAATGCTGAACTTTGCGTTATAATTATTATAATCGCTATGACTGACACTAGAAATATTGTCTGACTTCAGATATCGAAGATAGACAGCCTCTATCGAAATTCTTTTGTAATTTAGCCGTTTAGATAAAGTAATTATTATGAGCGTGTGTTTGCAAAATCTTCCTGTCGTGTTATGCAAGTTAGCCTTCGTTTTTGATCCCTAGATTTTAATTGGTTGGCTCTGTTTTGTGTTTAGTTTAAACTAATATTTCATCCACACATTAAAATTATAAAACGGTTATCTATATTATTTTAACTCAATGTCATAAAGTTAATCAAGAGCTTACTTGAAGTATAACGCCATATATCAAACACGTGACCTTTTCAAATACTCATATCCGAAAAGCTTTATAGCAGAGTGTTCAATTAGTTCCACGAGTACACTGAAGGTCGCTCCACTTGGTTCTTTATTCTAAGATCATCAGTGTCACGGTGAACGAGACACTTTTTTTACCGAGCGTACACATACGGCGATTAGAATGTTGATACGATCGGACTACGCCCGTTTAAGTGCAGGATAATTACGAGAAATTGTTTATTTATATGTCAGATTGCTTGTTTATTAAAACACTCTCCTAGTTTGGGTTTTTTGCCTGCGATTACTTGGGTAGTGGAACGACATAAAAAATCTACACAACCTTCTCTTAAATCGAAGCCTACAAAAATAGACGTACCACCTTGGATCAAAGCTTTTGCGTATTTTATTACTTTGAATTAAAATAAAGTCGACTTGATTAACCGATGGTCTGTCAAATAATCAGACGGTTCAGAGCTAATAACCAAGATTAAAAGTTAATTGAAGACGTATTTATTAATATCAAATCGAATCATACGCACTGCTCATGATTACAAACTAATTAACTCATTACAGTCATGAGCATTTACAGCTGCATTTAATTATTTGTTAATCAATCTGCGTATGAAAATAATATGTAGGTTGATCGTGATGTCTTCTGTCTAATTATAGAAATCAAGAACTAAATGCGCATTAGATGAGCTCTTACTAATTTGATAGTATTTTGATTGAATTCCATGCAACACTGACGTCCGTGCGTCACTGCACGGCGTTTAAACCGCGCCGTAGACAAAACTTGTCTGTCAACAAGCTTCCATAGTGATCCATACAGCATACTGCATTGACGACCATGGCCTGTAACACGGCGAATAAACCGTAGATCACGGCAAGAAAAACGTGTGTACAAAGGGCCTTACGATAGACGAAATAAGTAATACCTAATGAAATTTTCAATTTCCAAAGTCATTCTCATCCCGAATGTGAACGACGAGCGTATTACTTGATTTCCTTCATAAATTCATGACGAGAGCAATTTGATGTCTTTTAACCACTTACCCTGATGAAGGCAGCTCCAGCAATGGCGCCGAGGGTCTGGACGATGATGTAGCAGACAGCTTTCAGTAGTTTGACGTCACCAGCGGCGAACAGCCCCAGAGTCACTGCGGGGTTGATGTGGCCGCCCGAGACATGGCCGATAGCCTGTGGACAAGAGGAACAAGTGATTTAGTATAAGCGATAGGACTTTCGTGCATTCAAAGATGAAGCTTTTGTTAAATAGATATTGCAAGACACAAAAATTAATTACAATTACACAAAACAAAATAGAATCTTATGTAACTTGTGGGTGATGATGCGGTTCATGCCTGTGATTGACCTTTTTTTCACTATTTGCTCAGCCTTTTATCTTGATACTTTCCCAAAAATATTAGATTTACTCCTGTTTCGTCCTACAATTCACAAACAGAGCACCTGCCATCAAATCTCTTCATCACCTTTGGTTGACTGGTAGAGAATGCCTATGGCATTAGGTGCGCCTTTGTACCTTTTTTGTGTGTAAAAAGTTTAAATAAATTCATTTGACTTCATAAATTGACCAGCCCGCTAAACAAGCAGAAACTATCGTCAATATCGCGAGTCATGTATTGTGTTCTACATAGTCTACATAACTGTATTCTCTTAAATGATTTTAACCTTAACTACTTAAATAATGATTATTAAATCTGATATCGAATCTAACATCTAAGCTAACCCTTTAATGAATACGTATTACGTATTACCTACCCACGTGCGACAGGTATATTACCTAATATTATTTATAAGTCACGATCGATCTGTGATATAACTGAAACTGCAAATGTTAAGAGTGAGGGCAAATCCGCAATCATCGTGTGTTAGCTTGTGTTAGCCGTATATTATATACATACAGGGCAGTATTGGATAGATCACGAAGGCAATTTAAATACATCCAATTGAAATGTTAAAAAAAGGAGACACCTTAACGCCATGACTTTTCCTGGTTCACGTGGCACAGAATGGCCCTTAACCCGTGAGTATCGTAACGACAACTGATCAATCATGCCTATAGGATGGGCAGTAAGCAGCGTCTTCTTTTCAGCCAATAACAACACTGCGATTATTAATCAATCAACCAATAGATGGTTGTATCGCTCATTGAGAGGAACTTCGGTCTTACTGAACATGTTGTGTCGACGTTGACGTTTACGAGCTGATATCGACCAATGTAATTTAATTAGTAGAGATATTCCGACTAGTCGTTAAGCCTACTATTCGGCCACTTTCGTAGTCAGCGACTATTTGGCAAAGAGCGCCGACTATCCGGCTTTTTACTTTGTATGTATTTCTCAATAAAACTATAGAAGAGCCTGTTGCTACTACCGTTATTTTTCACAAAACAATTGCAATTACAGCCCGTATACAATCAGATTAAAAAAAAGCAAAGGTAGGTGTATGTACCTACTACACAACCTCTGCCCTTCGGCCAACAATGAATAATAATATTATAGTAAAAATCTTTATTGCAGACCACAGATCCATAAAAAAACACAAAAAATATGGTGATGTGGGAATCAATTAATATATTTATATAGATAAGCATATGCTTTATGTAAGTATGTATTTATTGTATATGTAATTGGTACACCACTGAATACCTGCAGTATTGTCTCTTCTTCCCCCTGTTCCCCTGTAAAAGATTGCTTTTAGCGATAAAACCGCCCATTGTGTCATCCCTGGTAAAGTTTCAATATTCGTATCTGTAATTTTTATGGAATACATAATAAAGAGTATTCTATTATATTCTATTCTAGCCTTTTCCCAACCGTGTTGGGAAAAGGCTTTGGTGTTCCCACATCATTATATAATACTAGTACTATATAATGATGTGGGAATATAGATCCTTATTTCACCAGCTGCCAAGATAAACTGGTTAACTGTAAGTGCGGCTAATAAATCTCAATTATTCGCTCAAACGATCTTTAATTGTAATTGGATGTATTGCTTCGTTATCGGCGAACATCTAAACACTGTAAAGTGCCTTTATTGTTTTATATTTGTGTGTTTATACTGCCATTAAACGGGGTACATGTTGTGATGTAGATACGTCTATTTTGTCAAGTTTTTGGGACCGTTTACTCGTTTGTATTTTGTAAAATACCTAATTTATGTTTTGAATCTTTAGAGGGACTAAAGTCAAGGAAACTCGGTTTATTTGTCTGTTTCTTTCTAAGTTCAGTAGTTAAATAAGCTAAAGCTTACACTGAAAAATTACTTATCAATAACTAAAGGAAGTAAGATTTTGTTGGAGAGATATCGCCTTTTATGACATGTTATATTAGTAGAGCCTAGAATGTCTAGATCATTCATAATAAATTGCTAGTTTATCTCAGCCATGAGCTAAGCGTACAGCGGATAACAGTTTAATACCAAAGTCATTAATTGCTGGTTTCGTGAGCGGGATGCGCACACGCCGATCACTACAACCTCCGTGGCTCTGAATCATCTGCTGCACTCTGACGTCACAGGTCAACTCTATATATTTATTCGCAATTAACATTTTTAACACACATTATGTCATCTAGCGGTTAACTATGTAGGTCAGGGTAATGCAAGATTTCAATTAGTACAATTAACTTTATTCTGCAAATAAATTAGTTTTTATTAAGCGAAGGTTTATGGCGAGTTTATTTTTTCCTGTTTTAATTTGTGTATTTTTTTAATTGCATTTCGAAATTCAATTTGTTTTCATGCACAGAAAATCTTTTATGTATACTCGTAATATAATTTCCTGAATAATTTCAAAACAGTAGCTGAATTTTGGACCGAAGGAAGTGCTACTATCGATACGCTAAGAAAAAGAAGTATGAGTTCATAGAACTATTGTTACGTAACATAATCAGCATATAATGTTCCCACTGCTGGGACACAGGCCTCCTCTCTGTGAGAGGGAGTGGGCCCAGTGCGGGTTGGCTGATGTCACATGTCTTAAAATTTTTGGTTCTAGGATATATGTATATATGTTTCGTCACGATGTTTTCCTTCACCGTTTTGAGAGCAGTAGTGATGAAATAATTTACACAAAGTAAAGCGCCTGTCCGGGTTCAACCTACGCCCTACAACTCGTAAGTCGCGGCCATTACCACATAATTATCTTATTATTAATTTTTACATAACTATCTCAAATACCTAAATGTGAAATCCTTCATGTCTTTATTTTCAAAACATGGAATAATTGATATGATGGTGCACTAAGGTATTTCTAGAATATAAACTGCAATAGCTTATTAAACTCCCACGCATGTTATGGGTTAACTGAGGACAATGGGTTGTTATGATGGAGATGTGCAATTAGGGATTCCATGACATAGGCATGAGTCGACACTTCCACATGTGCAACAATTACCAATCTTCACATAGATAAAGTATCTTGTAGGTGACCAATTATTATTGTACCTACCTATTTGTAAGATTTAGAGCTTCAGGATATATTAAACTTTAAACTACTTCGCTATATACATGTTAATCTTCTTCTAAGCAGAAAGTCTAATGACAGACTGACAAACTTACCTAGGTGTATCATAGTAAGATGAAGCTAGGAAGATATTGTTCCTTAGAATGTGTAGAGGTTGTCCCTGAACGGGTGCATGTTACAGGGGGTGTGAAGCTCTTATCCAAACGAAGCCCCGGGCAAAACCAAGTTAAAAACAAATGACTAATAGTTTTAATAAAATTGCAAAGACGTAGATATGATGTAAGCAACATTGAACTGTCGTGTATAAGTTTCGAATTTATTGCTCAAAATAATTGTATAATCGCCGTATTCATTCAAATAAACCCGATATGAAGATCAGTCTGCTATGTTAATATAGCGGTAAAACGACCTTGACTTTGAGAAATATATTCTAAGTTATATATAAAATCGGTTAATTACGGATATGATTCATGAAAACCTTGAAAGTCAATTAAAGAGGTAAACTGACCAATTAACAGAAACGGTATTATTTGCTGTGAAAAATATTATAAAGATATAAAATTGAAGTCCTTCCATTTTAACTAATGTAATTTACCACCAACATTATTAAATTAAGTGTGAAAATAATAAAAGACACTTGTGCTCATAGTTACACAATAACTTGGAACAATTATGCTTTTAATGAGAAGTTAAGTGTAACGAAGGTGAACTAAAACTAATTAAATTATGAAAACTCGAAAACCAGCCTTTTTTCAGGTCGATGTAAACAATATTTCTATTGGTATATAATTACATAATGGCTGAAAAATGATGTGATAAGGCAACGGTGCAGTTTAAAAGAAGATGTAGTGACAATAATTTTAAAAATATGCTTAGATGGTTTGGTTATGTTGAGAGGGTGAATGAAAGGCGACTAACAAAATGTATTTACAAAGCAGAGACGATATAGTGACCTAATTAGTGATGTTCTTCAAAAAGGTCAGATGCGTAGTACTCGCTACCGGCGTGCGTGTACGACCAGATGTATGAAAGTAGGCGAAGCAAAAGAAGTATGTAGGGAGCGTAGCAGGTGGCGTTCTATAGTTTCTGCCTACCCCCATGCGAAGAAGCCCCATGGGCGTGAGTTTATGTATATATGTATGTATGTATACATAATTCTATCTATACCTAACTAACTATACTTATAATATAATATAAATTAAAGTTCCTTTTCGTGTCGGTCTGTGTGATCGTGTTGTTTTTCTGAATGACGATGTCCACCATTATTTAGAGACTTTTACACCCATTTTTCCGGAAGGTTTATGTGTAAAATACATTAATATTAACATTACACATAATAAATAAATCTCCATGTTTTGTTAAGTCGTGAAACCGTGCGGAGCAGGGGCGGGTGGGTTAATATAAAACGTATTTTTAAATAAACACCATTAAATTATTTTTGGATAAATTAATTACCCATAAATTTCGTGAGGGCAAATTTAAAAATAAACCAACTCGGTTGTTCCTGAAAATCAAGTCGCTAACGATTTATTTAATTAGTCTCGTGTCGTTCTTGACCAGATGCGAATAAATATATTAATCTTATGCAAATTATGTGTATAATTTATTTATTTTCCGACTAGTTTGACTAATGTGTGTAATAAAGAAAATTAAAGATTAATTTGCTTGATTAAATAATAATTATAATTTATCTAAACACGCAAATAAAGCGATATTATGTAGACAATTGCGACGTTAACAAGTTCATATTATCTTATTTAATAGAGTATGTAATGCATTATGTTTGACTATGCATTAATAAGACTTCAAATACATACATATACCAGGACTTGACAAATCATCTGCCTAGCCTTTCCCAACCATGTTACGGTCGACTTCCAGTCGGTCCGGATGCAGCTGAATACCAGTATATTACATGGAGTGACTGCCTATCTGACCTCCACAACCCAGTTACTGGGTAATACGATACCCCTTGCTAAGACTAGTTTCAGACTTTCGGGCTTCTGACGACCCGTAACAACTATCAAAGATTTACAAATAACAGCCGGCAGCAACAGCTTTAACGTACTTTCCGAGGCACGAAGGGGTCTTGGTATGTAAAGTTGGTCACCCATCCACAGACCAACCTCGGCACGGTAGCTTAACCTGATCGATCGACCCGTGCGACTGTTATTACTTAGGACTCTCTTCAGGACTTACAACAAATATACATTACAAATACAAATTTGGTGTCTTTCCTAAGACTTTTGGAAAAAGAAGACCATTTCGTTTACAAAAATTTGACTCCACGTTCAGCCTGTAAGCAGAGTCGCAACAATCGTTTAAAGTAAATAAATAAATACAAAACGAGCAAGAGTAGTTGCATATGATGTGTAACATCTGACATCTCACCTTGGTAATAAGCAACTGAGTAGCGACAGAAATTAACCTCAGAATTTAAAAAGCTAAATACTAAAAACTTAAAACTAAAATTTATTTTAATAATTATTCATTACTAGTGGTCGCTCACTGGTCGAAATTAGACCCCCTCTACTTACAATCTATATAGTAATTACTTATTCCATGCTCAAGCTATCACTTCCTGTCTACACACTTCCGTCACTTTTTGACGTAATCACTTCCACACAAAGCGAGACGAAAGATGGTACACATCAATAAATGCTGAATCTTGATAAAAAGCTCAAAAGCTCAGGCGAAGAATCGTCTAGTTCTTACTCAACCAAAAGTAGAGCTTATCAGAATCCAGAATAATATTAAATGCACCAAAGCTTTTTAGCATAAATTACGTATTTCGTAATTAAAGCGACGTTCAGCGGTGGACAGGTGTGCATTAACCATTAACAAATTACTCAACTTGTGAACATAAAGTTCAATGCTGGTAGTAATGGCGGTGTGTCACGGTCCCGGCTCGTCACGGACCGGACCGGTTTAGGCACGGTTAGGACACGGACGTGTGATGGGGAATCTAAAAGCAGAAGGGGAGGATATGGAGTCGGTGAAACAGTGATGGGTCGTTCGCATGCTTAGGAACGAAGGGGAAATCCTTTTCCATAAGGAGGGAAGGAAGGGAAAAGAGAAAGAAAGGAAAAGCCTATACTTACGTTTTTTTGTTTTGGGTGGGAAATTATCAAATAACTTCTCCCGCTCTGGACGGAGCGGGAGGGTGTGTCAGACTCTTACTGACTAAACAGCCGTGTTCCTTCCGTTGCCTGTGTGTTGCCAGAAGCCACGGTATCCCTTTCAGACCTTCCCGCAACCCCAGCATGCATCGGCCCTAGCAGACCCCGTCAGTTGTGCTGGCATCTCTTTTAATTGATTTATTAATTAGGTTTAACCTATGTTTTATCAATTATGGTGACCGAAAATATTTATTCAACAGCTGCTGCAGATTATCTTATGAAAAAAACGTACGACAATTTGTTAAAAAATTTATCAATGTCGAAAATCGATGTCGAAAGTAAAAAAAAGTAGGAGAAATTAATTAAGTGATAACAGATTACAACTTGTTCACTGTTACTTTACCTGTATGCGAAATTCTCGAAACGAAATATATAAAGTTTAATAAGTCATTAAATAATTAACTGACATAAGTTGACACTGTTTCGGCCACTGCAATCCTAAATTAATGATCACCGTATAAGGTTCGTTTCAAATAAAAAAAATATAGATTTCGTCTATCGCGCGAGATATAATTTATGTCCGGATACCGCACCCAGGACACAGTCACATGTAACAGCGAATTATTACATTTTCCTTGATCTTAATAGTTTATTTGTACCAGTATTTCTTTTTAATGTGATCGAGTTGACGTTAATTAATTGAAAACGTATTTTTAATTATTGGTGGTTAAACTTTTAAAATGTGGTCTTTTATTTTTGTTGCTTGTATATATGATTTAAATATAAGGTTTTATATGCCATTGAGTTTCCCCATTATGTGAGATTTTTTTTTTATTGATAGTCGTAACTTATGTGTCATGTTCAAAGCTACGCTGCTACGTCTATATTTATATTTGTAATTTATTTACATTCTGAAAATAGGTGGATCTCTGAGATCTGGTAAAAATGTTCACACATTTAAATTCTGACGAAATATTTTCAAAAGTTCCGTTGTAGTAGTTTAACCTAAGCCCTTTAAATCAACTACGTACACGAAACAAGCTAATAAAACATATTTATCTATCGACCTACTTATTGAATAGCAACAGTATCATACCCTTCGCGCACATTCGGCAACACTCGGTATGTGTCTACCGTGAACGCGAGGGCGGCGCGCACGCACGGTGCATTGACCACGCACAAGCAAGCGTACCATGCGTGCGCACGGTCACCGCGCCGCCAAGGGCGCCTACAATCCCTAGCATGGTCGCGGAACAAGACATAGACTTTGCAAAAAATCTGAAGTTTTTATTTTGCGAAAATTAGGTTGCTTCAACTTCGTTAAAATATATTTTAACGAAGACTTATTTATCTTTTTTTGAGATACCATAAGTTATAAAAAAAACTGCGATATGTCTCAATAGAGCAACTTAAACACACTATTGAAGTTCTCCAAATTTCACCAAAAATTATTCTGATCAATAATGTTAAATAAAAAATTAAGTAGGTACTCAAATTATCGTTAAGGTTTTCAACTTGTACCAAACCATAACGGTAACACGCGCATAATATCAACACATACTCGTTCTCCACACAAGCCGACACGACACACACCGGATATTTTTCACATTCTGATACTTTATCAATTTAATTGCTTCGGACAAATCCCTTCTATCTCGGTAAATTGGGTCAGTAATTGCCTTTCACGATATATAATATTTTTTACGTCTTTTATTGGACTAAACTATTTGAAACAACCGATGATCCTTCACGGTTTCCGTTAAAAGGGGTTAAATTTATTAAATGGGTCCGTGGAAAAATACACTTTTATGTTTTATCTCTCAACAAAATACCAACAACAATTTTGATAATGACCATTTTGAAACCACTATCAGATAAACTAATGATTTTTAAATATTCAAACCACAAAATGCAGCACCCAATTTATTCGCTATTTGAATTGGTCCCATTTCCATTATGCCGTGAGAACCTGTAATCGTACGCAGTGGACAAGCGATCTTTGATCTATACAACATAAAATAAGCCAAACCTTACGCATTACCTCTGTTCACGTGTCGATTGTGATTGGCTGCTCATTTATAGTAACCAGGTCACATGATATCATTATACTTAAAATACAAAATTGCAAACCCACTAGATCTTCACTTTCATAATGATAGCCAGCAAATGTCATTTTTTTAACGTGAGCCTACCAATGGTCAAAGCTTACACAGTGGCTTTTAGAACTAGATTATGAAGAAACGGAAAAACTGCTTACTATCTTATCCTAGTCTAGCGTTTAAAAATTCCTATACACACCCATCTTTACACGTACACACACACTACACTATCTTACACTCTCTCACACAAACACTCACATACAACACCACACCACATACACGACACTTTCCACTTCCACTTCACACCCACACTTACAAACATACACACGCACTTTTATTTATATTTAAAATTTTTGATTTTGTTTAATTAGTAACTTTTCTTGTTATTATCTTCTACATGTCCTACGTTCTGCAATTATCATAATCCAAATCTCGGCGAGGGGGGCCAGGAGTCCATAGCACAGGGTATCCTAGTTTGGATTCCTGACTCCCACAAACCTTTGTACATCCAATGTTTGAAACACCTTTATATTTGTAATTGTTGTGGGAAAAAAAAACTGACATAATTTTCATGATTGGCAGATTTATGCTAGCACTTAAATCAAAATCAAATCAAAAGTCATTTATTCAAACTAGACTGAGAATCAGCACATTTCAAACGTCAAAATTACATAACACAGTCCCCCAAAAACCCCGACCTTCACCACTTCCTAGTGCTTTAGCTGGGAAGAAGTGGCGCAACAAACTCCCCAGCAGCACACCTGTCTGTTTTTTTTTATATAAACTTGATTCTATACAAATCGTATGCAAAGTAATTAACACTACGAAACACAAAACATTAAATTAAATTAAATTACTTGCCATATGTTAGCTAGCACACGCCAATACATATACCAACAAAACAATGAAAACTGTACTCAAGCACCACTAACCAAACCGAACTTAATACCTAAATTATTATAATAGATTATAGAACTATAGATTATTATTAACAGACAGAAGAACATGGACAATATTAGGTAAAGTGGAACAAGATGCACATACGAGTATCTTGTAAGCTATTCAAATTAAAGGATGTAGATGTAGTAGCGAAAACAGCTACATACGTATTCTAAATGCTTGCTTCAAAACCTACATACCGTGGAAAACATCTTAAAGTAGCGAGCAAAAACCCCGTAAATATATCGAATCGGCTTCTTTTAAAAGTAAATGCACTTTGCGATCTGTATTACGACCCAGTTGATAAGGAATGTTACACCGTTATTTGTACATTGTACCTCTTATATGTTTAACTGTAAACCGAGTTCAACGAGGCTTGGCATCGAGCAAACTGCAAATATTTGGGTATTTACCTACTCGTCTAGAGATGTTTGCAAATAGTAGCAGACAACGGTGCCTCATGCACAAATGTGTATGCAATGCAATGGACTGTTAAATTGAAGTTAAGTCATTGAAGAAAATACATAGTTTTAAAGATAATATGTTCCTTAGAGAGTAAAATGGAAGGGATTTTCAAAGCCGATCTCTTGAATTGATCTAAACGCTGAAGTTTGAATACGAACCAATATACGAACGATGTCGCGAGCTCGTTTACATAAATCAAGTTGATCAACGATCCAATCTGTTTTCATAAAGACATAGATTTTCCCGTAGCACATACATCTTCCTACGCATGCATAATGAGGATTTATACTCGAATACCTTGAATTATGAACGCGTACCAGTCCAAAAGCGGTGCTTGATGGATGGATGTCCGAGGGTTAGGCGTAGTTAGGTCGTATAGGTCAGTATAGTTAGTGCTGACAGCTATAATGAGCGAAGTGATCCAATTTGTTCAGCGTGCGACTACGTGTAAGGGCATGGTGATTGCGGGAAACATTCACTTTGCCCTATATTTTATAATTCTGCTTAATGATATACCTAGTGCCTGATTATAGAATAGTTCAACACTGATTATTACTGTTTTGCCAGAGCCGACCGCCATTGCATATATTTTGTTATAATATTTCTTGTTTCCTTTATAAGTTACATTTTTATATGCTTCTATTGAAATTTCTTCAATTTCTTTGTTCCCAGTCACATATATATGTATACTCGTAATTAAAACATACCTGCAGGAGCATAATCTGATGTATCGAACGTGGGTCAGTAACAATAGTATCCTGAAATTAGTGGCGGAGAGTCCTTACGGGGAGTAACTTTATCTGTTCTGAGGCATTTTGTGGAGAGGATGGTCAACTAGGTAGCTGCGATCTCTTGGTTGATCGTTCTCTGCGCAACCTGCCTCGTACACCTAAGTCGTTATGTGTTGCCGGTGTTGATTGTGTGTTTTGTATTACTAACATTAGTTATAAAGTATGTTTTCACTAACAAGATGGATTATACTGTTGTCTGAAACTAAATAAATAAAAAAAAAAACTTAAAAAACATAATCTGCATTCCCGTTTTACATCTCACGTTTTCTAACCAGTACTAAAATCAACCTTGTCCACTATCTAGCTTTAATTGGAAGCTCTTACACCGTCCTATCCTTTATTTACTCAATACATATTCATGGGTCATTACGCAAGAGTCATTTATATGTAATTTTACGACTTCGATCCGTTATGATAATACATTTCTCCCGTGTCATTGCGCCCGTGCATTCCTTCCTATATTTACGGCTAATGAATGTAAATTAGATGTAATCGTATAAAAAGTATCGAATAAGCCTACAAGTGTATTCTGTGTGTATGTGATCTCGGGTAGTGATACCAGTTTTTCTTGTAATTCTCGGGTTTAAGGAACTGTAGATTATGTAATGAAGACTACTAGTTTTGTAACCCACTGGAGGTCGATTCTATATCTCTGTATTCATTTGCTTCTATGCGTTCTTTTTTCAAAATCACAGTGATTGCGATCTCTCTGTACAAAATATATGTAAATTTATCCTCGTAATTTGAATTACGAATCGCACAAAGCATTTCGCGACTAGTTGGCATCGTGCGTCTAATTAGGCATACTAATGTTAAACAGCTCTTAGCCGGCTTGTCGCCAATTCAATTACTAGTATTACGTGTATTTTAACGAACAAGTCACTCGATCATTTATCATGTTTGCGTATCCGTATGCAGTCCTATCTGCATATGGCTCAAAAACTAATTTTATCAGTTGATGTAACCGATTGATTTGTGGAATGCAATACTAATATCTACTAAAATTATATTCAAAACGTTAATTATTTTATGTTAGTTATTGAGACGTCGATAAAGACGTCTGATATTAATAATTAATGTAATTAATTATTTTGGCATTCGCTCATTACCAGGAATAACATTACGATAAATAGGACTGTAATAAAAAAGTATGGAAAAAGTTCACCTTAAAAAAACATCAGTAATTTAAACCAGTATGTTTTTTTATCTACCAAGTTCAGTCTACATGTACATAATAAAGAGCACTTCAAGTAACAGTACTGGCCGCAAATAAATCCGTCAGTGTCGCCGCCCGCCTCGTTTGTAACAGTCTGCAATAAGAGTGCGCGCACGCATGGCTGGCGTCGATAAATTAGCGGAATTAAGTCGCGCGAGCTTTTGGCGTGTGGTGCAAGCGACGAGGGGAGAGCGATTAACTTGTGAAGCCCCGGCGCGTATCCAATCGGAGCCAAACAATGGAAAATCAATTGTGTCTCTTTAGCTGTCCTTGACCGCTATCATTTTCGAACAGTTAATGTTTTAGTCACTCGCTAAAGTCATCATAAAAAGTCTGTCGCTGGAATCGTAAATTTTTCGGAAAACGAGAAAAATACATTGAAGTTTTTATTTCTCCTGCCAATAAATGAAGAACTAGAAAGACTAGCGTACCTATATTGACAGTGAAACAATAAATTATTAATTATATATTTATATATTATTTTATTATTATATTTATCTATATTAATTCTTACTAAAGCTTAATTTTTCAGGAACATGAAACTGCCTATGACAAAATTTTATAATAGGTAAGTTGAAATTGTGCTCAATATTTACAAGTTGATCTGCAAAATGGAGTCACTAGGTAACTGTCCGCCCATGTAGTGCATACAAACTTACCATTAACTACAAGAAGTACATACAAAGTACATAACCGGATTGGTCACATGAACTTAGTAGTTCACATAGTGCTTAACATTCAGAGACAGCCTAACGGTATTAGATAACTTTGGAAAACCTCCTGGATGAATAGGTATAATTCCGTGTTATTTCCTTAGGTTACGTAAAACTGTGTACAATTCTGTGTGCATTATTGTGCGTAAATAGTTGGGTACATTATATGGTACGACAACAACCTGGGAGTTTTTCGTGGGAAATTCTGACTTGCATTTTCCGTGTCTATATGGTTGATAGTTTTATACTGGAAGTTGTAATTTTTTTCCAAATAAAGCAACTCTTAGATAGATATTTGTATTGCATATTCAAACTCAAAAATAAGTAATGGAAAATTCCCTGGCATATTGAGTAGGTATCTGATTTAAAACGTTATCACTAAGAAATGGCGGAAATTTAAAATACAAAAAACATAACATCACGCCTTGTTTCCCCGAAGGGTTGGGCAGAGGTGTACCTGTAGTACACCCACATTTCGCCAGTTATGTTTAAGTCCCATGTAATAGGGGGCAAGCCTATTGCTATCAACCGGGCACAATCCAGACTTCGGACTGCAACTGAGAAATTCCAGATAGAAAAACCCAATAACACTTTGCCCGACCCGAAAATCGAACCCAGGATCTCATGCTCAGTAGCGCTTGCGACCACAAGACCAACGAGGTAGTCCAAAATAATTTTTCTTAATAAGAAAGCATTCTAACTATTTAGCCATTACGATTATTTATCTGGTTCTACTCACATACCAACATACTCAACACAGAGCCGGTACATTTCATTCATGACCAGTTTCACATAGTTCTGCTAACGAGATAGTAAGGAAAACGCAGATCACATCTTACACATCTTAATAACATTTTAATTAGTTGTAGCAAACATGGCGACGAGGAAATAATTTCAAGTAAAATGGAAGAGAAAACTTTACAAGTGGGAAACTTTCTCTTTTTCATTACCGACAGGCTAATTACACGAAGGTTTAAAATGAAAACTTGGTTTTCCTTCTACTTGTTAATTAAGTTCATGATAATTACAAAGAAAGTGTAGTTCAAAGTGGATTAGGTGGTACCTACCTAATCCACTTTGAACTACACATGAGTATAAATTAATTAGTATTATACAACAAGTACAGAAGGCTCGTTTTAATAAAAGAAAAGCTAGTTCGAAACTAAACGCCTTCATTTGTTTTAATTTACAGACGTTTATTTCTCGGCAAGGTGCTAGGCCACCGAAGTTCGAATCGCGTGGAAGTTCGAAAAGGTTACCGAGGCCCCTGGCAACACAGGCAACGGAAGGAATACGGGTAGGTTTTAGTGAGTAAGAGTCTGACACAGCCTCCCGCTCCGCCCAGAGCGGATAAAGTTATTTGATAATTTCCCACCCAAGAAAAAAAACGGACACAGCTTTTTATAATTTGTTCATGTTTCAACTTATTTTCCGCTTGGCTTGTATTGGTTTAGTTAGGCAAAAGGTTACATCCTGTCTACCTACGCAGATACCATCGCAAAAGAGTTTTCTTGCACGAAAAATTATGTAATGGCAACAATAACCCTACAATTACTAACTTCACACAAATTACAAATTCATGTTAAACAAATAATTTAAAAAAATCTACTTTTTTAATAAGCGGTCATTAATTACGTAAGAACGAGTCGTGATCAAACGTTAATTCAATGTCATGTTTTCGTTTGTCGTAAGTGAATCTTTTGCGCTGTGATTTATCTTAAATGCACGCTAACATTTGCTGTATATACTTTAAATACTACACGATCGGCTCTAATACATGTCTAATTAAACGCTCATGATCATGTATTGGTTGTAAATTATTCATTGGTTATACTTAGAATTGAAACTTTAGCAATTGCTCTTAAATATTTATTTATAAGCTGGCTGGAAAACGGTCAAGTATTTTTAAATTGCGATCTATTTAGATTTTTAATCTGCCCGAGTGTCGATGAAATGTGTGAAATACATAACATCATGATTATCAATAATATATTTACGAGCTGGAGACACGTTTAAGAATATATTAAAGGGCTAATAATATAATTTAGTAAAATTCAAATTAATGAGATTAATGTTTCGTGCGATGTTTCCTGTCCTATAAAGATTTGTTTATGGTTTGCTCTCGAGAAATCAAAGTTTATCTTTGACTTATTATGTAACCTGTTAGTAACTACCACTGTTATACAGCCATATATCATATAATTATATAGTGTTACTAGCCAGCTAACACACTAGTGTTAGCTGGCTAGTAACACTATTACTAATTAAAACCCGGTACACCAGTACCGGGTATTTTTTTGGGTTTAGTCTAGGAATGACTAATTAGTACCTACATAAACTGTTTACGTAATTCTTTAATTAGAATGATAGCTGTTTGAATTAAATGATTCGCCATACCTTATTGCATTTTACTTACTAAATTCCTAATCAAAGTTCAATCAACTGTAGCATCATCTGCCTAGCCTTTCCCAACTATGTTGGGGTCAGCTTCCAGTCTTACCGGGTACAGCTGAATACCAGTATTTTACATAGAGCGACTGCCTATCTGACCTCCACAACCCAGTTACTGGGTAACACGATACCCCTTTGTAAGACTGGTTGTCAGACTTTCGAGCTTCTGACGACCCAATAACGACTGTCAAAGATCTACAAACTTTGACTTTGACTTTGACTTTGACTTTGTAGAATCAGTCATTTATAAAATTGTACATTCCAAGAATTGGTCATTTATAGACTCTGTAGTTATTTCGCGAATTAGTAATTCCTAGACTAAACCTTTTTTTGGTAGGAACCAGTAATACTGGAACATAAGTGTCCTGATTTCAACGTAGTGCTTTTCTTCTCAGTTTTTCACTACATGTTTTCTGTATTAACTCTTATTAGAGTTAATACAGAAAACATGTACAGATCAACTGCACCAATACCACCAAAAGGAATTAATCTAAAATTACATAAGCAACATACTCAGTTAACTATACGAATAATTGACCTTTCATGAAACGACCTTCACATATAAAGCAAAATAAATCGACACCAAATAGAAAATTGATGATCGCCATCATTCATTGTGAAAAATACAATACATACTCGTACCAACGCCTAAAACAATACAATCGATAAATATTAATTTACACGTTAATCGATCGTCAGATCCCTGAGGCCACCTCTACGACACCTCTACGTAATGCGTAGAAGTAATGCAACGAATAAGCAACCCTACAGTTTACACTATAAAGTCGATGTCACTTAAGACGTGTTCCATACTACAATTGCCATTGTACATTCGCAAGCCGTTTGTCAATAGACAATCCATCTCGAGTGATAGCCGATTAATGATCGATTGTATCGATTCACATACACACGTCAGGACAAACATATCATGGGATAAAACGATCGTGACTGAGCTGACACTGAGTCGATTCTATAACTAGGCGATTAAGGAACGGGTTATTAATTTTTAGTCGATTAAGAAATTTTATTCAACTTCAGATTTAATATGTAGGAGATAAGATGGCGTCGTGACTTGATTCAAAATATGTTGCAGTACAGTTTTGCTAAGTCGATCATCACGTGTTTGGATGTACCTACTTACTATAATAGTTAATGATGGAGGTGTTATTAAACGATCAATCTACCTTAGCCTTTTCCCAACTGTGTTGGGGTCGATGCAATTGAATACCAGTAGTTTACATAGAGCGACTGCCTATCTGACCCCCACAACCCAGTTACTGGTAAAATGATACCTCTTGGTAAGACTGGTTGTCAGACTTTCGGGCTTGTATACAGTGTGAGTATTTATAATGTGCACATATCGAAATGAGGGAACCTATGCTTAATTTAATCTACGAAAAAATATTTAAAAAAACTCTTTTCTTTTTAGTTTTTAACACTTGACAGGAAAAGTTATGATTGAGTTGTATACATGCAATTTTTACTATTGGGTAGCTAATACGATGAAGAATAACTTAAAGTAATCAAAAAGGGACGTAATGGGGGCGCCTGTCTTATTGAGGAATTTTACGATTATTGTAAAAAAATATGAATAAAAACCAGATTTTTTCTAATAAAACATGTTTTTTTTTTCAATTGAGGGTAGTTTTTCCACAGTTTTCATTGTATGACGCCTAATTACTTTATGGAGTTTGTTTCATCGCGATAGATCATTTAGTTTAAAAGTTGCCCCGTTTTGTTTACACTGGGATCACAGTAGCGAACAAAATGTTTAAAAATTCCATAAAAAATATAAAGAAATATTTAATTTTATTTAAATATTTTTTCTGTCAATAATATTAAGCATAGATTCCCTCATTTTGATATGTGCCCATTATAAAGACACACTGTATAACTACCCGTAACGAATATGAAAGATCTACGAATGACAGACCGCGCAAGTCTACAAATGACGGCCGGAGGCACGGAGGGGTTTCGATATGTAATGGATGATCACCCATCCACGAACCGACCGCGGCAAGAGTTGCTTAACCTTCGATCGAACCTTGAGGCTTTTATCACTTACGTATATGCAAGATATATTATTTTACGCACGTACTTATTCCACGTACGATTTGGAAGTTTCCCACTGTCACCAATCACCAAATTGAATGGTCGAATAGAATAAAAACAACAAGAACACAATCCGCAAATTGATCGATTATATTTTACAAATGGAGAAAGTGTCACAGTAGCAAAAAACTACTTTCACTGGTTTCAAAATAGGTGCGTTCTTTAATAGAAGTAACTTTCCTCCAGTACTAGCCTGTCCGATTGTAATTACACTACGCTAGCATCACTCGCCTCGACGCCCATTGACTGGACTGGCCTGTGAAAGTCGGCTGACGGCTGATGTGTTTTCCTATGTCTGCTATACTAAGCTATAAACTTTTTGTTTGATGTGTGAAGGTGATTGATGACGGATAAACGTATTTTCTAGTAATCTACATTTCGTCTGCATTAGATCTTAATTGACAGAGATTCTACAATATTTTTGGCCCCCTTTTGTCATTGGACATTGCTACAAACACAGGAATATCGGTTACCTAATACCTTTCTGAAACTACAGGATAAATTCTAGTTAGGTAGAGACTAACCAACTGTCTAAGGATACCCGGGTCTTTAACTAGGACATCATCTTTCCACGCGTCCTATCCTACGCCAAAACTTATTTGACCCCTTGGCAACTAAAGCCGGATTCACACTTGACCAGTGAAGGTAGGAAGAGTTCCGTCCAACTGTCCGACTGGTCGCAAGTGTGTCAAGTGCACGCTTACTTGTTGCTTGTTACGTCAATGCTCTCACCTCAATCGTTCGTATAAATAGAATAATTAATGCATAGAAACTTACTTCGCATCTTGAAGACTATTTATAGCAAGTCAAGTGTATCATAAATAGATTTTCCAATACCTACCTTTAAGGAAAAATTGTGGATGGACTATTACAAAAGTATAATTAGACTACAATAATAGTGTATAATGATGTACCTACCTTCCGCTTTAATAAAACATAATTACAGCGTTCATTGATAAAAACGATTTAAATCTATAGGTAATGATGTCTGTATACAAAAGATTATTTGCGAAAAAAACACCGTTTGCACTAACATACATGGACAAATAATGCCAACTTATTTGTGTCTACTCTAACAGAGAGTTTTAATAGTAAAACGATTAAAAGTGTATAGTCATGTATCCCACACCGTATGATCAAGCAAATCAAGTTTCGATATAACTTGAACATTTGGTCTCACGAACTTTTACGATCGAAGGCTGTACTCCACTCATATGATAATTGTAACGAGCCTGTTTTGCACGTGTTACTTTTGTGCCGCACACAGCCTCTCACAGCCCAATGCCCATTCATCTCATTCAATACGAACAAATTACCATATTTAATCATACACTAGCTACCCGTCCCTGCTTCGCATGGTTTTTACGACTTGACAAAACATCGAGATTTCTTTATTAGTTTTTTTTTTTCTTTTTTTTGTAAATTTGTGTACACATACCTTACGGAATAAATTCTCTAGTGGTCGTGAAAACTGCATCAAAATTCTTTTTTAATAATTTTATTTTTATTGACGTGATAACATCATAAATCGATGAACGCCGGCTGCACGCACAAAAAAGCATGACTCATTGTCACGTTCCGCCTGAGCCGAGCGTGCAAGCGAGAGCGCGGTACTAGCGATAGAGGGGCACGATCAGCCTAAGCGTTTGGCTTGTGACGCATCTCTATATGTTAGCAGTATTATTATAATATTACTTCACAGTGGGAAAGTGATGGAGCTATACAGGACTTATAGCTCCATCTCTTTGTCATGCTAAAGTAATATTGAAATAATACTGCTATAAGAGGTGATGGTTACCCCCCAGGAGCTAGGGAATTCTTAAAAATGTTTGCTTAATTTATGTCAGGGGAGTTTGTTCCACCACTTCTTCTTCCCAGCTAAAGCACTAGGAAGTGGTGACGGGCGGGCATTTTTGGGGGACTGTCTTATGTAACTTTGACGTTCGAAAAGTGCTGATTTTCAGCCTAGTTTGAATAAATGACTTTTGATTTTGATTTTGATTTTGTCAATAAAGATTATTATTATTATAGTTTAGAAGAACAACGCAGTCACACAGGCAGACACGAAAAGTGACTTTAGTTTATAATATGCTTATAGATATTGCACGTTTAGTTCTTGCCAATAAAGTTGCCTGAAGCGATTTAAAAGTAAATTAATTTCTAATGTTAGACTGCAGCGATCTTATTTGATATATATTCCTAGTATTACTAACGCAATAACTTAAAAGATATGTATCTAAATATGTCTTGAAAACCGCAAATGTTATTGAAAATATCATTTTGACTGCCCAAAGGAGTGTAATGTGTTTAGAATTCATGTATGTATCTATTTTTAGCCACCATAACTTTTAATGCCTGAACAAATTTAGATGTATAGGGTATCGTTACAATCCTTATATCAACCCAAGCTATAATATTTTTATATGGCGGCATTGCGGCTCCATTTTCAAATGTGAAAAAATATCTTCAATTACCTATTACAATATGGGTATCAAGTGGAAGGCCTTGATGAGCAAATTCCAAAATTATAAGACATGTCTTTTACTTTTTAGTTCGTTTTTCGTGTTTTTCTTTTTTGAATCATTTATTTTTGATGAAAGCGTTTTGACCTTCACCTGTACCATTTCGTGCCTATGATGGATTAGTTTCGTTCCTGATTGATCACATATTACGATATTTCGATATGCCAATTCCAACTACTCATCAATTTGTAGCATTTCTTTCATAACCAGGATTTAATTACTGAAGTTTCGTAGTTAATAAATATCGCATTGACAAGACAAAAGCATAAATATCATCACAAAACTTAATAAATTTTCAACGTTGGTACCATTGTATTCACGTACAGTCGCGGTCAAACTCTTAAACAACCAATTCAGTTTGCAAAGTCAAGACCTCACGTTGTCAAGTGTTAAATTATAGTCGTATAACATCGTTAATTTTCCTTTATGTGCCACAAAAGGCAAGAAAAAAGGCAACAAAGACCATCTAATAGAATCCAGTCGAAAGTCAGGGTTGTATCTGTCAAATGAACCGACATAAAACGATAAACGTATATAATTCGCTTTTGAGAGCCGGTGAAGCGTGAAATATGTTGTTGCACACTGCGGGTCAGTCGCAAGGAGGTCTGCGGTTCAATGTTCGAGTATTCTTGCACTTTTACTTGTTTTTATGATGTATCTTTGATGCCATCTACGACAGGAGAAGGTCTTTGTTTATTCGAAAAATGTTTAATAAAATATTAAAGGCTTATGTTTGGACACAAAGAAACTATTAAACACTAACCTTTGGAAAGATAACGTAAGTTTATAAATCCTTTCTTTACACAATAATCAGCCGATAATTTTCTCACTGCTGAGACACAGGCCTCCTGTCTGTGAGAGGGAGTGGGCCGTAATCCACCACGCGGGCCCAGTGCGTGTATGTTACATGTCTTCGATTTTTTGGTAAGCTGTGGTGGTCCAGTGGTAACGGCCGCGACATACGAGTTGTAGTTCGTAGGTTCGTACCTAGACAGGCGCTTTACTTTGTGTAAATTATTTCATCACCACTGCTCTCGAAATGGTGAAGGAAAACATCGTGAGGAAACCGACATGTCCTAAAAACAAAAATCCTTTCCTTACTATAAAAATATCATAAATGTAAGTTTGTTTATTACGCTTTCACGCTAAAACGGCTAAACGGATTTGGATGAAATTTGGCACATGGGTATAAAATAACCTGGATTAGGACATAATACTTTTTATCCCGATATTCCCACGGGATCGAGACTTATGCGGGTAAAACCACGGGGCGCAGCTAGTACATACATACATACATACATACATACATACATACATAAACTCACACCTTTTTCCCATGGGGTTGTAGGCAGAAACTACAGAACGCCACCGGCTACGATCCTTACATAATTATTTTGCTTCGTTTACGTTAATACATCTGGCCGTTACACACGCCGGTTGCGGATACTACACAACCTTATCTTTCTATTCACCAAACATATGATGTTATTCGCCACCCGAATAACTGTGTTACACGGAAATGCAAAACATGTTGCATCATATCGGTAATTTTTATTGAGCAGCAATTCGAGATGGTAATAGACGCAGATCTCGGCCATCTTGCGACTGCGGAAGGCATCTTAGTTGAAATAAGTTATTATAAAGCACGTAATTTTGGCTACTTGCATTTGTACATAAATATGTTGTACATACTATACGCCCACTTAGTGCATTTCAACAGGTTAATGTTTAAATCATCAGCCGACAGGAGGATCCGATTGGGTTGGGCAGCGTTTGGAAAACTTCTTCAAGTCTTCTCGTCGCCAATCCCGCAGTGTTTGAAGACTAAGGTCTTCAACCAGTGCGTCCTGCCCGTTATGACGTACGGTGCCGAAACGTGGACACTGACAGTCGGGCTGGTCCACAAATTCCATGTCGCTCAGCGCGCCATGGAGCGGGCTATGCTCGGAGTTTCTTTGAAGGATAACATCAGAAATGAAGTTATCCGGAAGAGAACCGGAGTTACCGACATAGCCTGTAGAGTCAGCAAGCCGAATTGGCAGTGGGCTGGCCATGTTTGTGGAAGGACCGATGGCTGGTGGAGCAGACGAGTCCTGTAGTGTGGGACGCCCTCAGCTAGATGGACCGACGACCTTAAAAAGGTGGCTGGGACAGACTGGATGCGGAAGGCGGAGGACAGGGTGTTGTGGCGCAGCCTAGGAGAGGCTTATGTCCAGCTGTGGACTGTTATAGGCTGAGTTGATTGATTGATTGATTGAATGTTTAAATAGAGACTGTTGATAATCATTCGTAAACTTATTACCTCCATCGGCTTTCTGCTCTGTTTTCTTTTACAATGATTTGCATTCCCTGTTATACAAAATATCAACAGTAATTATAGTCGAATACTTAATAAAAAGTGATTGAGGAGCTTGTGGCTAAGTAATAACAGCCGCACGGGTCGATTCATCTGGTTAAGCTACGCTTGCCGCGGTTGGTCCGTAGATGGGTGACTATCTTTACATACCAAGACTCCTCCGTGCCTCGGAAAGCACGTTAAGCCGTTGGTCCCGGCCTGCATTCGTGGATCTTTGACAGTCGTTAGGGGTCAGAAGCCCGAAAGTCTGACAACCAGTTTTACCAAGGGGGTAATACCCAGTTCCTGGCTTGTGAAGGTCAGATAGGCAGTCGCTCCATGTAAAATACTAGTATTCAGCTGCATCCGGTTAGACTGGAAGCTGACCCTAGCATAGTTGGAAAAAGGCAGATGATGATGATGACTTAATATACGGTGATTAAGTTAAAGTAAGCACGTATACAAGATGAATATTGTGTTTATCTAGATTCTTAACGCTTGCAACGCATTTGCTTGATACACAATTAAACGAACGTCTTATGCTGCACGACAATCAGTTTGGGTTTCGGCCAGGACTTTCTACGGAAAGTATTGTGTCTCAAGCAGGCCGTCACACAGGTACTACACAAAAAGAAGAACACCTGTTTTCGGTTGCTTCCTCGATTTGTCTAGGGCTTTTGATCTGGTTTCCTACGATATATTATGGAAGAAACTTGAAGCTATAAGCTTGCCTATCGAGCTTATAAGTATCTTCAAGCATTAGTATGGAAACCAGGTCAACAATGTTCGGTGGGCAGGTTTGCTGTCGGAGCCATATCAATCGGAGTGTGGAGTGAGACAGGGAGGGTTGACCATGCCTGCCCTCTTCAATTTGTATATGAATGCCCTGATTGAGGCGCTTAGCGGTCATCATGTCGGTAGTCATATTGACAGTGTCTGTGTCAATAATTTAAGTTACGCGGACGACATGGTGTTGCTGAGCGCGTCAGTCGGCGGTATTAGGACACTGTTGACCATATGTGAGCGTTATGCAACTGAACATGGGTTATTGTATAATGTTCAGAAACGTCAGTACGTTGTTTTTGAGGCGGGGACCAAATACCATTTCGATGTGCCTCGAATGTATGGGAATACGGCTAAACGGTATTCCTCTTGAGCGAGTGGAACAATTTAAATATCTTGGTCACGTGGTCACCACTGACCTTAGAGACAATGCTGACATTGAAAGGGAACGGAGGGCTCTTTCTGTGCGTCCGAATATGATAGCCCGCAGGTTTGCACGTTGTACTGCAGACGTAAAGGTGTCGCTATTTAGAGAATTCTGTACCACCTTCTACAGATGCAGCTTGTGGGATACATATTCGCCGGCGTCGTATGGAGCCCTTCGTGTCCAATTTAATAATGCGTTCAGAAAACTGATGGGCTTGCCATGGCGTTGCAGTGCATCAGGAATGTTTGTAGCGGCGCGTGTAGGTTGCTTTTACACAATAATGCGCAAGCGCGCAGCATCCATGGTGGCTCGAGTCATGGCCGGCCCTAACAGGGTTCTGAAAATGATTGCTGACAGAGTGGACTGTCCTTATATTATTCACTGCTGTTAGTTACATGTGCCGTCGTATCGTGTTGTTTACTAACAGTTAGTTTTAAGAGCAATGTTATTAACCCTTTATGAGTCTTCGCTCGAAATAAAGATTTTGAATTTGAATTTGAATTAAGCTGTAGGTACTTACTTTGTACTTTTAATCAAAGTTATAATTTTAAGGCTAATTATTTTCCAGACGACTTACAACTTAAAGGGCGACTCTATTTGCTACTAAAAAATAACTTGGCAGCGATTAAATATTATTTTCAAATCTAAATCAACAAAAGTTAAGTATTTTTTGTATTTAGTTCACACAATCAATATGTAACTACCTATACTTATAATAATAATATAAAACAAATTGTTTGTGGTTGCCATCTACTGTTATTCTCACAGACTCACAGTTACCAAAACAAAAACTCGAGCCAGTTAAAATGAAAACAAACCTAAAAACTGATTATTAAGCTGCTACTTTCTACTTAGAATAATCCTTCGCTGTAGCTGCCAACCTACTATTTTTGCTAACGGCTTTAATTATTTTTTACTCCCAAATTCAGATTAATTTGTCGCCGCGTTAAATACATGCCCAATTTTAATAATACCTACTTATGAATAATCGCAGTCAGTGTTGGTACAGTGAATAAATTCAACAATAAAATTATGAATGAACAAGAAAATTAAGTAAATTATATCATAAGGACCACTCGGCATGATTTAGGGCACGCGAAGTAACTTATAAAGGTACAATCATTAAGAAAAGTGTTGAAATCGGAGCGCCAAATAATAATAATTCGCGTTTTTGATATTTACAAGTTTTCGAGTGAGCCTTGCGTCATTTTAAGGAAAATGTCATGGTCAGTGATTCGAGATGTAAAGGGTTATTTTCATTACGCCACAGCAAAGAAAAATATAATATATACCTACAAGAAAAAAATAAGACAAATAACTAATTATTTAAAGAAAATTATAGTATAGTATGCCAAATGGGATACCCTATCGGAAAAAGTGACGAATTTCCATAAAAACTTTTAGAATAGAAATAACTATTCAGGCAATAACTTAGTTTTATTGGAGTCGCAGTAAAAATGATAATGATGCCGTATGCCGGGCGCGCGATTGTATTTCCCATCAGAAAAATAACTGATTTCCATACATTTCATCCACTAGGGGCTGGGGGGCCTTAACCACTGGGTTTAGGCTGTGCTTCGTCAGTGAATCCTACGTACCTATCCTTAAATTCCGAACTAACTAATATTGTAAATGCGAAAGAGAGTCTCTTTGTTAATTTATTACGCTTTCACGTTAAAACAGATGAACGGATTTGGATGAAATTTGGCACATGGATAGACCATGACCCGGATTAGGATATAGAATACTTTTTATCCCGATATTCCCACGGGATTGAGACTTATGCGGGTGAAACCACGGGGCGCAGCTAGTAATAAATTAGATACTCTGACCAGAAATTCAAAAGTTGAAATGATTACTTCTAATATTAATGTGTCCGCTGATTTGATCTTTACAAAATTGTAATATATTAGTTTAATCTTTTTTATTGACAATAACGCATGATTGATAGACGGGTTAAAATATATGTATGAACAGAATGCAAATTAAAAGGCCAATGATATGTTTAATTAAAACGTAAAGTAATTCAATATGGGCGTAGGGCAGACCAGTGCTTGCTCAATAGCCGACAAATGGCTCCAAGCAGTCTGTCACAAGACTTTATAAGGAGAGTTTTATTCCTTTCATTAATACCTGCTTATTATTCGATATATTTTACACATTTTTATATTAATTTACTGAGACACCGTAAACTGTGTGAACAAGTGTCGAAATATATATTCTAGAAATTCTGAAGGTGACTGTAGGTACTCTGCAAACATTTATCGAAGGAAACTCAACATACCGAAAGTGGTAATATAAGATAAATATTATACTTATTTCCGCTCTTTATTTTTTACTGTTTTAATACCAAAACTAATTTGTTTATTTACAAGCTAAACGTTAAAAATAGCCATTAAAGTCATTAATTCAGTCAATGTCTATTTTTTTGTCGTAATATTATGATCAGCAACGGTCTCATGACCTACGAACAGTCACGAAGTGTTCCGAACGACTCCGAACAGGTTAAAGCCAATCAGAGTCAGGGTCGCCGTGATCTACGGGTGTGTATCGATCAATGATCTATGATAGCCGTGCGTACGATTAATGCGCGGGGAAGAAGTTTGTTAATTGTAAGAATTTACGTGAACGTATCGATTTTTATTTTTTACGCTTTGACGTTGTTGTGTTTGATGTCTAGTTTTTTTGACGATGAAATTTTATTTTCAGAGAATTCCGTAGTTTTTGTTAAAAAAGAGCTCTCTGAACAAATTAGTGTCACGTTATGTGTGTAGTTTTATAGAGGACGCATAGAGATGTCTTGCAATAGAAGGCACTTTCAAATGTCGAAACAATAGCAGTGAGCTTCCATTATTGTGAAGTTACAACTGACCATATTTCGCATAAATTATGCAAGAAATAAGTGCCTGCAGTCGTAAGCTTTACATGCAAGTAGCCAATATTTACGTTAAACTAGACAAGAAGTAATTAGGTACACGAAACACATTTTTTGATGAAATAAAATTGTGTCTCGTATCTTTTTCTCCCTGTTGTCATATTACATCATTACCTAAGAATGACAATAAAAAAGCAGTAAGATGTCACGAACCAGAAATTACAGCCACTACCGTTGACGTAATAAAATTTTTTTTACGTTTACATTTCAAAGAATTCTAAACGTTTTCGCAGTATAATAAAGTGACATTTGCATTGGACTTAAGCTCCGCTATTTAATGTGATTTTTAAGCGACTTATCATTCAAGTTTGCACGTAGGTAAAGCTTCTTAATCTTACGGTTCAATTTTAATAAAAATATGTAGGTAGAAGATGTGGTCGAGTCTAAAGAATCGGATTTCTTTATTTCGTAGTGTCACTGTAAAACAATCACAGACGCGACATTTAAACGACGCACCTTATTGCGTTGAACAGTGTGTAGCATTGAACCACAAGAGTAAAGATTTCTTTACACTGTGATTGAACTCTCCTTTTAATTACAATATGGCCGGATATTTCGACATATTAATTACCGGAGGTTAACATAACTGTCATTTCACATCGCTAAACTTCTATGTTTGTTGATAGTAATTTGTGGTAAGGTGAATGGTTAATCATTGGCTCGGTTAATGCATTTTTCGTGGACTTTTAAAATGAATTTATTGACAGATACAAGTATGTTGTCAGTTTTAACTTGCCTTTCTTCATTTAGTTGTGCAATGAGATGCAAGTAATATACTCTTATATTACTCGACATTGAAAAGGTATATAATTTTAACAGTAATTGATTGCATGTTTTTTAATGTTATTATGGGTGTAAAAGATAACTCTATGGTGTCTATTAAGTTTAATATGAAAAGCGTATGTAATACATATTGGTAGTATATTAATACGTAACTAACGAGGTCGTATATTAATTTCTATATATGCTTAGTGATAATTATTTTTTAAATATTTTTTTTTGTATAAAGTATTGGGACTTGGTGCCTTAATAAATCCTAACTAATAATATAAATGCGAAAGTGAGTCTCTTTTTTAATTTGTTACGCTCTCACGCTAAAACGGCTGAACGGATTTGGATAGAATTTGGCACACGGGTGAACAATGACCTGGGTTAGGACATAGGTTACTATTAATCCCGGTTTTATTATTAGTATACAATATTAATTAATATATATAGTATTGCTCCCATGGGATAATTTCTGACATCCACGCGGGCGAAGAATAAATTAAATTGTTGATACAAAGTTGATAGGTACGAGACTTCGCCATATTTTATTGCATAATAAATATAAGAGCAGGTATAGGTGTATTAGTTTTGTTTTTGATAGTAAATAGATCATTAAAATATTTTATAATATTTTAATGATCTATTTATGTCGTTATCGACGTGGACCATTTAGCTAAGAATAGATTTTAAGGAAAAACTAAACATAACTGCCAGGTTCAGTCAGCCTCAAACAGATGTACATATATATCGACAAAAATTAATTTAACTGTCTACAATAATTGTTCCATAATATTGTGTCACAAAACATATTACACATTGAGTACGGAACACAAATTGTAGACAATCAAATGAATTATTGTCGATATGTATATCGTTTTGAGGCTGACTGTACTTACTAATGTATAAAACAAAGTGATATTGTTTATATGTATGTATAGTATTGATATATTGTAATGAGCAGTGGTTGCCCAGTGTAAACGATCGCGACTTACGAGTTGTAGGTCGTAAATTCTCAGACAGGCACTTAGTGTAAATTATTTAATCACCACTGCTATCAAAACGGCGAAGGAAAACCTCGTGAGGAAACCGACATGTCCAAGAACCAAAAATTCGAAGACATGTGACATCTACCAACCCGCACTGAGCCCGCGTGGTGGATTATGGCCCACTCCCTCTCACAGAGAGGAGGCCTGTGTCCCAGCAGTGGGAACTTTATAATATTAATAAATACTTAGGTACAGTTTTATATCTATTCAACTCATTACTTTAAAATAAATAAGTATAATTTTTCAGAATATATAAGAACTAAATATAACATAACATCAGGCCTGTATTCCCCGAAGGGATAGGCAGAGATGCACCTAAGTACAGTACACCCACATTTCGCCAGTTACGTTTAAGTCCCATGTAGTAGGGGCGAGCCTATTGGCATCAACCGGGCAAAAGGCTGCTACCAATAAATTCCAAATGGAAAAACCCAATACAACTGCCCGACTCGGAAATCGAACCCAGGACCTCATGCTCAGCAGTAGCGCTTGCGACCACTAGACCAACGAGGCAGAGAAATTATTAATTAATATAATTAGCATAGAGGCATGAGGAACAGGGTGTAAAGTTCACTCATCCTCTATAGAAAAGGGAGGATCCTCCGACCAGACGGTGTCGTGTCTGGTGGGCAACTGCCCGACGGTTGATGTCGGGATGTTGTATATATGCTAGTTGCGCGGTAAACTCTGCTTGCGCGATGCAGGATTTTTGAGTAACGTCACGTGTGTTGTGTAGTTCGCATGGTGCGATGTAGATATGCAAGTAATATAAGTGGGATTTTCATTAATATGTTTCAAGATTCTCGGTCACTGCTGGGGAGTTTGTTGCGCCACTTCTTCTTCCCAGCTAAAGCACTAGGAAGTGGTGAAGGGCGGGCGTTTTTGGGGGATTGTCTTATGTAATTTAGACGTTTGAAAAATGCCGATTCTCAGTCTAGTTGAATAAACGACTTTTGATTTTGATTTTGTAGGAACCTATAAGTCCCATAGGTAAAATGAGTGGTCGCATCAAAGCAGGCAAGAAATTGAAAACTTCACGGAAATTGTTCTACCGATGTCGCGTCTGCACGAGCCTTCACTTAATATTTTTTATCCACGATAAAGATTATAGTTTTTTCTTTAGTTCGGTAAACGATCAAAGCATAAGATTATGTAAATATAGTTTGTTTGAGCGAGCTATTATGAGCTATTTTGCGAAGTCAAGGATGTGCTCATCAATCATGATTATAATATACTTTAAATCATTTAAGTGTTCCGTTCCGCGTAATGCTTAATAATAGTACCTATGTCAAAACACACAATCAGCCTATAATGTTCCCACTGCTGGGACACAGGCCTCCTCTCTGTGAGAGGAAGGGAGTGGGCCGTAATCCACCACGCGGGCCCAGTTCGGGTTGGTAGATGTCACATGTCTTCGAATTTTTGGTTCTAGGACATGCCGGTTTCTTCACGATGTTTTCCTTCACCGCTTTGATAGCAGTGGTGATTAAATTAAATACACAAAGTAAAGTGCCTGCCTGGGTTCGAATAATAGTATGTAGAAATACATAAATACTGTAGGTGTACCTCTGCCTAACCCTTCGGGGAATACAGGCGAGATGTTATATTATGTATAAATACATAAATGGGTGTAAGGGGGAGCACACAACAACCGGGCTCCCCAAATGTCAACCTCACCTGCGCGCGGTACACCCTGCCACTGACAGACGAGGCGCCGGCGACCGACCGATGGCGGTATAACCATCCAACAAGCCAATTTAAATTCTTCAGAGCGATGACGGGCAGCAGCGTCATCGCTGCGAAAGGATTGGCACTGCGGTCACCAACCCGCTTGCCCAGCGTGGTGACTACGGGCATTAAACCTCCCTATGAAAAAAGTGCCAAAACAATGGCCCCCAGTTCCCGGTGGTCCCGTTATTCCTGGTCAAGATAGCGGTCACGGTTACGGCGGGACGGGGGGTGCGAAGAATCCCCGGGCTACGGCAGGCTACCAACGACGACTACATCTGGCCACGTACAATGGACGTTCGATGAGGCTGGACCATCACCTTGCCGAACTCGAGGTAGAGTTAGGTCGCATTAACTGGCATATACTGGGGTTATCTGAAGTCCGAAGACAGGGGGAGGACACGATAACCCTGGAGTCAGGTCACCTATTCTACTTTCGCGAAGGTGATCAGCTCTCCCAAGGCGGTGTCGGCTTCCTTGTTAACAAGGAACTCACTAGCAGCGTTGTGGAAATCAGTAGTGTGTCGACAAGGGTAGCGTACCTAGTACTGAAACTCAATGACAGGTACTACCTGAAAGTGATACAGGTATATGCGCCGACTTCGTCATACTCTGACGAGACAGCCGAGGCCATGTACGAGGACATTGCCAAGGCAATGCACAGTACTACAAAGGCCCACTACAACGTTGTTATGGGTGACTTCAATGCCAAAGTGGGAGTACAAGAATGCGGCGAAACGAAAGTTGGTCCGTTCGGTTTGGGGCGCAGGAATCACAGGGGGCAAATGCTGGTCAACTTTTTAGAGTCTCAGGGGCTCTTCTTGATGAATTCGTTCTTCGAGAAGAAACCCCAAAGGAAGTGGACCTGGCAGAGCCCCGATAACGTGACAAGGAACGAGATAGACTTCATTATGACGGATAAGAGGCACATATTTAGAGATGTCTCTGTGATCAGCAGGTTTAATACCGGAAGTGATCACAGGCTTGTCCGAGGCACTCTAAATATCAATTTTCGTGCTGAGAGAATCCGCATGATGAGGCCTACTCTCCGACCTACGCAGCTTCAAGCCGCTCTAGGATCCGAAAAGTTCCAACTGGAACTTCAAAATCGATTCGCCCTCCTGGAAACCACAGGCACTGTCGATGAGAAGGCCGACGAGGTGGTCAAAGCACTACGCGTCGTGTCCCGCAGACTTTTCCCGTCGCAACGAAAAATTAAGGTGTCCAAACTTTCCTCGGAGACTCTCGGACTTATGAGGGAAAGACGAGAGTTACCATCTACGCCACCGTCTTCGTCAGATAAGAGGGCCTTAAACCTAAAAATTAGAAAGCTGACGCGACGCGACCTTCGGTGCTCTAACACTCGTGACATTATGGTCGCGATTGAGCAGAACCGAGGGTCGAAAGTGTTCGCTCAGGAATTAGGGAGGTCCCATCTGACGAAACTGAGAACTGCGGATGGTAGGATCGTGACTTCAAAGTCCGAGATACTTGAGGAAGTCGAGGATTTCTACGGGCACCTGTACTCAACGCGGACGGCGAAACCAGCGGGGCATAGTGAAGATGACCATCGAGCCGAACTAACGCGCCACTACACGGAAGACATCCCAGATGTCGACCAGTGCGAGATTAGGGCGGCTCTCGAGCAGCTAAAGAACAACAAGGCACCTGGTGATGACGGCATAACGACAGAGCTCCTTAAAGCGGGCGGGGCTCCAGTCCTGATAGAGCTAGCGAGTCTCTTCAACTCCGTCATCCAAGAGGGTACAACGCCGGAGGCGTGGAGCAGAGGTGCGGTGGTTCTGTTCTTCAAAAAAGGCGACAAAACCTTGCTGAAGAACTATAGACCCATCTCACTTCTGAGCCACGTTTACAAGCTGTTCTCGAGAGTCGTCACGAACCGTCTCACCAGAAGACTTGACGAGTTCCAGCCACCAGAACAAGCTGGCTTTCGAAAAGGCTTCAGTACCGTGGACCACATCCATACTGTTCGGCAGATTGTACAGAAGACCGAAGAGTACAACCAGCCGCTGTGTATGGCATTTGTGGACTACGAGAAAGCCTTCGACTCCATCGAAATATGGGCAGTTCTGGCCTCTCTGCAACGATGTCGAATTGACTGGCGTTATATCGAAGTGTTGAGGTGTTTGTATGACGCTGTAACGATGACTGTCCAGATCCAGGATAAAAAAACCGGCCCTATCCAACTGCTTAGGGGGGTGAGACAAGGGGATGTGATATCCCCGAAACTTTTCACCAATGCGTTGGAGGACGTTTTTAAGACGCTGGACTGGACTGGACAGGGTATCAACGTAAACGGCGAGTACATCTCACATCTTCGTTTTGCCGATGACATCGTCATAATGGCAGAGACACTGGAACAGTTAGACCAGATGCTGCACAGCCTAAATGGAGCCTCTCGGCGGGTTGGCCTCGGCATGAATTTGGACAAGACGAAAGTCATGTACAATTCGCACGTCTTGCCGAGTCCAATCCATATCGAAGGGTCGCTTCTCGAAGTTGTGAAGGAGTACGTCTACCTAGGACAAGTTATCCAGCTCGGTAGACACAACTTTGAGAAAGAAGCCGACAGGAGGATCCGATTGGGTTGGGCAGCGTTTGGAAAACTTCGTCAAGTCTTCTCGTCGCCAATCCCGCAGTGTTTGAAGACTAAGGTCTTTAACCAGTGCGTCCTGCCCGTTATGACATACGGTGCCGAAACGTGGACACTGACAGTCGGGCTGGTCCACAAATTCAAGGTCGCTCAGCGCGCCATGGAGCGGGCTATGCTTGGAGTTTCTTTGAAGGATAAGATCAGAAATGAAGTTATCCGGAAGAGAACCGGAGTTACCGACATAGCCTGCAGAGTAAGCAAGCTGAAGTGGCAGTGGGCTGGCCATATTTGTCGAAGGACCGATGGCCGGTGGAGCAGACGAGTCCTAGAGTGGAGACCGCGTATTGGCAAGCGTAGTGTGGGACGCCCCCCAGCTAGATGGGCCGACGACCTTAAAAAGGTGGCTGGGACAGACTGGATGCGGAAAGCGGAGGACAGGGTGTTGTGGCGCAGCCTGGGAGAGGCCTATGTCCAGCAGTGGACTGTTATAGGCTGAGTTGATTGATTGATTGACATAAATACGGGAATAATAAAAGATTAGAATATACAATCTACGATCAAAATAATTAAGTTAAGTAAGTTAAGTTATGTATTTTGACATATCATAACATTTTACAATTTGACAATTTTATTTTGACATTTTTGTAATATTTAAATTTAATTATTCGTAGTTTTATTTGGTGTTTTTTTTCTGTTTTTTAAAGGTACTCATTTAAATGTATTTTTTGTAAAAATACGGACTAGAATTAAGTCTGAAATAAATCATTAAATCCTACTAATATTATAAATGCGAAAGTTTGTAAGGATGGATGGATGGATGTTTGTTACTCTTTTACGCAAAAAGTACTAAACGGATTTGGATGAAATTTGGCACACAGATAGTTTATAACCAAGTATAACACATAAGAGATAGAGAGATTTTTATCCCGATATACCCACGGGGTCAAAACTTATGCGGGTGAAACCGCGGGGCGCATCTAGTAAATAATAAATCGATCAGTCATGTATCTTCCCATTCAAATGCATCGTGTTAATACAGTTATCTAATCAATTGACTTACTACTCGGTATTTTCCCATACTTAAAGTGGGTACAGAGGTAATTGTTATATTCAAACGAAAATTTACAGCGATTATTTTCAAATTTGTCTGATTCATTTCAGGGAATCCCTAAATATTGTTCCTATATATTAAAGTTTACAAAAACATCAACTTGCTATATAATTAATAGAAAAACTATTTCAACCTGACGTTTGCAGTTCATTCGTTCACAATCGAGAAGCTCTATGCTATTTTTTGTTCTTCAGTGGAACAAAAAAACTGCAGAGTGGCACATATTCGAAGTTTTTGAGTCATTATTCTTCTGTCAAAGGTCATACTAATAGTAGATTCCGTTAATGTTGTAAAAACTAACACGGTTTATTTGCTTTGATGTTGTTTAAATATTATTTCCTGTTCTCAGTTAATATTTATGGCCCCATTGTTATTTGCATATGTTAGTATCGCAATACTTGTACTAGTCTGATGTATTTTTTCGTATAGAGAATAATAGATAACCCTACAATATCATCATACGTTTTGAATGATGATCAACGAGGGCCGCCACGGCCCACGTACAGTCAGGGATGCCTATAACGGACCACTGTGAAAACAAAATCCCGTGCTCACGATAACCACAGCTGTTTACCGCCCCTTTTTGCGTCGACCATAAGAATAAAATTCTTTTGTTTAAATAAAGGACATGTCCAGTGGGTCAGTGAACGATTACCTAGGCAGTCAAAATGAATGTTCAGTAAAGATTGTTATATTTTTTATAACCGCCATATTTTCTAGTTTGTCAATATTAATTTGCGAAGAGTCGGGAACTTACGAAAACTGATCAAAATATATTTTATACTTCTAGGATTTTAGTTTATTAGTTTTACTACAACGCCATCTGTGAATGAACATAGGTACTAACTGGTGGAACTCCTATGTGAGATTAGGAAATATTTAATATTTTGAAGGACTGACCAGAGTTTGCGAATTTTTGGTTCACATTTTTTAATGTAACACGAAAGATTTATTGTTTATTTTATATTTACTTAAAATTACATCTTTTGTTCCATATTTTGGTTTCATTCCTCAATACCTACCCATTTTTATTCATCTCCAACTATTTTTTCCTACTGAAATAGGATTAAAGTTGGTATTTATTGTAAGCAAAACAAAAATCACTTGTTGTCAATGCCAACATGAAACATAAAACATAATTACGTCATTCATTTCAGGAAGAGGGTATTTTAAAAAAACACGTTTATGTGGTAAACAAAAGTTTTAGTGGTAAACAAATCTTGACGTATTCTACACGTAATTACGTTGATATATTCCTTTGATCTAAAGAAAACGACTTATAGTTATTGTGCACACACTTTAAAGGCAATTACGGGATAAAATGGGACGTCAAAAACATCGGAAGCTATTGTTAAGTTTACATTTAAGTTTATTGTTCTCCGTCATATATATATTTTTATTGTTATATTGTGATTTACTATATTTACAATTTAAATAGGACTTAAAAACAAATAATTTATTTACATAAACAAATTACAAGATGAAATAATAATAATAAAAAATTGTATATTGAATATTGTTACGCAAGTTCAAAAGGATTAATAAATCCATAGTAATTTAAATCTTATTTTTTAAATCATACTGTAAAACCCGCAATCCTGAACATCACCCGTAACCAGAGGGCAAAAACTGGGCATGTCCTTTCTCAGGCTGTTACAATGATCACAGATGTAATAATATAATAATATAATCATGATTATCACCCTTTACCCGGTTCTTTATGGTTTATTTTATTCATTTACAAAATCAAAAATCTGATGCGGCGATGCTATTGGTTGATGAGCGTAGGTAAGCGTTACTAAGAAGAGCGGTCGAGCGGTGCAAGCAGGTGGTTCGACGTGGTTCGATGTACGCACCCGTGACTGTACAAGTGTACAATAGCCCACTTGAAGGACTAAGTGCGGAAGCCAATCCCAATAACATGGAACATAGAGAACATACGTTTTGTAGTAACAGTTTATACGTGGCCTCAAAATAAAAACACCTAATACACTTCCTTCTTAAGATCATTGCCCGCAAAAATGTTCTATAAACAGGACCACAGATAGCTTAATCTTATAAAAAAATAATTGCACTACATTCTGTGGATAGTCATCAGTACCGTTTTAGTGGTAAGTGATCGACAATAACCCCCGGCAGCGACTGTTTGATCAAATTGAACTGGAGTTCATTCGTTTTTTGTCGCACTCCTTATTTGGCAATCAAAGATTTGAGAATAAGTACCGTTCGATGTACTCGTAGAAAGAATAGTTGGTCCCAAATAGCTCATCTCTTGTGTGTACAGCACCTTAATTATGTTTGTAAAATTCGTCGCTCAACAACGTAAATAACGAAATTAATGTAAATATCGTAAATATCGCAATTGTTAGAGTGCTACGGAATTACCCCGCCGCGCCGGTCCTGCACCCTAATATGTGTGTAACACAGTTTGAATCACAATCCGAGAGTTTTGAAGCATATTGCTAATCTATTGCTTTATAGGTTTTAAAAATTCGTCTGCTCGGCAACGTAAATAACACAATGAGCGTGAGTAAACTGGCAAAATGAAACCGTTTACGATCAACTGTTATTTTAGGTGTGTTACGTAATTGTTCCGCAGTTTAGCTCCAAGGAATGATGAAATAAAATATTATGCTCCTTGATTGCCTTTTCTTTGAATTTATACCGCAATATCTTTAAAACAGCAGAAATCCGCCCGGCATTCCCGACGCCCTAGGCGTCTCCTGCGGCGGCTAGGAACGAGAGGGCGCGTATAGGGCAGGGCAACAGGGGCACTGGCCCCGGGCCTCCACAAAGAAGGGGCCTCCACAATTGTTTTTTTTTTAAGATAGGATAAAAATATATCCTTTGTGTAGGTACTTCAAAGAAAAAAAGTTCACAATCATCAAAGAAAAAGAAGTTGACAATCGCAAGATACCTTTTTAAATTGTTTTTTTTTTTCTTCTGTTCCACAAATTTTTCGGGGCCTCCACTTCTTGGTTGTCCCAGGGCCTCCACATCTGTAAATCCGGCCCTGGGCGCGTAGTTTGTATTTCCCTCAACCGTTTCGCCTCCTCCTTCGCGAGCATTACTGCTTCGCAGAAGGAGGTGCCGGGTGCCCATGCCCTCTCGCTCCGTACTATGGCCTGGACCAGGACTGGATGCGAGTGATCTCCGCCACCGACCGCGTCCACGAGAACACGGCGGTGCTCTGCCCAAGCCGGGCAGACCTCCACCGTATGCTCCACCGTGTCCTCCGGGCGATCCACACAGTGGTGACACCCGGGCGTTTCCTCCCGCCTTATCCGACACAGGAACCCCCGAAGCTGCCGTGTCCGGTGAGGACCTGCGTCAGGCGAAAGGTGAGGACGCCACGGCGCCTCTCTAGCCACTCCAACTCAAAGAGTCCACTTATCGCCGCAATTGTGGCGTGCCCAAAAATATGGAGCCTTAAAGTTATGTTTTACTAGAGGCATTACAACAGGATTATTTTTTTATTTATATTCAGACGCCAGTTATTGAAGTTTGGCGCATATTCTAATCTAAACAACATCGTCATTCCCAAATACGAGTATCAAATCAACAGTATTATAACAATAAATTGTTTATAAATAAAAGATGTTTCCAAACTCGATCATCAATCGATTCCTGTACTCGATTGTTAGTATATTCTGTATGCGTGCAATATAGTAAGTAAATAATAAACAAATCGATTCAAAGCTTGTTAGTAAACACGGCTCGATTCAACGGTCCGTCGTAAAAACCGTGTCCGTCAACTCTAATAGCTCTGTTTATGTTAATTCGGATAATTTAACAACTGGGCAAACAAAATCCTTTGTTGTCAAACAAATGGCAACAAATAACTAATTGGAGGAGGCGTTAATTGCCTATTAACTAACTGTTTAACATTTTCAATAAACTTGGGTTCGTGTGGTTTTGTTAAGGGTCGGGTAAACGCCGTTGACGTTGGCCATACAAATGCGCGTCACTCGAATTCACTTTCAAAAGGAATATTTGTTTTTTGTAAAGAAAATATTACTATTTAAAAAAAAAAACACAATAACTGTCTGTTCATAAATAGTCTGTTCATACAAAAAAGTCATGAAAATATCTTAAATAGTTTAAAAGTAATATCGTTTTTTGCTGCTTTGGGTTTTCAAAAGAAGTATTTATTTTTAGTAAAGTATAATAATATTTGAAAAAAAGAAACACTGAATTTGTCTGTTCATAAATAGTTTGTTCATACAAAAAAGTAATGAACATATCTTAAATAGTTTGAAAGTAATATCGTTTTTTGCTGCTTTGGGTAGACATTACTTCCTAAATTTATTTCATAAAGTATTTTGCTACAATATTGAAATATTCAATAAATAATTAATTGATGTGTACGCGGTCTAGCTTAACATACATTTTTTGCATAACTTACGTGAAGACGTAATAACAGATTTAAAAGTCATTAAAAACATATATCTGCGCCTTAAGGCTTTGTTTAAATGTGCAAAGTCCAAAATATTAAATTAATGAATTATGCTAACACCAAAGCTCGGCAGCGCTTTCGGCCTCTAAAGCTTGGGTTGCATAAGAAAGCGGTTCCGTCATAATTATTATAACGGCTGTCATGAAAATCTAACATTTTTACCAGTATTTGACATTAAGGTGTCAAAAAACGCTCTGTATTTAGACAGCTGTTACATTCGCACGGGCGATTTTTTTACGCAACCATTTTTTTTTCGCACTGGATTTTCAACTATCTATATTGAGCCGAGCATTGAGAATCCTACAGAACGCATCCCAGCGCGTCAAAAAAACACTGTTGGATTTTCTCTTCTGGGCGTTAAGCTAAGAGCGAGAAAAAAAAATCGCCGCGATAAAGAAGCGCCCGTGCGTAGCTGGACTTATGGTGAGCCCGTTCACCGTTTTTTTAGTAAACTGCAGTTTTCAATTCAATTCATAAGTAATGTCTATTGGCTAGTTTATTCTATCCAGTAAGGAGAACCTTGTAACTTGTAGACACAGCTAACTTATCACTAGTACCACAGTAGCTTTAGCAATGTAGATTTATCCCAAATAAAGGTTAATTCACATAACCCTTAATTGCTAAAACAACGCCATAAAACAAAACCTCTTTACTCCACCATTAACAATAATGTAAGTGTCAAATACGCAGACACCCACATGTCAATAGACAACCGAACTAAGCACAAAGCTCTGTATTAACTTAGAACATAGGGTTCAAATTACGTCTAAACTTTTTCCAGGATGGTCTTATACTAATATGTAGTCAAATGCCAGGATTGCATTATGTAAGTTTTGAGGCAAAATTTTGTAAATTGATAGTTCTGCATGTTATAACTATTGGGTTGGTTAAGTACTGTTTTTCTTGATTCATGTGGAGATGGTTTCAATGCCTCTGCGTAGTACTGATTTAATGCCTCCAGGCCTCCAGGCAGATACAACTTTACCTTTAGACCAATAAATAATAATAAAATATGGCGTCCGGCTTCGGACTGACCCACAAGATTGCACAGAAGCATCACATACACATATTAAATCACTCTATTCAATAAATATTCCGAGCGGATATCGAAGTTTAAAATTAATTAAAAACGTAATGACTATTGCGATCCACATCTTCATATTTCAAGCCTCAAAATTTATATTGCCTGCGATTTATTCGAGGTCTCCTCACATTCGTAACGGTGTTCGTTATTAATCATGCTTTGTATCAACATATCACAACTGTGAGTAGATGCTATTCAATTCTTTACAATAAACCTGTCAAAGACACTGACATTGTTGGGGCGACAACGCGACGTCTCGTGACATGACGTCGCGTCGTGAATGTTTAGAAGTGCCGAGTTACCATGTTTGCAGATAAAGAAGGATACCTAGACAAAATATTAATCAGGATGCTAAGAATGTGATCGTGAAGAGAATAAATTGTAAAATTTTAACTTGTCGAAGAAAACAGATAATAAGAAGTTATTTATTAAGCTTTAAATTGTAAGCTACTGAAATGGACCACATTTTTTTTACTAAGCCATCGTTATAAGTATTGTCGTGTCGTCTTATTGAGCGAATAAACCTGAACGCATATTTTTAGTTTTTTTTTTTTTTTTTTGAAAAGCCAATCTTTAAGGAACTGATCTTTTGAACTTAATGACTGTATGAGAGTTAATAGGTGGAAATATAACGAACATTACAAAATTGACATAGTTTAAGAGCAAGATCCATATCCTCATATAAGTTCACACATGGCAACCATGCGCATAGGACTCATTGTTCTATTGTCATGCTAATCCATGCGAGCGATTGACAGATGACGAAGTTGCGCAAGCGCTGGATTGCGCAATACCAGCCGTGGATTGAACCAGTTTGCGCACCTAGCGGCGCAAAGTAGCTGCAAAGGTCATGTGTGAACTTGTCAACGGTTTTAGAGTGGGTATCACATATGTAGATGTACAGTCACGAACACTAATATGTATACACTTAGCAAAATACAAAAGCGACTTTTATGTGGAATAACGACTGCAACATTGAGGTAAGAGCTATTTCATAATATTCCAGGATATAGGGTTCCAAAATACTATGTTCATAACGACATAAAATTACAATCAACACAGTTGGATAAAATAACTTTTAAAAGTTGTTAGGTGTATACATATTAGTGCTCGTGACTGTACCTAGGTACATGCTTGTCAACTCATTTACATCTGCAACTGAACAAGAGTCCCCAGATCTAACAGAGAGCAAATGACTTAGAGCAAACGCTTTCAGCACCATCCATAACAAAAACAACAAGTAAGTTATCCCTGATGTAAGTCTTATACAGGGTGACATTGAAAACATGCGACAAATCGAAATGGGAGATTGTACTCATCATTATGAACAACTTTTACTAAGGGACCAAAGCTACAATCCCAAAAAAAAAACTGCTGTCCCCTACATTTATGTTCGCAATACCTCATCAAAATGTAGGAAAAGCAGATTTTTTTTTTTGGGATTACAGCTTTGGTCCCTTAGTAAAAGTTGTTAATAATGATGTATGCAATGTCCCATTTCAGTTTGTCGCAAGTTTTCAATTTCAACCTGTATAGAGAATTATTTCTTTATTCGTTGTCCTCATACAGCACAGAAAATAAATTGTATTTTTCTTGACAGGAAATTACGCTGTAGTAATGGACGCAGGGGTTTTCAGAAAACAGTTATAGAATTCATTTATTTTTAGTTCGTATTTCTGCTACAGTACTAAAGGGAAAAAGCCCTTATTAAAATAAAAAGGTGACTATGATTGATATTTTTAATATACGAGTACATAAATATAATAACGAAGTTAAAACTGTATATTTAATATTTAAAAAAAAATGGTAATTGCTACGAGTAAAAAAATAATTGGAACGAGTCTGATGCCAAAAATATAGTTTTTTGAATTTTTGTCCGCTTGTCCGTTTGTCGGTTTGTCAGGATGTATCCGGATTGGGACAAACGGCTGAACGGATGCATGAAATTTGGCACACGGATAGTTTATAACCTGGATTAACTATTATTTATAACATCATCATCCATAGGGTCGGGGATTGGCTCTTAACGAGCCAATCCCCGACCCTGCGGACCACGCTCCTGCGGATTAACACATCCAGTACTTTCAATCCTGGTAAGTTCTCGTGGGTTTCCGCAAAGTTCCGGGAAGCCGCAGGTAAAAGCTAGTTTTTTTAAATAATTAAGTGCTCTACACTCGCCTCAATATTTCAGCGGAGAAGGGTTATTAACTTACAAGCAAGACTAACTTCTGAGAATTTACTGTAGGTGGACCTACAGTAAATTCTCAGAAGTTAGTCTATGGTTGCTCTGCTAATATCATCAGGAGTTTGGTTAACTTAATCAAGTTAACCAAACTTCTGACGTCTTCATATCGTACTTAATCTAGTACGATATGAAGGCGTTATATTCAATGCAGTTTGGCAAATTCAATTGACACAGCACATACATGAGTACCTACTTAAGTAGATCTTAATCATCAATGTAATTATGTTCCTTTGATGCAAGAGTCATAAATGTTTATCTAAACTTTAGATTCTAAAGCGATGTTCTAACTCTATGCTTTAAAAGCTTTGAATCCCATAGTGATTAAATGTCCCAATTATCGATGAGAACTTATTGGGAAACGTTATTATTGAATAGAGTAAATTCATATTGAAGGCAAGTTGTTGAGTATGAGTTTTAGAGAGACCTTTTACCAAATTTAAAATTGCGTAGCAAAGTTTTAGGTCTTGAGAGAGGCTTATGCTCAACTATGAACTAAGAAAGGCTGAGTTGATGATTATTAGGATTCCGTACCTCAAAAGGAAAAATGGAACCCCTATAGGATCACTCGTTCGTCTGTCGCAGCCGATTTGCTCCGAATCTACTGGACTGATTAAGTAGAAATTTTAAGTTGATAAAATTCATATGAATTTACCATATGAATTATATATGAATTTCTGTGACCCAAATACGGACGTGTAACGTAAATAAATGAATTTTGAATATGAGGGTCACTTTTGGGGGCAAATTAGAAGAAAACAAATTCTGACTATACCGTGTGACATATCAAATGTAACAACCCTTGTTTTGAGGATCTCAAATATATATTTTTTTTATAATTTTAAAATAATTAGTTTTAAAGTTATAAAAGTTAAGTCATAAAATAGATGAAAATTGACTATTCCTCCCTTATCTCCGAAACTACTGAGACTAAAATTGTGAAAAAAATATAGAAAATAGTTCTTTACCTATAGATTACAGGAAAACTTAGATTAAGTCTATGGTGTTAAAATAACATGGTAAATCTCTCAATATTGTGCGTACACATTTGCAGTTTGAATGTATGGGAGAACATGTTTTTCAACAAATATATGATGAACGTAAACGAAGCAAAAGGATTATGTAAGGATCGTAACAGATGGCGGTCTGTAGTTTCTGCCAAGATGGGTAAGTTGTCAGGATCTAATTACTTCAAAGCAACACGTTCATGTAAAATGGATTTATTGATGCAACTATTGCCGCATTATAAAACCGTATTTGCGATTTAACATACAAATCGATTCTGAGCCGCAGTTCAGGTCCGGATCGCGCAAGACTTTTGGCGGTCGGAACCAGAGAGGCCGGTCATTGGCTACATGCCCATCCTTCTCCATATACCGGTACCTTCCTGGATCCGACCTCGCTTCGTCTGGCGACTGGTCTGCGGCTTGGGGTCACGGTATGCACTCCACACACATGCCCTTGTGGCACGGACGTGGACCGACTGGGTTACCACGGACTTTGTTGTCAAAAAAGTGCAGGCCGCTTTTCAAGACATGCAACACTTAATGACATAATCCGCCGGTCTCTTGCCAGCATCAATGTGCCTGCTCTTCTTGAGCCGACTGGCATTGTCAGAGATGATGGCAAAAGACCTGATGGTGTGTCTTTGGTCCCGTGGAGTTTGGGACGGATGCTTGTGTGGGACGCTACCTGTGTAGACACACTGGCACCGTCCCACCTCCAATGGACTACTTCTAAAGCGGGTGCAGCGGCAGAAAATGCCGAAAATCTGAAAGTTATTAAATATAGAGGCCTTGGCAGAGAATACAACTTTGTGCCCTTTGGTGTCGAGACCCTCGGTCCGTGGGGTCCCAGTGCGCATAAGTTATTTGCGGAAATCGCGAAACGTCTAGTTGATGTAACTGGTGACCGAAAAGCTGGCGGCTTTCTCGCGCAACGCATCAGCATTGCAATTCAGCGAGGAAATGCCGCCAGCATCCTCGGTACAATGTCCCGAGGGCCTTTTTTAAGCTTAACTTAGTTTTAATTTAATTTAGTTAATGTTAATAATCATCTTGTAATTTGGTTATGTAAATAAATATACTTCCAAACCGTATTTTATTTCGTCATGTCAAAATAATCGTTACTAATAAGACATAATAATAACTATTATTATGAATCATCATTATTGTCTTGTCACATAGGGTAATTATAATTATGTTTTCATCAAACATGTCGCAGGCAATTGTTAAAACCGGTATTTCAAGGAATTGTCGTATAATGCTGCTTTAAGTATCGTTTCACGTTATTTTTAGTTATAAAGGCTTAAAAGGCAATCCCTCAAATATGGTTCCTAAATGATATCATAAATTGAATTACAAGTTATTGTCAATTGGTGACAAAGGTGTTAAAACGGAATCATAGAAACACACGACTTATGTTAATTTGACATGGTGCTAATTTATGATACAAAAAATAGTACAAAAGAATTATAATAATAATGACGTAAGGAATAATTGCAAGTTAACTACTAAGTGATATTTTTTTGCTTATTTTTTATACATACTAAATTACAAACATATATAAAGTTACGCTTTCTTCCCATAGGGGTTGGCAGAAATCACAGGTCACATGCTACGACCCTTACATACACCTTTTGCTTCGTTTACGTTCATACAAAGTTCGTTTGCTTTTATTTTTTATGGTAGGTACCATTTAATTTGAGTGAACGGCAATTGTTGTTTATTTAACCAACCAGAACTCAACCAGAAGTTCTGAAACGAGTCCCAGCCGTTACAGTAACATTCGCCTTGAACCAATACAACCAATTACTTGTATCGTTAATATTTGTCACAATAATATCGACACATCAACAACTACTAAGTGTAGTAGACCATGTTACAATTAATCATTAACAAATTGAATGATATCAACATCTCTAAGAGTCACATGACATATCTTAATTTATCATTTTTGTTCGATTGATCGGAATAATTTAATGCACCTTCATAAATCTATCACTTGACCTCGTACGATTAGCAATCGTAAATAATACAAAAATATTTCGAAATACCCACTTATGTCATTTCAATTTTAATTTGCTATACGTCAAAATACTTCAAATTGAATTTTGTTTAAATTCGTATTTTCTTTCACTGGCGGTGGTGTTAAAATTCGCAAATTGAATATTTTTCTAACTATCAAATTATCATTTGACCATAAACGTTATTTTCGCCTTGACCCAAGTGAAGAGACATTAAACGGAACAAAACGACACGCCTATCGTTTCGACACTATTGTTAGTAAAAACATAATATCGATAAAGTACGGGTCAAGTTTGATTTGCATATCACTCATGTTACTTATAATTCCACCTCTAAGTACTCACTATTTCATGGTCAACGATACATCAAATTTAGTAGTATCATAATCACAATCATAATATTGAAAAGGTGATACATAACATTTTATCATTCATATAAAACACTTACTCGTACATAAAGATACATATGTACGTAGCTGTCAAAAGTTCGAGGTTAAAACTATTAAAATTAAAAAGAAAATCAAACATTTCGTGTTACCGTTAGTTATGTTGGCAATTTGACTAGTTCCCAAACCGCCTGCACGCGGGCCGGAGGGTAAATAAATGCGTGACGAATAGATACCGTATTCGTGACCACTTGACTATCTCAATTACACTCTCGTTCAATTTGTTTAAACTACCTATATATGGTGACAGTAGAAAAATATTCGACATATGGGTCATGGAGATATGAATGGTATTTGTTTAATTTTAACACAATCATTGTTGATACGAGTGCAGTGTTGCGCAGCGATACAAATATAAAAATCGTAATTTTATCTTGTAGTTAACACATATTTTAAGTGACAATTAAAAGAGTAACAATATAACCAGTGACCCTATGCTCTACAAATTAAATCCAGTTTGATTTTGTACTTAAATTGGATGATATTTATGTTCAAACACCAAAGTTACCGCTTTAAAAAAATCCAAAAGCCGCTGCTTGATCGGTAACCAGTCCGTATGTCAAGGTTAATGTATTGACTGTTTTGCATATTGGCCTTTTAACGATATTGAATGTAATGTGTGATACATTTTACGCGCGACCGCTCGCGGGTCTGCGACCGCGTGGGAAAGGCCGGACGTACCGCGAATTGTCCGATTTTATGTAATTGTAAGCTACATTATGTTATTGCAATGTTCTATTGTTATCTCAAAGTGAGATCGTTTGAGATCGCTTATTATCTCGCCGGCGATGTTTATACAAGCAGATTAGATGGCTTGAGGCAAGTTAGTCTAAGATAGCTACCGGTTACGATATAATTTAATGTGTCAACTTTATTTAAGTTGACATTGTGAGACAAGCTCGAGGAAATTGTTATCTAGCGAGAGCGTTTCATGGGTATTTATTAGATATTAATATTAATTAAGAGGTCATTATTTACAAGCATTCAATCTAGTCTTGTTAAAATGAGTAAGATGATTTAGAACACCATTAGAACTACAGGGATTCTGTGACTTTTCTTTGACAGTTATACTCGCCTATAACCCCTATAACATATAACAGAAAGTACTTGATACAAGTTGCTAACTACATTATGTATGTATGTATGTATGTCACGGGTGTATCGCAACGCTACTAACAGACATCACAAAAGTTTTCAGATGCAATAGCCACAATGGTGTTGTGACAAGTACCCTTATGTAGAGAGAGACACAATGACCTGCTGGGTGGACCAGCTTCATTGTAAATGCAGTAGTATTTAGTGTGTTAAATGGAGTACCTACGAATTTACGTCGTATACTTTTATAATGATAGACATTGAACAGTGGCGTGCAGTGGTTCTCCACGGAGGGTAGGCCACGAATACTGACACCAAAAAAAAAAAACTAATTCGCGCAACATCACAGCGTCGCTCGTCGGATTTAGGCTGGCCGAGTGCCTGCCTAATAAATGCGTACCGAGCTCCATCGAACTGTGAATTACGTCACACGGCGGGCGCGACAAGTTGCTATAAGTGTTATAACAGGAGTTTAACTTTTTTTTAATGTTTTGTATTATTGTATTACATAGTAAAAATAAATGCATTTGGGGTTGTTGGTAGGGTAGGCTACGCCTAATTGCCTCTATGGACGGCACGCCCCTGACATTGAAAGGGACCCGTTTTTTCCACGTGCCAGCAGATCCTTGTACAACTATACGGGTGAAATTAGATTAGCTAGCAAAACTACGCAGTTTTAATGGGTGTCAATATCTGAAAATGATATAACAAAAAAAATGATTTGATGATATTTTGTTTTGGGTCAATCACCGCTGGCAGTTTAGTTACTTTAAGTATGAGTTATTAATAATAATGTAATAATAATAAATTCTTTATTTTGGACAACACTGTGTTAGTAAATTTCTTATAATTAATGTTAGTATATTATCTAACTGGATGCGCCCCGCGGTTTCACCCTCGTAAGTTATGACCCCGTAGGTATATCGAGATAAAAGTATCCTATGTGTTATTCCTGGTTATAAACTATCTGTGTGCCAAATTTCATCCAAATCCGTTCAGTACTTTTTGCGTGAATGAGTAACAAACATCCATCCATCCATACTTACAAACTTTCGCATTTATAATATTAAGTAGGATTAGTAATTTAAAGTATTATTTAAAAGTTAGCTATTATTTGAGTTCGCTTCATGTGGACGACGCACAAGTGAAAGGAGAACTTCACCCCCACAAAACGTCTCATAATAGGAGAGTAGATGTTCTCCGCCACTGTCCCGCATTCTTTTTATTAAGGACGAGATTTTTTTTCGAATGACTGCGTAAAAGTCGTCAGTTCGATGCACCGCAAACATCTCAGATGCGCTACAAAAACGGGGCAGTCCCAACAGCATTCTGAACACATTATTATATTGGATGTTCAGGACCTCCAGCGATCTTTTGGCTGACCCACAGACTTCCCGTGTACATACCCTGGCAATAAGCTTTGAAAAGGGTTATTTTAACCTGATTAGTACAACGATAAAACCTGCGCACCAACATATTCTCTCTGACCGCCCAGGGACGGATTTAAAGTTGTGGCGGCCCTGGGGCAACCAAGAAGTGGAGGCCCCGAAAAATTTGTGAAACAGATAAAAAAAACAATTCAAAGAAGGCACCTTACGCAGTTATGATTGTGGACTCTTTTTTTTTTTTTGAAGGACAAACGAAGTATTTTATTCATATAAAAATCAATGTAAAATCTAATTGTGGAGGCCCCTTCTTTGTGGAGGCCCGGGGCCAGTGCCCCTGTTGCCCTGCCCTAAATCCGGCCCTGTGACCGCCAGTGCCCTGCGCTCCCTCTCTATGTCCACATTGTCTTTAAGATCGTCGTAAAATTCGTTTTTTTTTTGTTTTATATCGATACTTATCACATCTACGAAGTTTACAGAAAAAAAAATATTTCCTACGATCCTGACCCTGTATACCATTACACCTGAGCCTGTTACCGCATATCGTGACAAGGATGGGTATGGGTAGGTCATATCTTGTTGCAATAGAACTATAAACTCGAAAAAAGGAAAAAATTATGTATGTGAGTCAGACCAGTGAAAGCGAAAGATGGAATAAATAGTCGAAATATTTTTTTTTAATTAACTTAGTGATAGGTATTACATTATGGCCTATGAAGTAACAATTAAGAATTGCTGTAATTTTCCTTAAAATGCAATTTCGACAGGAGAAATGAAAAGACATATGGACATAACTAAGACGCATTCTGTGTGCATTCATCTGTACATAATCTAAAACGCGTGATATCTACTTTCTTCACCAACATCCTAGCGTTAGATTACTTCAATGGACTGAGCATCCGTTATTACGGACATACTCGTATGTAGGTAAATGTAATGTAATTTTTGTGGGAGACGAAATACTAAATCTAACGATTTTTTCTATCCAACGACATCAATCAATTAATCTGCCTATCCTTTTTCCAACTATGTTGGGGTCAGCTTCCAGTCTAACCGGACATCCTCAAACATATATTAAAATTAATACAGTGAACATGAATTTCAACATTCTTCTACACGTTCAGAAATCATAGTTTCTCTATGTTTGGAATGTCATAAAACTCAGTTTTTAATTCACCACAACTTCATAGCTTTACGCTACGAATCGTTAACATAAACAATAGGTACAAGAATGAATATGTAACGTGCTATAATTTATAATCCGTTTTATTAGGTACCTTTCGCTTCTCGGGTCGTTAAAATATGCAAGTTATTTACATAAGAAATTCAATTTTTAAGATAAACTTTACATTTGAATAGTGAGCGTTCAGTATTTGCATTTTCTTTATAAGAATCCGATTAATATTTGAAATTATTATAAGCAGAAGGGAAGACTTAAACTTGACCGTATTTGTTACGAAATAAAACTGTCTGAAAATATACAAGGTGTCGTTTTGCATCCTCGTGTGTTTTCAGGAGGCTGCTATGAAAGACATATATAATCAAATAAAATTACGATACCTGTTCAATAAATAATACATACTTGTTTTTTTAGTTATTCTAGTTTGACAGTATTTTAGAATACACCACTTTCACATAACATAATCACCCCGTTGCGTATGCGGTAGAGTGTGTGTAAAAGGGCAGTTACAGCGCGGTATCGCACGGGCCGTGTTTTATCATGCGTGTCCCACACACGCTGATTCCCGAAAATTTGAAAAAAAAAAATCTACTTATTACCCGACTGCCTCAGGAGGGCTATGTATGTATGTATGTATGTATGTATGTATGTATGTATGTATGTATGTATGTATGTATGTATGTATGTATGTATGTATGTATGTATGTATGTATGTATGTCTGTCTATTTCTTTGGCACGCTCTGTAGCCTAAACGACTTGATGGATTTTAACGTATAAGGTGTCCTTAGATTCGTCTTAATTGTGGGAGTGACATAGGCTCTATAATATTTATAAATTGCATCTGCAAATACAAAAACAAGGAGGGGAAGTTTTTTTTTAATTAATTGCAACAATATTGGTATCAAATAAAAGCTAGTACTTAATGAGTAATTTTAAAATATATATAATAATAAAACTAAAAAGCTTGAAAAAAATATATTTAAAAAACAAAAAACCCGACTGCAAAAACACATAACTTAAAAGGGAAAAACAAGCATTAAAATCTATAGAATTTTGGTATCGCAGGCGGGGACAATCAAAAGTTACACCATATTTCGGGTTATTCGACTGTCCCCGCCTGCAAGACCAAAATTATTTAGATTATAATGCTTGTTTTTCCGTTTTCAGTTATGTGTTTTTGCAGTCGGGTTTTTTTTTTTATTATTGATTCGTGTCGAGAATCATTAGCATAGTTACCTCCTTGAATTTGACGAGGATGCAAAACGACACCTTGTATAAGTAGATTCTCATAGGCCTCAAAACTCGTAGGTATATTCTTCTAAAATTATAATATTGATTGTGATAATTTCTTTACATATGTAAAGCGTCTAAAAAGAGACATAATAATTATATAAACGTCATTTCTTCTTTTTAGTCTACCTACTCATAGAGTCACGTCATTAACTAATCTTACACTAAATCTTATCAACCTAGTAACTGACCTGCACAATAGACCCGACGAGTAGACCGAAGCAAAGCGCGATGCTGGTGACCTCGGGTGCGTTAGATCCCTTGATGGTGATGCAGGCGGCCACACCGATGGACGTCAGCACAAAGGTTCCCACCAACTCGGCGATGAGCTGCCTCCAGATCAGCTTGTTGTCAGTCACGTCTGAGAGACCGATGATGGAGGAGGTTCCTGTGGAGAAAGGAAAATGGCGTTGTTGGTCAGGGTTCAAAAGCAGAGTGTCGTGTAGGCCAAATTATGTGCAGTGGCGCAAGAAGTCATGACGATTGTTAGTTAGAGATTCAATGTTTCACCTGTTCATAAGGATAATTTGGGTGGGTTTCCAGTAATTTTTAATGTAGTCAGGACAACTGGGAACTAAGATGTATAAACCCTGGAGTAGAGATCTATGATCCAGTAATACTTGGAACCAGTAATAAACGCGATAGGCTGTGCCGAGCAATAATTAAGTATGTATCACAATATTCGTATGTATTGTAGAATATATGAATACGATTTTGCATACGTTAGGTACCAGGCAGTATACAATTTCATTATAATGAGTTTATAGTCCAACCTTACCGACGTCATGACACAAAGATCAATCCATTACACCTTACACCGTATTGATCGATCAACGAACGTGTCTATACAATTCTGCGGTTAAACGAGAGACGCCGTAGCTAATACATAGGAAATTCCGTAGCGGTCTCCAATCTCGCGATACAAATGCAATTTATTTGCAATTTAACGAAACATTGACTTTATGAAATAATAGGAACCAAACGAGGAAGCAAACATATTTTTTGTACCAAAAAAGCAGAACGGTCTGTACTGAGCCCTTGAATTTAATGTTTCAATTAAGAAGAAAAAATGTACTATAAACCACAATGTGTGTCATGTAATGAATTAACAAAAGTAAGTGGTGAATAGGCCTTAATTAACTATAGAAAAAATATTTCTTCGGTCAACAAGTGGCCCAGTCACAGTCTGGTAACATTATTTACGAATAAGATTCTTAAAAGTAAGTAAGATAACAATATAAAGCTACAACTGTGTAAATAAAATTCTAACAATGTCAAGCGTCGATTTATCTGCGATTGCTAGTGTTTTTATTAGTAGTCTTAATTGCACCATTTATCATCGTGGTTTTTACACCACAAACATCAGTTTTAATAAAAAGGAATCTACGGGTAAAGAACCGGCCATTTCATAAGCCCTTAAATGAGATTTCTGTGGCCGTAACTTATTTCCTTCAAGTGAATTTTCTCTTGTATAATTTTATTATTAATATTGTATGTTCCGTTTACAAAGATGACCGACTAATATTGTATTGATATTTCTAAATATTCGTATCGTAATGGTGACTTATAATTTTATAGAAAAAAAAATACTTTTTAACGACATAAATTGATGAAGATAGAGTCGCAAATACAGAACGTTTAGATAACGAAACGTTTTCAAGAACATTTCCGAAAAGTCAACATAGGACCCATACCTATTGCTAATCCAGACAAAAAAGAAGGTGCTCATCCTGTCGATTTAAGTTCGCCCTTTTAGATTTACTACGCACCAGCTTTACATAGCATGTAATGTGCTAACAGTGCGGCAATTATTTATTCTGAGCACAGTACTACACCAGCACACAGCACTTCCTTTTGACCCAGTACCTTTCGACAAGAGAAGGAAAGACTTGATTTGCATAAAGCCTCAAACTAAACACGCGTTTGCAAATCGATTTTATGTATTTTTAGGACCTTTTTTATATAATAGACTCAACAAGGTACTAAGCCTCTATAGTGTTAGCTATAAAAATGTAATACGATGTTATCAGAATATTTAGCGGTACTCAATTACACAGACCCAGAATATACTTTTGTATATTTATATAGGCTAGATTTAGGTATTAATGTAACAATATGCTTTTTCTTGTAGTTGTTAATAGATTATTTTTATATCAGTTTTACATATAATTGAAATGTAAAGTGATGGCCTGAAACACAGGTTTGAATCAACCTAGATCGGGCGGGTCGCTACCCAACATTCTAATTCCAAACCATCATTACTTGCACCTGTAATAATAAATAGTTTAGTTTTAGTTTATTATTAGGCACTATTATTGTATAGAATATTTACTACTGTTGGCTAAATGTACATTTTTTGTAAACGTTTTTATTAAAATAAATTATTTTTTTGTCCATTGATATTGTTCCAATTCGATTATGTCAATACGTATTTTATTGCATTCGTATAAAAGAGTTTTTAAATGATAAAAATAATTCGCTTATCCCTATTAACATTGTCGTATATGTTTTTTTGCCATTTTCTTTTTATTTCATTAATCACTCTTAAAAAGTCCCTTGTTTTAGTGGAGTCAAGAACATTTATTAAAATTCTGTTGATTTTTGATAATTTCTATATGAAAAAAAAATTGCAATTCAAACTTTGAGACGCTCTCTTGTAATGTTGCTGATTTTCACATCCGACAATGTTAATAGGGATAGGCGATATATAACAATACAAAAAATATTGTAAATGAATGATGTTGTTATTAAACGAGAATTGATATTAGATCAGAATGACATATTAGTTGTTAATTTATATTATGAAAATTGGAATTTTTAGTTTTTATGACTTTGCATGCCGTAAGGTAGATTGCAGCGGAAATCTTAGTGATCTTATACCTGTACCTAAATTGTTGGCAAATAAATGAATCTGAATCTGAATTATTAATACATGATAGTGATCTACGGGGAAGTTTAGCATTGATAAGGTAATATGATACTGGTGATGCCCAATATGATTATTTCCTTTTGATTAAATTATTTATTTATTTATTTAAATCACAATTATAACACATTTACAGACTCATCAAAGACGATGTCAGAAGTCAGAATGTCTACACAGATTTACAAAAAATAAAACGACCTGTAACCGAACCGCTCTTTTCAAGTTTTCGTTCATAGAATACTACTTGTTTCTTGAAACATGTGCTCACGTTCCACGAATTACAAGATGTGTAGTTAAAAGGTATTTTAGAAAATTATTATTTTATGGAAATGATTATTATTTTGAACATTAATTACGAAAAAAGAAACTTGTTTGGAACAGGTGTTTTTAAATGTCAACAATGTGTGATCTATATATAAGAAGTAGGTATTATTAACATACGGGCTCAACGAATACATCGTGATAAGGATGGATGTAAAGATATGTTTTACATATATACATACATCTATGTATGTGTGTGTTGGAATTATGTGGGTCATTAATTCAGATTTTTTTACATGCAAATTGTGTCACTGGGTCTTTGGTAAGATTTATTAGGTAAATGTGTCATGAAAATATTTGGTGGAAATATAATTTAAAATGTTGTGTCCAGTTATTCGGTTTTAAAAGCCACTTTTAAATAATTTTAGTTTTTTTCATTGATGCGATTAGTATTAGTATTCATGTTAAATACTCACCGAGATACGCAAATTTTATTACTACTAGGTACGTTGAATTGAAATTATGGTTTGTTACTTATGGTAGTTAAATTAAGTAACGAGTATTTATGCATTCGTAACTATTAAAACACATATAATAGTATATAGGCGGATACGCCGATGACGCTAGAGCACTTTACGGAGCGATTGTTTACTAGTATTTTCTAGATCTCCATGTATTTTTTTTGCACTTTATTTACGTAAATAAACAAACAATGTCATGCTTGTCACACATAAAAATGCGCACGCGCATCCTAACCATCGCATTAAGACTCGCACACGATCGTAACAATTTTCTCACTGAACTAATATTCACGTTTTGAAAATAGAAAATAGAACTTACTCTTCTGCATCTCATCCATAGCGTAATCCGTTTTCATTTTGTCGGCTAAAATAACTTTTCTTTGAAATAAGCACTTTCGAGTTCAGTCCCCGCTATTATAACTTCACCGACCGCACTATTTTGAAATATGAATTAAATAAAACTCCGTGAAAGTGTAATTTGATTTGTAATTGAAAAATTCCGAAGACGCTCACAGAGAACTGTTGTTTCGTAAGGCGTGCGTATGAGACTACCTTTCGTTGTGGCCACATACACTTGAGTGTGGCGAGATCTCGCTCGGGGATGACAGGTACAGCCGCCGCGGGCGGCGAGTGCACTTTACTTTTTATTCTGTGTATCGTGAACCGAGATGTTTGCGAATTGGCCGTTGCGTCTGACGTCATAATTGCGGAAACAAAAAGTTGCGAAATAATAAGTCCGATTAAATTGTATCTGACTGCTTATTCATAGCTCTTAAAATAATATTAGGCATCAAAATGGGAATTTCGTGAATGAAATTGAGTTGGTCTCGAAAATTCGTGTTATTTGGAATTCCAAAAAACTTTGTTGAATCACAAACTTGAATATCTAGACTTTATATGCGCTAGAATATCAGTTGAGAACGTATAAAACTTAATAGTGCATGCTTTATTGCTCTTAGAAAATGGAGCACTGATAACTTACCGTGCCACAATAAAATAAGGACTTGAAAACTAGCGCAAGTGTGAACATAAAGTAGGTTGCAATACTTGGTCCAAATATTATCCCTTTCGGGATCCTACGATGCAATATCACAATTAGGTGTATTATAATCAAATTAGAAAAATATCTCAAACCCAAGTAATTTTATCACAAACTGAATATTGCCTAACATTATTTACATTACATCAAGTTAAACAATTTGTGGCTAACCAACCTATTACAAACTCAGCTTAACTACATTGTTTATCAAACGCCTCATTTATAACTTTGAAGACAATTGCATTGGTTGCCCATCCTTGCTCGATTGCATTATTTTCAAATTAATCAATTTTGTCTATCACAGTCCACTGGATATTGGACAAACACATCGACCAAATATCACGTATGGCCTGCGTTCACCACACTTGCCTAGCAGGTTGGTGACCCCAGACCAGCTTTCTCCTACTACATGCGTTGACGGTCACCTGCCTTCGTTATTGAGGCTGGCAAGTTCATCCAGTTCATCAGTAGCAGTCATCATGATATGACGGATTTCAGAACTTTATGTTACGATCAGGGGTTAACGCGGGCAGTTTAGATTTATGATTATGGAGTTCCCCTCTACTATAAAGTAGGTTTATCAAAGACTATATCATTACCAATTAATCGTTGTCTATTAAAGTGCGGCCAGTATCACCTTGCACAAGAGCCATTACAGTCGTAAAATATAATTAAGTTCTTAATACGGTTAAGACAGTTAACATTATCGTGTTACTTTGTCAAATGTCGTTGGGATACCGACACCAGATGCGTCGGTTTCTTCTCTCTGTTGCATTCCTCTTAGCTTTATTACCTCGCTAATAAAATGAGTATAAAGGCAAGCAACATTAACAAGGTCTTCATTGCAAGGTACTTTAAAGTTCGCAGACGATTGGCAGGTGGCCTACGCACGTTCTAGAAGATTGATATTTTAAATTCAATCAATAAACTTTCTGAAGCATTGGGACTGTTCTTACTCTACCTACTTTCGTTTTTAAGCGATGGTATTCAGCTTTCGGAATTTACAGCTTGAGTTTTGATATCGTCAGGATTGATGGCAAAAGCAAATTGATAAACCTCTTAAGCAAAATAATCTCTTTTACCAAAATAAATATCTTGTATCTTATTTTATTTATGTTTTGCCACTGCTGCCAGGATCAATAATGTCGTACCGATATATCCTTAATATGATTTTTTTTTTTCGATTTTGATTATTATACATACATGTATAATAATAATAATAATAATATTATTATTATTATTAAGAAGCCTCAACCATCATCTCTCGAGGCTTGCGTTAGACGACTGGATTAAGGGCCTGATTCAGAAGGCAGTACTCCTCGATACGGCTCGCATCGTGAGGAGGTTCCTGTCTCTGGAGCCCTAACCACCGGTAGCTTGGACCCTGCTCCCGATACCGGCGGACCACTATTTTATATATTTTTAAATGTTTTTTAATATTTTTTCTAAGAAATATTTAAAAATGTATTTTATAAGATAAAAAATTTAATAAACGACATAATAATAATCTACATTATACATTATATATCGATAGTTAAACTGTAGGTATTTTAGACCAAACTACTTCGGGCATTATGAATGTAATCAAATTACCTATTATGATTAGTTCGGGAGCTCTAGTCTAATCGTTACTTTAACTCCCCGATTACACGTAAACACCTGCCAACCAGTTTTCCGCACATTACCCAGTTCCATAAGAATCGAAATAAAACTCTGTTTATAGAAACGTTATCAGCGACAATAAAAATTCAGTAGTTACACTGTGTGCCGTAGATAAGTGGCCGTCACACATAAGAACACATTTGATGTTTGTTCGACTGAGATAGTAGTAATATTCACTGGCTGGTAAATTGTCGCGCTGTTATAAAAATATGACACGGTTTTATGATACATTTTACTATAGGTGGACTGGTAGAGGATAGTTAAGTCTTGGATGACATTATGTCCGGGCAAACTATAGTTATGACTTGTAGTAATAAAGTTATGGATAGTTAAACTAAGCTGGATATAAATTCTTAAGTGTGAAGAGTTGAAGATAGTCTTTAAATAGCTAAGGTCTTGCTCATTTTATTCGCTCTATCTAAAGTCATGTTGTTTGGCTACAACATTCTACTGCACTGGTATAAAAAGAAAATGGTTGAAAAAGCATACGGCTGCAAAAGCTGGATAAACGGGTTAGTAATTGCTGGATACTTGAGTCCGATCCTGTTTATACACAGAAAATTAGCATCGGAATATCTTTATGTACCTACTTGATATGAGTGCGATGGATCTTCGACCCATAGTAACTGCTATAGTAATTGGCCACGCTATAGTAACTGGCCACTCATAACAAATGAGGTAGAAACAAGGTAATGTGAACTGAAACGAAAATACAATAGATACAGGAATATTCTTTTCATTCATGGGCTTGCTTGCATTACCTTGTTCCTACCTCTTTTGTTATGAGTGGGCCAGTTACATAGCAGTTACCCGATATAAGTATTCCTCTTTGGAAGTAATCTAAAATTCGGTTTCATATAGGTAGAAAGACATGACAACTTATTCGAGAAAATGAGGAACCGCGGAACCCTAACTACGAAAATCAATATACAGGGTGTCCAAGAACCTGGCGTCCAACTGGATTCCCACGATGCCCCAAGTTCTAACAGTACTCAGAAAAATATTTTAAAAAATCCACCCCATGTACTTACAGAATTATACTGATTTAAAAAAAAAAGGGGAAATGAGCACCCTGTGACATACTTTTGAATGCTGTGACTGCTAATGCTGATAATTTCGATATTTCTTGGAGGTTTTGTAATCTAGGGTATTGCTGTGTCTAAATAGAATGTAAAAATAATGTACTTATTGTACCATTTTAAAATAAAATATTATTTTAACTAAAGGTGATATGGAAAACTATTGAATTTCGCAACTTTGACCGACTGTAGTGTAAAAAAAATGTACCAAAATAGTATGGCAAGTGACGTCAAATTTTGACGCGTTTATTCCTCTTTTTAAAAAGGTATAATACTTACACATTAATTTGAAAAAAAAAATTTTGATAATATTTTTACTCAACAACCCAATTTTTACGAAGTGCCTACCTACTAACGGTAACTGTCGGACCCTTTCTTATCTTAGAAACTGTTATGTTACTACTATTATTTACTTCGGTTCCAAGAGTGAGCAAGAAGGAAATACACACAGGTAGATGGGTTCCCAGTAGAATAAAAGCAAAGAATGTTAGTTTAAAGATATTTTATTACAATAAATGTTCAAAATGTTGACCACCCGCGGCAATACAAGCTCTCACTCTCCTTAAAAAGGACCGCTTTATGTTTCGCGAGTAACTTTTTTGACGTATCACCTGCACTGCTTGTGTTATCTTCTCACGAAGGTCAGCGATGTCATTAATGGGCTTCGCATAAACGAGCTCCTTCATAGTTCCCCAGAAAAAAAAAATCCAGCGGATTTAAGTCAGGTGAGCGGGCTGGCCACGGGATTGTTCCTGATCGCCCAATCCACCTGTTCGGGTATTGCTCGTCCAAAAACTCTCTAACGGATACGCGAAAATGTGCTGGACAGCCGTCGTGTTGGAACCACATATCTGGTGGGGTCTCTTCTAGTAAGTTTGGCAAATCATTTTGAAGAAAATTTAAATATGATTCGCCAGTCAAATTCTCGGGCATCTCAAATGGACCAATAATATTCCCACAGAGAATACCGGTCCACATGTTCACTTTGAACCGGTACTGGGATCTATCTTCTCGCATCAAGTGCGGATTTTCCACATGCCACTCGTGCAAGTTGTGTAGGTTCATGTAGCCATCCTTCTTAAATGTTGATTCATCTGACCACAAAATTTTGTCGATAAAGTTTTCGTCTTCTCGATGTTTTTGCAGGATTGTTTCACAAAACGCGACTCGGCTCGGATAGTCTCGAGGTAAAAGACTTTGCACTCGCTGTACGTGGTACGGATGATATTCTTCTTTTTGGAGAATACTGTGTGCTGTGCTCTTCGGTATCCCCGTATCAGCTTCTATTCCTCGCACAGAGATGCTTGGATTTGCCGACACCGCCTCTAAAACTTCATCGCGTATGAAGTCATTTACGGGTCGTCCTTCACCAGCTACTTGATTGGGGAACCGCCCGTCACATAGTGATCTGTGCACATTAATGAAAACTCGATGGTCGGGATATCGCGTAGCCCTCGGATACCTTTCTCTGTAAAGTCTCGCTGCAGCTCGTCCATTACCTCTACATTCTCCATAAATGTAGTGCATATTTGCGTATTCTTGCGGAGTGTAGGTCGCCATGGTAGCACACACAAAACACAAACTGTCCAAACACAGGCAAAGGTCGTCGTAAAGAGTTCGTTTCAAAGTCCAGAGCACAAAGAGTAATCGAGTCCAATAAACAAAGCTTTAAATCGTAGTACGTGATCAATGGTAACAATAAGAGAGAGGTGCGTAGTAACGGCAGGAGGCAGTGACGCGTACTGACCGTACTGTTATCCTAAATAGCACGATCCCAGATAGCGTCACTATCTATCTCACTCGCACCTCTAACCTTTTTCTCCCTCACTCTTACCTGAATAATGGGGTACCATAAAGAAGAACCAGCAAATCGCAAAGATAGTTTCTGTCTTGCTCCCTCCTGTTGTAATAACGAATCACTATGGTGAGATGCATGCACATACCGTCCCTTACGGTCTAACCTGTTTTTTGAGAGGCCTGTTGTTATTTTTATGAGCATACAATAGTAATTCTTTAGAGGTTAGATTCAATTCGTCGTAAATTTTTCTTTCTAAGAATTCTGTAAGACATCGTAAAAATTGGGTTGTTGAGTAAAAATATTATCAAAAATTTTTTTTTTCAAATTAATGTGTAAGTATTATACCTTTTTAAAAAGAGGAATAAACGCGTCAAAATTTGACGTCACTTGCCATACTATTTTGGTACATTTTTTTTACACTACAGTCGGTCAAAGTTGCGAAATTCAATAGTTTTCCATATCACCTTTAGTTAAAATAATATTTTATTTTAAAATGGTACAATAAGTACTTTATTTTTACATTCTATTTAGACACAGCAATACCCTAGATTACAAAACCTCCAAGAAATATCGAAATTATCAGCATTAGCAGTCACAGCATTCAAAAGTATGTCACAGGGTGCTCATTTCCCCTTTTTTTTTTGAAATCAGTATAATTCTGTAAGTACACGGGGTGGATTTTTTAAAATATTTTTCTGAGTACTGTTAGAACTTGGGGCATCGTGGGAATCCAGTTGGACGCCAGGTTCTTGGACACCCTGTATACTAACCCAAGTACGGAAATCAATATTATACACTACATCCTGGCTAGAATAGCTGGATCCAATTTCTAATGACAATTAATGATACAGATTCTTGATAGAGATCGTTAGTTCTCAGGTCATGTTCCCGGCACTACATTATGATATCTTAGACTTTGTCTTAATGACTCAAAAACACTGGTTATTCCGTAGTTTTTGTTAGTTATAAATAAAATTGTCTTATTCAGTATATTGTAATGATTGATGCATATTTGGCTAATGACTCAATTTAAAGTTTATATAGGTAAGTAGGTATCAGGGCGGTGCCACTTAGCGTATATTGAAAAGAAAGAAGAAATATATTATTTTATATTGTAACTTTAAGTTTATCAAGAAAGACTTTATCTAAGTTTTGGTCCGACACAAATTAGATTGCCATTAACAGGCTGAGAAGAAGGAAGACATGTTTTGTTGGTTTATTCGTCAAAGATAGATAGGTAATCCCGAAAATTAGGATATCGTTGCATTGCATGCAATTGGACAACAACGATTTATTTTTTATAAGTGTTTTTAATAATTGTTATTAAATTCGATTTCTACACTAGTAAAAGGTGGGTTTCTCTGCAAAATATTGGAAAATCAGAACAAGTTATTCCATTACAAATTAGATTCGATTCAGTGGAAGCTGTGACTAATCATTTATCTGCATAACATTACTCATAATAATTCTACATGCTTTTATAGTACACGAGTGCACGGTAATTTTAAAGTTAATTATGCACCTTTGTCTTTAAACTGATGATGAGATACCTTAGTACATCATGGTATAAAAAGTACATTAAACTGAGCAAAGTATTTTAAGAATTACCTAATATTCAAGATACATAAACAAATCGGTTTTTACAATATTTAGGGTTTTTATCAGCTTTTTTCAATGTTTTCATAGACTTAATTGCAAGTTATTGTGATATATATGAATTATAGCTTTGGAAGCGTTGTTTGATATAAATAATATAATTGTTGCAAACAATGTAATCTTTGACCCTACTGGTTTAGATATACGTTCCAAAATTAAACGAGTGTAGAATCTATTTTGATTTTTTGTGTAAATCTATTATGGTTTATTTCACAAAGTTCTTAAGATGAATTATTTATTTAATCTTAAGGCGCTGACAAGACCCAATTGACCAAAATTGGCTTCTCTTAAGGCGCTGACAAGACCCAATTGACTAAAATGGGCTTCTCTTAAGAAAAAAAATTGCCAAATCTGTATAGTTTGTGGTATCGGAAAAAATATATGTTAATTTTGAACATATTTCCCAGAACTTGGTTGTCACCAAAACACGTTTTGATAAAAAAAATCTCGATACAAACTTACGTTAAACTAACCTCTTACCTTGAGTTCTAATCCAAAATATCTGCATTAAATATCAACATACGTTACGTATTTGATTAATAACAAGAACGTCTTATTTGAATGCAGAACTTGGTTGTTTTTATTTTCGATTACTCAACTCAATTTTGAGTAAATAGATAATTACTTCATATTTTGCAGTAAATTACAATCGTTGCGTCATCGCGCTTCTCTTTCTTTTCTATGCAATGTGACAGTGACCGTGGTTTAGGTGTTGTCAGCGTCTTAAGAAAAAAAATTGCCAAATCTGTATAGTTTGTGGTAGCGGAAAAAATATATGTTAATTTTGAACATATTTCCCAGAACTTGATTATTATCAAAACACGTTTTGAAAAAAAAATCTCGATACAAACTAATGTTAAACTAACCTCTTACCTTGAGTTCTAATCCAAAATATCTGTATTAAATATCATCATACGTTACGTATTTAATTAATAACAAGAACGTCTTATTTGAATGCAGAACTTGGTTGTTTTTTATTTTCGATTACTCAACACAATTTTGAGTAAATAGATAATTCCTTCATATTTTGCAATAAATTACAAGCGTTGTGCCATCGCGCTTCTCTTTCTTTTCTATGCAATCTGACAGTGACCGCGGTTTAGGTGTTGTCAGCGTCTTAATAGCATCCAATTAGTATTAGGCGTGATTATTTTTTATGTCAAGTCTTTAAAGTATTATGATACAATAGAGGCGATTACCGAAACTGATTCATAGAGAATTAAGTTCACAATTTTGACAGGTTGTGAGAACAAGAAATATTTGAATTGATCATTAATATTGATAAGTTACTTATGTATTGCAAAAAACCATTCCATTGTTTTTTTTTTTCTATGAAATATTGATGAATATCTCGGCACGATTGTACCATAGAATACTCATATAACATCTTTTGTAATTAAAAGAGATCTACTAAATCGTAACTGTGACACAATCTCAGATATCCTGTTTTTTTTTAATGAATATAATCTATTATCATAACAGGTATCTAAATACACATTCCATATCTACTATTTCATTCAACAACAAATTACCCTAAAAATATTAATATTTACAATATTTTTAGAGCACGAACTTGACAGGGTTGTCAAGTACTCAGCCAATCTGACTGCAAACGATACTAATGATGATGGCAACAAATTGGGATGACCGTTATCACTCCATATAGACTGATAACACCCACGCTACTGGCAACACCATGGAACTATGTAGGTATACATCGCCCATTATTGCGTGGGAATCTAAAAAACAATGGAACAACAAAAACTTCCTGAAACACGCTATATATTTAAAGACAGACCGACTATGTTCCTTCTTCCTTGAGAAATAAAAATAATGTAGTTTGCAAGTTACAAACGAGATATGCAAATATACTCTCAGAATAAGTTTACATAGTCTCACAGTATTTTAGATAAAGGAACTAGTTTGTTTATGGACAGTTAAAAATACCAGTTATTAATGTTTATAAACAAGTTCATATTTATATTTCTTAGTACATCTCGCTAACTTTCATATCATCATCATCATCATCATCATCTGCCTAGCCTTTTCCCAACTATGTTGGGGTCGGCTTCCAGTCTTACCGGATACAGCTGAATACCAGTATTTTACATGAAACGACTGCCTATCTGACCTTCAACACCCAGTTACTGGGTAACACGATACCCCTTGGTAAGACTGGTTGTCAGACTTTCGAGCTTCTGACGATCCGTAACGACTGTCAAAGATCTACAAATGACAGCCGGGACCAACGGCTTAACGTGCACAGAGGGGTCTTGGTATGTAAAGATGTCACCCATCCACGGACCAACCGCGGCAAGCGTAGCTTAACCTGATCGATCGACCCGTGCGGCTGTTATTACTTAGCCACAAGTCCCTCCTCCTCCACAACTTTCTTAAGTCCACCATAATAAATATTATATCTAGAATAAGACGCCTATTTATAAAACCAGCCTGCACGAATATTATAATAAGAGTTATTTAAACATTTCCTGTTTGGTACTACATTATGTATTTCAACGATAAAGGAAAATCTTGGACTAAGGCTATATTTAAAAATGATTGATGGCAAGCCTCGCAGTGCACAGAACATCAAATCACGTATCTCATGAAAATTACAGCGTCTCGATGACACTGCGCGTGCGCAGCCATGACAATGACTAGCTAGGGATAAAATAAATTAGTACCTGCGACGTGGAGTGACGTTAATTTTATTAACGCGTTAATAATACATGATTTAGTACAGTTCGTGTGATGCATGCTTATTGTACAGTACTTTAGATACGGACAGTCGCAAACTTCGACTAGAGAGGTAATTTTAATTCGAATAATAATTTACTTACGGGTGTTTGGATTAAAGATGGATAGATATAAAATCAAAATCAAAAGTCATTTATTCAAACTAGGCTGAGAATCAGCACTTTTCGAACGTCAAAGATACATAAGACAGTCCCCCAAAAATGCCCGCCCTTCACCACTTCCTAGTGCTGTAGCTGGGAAGAAGAACGAAAAAAAGATCAGTAAGTAAAGATCAGTATTATAAATTTGGTAAGCAAATATAGCTTGAACGTAGCTAGAAAGAAACGAGATATGAAAGTATTGGTCGATGCGCATCGAAAAATAATTTAATATGATCCATGCTACCTATCAAATCCTCCGTTTATCAACACAGATAGTTTGCTATTTGAGAGGAATTCTAAGCAGAAACAGCAGCCAACATTTAATAAATCAAACGTGCAGTTAATTTATTTAACAGTTTACAGACCAAATCTCTCCGTTCATATTTCAATATTAGGCCAACACAAAAGTGTAGTTATCTAATCTAATTATCATTGTCTGACATTCTGTAAATGTATCTGCAAATTGCTCTGTCACGAGCCGTAAGTATAGTAACAGAAAATATAAACAAACCTAGGAAAAATATGGCGGGCCGTGACAATGACAGCTAAGATGGCGCCAACTTGTCAAATTCCGCGACACGAATCGCGCGTAAAAATAAAATTATTAGCTGCTTGCTACATTACTGCATTGTGGCTAGGATTTCAATTACGATTGTGTACTGTTCTTTTTTTGTCAGGATGTAATGTCAATACTTCAGGTATTTTAGGCGGGTAAAAAAACCGGGAAGTAAAATATTAAATTGAAAATATTAAATCAGAATCCATTATTATCTAGGTAGGTTAGGGCAATCATGCCCGAAAGAATAAGAAAATGTAAAATTGAATTACTAATTTTGATTCTTAGAACCTTAATTAGTTTCGTTTTGACAACTTTAGAGCTTCTGTACCTACCCAATCATGACTTACTTTTTTTCGTAACACGTCTTAAGATATTTTTTATCACATCTATTCAAAAAGATTTATTCTTCGTAAACAGGCACTTTAATAGTTCTTTAATCCCTAGGTACCAAAAGTGAATCTGGAATGTGGATATTGTTAGTAGAAGTTACAATCACCTAAGAGATCAATCACGACCATTGTATGAACAAGTAACGGGCTGTATGATAAAGAAAACCTCGCGCGAGCCACATAAAAAAAAAATATAAAAAATAAAAAAAATCAGAAATACATTCCGCCTTCGCTCGTAATTGTTTACTCAAATTCAGATTTTACTTAGTTTTATAAAAAAAATGAGTGGGTCTTTATTTTCTCATAGAGGGTAATAAAAATATTATATTTTAAGCTCGAGTGACGTACTTTGAATCCCTGGCTGCGCTCAGGATTCAAAGAAACTTGCTCCCTGGGCAAGCAATTTACTATTTCTTGGTCCCGGATCCTTGAGAAGTATGATGGCATACGATCTGCGTCTTATATAGGTTATAGAGTACCGAAATAGTCAAGATTAAGATCTTACCTTCCTATGAAGGTAAGATCTTAATCTTGACTATTTCGGAAGTGCCTGCATCTTTATGACATGGGTAAGGTAATTTGCATCCGAAATTATTTAATTTATGAATACTTATTAGCTACCATGTCATCGCCTGTAGATGTTCGTGCCAAGTTACGGCAGGTAAAAAACCATTCGCAGCATTTGCGACGGTGTCTGCGATTCCGATTTCCCTAAAACTTTTTATCTAAACCGTGGATTAACAATAGTTCTGACACAGAAAACTTACATCATCGGTTTTTATTATGTTCGACTTTCGAATTCCAAAAAAACAGTAGCTTTTATTAAGACCACGAAGACCACGAAGAATTTTTACGATATTTTAAAAACAAGAAAACATTAAAATTCAATTAACTTATTCTATAGAAAACGACATATTTACATTTATAAAGTTGTTTAAATAAACTTTTATTATAATAGCTAGTAATAAATGCGCAGAAGACTCGGCCGTGACAATGAACTGCGCGCACGCACCGTGCGCTAAACACATAGTTGTAACTTTTTTATACAATCTTACAAATATTATTTGACATTGTAAAGTTCAGTCACTCGTGGAAATTGAGCTTCTTTGACAACCAATATTTGTGTCAAAAAAGTGATGCGCAAGAATAGGCCTTTTGTGTTTTTGAAGCGATCAACAAATCGCAAATGGCTATTTAGAATAATTTTAAATTTTATAACGGCCCTGAAATTAATTACTAGTACAAATCAATTACTCAATGAAAATCTTCCTGCAACAGAAACTTTATCAGCTAGTTATTGATACCCAGGGATGCTAGAACAATTGGTAGATATCACAAAAATAATGTTGTACGTGTTATGTTTTAAGAAATTTTAATTAAGGACCACGCTGCCGCATTAGGAATTTCCTGTAATGAAAGCAGTGTTTGTGATAAATAAATAAATTATCTACCAACAACCGATAATAACCTAAACCTTCACGGTTGGCGCTGGCGAGTACTGTGTCGAACAAGGTAACGCGTAGCCTTGAGACTGACGGATGGTACAAGTTGCCAGCTGTTAGAGATTATTTTAAATAAAATCATTATTTTTATCTCAACTACGGTGTTTATATGTTGGCAAATAATAGTACGACGCTGTCTAAACAAAATGTCTTATATGTCAAGTAGTTCTGTTCTTTTGTTGAGATAAAAGTTACGTATCAAACGATTAATATTATATTCTGTATTTTTTAATTATTTTTATACAAAAATATTTGTAACTGAAAATACAGAATGCAAAAAAAAAATATAACCACCAACTGGTAGGTCTCGCGACTACGTGCGTAATCATGCGGCTACGCGCAACAGGATACGCGGAGCTCACACTGCTACGCGCGTAGCGGATAGCCTACGTCCGATTCTACGCGCCCTTTTATTGTAACTACGTCGTTGGTCGTATGCGCAATTACTGGTATTTGACTGAAATTCCTTTGTAGTTGTATCGTGCAACCTACGGCTGAATACATACTTTATGCAGACTTTGTATCGCTCTATCTGGAAATAGTTTAAGAGAATATAAAGTGGTAATAACCGTGCATGCTACTGCTGATGATGCAATAGGTACAAAAAACCAGCCAAGTGGGTGTCGGGCCACGCACAATGAAGGGTTCTGTAGTTGAGATGAGTTTATATCAATAGCAAACTTAAAATTGTAGTTGAGAAACATGTTTGCCCATGCATTCCAACTGCAAATGTAAGTTTATACACACAATATTGAGTGATTTACCATGTTATTTTAAGACCATACACTTCTTATAAGTTTTCCTGTAATCGATACCTAAGTATAGAACAATTATCTGTTTTTTTTTTTCAAAATTTTAGTTTCAGCCGTTTCAGAAATAAGTGGGGAATGGTCAATCGTTATCTATTTTCCATAATAACTTTAAAACGAATTATTTAAAAATTATTAAAAAAAAATATTGAAATCATCATAACCTTTCTCTGTTTTTCCCCCAAAAGTGAACCCCATATTCAAAATTAATTTATTTACGTTACAAGATCATTTTTGGGTCATATGAATTCATATGTATACCAAATTTCAACTTAATCGGTCTAGTAGATTCGTAGCAAATCGGCTGTGACAGACGGACAGACAGATAGACACACGAGTGATCGTATAACGCTTCCGTTTTTCCTTTTGAGGTAGGGATCCCTTAATAAAGTAAACAAAAGGTCTGAAGCCCACTTATAAAGTGAGTGCATTTTAAGTAAGCTCACATTTTACAAAATCTGCATAAAGAAGTGTTAAGAAAAAAAAATGATCCAACCACCATTTTGGCAGCTCATTCAAGTCGCTAAAGCTGCCGCGTCCGCCCCCGCCTCCGCCTAAACTTTACACCAGTCACAGTAATAACGAAACATTCGGCGTTCGTCGCATGCATCTGTACAACCGAGTAGCACAGTGGTACACGCAAACAGAATAACAACGCGTTATTTCCTACCAGTTTGTTCTACGGCGGAGAAAATTAAGCTAATATCATGTCAATCGCCATTCGCCGCCATAATGGATGCAATAAATTGTTTATATGACAGGATGCCTCGTGAATACTTCGCGTTGACATCAAACGCGATGTCAAGCCACGTATACAATGCGCTAAGTGAGGAATTTGACAGAATTGATAGCGTGGACAATTGGGAATCAGGATGGCGCCTATACGGCGCGTGCGCAACGAATTCATAGAGGAACTTTTTTATATTAGGCAACCAATCAATCTATTAATGAGAACTATGTCGGTATTCATCTGAATACTAGGAATTCTTTCTACGAGTAGAATTACCACAGACAAAATTCACGCATTGAGAAACGACAGCGGTGTTTTTGACCGTTAGAAAGCATTTACTAGTAACAAAATAAAAAGTATATCTTTTGAGCATTCAGTCGATAGCATCGGAGATCGTCCAAAGACAATTATGAACAATAAAAAAGATGTTATTAGAAAGAACAGTTCAGTAATTATAATTTAAAAAATGTAAAAGAAACGTTACATAAGACTGCAATTACAGACGTGGGTGTTAAATAAGAAACCTATGATTAACCAAGCACGAACCGAATTAGAAAGAAGTAATACATAATGTACGAATATGCAATGGGATTGAGATAGTCACAGAATTAAAATTTGCAGAAGGCTAATTCTTTTGTAAGGAGAAGGGTAAATAAATAATTGCTACACTGCGCTGTGGAAAAATCCGGCCAAGTGCGAGGCGGACCACGCACAATGAAGGGTTCTGTAGTTTGGATGAATTTATCCCGAAAACAAACTTAAGACGCTGTCACACTTAAACCGCGGTCACTATCAGATTGCATAGAAAAGAAAGAGAAGCGCGATGACACAAAGTTTGTAATTTATTACAAAATATGAAGCAATTCTCTATTTACTCAAAATTGAGTTGAGTAATCGAAAATAAAAAACAACCAAGTTCTGCATTGAAATAATATGTTCTTGTTATTAATTAAATACGTAACGTATGTTGATATTTAATGCAGATATTTTGGATTAGAACTCAAGGTAAGAGGTTAGTTTAACTTTAGTTTGTATCGAGATTTTTTTTCGAAACGTGTTTTGGTAACAACCAAGTTTTGAAAAATATGTTCAAAATTAACATATATTTTTTCCGCTACCACAAACTATACAGTTTTGGCAATTTTTTTTTCTTAAGAGAAGCCTATTTTGGTCAATTGGGTCTTGTCAGCGCCTTAATATTGTAGTTGAAAAACATGTTCTCCCATACATTGGTATACGTCACGGTCATTTCTCCAACTGCAAATGTATGTTGGTCGACTATTACTCGGTTAACTTGTAACGCCTACTAAGGTGTGATAGTTTTCTTTTTACTTTCGTTATATGTTTATACTACTGTCGTGATTTTTGGCAGGGACACTTGACTCTAACAAAAAATACCATTTTAAAGCATAATATTACGCAAACGGATCCCTGAATCGAAAACTGGTTTTCACAGACCCGCAATATTTTTGAAGGGCCTATTCAACGATATCCCACACCATGGGAAAGAAAAGAAAAAAAAATATCATCCCCACTTTACGGGCAAGGGAACTAAATTTTTTAAAATATTTTTTTTTGTGGGCGTGATTAATATGTATACCCATGGGAAATTACAGCTCTCTAGTACTAAGTGTCTCTAAGTTAGCTCGGCTTGGACCGGGGACAGACAGACAGACAGACGGACATGGCGAAACTATAAGGGCTCCATGTTGACTACGGAACCCTAAAAATGAAATAGAAAAGGAAGCAGCTTCGAGTTTTGAGTTATGGCTACTGTCAACTATGTAAGGTTATTGAACAATAAAAAAAATATAAATACCAAAAGTCATTTATTCAAATTAGGCTGAGAATCAGCACTTTTCGAACGTCAAAATTTCATAGACAGTCCCCCAAAACGCCCACCCTTCACCACTTCCTAGTGCTTTAGCTGGGAAGAAGAAGTGGCGCAACAAACTCCCCAGCAGCACAGCTGTCTGTTCAATTAGAAAAAAAATAATTCTATACAAAAATAAGTTACACAACGCTAAAACATTAAATTATTAGGCATATGTCATCTAGCACACCACTATACCAAGAACAAAAAAAAAAAGCGCTAATGATGAGAGAAAAAGCTAATGATTTTGTGTTTAATTGGTCAAGGACAGCTAATGAGTCACAATTGATTTTCTATTGTTTGACTCCGAATCGGTGTCGCGCGGGGCTTAATTGATATCTGCAGCGATTTTTAAAGCACTACACAACGTTTTTACATTTTTGCTTTCTCCAACATAGGCATCGAAGACCTATTTATTACAGTGCCGTGTGGTGTGGGCCTTCTACATTTTAGTGTTCTATGCTACCATTTTTTATATCCGTAACAATGAAACATCTCGAAGACGCAAGTAACGTTGACCCGCTCATTAGCATGGCATTACGATTCAGTCTTCGATACTGGCCGAACAAAGAGCCGCTAAAAAACTAAAACAAAGACAAATTACGCCTACTGTAACATCCTGTATACGCGTAATACGTGGTGTTGTTTTTTATCGTTGGAAGATGATAACGGTTATTTCTAATGTTGTTAATTGATTGTTACCGTGACCTAATTCTGAGATTTTCTTAGTTCTTATTATTTTCGTAAAGGTTGGCAGATTTATAAGATTTTTAATGGATGTTTTTTTTTCCTGTATCTTTCGTACTCAAAAATAAATAGTCAAATGAGACATGCGGTGCATATCTCTGCTCATCGATGACAACGAACTCGAGAAAACCCAATTCAAACATCAAAACTTTTCCTCAACGAAATATTAAATTAATTAAAGTTCCAAGAACCAAATAATTCATAGCTAGGTTAGTTCCCCAAAAATATCAAACTTCGTCTCGCGTACGTTTACAAATACATTCTTAGAATGCAGAATGTTTAAAGATTTTGTTTCATGCAAAATTAACCTCACGACATTTTTTTACATTACCAACGTAAGTTTACACTTCATCAAACACATAAGCTTCTCAGTTATGAAAACAATAAGGTTCAACGTCCTGTAAATAAAAGTTTGGCGACGGTAAAATGTTTTCTTTATGTTTCTTTCTACCGATCGCACTGTCCGATTACACTTGGCACGGTCGCTGGTGGACTTTCCAGCAACACGTGCTTGAGTTTGAGTCACACAAGGTCACCACAAAACACATGGGTTTACTCTAAAACGTTTACAGAAGACACAATTATAATTGTTACCTAGAAAAGTCTGAGGTAAGGTTGTAAAGATATTATCGTTTTCTCAGATTTTCTTGCGGTTGGCTAGAATTTGTCACAGACATTTGAAAAGAGCTTTCCTGTTGACATGTATTAAGCTAAGTTATTTTGGGCATGCTGCCAACCGATTAAGAGTCATCAAAGTATATAAACTACTAATGTTTACACATTAGTAGTTTATACATAGAGGTACGTCTCTATTGTCGTGGATGGTAGCCATATGTAGAGACATAAATGTACTATTAAGTACCTACTTACTGAAGACATAAAAGAAACGCCGCTTTAAACTTACTCAATACTCAGAAAAGGACCCAGACTTATGTCCATTCATCAAATAGGAAAGTTTATCACATTTCAACACCCGATTAAAATCCAATACATTATCTACATATTATACGTACATTCAAGATATTTGCGATGCTAAGTTTCATTAATGCAGTCTGTCTGTGTGTGTGTGTGTGTGCGCGTGTGTGTGTTTGGCATACATTTCCATTCATTCATCGAGTATTCATTGTATATCAATACACGCCAGTCATTAAAACTGTTTTAAATCAGATATTACAGCCTTTAACGTCTACTTTGATTGACTTATTATATTGGAAATATATATCGCGTATCGGCAAGCGTAGTGTGGGACGCCCCCCAGCTAGATGGACCGACGATCTTAAAAAGGTGGCTGGGACAGACTGGATGCGGAAGGCGGAGGACAGGGTGTTGTGGCGCTGCCTAGGAGAGGCCTATGTCCAGCAGTGGACTGTTATAGGCTGAGTTGATGGATTGATTGACATTGGAAATACAGATTTTAGTTTTAATTGTGAACACAGCCACGACACAGTTGTTCTTATCAAAATAACCAATGCTATTATCAGGATACTGCAGGTACCTTAATCAATCTGTCTAGCCTTTTCCCAACTAAGTTGGGGTCGGCTTCCAGGCTAACCGGATACAGATGAATACCAGTATTTTACATGGAGGGACTGCCTATCTGACCTCCGCAACCCAGTAACAACACGATGTCGCATCTCATGGGTGCATTATACCTACTGATGTGGCGACTGGCGACATTTCAAAACATCGAGAATTCTGTGCTAGGTATACTAAAGTACCTACATACTATAGACTAAGACCTTCCAGAATAAGTTCTCTAAATTATGATGAAAACCGCATATAAATTAAGTAATTGTGTTGTTTAGAAGAATTGTGATCCGGATCCGGACGGAGAACATTGGCAACATCGAACGGTAACGGCCCCGACTTACGAGTTACGAAGCCAGGCAGGCGCTTTAATTTGTGTAAATTATTTCATCACCACTGCTCTCAAAACAGTGAAGGAAAACATCGTGAAGAAACCGGCATGCCCTAGAACCTAAAATTCGAAGACATGTGACATCTACCAACACGCACTGGGCCCGCGTGGTGGATTACAGGCCACTCCCTCTCACAGAGAGAAGGTCTGTGTCCCAGCTGTGGGAACACTATAGGCTGATTATGCTAAGCGATCACACAGACAGACACAGAAACCCACTTTGTTATATAATGTGTATATATAATATATAGATGATGTATAACTAAGTGAGATACCTACTTAGGTACCACAATATGAAAGAAGCAAAGCCAACAGAGCGTGGGATTAAAATTACGAAGCATAAATTTATGGCTAAACGTAGACGCCTAAAAATATCATATGACTTATCTATATCTATTAATTATAAAATAAAGTCACTTTTCGTGTCTGTTGTTCTTCTAAAGGAGTCTACACACCAAACCCGCCGACCCGCCGACACAGCCTAGGTGTCGGCTAGGTGTCGGCGACTTTGCTTCAAGAATCATGTCGGCGACTCGTACCCGCGCGTGCAAGTCGGCGGCATGGCCGGCGACTTGCGTACGCGCACGCTCAGTTGCCCGCCGACACTCCAGCTTGGTCTAACCCAACACTGTCGTTTTCTCTTCAGGGACCCAGCTAAAATTATTCCACATGCTGCTATTATTAGATCAGCATCAGTATCCATGTTTATTGTAGGCTGCAATATTCGAGAAAAACAACACGTCACGTTCGTACACACTGCAATCACCGACACAGCCCCATGACACATGTTGGCGGGTTGGCGGGTTTGGGTCGCCGACACCAAGCCGGCTGTGTCGGCGGGTCGGCGGGTTTGGTGTGTAGACTCCTTTAACTTCGCAAGTGATGTTGATGCGATTTACATTATTATTTTTAAAATTTATTCCTGAAAGTTTATGTCAATAATAAATAATATTACCTAAGTTAAAATATAATAAGAAATCTCGATCTTTTGTCAACTCGTAAAAACCGTGCGAAGCAGGGGGGGAACTACTCCCTAAGCACTAAATCCGTAGTTTCGGCAAAAGTTACGGGCCTTTTCAACTGCATATCACCTAGGACATAAGATTACTTCGGAACCCGAGCTGAGAATGAATGACAACACGATTTGACAGTTGTCCCTACTCGCAATGTGTTTGTGCCCGTTCGAAAAATTGAATTTGTCACTTGTTTTGACGGATCAACTACTTTCGGCCGGGCCCGTGTCTACGTTGACGGACTTAGAGAGTAGTCCCCCAGGGGTGGGTCGCTAGATAAGTTATAAAAAAAAACGTTCTTGTTTTGAACTAAATGATAACGGCTTTCTTTTCCGGCAGAAACAGACATCACTGTCTAGCCATTTTTATTACAGACCGGTTATTCCACATACTATAGTTTGTATGATACCTACATCTTTGTTGACAATCATAAATATAATAAAAGCATTAAATAAGTGGTTTACATTATTAATGAGTCTGAGAAAAAAATCTATTGACAGTTGTTGTAGTTATTTCTTCTTTAACAAATGTTACATCACTAAAATAGAATACTACTTACGTACTTCACTAGAAACGCTACTAACAACTCTGTAGTCTGTGGTAATCTTTCAAATAAATTAACGTTGTATATTATTTTCACTTGCTTTATTTAATATTTATATATTGGATGTATGTCCTTCAGTATCAAATGGAAGTTATGAGGGTCATCTTATAAAATTTTTAGAATTGTAATTTCATGAAAATTAAAACATTCCTAACTTGAAAAATGCTTATTTTGGGACTGCGAAAAGCTAAAAAAATAATCGGAGGTAATGTGTTACGTATATGCTATGCTCTGTTAGCTCCTGACGTTTGCCTTATTTGTTTTTACGACTGCATAATATTATACACATTAGAAATATGTGTGTGTGCAAAAACATGTACCATTATAAACTACTGCGTAGTGCATAACACTGCGTCTTTTAAAAACATGCACAACAAGAAATATTTTTAGGTATAGAAAGAACGTAGGGAATAATCTTATTTATCTTATAAGACGAAGTTATTCGTATACCTCTACAGGTTGGAATTTTGAGATGGGTCAGTAAGGGCAGGTACCTTAACCGATGTCGCTACAAGAAAATGGTCTTACGAGTCTGTCCTTAACTTTATGAGATATTATGATCCACATTCACAGATTTTGAAAAAAATATTCAGTCATCAAGAAAATAAGCAGTTTTCACAAAAACATTTTTGACGCCAATCGATCCCGTTTCTTATAAGGATCAAAAAACTCTATCGGACCAACTGAGATTTCAGTAGGTACTAGAAAAGTCAGAAATTGCAAAAAACTATTCCTATACATTTTGTAGGAAATGAGAATCCAACTTATTTTTTACAATGGATAGACTGGATGAAAATATAAAATAAGATGTACTTCAAATTTCGAACGAATATGCGTTATAATTTAATTTGGTTTGAGATCAATATTTACATAGTTTGTTGCTTTATAAAAACTTTTCCAAACAAGGGTTTTATGCGATATCTGACTTTTGTAGCGGACAGGCATTATTCACGTTTCCCATACAAGTCTGAAAGTTCTAAATTATTTGAGGTCATTTTCTTCTCGGAAATCACAAACAACAAACGATCGTGTTCTTAAAGCAAATAAATGTTGCGTATTCGTTCGAAGTTTAAATTTTTTGTTTATTTTCGGCTAATCTGTCCATCATAAAAAAGTAAGTTTGAGTTTCTTTCCTACGAAATATTATAGAAAAAGTTTTTTGCGATTTCTTACTTTTCTAGTACTCAAACCTCTGTTGGTCAAATAGAGTTTTGTGATCCCTGTAAGAAACAGAATCGATTGGCACAAAAAAGGATTTTGTGAAAAGTGCCCATTTTCTTGCTGACTGTGCATTTTTTTTCAAAATCTGTGAACGCAGATCTAAATGTCTCAAAAAGTTAAGGACGGTCTCCAAGACCGTTTTCCTGTAGCTACAACGGTTAAGGTAGCTGCCCTTACTGCCCCGTCTCAAAAATCCACCTGTATACCTACTTAATATACGGATGGTAATATTGATAATATTCCTGCATAAATTAGGCAGAAACAGCCTTTGCCAACCTTGTCTGCATATCACTAATGGATCACTGGTAGATTATATAGGTATTTTATGATAACACGCTTCCAAAATTATTATATTTATTATCTACATTGTAAGTACATTTTTTACTGTATATTTCAGTACCAATAGTGCCTATGTCCAGTTAAACAACAAAATTTGCAATTGCAACATTTTCGTCAAATATTAACTCCATGAAAGACTTCTACTACTTACTTGAAATTTTAAATCTTCGTCGGGCGTCAGATTATTGAAGTACACAAGTAGCCAAAACATTATGTTTTCATAAACTGCCCGACCATCAAAACGATATAGATAAATCTATATAAATAAAAAACATTTTAAAGGTTATCAAGTAGGTACTCGCGGGAATAACAAAAATACTCTGAGTCACTCCTATTTTCGAGACACGTCGCGCGTCGGGCCATTGGCCCATTTTTTGTGGCTTGCAGTACATTACCTCAAGTGTTTCTATAAACTATGATATTACACTGTAGTGAGTAACTGTTTTTTTTTGCGAGTACGTTAAATACGTCTAAAAATGGCGCTAGCAATTAATTTTAAGAGTTATCAACCGTTAGGATGTCAATCATAGTGATGGGATGTCGTCTTGGACTGATAAACTTATTGATACCGTTGACATTTGTACGGACTTTGTCAAGTAGGAATGTCGCCTACGTTTAATTGGATTTAAAGCTGTGTACAGTTCTTAAAATATATTAATTCTTTAAATATTCAATCTTATCTCTTACCCACGACGGAAGCTCAGTCTACACACCATTCTAGTTGTTGAAGTACAGTCGCCAGCACATCAAGTTACCACAAAATGCCAAATTTCTCCAAATGATTTTAAACCTTAAAATGTTATGTTAACAATCAAAATCGAAAACAGTTTGTGGTGAAAAACGCCGCCCATTGTATATTTTATTTTTATTTTTGTAATGTATAAATCTGGTGAACTATCACGTATATATAAATAATTAAATAAAAAGGTATTGACGCCACTCAAAGCTGGCATAATAAAGGTCTTTAGATACAAAACACTGTGAGGAATCCGGCATGTCCTAGAACCAAAAATTCGAAGCCATGTGACATCTACCAACCCGCACTGGGCCCGCGTGGTGGATTATAGCCCACTCACTCTCACAAAGAGGAGGCCTGGGTCCCAACAGTGGGAACATTGTAGGCTAATTATGCTAGATACAAAACAAATTGTATTGCACACACATTGTAGTGGCAGCTAGCGGGTCGTTAGGCTGAGTTATGAGCACCTTTAGGTATTTTATATGAAGCTTTTGTATCAAAGGACACAGGCCTACCTCGGTGACAGGGAGTGGGCCGTAATCCACCACGAGGTCCCCGTGCGGGATGGTAGATGTCACATGTCTTCGAAGTTTTGGTTCTAGGACATGCCAGTTTCCTCACGATGTTTTCCTTCACCGTTTTGAGAACAGTGGTGATGAAATAATTTACACAAAGTAAGGCGCCTGTCTGGGTTCGATCCTGCGGTCTACAACTCGTAAGTTGCCTTAAACACAGTGGGGCACCACTGCTGGTATCTGCGGGTCTAGTTCTAACTAGTTCAAGTTTCAAAATAGGTACCTACCTACTTACATTGGATTTGGTTCTACAGCTTAGCCGTCAGAAATTTAATGAATATGGATACCAACATTGTCAACTATCAAATATCAACATTGTCCACTTTGTTGTCCTGTCAATAATCACTATTTATTTGACATTTTATCTAATCGTGTTAACTAAAAATAGCTTCTCTAATTAAACCTGTGGGTCTAACGATTTCAATCAGTAACCTTTAAAATGCCCGGTACGTGTGGACGTGCCAAAACCGCGTGACGAAATGATAATTCACGCGTTGCCTGTCGCCAGGCGCTTTCGAGCCTCCATTTTAGAAATATTTATTTTTGTTCTTTTTTTCTCTTTTTAAAATCAACATTCGGAATCGAATTTCGAATTGGCGAGTCGAAACTCTTTTTGTGCGTATCACGTGACAGTCCGCTGTCATTCTTAATTATTTTCTATACAATGAGCTGCTTCATCTATGATATGATAGTCGTACAATATTAGTCTATTGCAACAGTTAAAAAAAAAACATTTTTTTTGAACATTTGTTTGTCATCCAAGTATCCATCATGACCCGAGTCGAAATTAGCGCTATTAAAGAATTGGAGTTCTATTCATAGTATATCAATACTCCAATTTAAACAATAAACAACAACTAATGTAATAACCAACACCCAGGATATACTTATCACCCAGTTGATCTTAGTTAAACTCGTGGGTGGTCTTTGAAAAGGATGTGTCAAACTAGATTCTGTTTTCAGATCCATGGGATGCAATTGGGTAGATTATTGCGTGGGAGGCCGATCCCACCGTTTGCTTATGCTATTTATAGACAATGATACACTGGATAAAGTTGGTTAATGGATTATAAAGAAGAGGCTCCAAATTGACAGTTTAGCCTAGTCGTACCCGTACTGTTGGCTTATCGTGAAGATTTGGTACTTATAAAGCACTGAGCAGTGAGTGAGCAAAAACTATTTAAGGCGCTGACAAGAGGCAAATGACCAAAATAGGCTTGTCTTAAAAAAGAAAAAATGCCAAATCTGTATAGTTTGTGGTAGAGGAAAAAATATATGTTAACATTGAACATACGAGGTGCATTCAATAAGTACCTAGCCTCATCGCCAGAGGGCGCTGTAGTTTCAAAAGAGTTTTACCACAGTGTAGCACATTCTTTTTTAATTATTTTTTCAAATTTTCATTTCAATCCCTTCATTTGTTTTAATTTGACAACTTATGGAAGCGAACGTGTCGATCGGTTTTACAAAAATGGAAAAAGAGCAATATCGTTCGGTGATTCGATACCTATTTTTGGAAGGGAAAACGCGCATCGAAATCAAAGAGCGCTTGGATGCTGTGTACGGTGACTCTTCTTCATCGATGGCCACCGTCAAGAATTGGTTCAACGAGTTTGCACGTGGCCGTACGTCGGTTTTTGATGAACCACGTCCAGGTGCACCGAAAACAGCTGCTACGGAGGAAAACATTAAAAAAATCCATGATTTCGTATTGGCAGATCGCCGATTGAAGGTTCGGTAGCTAGCTGAGACTGTAGGCATTTCAGAAGGAACAGTGCATCATATTCTTCACGAGGAACTCGGCATGAGAAAGCTGTCGGCGCGATGGGTGCCGCGTTTACTCACACCAGAAAACAAGCGCAACCGTGAGACCACATCGGAGACGTGTTTGGCGCTGTTTAAGCGGAATCCAGCGGAGTTTTTGCGTCGTTTTGTGACCGTCGATGAAACCTGGATCCACTGGTACACACCAGAGACCAAGGAGCAATCAAAACAATGGATCCAGACCGGGGAACGTGCTCCAAAGAAGGCGAAAACTGTAAAATCGGCCGGAAAAGTTATGGCCACCGTTTTCTGGGATTCACAAGGTGTGATCTACATCGATTACCTCGAGAAGGGTAAAACAATTACAGGGCTTTACTATGCCGATTTATTGGGCCGATTCGACGCCGAATTAAAGAAAAAACGACCCCATCTGGCGAAGAAAAAAGTGCTGTTTCACCACGACAACGCACCGGTTCACACGTCTGCCGTTGCCATGGCCAAATTGGTCGAATTACGCTACGAATTGTTGCCCCATCCACCGTATTCTCCAGATTTGGCCCCTTGTGACTTCTTTCTGTTTCCTAATCTGAAAAAATCACTCGCCGGGAATAGATATGGATCGAATGAGGAGGTCATCGCCGCCACGGAGGCCTATTTTGCAGAGTTTGACAAAAACTATTTTTCGGACGGGTTAAAAAAGTTGGAGCATCGCTGGGCTAAGTGTATCAAACTAAAAGGAGACTTTGTTGAAAAATAAATTGCCACTTTTCCAAAATGTTCGTTTACTTTTTGTGGGCTAAGTATTTATTGAATGACCCTCGTATATCTCAGAACTTGGTTGTTACCAAAACACGTTTTGAAAAAAAATCTCGATACAAACTAACGTTAAACTAATCTCTTACCTTGAGTTCTAATCCAAAATATCTGTATTAAATATCAACATACGTTACGTATTTAATTATTAACAAGAACGTCTTATTTGAATGCAGAACTTGGTTGTTTTTTATTTTCGATTACCCGAATCAATTTTGAGTAAATAGATAATTGCTTCATATTTTGCAATAAATTACAAGCGTTGTGTCGTCGCGCTTCTCTTTCTCCTATGTAGTCTGACAGTGACCGTGGTGTTGTCAGCGTCTTAATCTAATGCGCCTTCATTATAGTCTATAGTGGACAGAGGCGCCTGTTCGTCTTGAGAGTTATCCGCCTCAGGCCTCTATTGAACTTTTGAGTTATGAGATTTCATACCCTGTTACGGATCATTGATGTCAAATAAAGAAAGAAAATAAAAATACCACTTTTATAAGTCGTTGCTTATAAACCACAAACATTAGTGTTTGAAACTTGGACATAAACGGACAATCTCCTTTCGGTAATCTCGGTGTCATCTGCATAATCTATTAGGTCTACTTATCTCAGAAGTGCATCTGTCTCATGCAGCCATGACATAACTACTTATACAATGAGCATACATAATAAGAAGGTAACGAAATAACTCAATGTAGGTACGCAGCGAAAGGGAGACAGGAGGCTTTCACGACCGAAAGTCCTTTCACTCATCTAAACAAACATAAGCACCAAAATTAACATTGAAAAACTAACCTTAGTTTGTAAAAACTACAGTTGAATTTACGTTGTCGGGCTGTACTATACGAATTTGATCTGCCAATCGATGTTCAAAAATTAAAGATGGACGCTTGAAGCTTCAACCGTAATAATTGGTAGTTGTTAGTAGAAAGTTATTCGTGTGAACGTAATTACTGTGATGTGTGTGCAATAGAACTTAAATTGTTCAAATACAAGTTCTGGTGAGCTTTTATCTGATAGAACCAGGATTTCTGACCAAGGAGATGTCACCCATTTAAAAGGTTATGCTAAAGATACAGAAAAGGAAAAAGTGAAGCATTATCGGGTTAGGCTATTCAGATAATGAACGGCTAGAGGCTTATAAAATATATAGAGATTGGAAAAGTCGATATATGATATGTGCCAACAACTTATCTCCAAAAGATAGTAAGAACGAAGAAGCATTTGCAGACAGGGATAACGATTAAAAAAGAAGCAGTAACTAGTAACCTGTAGAAAACATTGTGCGAGCTACCTTAGTCGAGGATAATACAGCAAATAATTCCAACAACTACTTATAAATAGATCTCGATGAATCGTTCCATGATTCCAGTTGCAGTTTCTATAAAAGGAAAATCAATTTATTTAATGAGGTTTATCATGTAACAGTTAATAAAATTAATAAACAACTACACATATAAATCAATAACAAAGAACTGCAATATAATACAAATGACGCGGGAAAAAATAATGAGAGAAGATGACATATTGGTTCTAGAAGATACTCTGACAGCATTGTTGCTAATGAAAAGATTTATATTGTAATGTAAGTCGGTAGGGACAGTTTAATAACATTAGACGCGTATATCAGATTTCCCAGTGATATCATTGTTTACCATTGATGTAAATCATTCTTCTTTACCTAAGGTGCATATTCTAAATATTATTTGATAGATAGATAGGTATACTTATCTATCTAATAAACAATAGTTAGAATATGCAAAATATTAATGAATATGCTTTTCATCAAATATTATATATAATATTTGATGAAAAGCGACTTTTAATCAATCTGACTACTAAAGACAATGACTGAAAACCCAACAACATAATAGATACCAAACTTGTGAAAGCTCTACCGAAGTTTCATATTATAATCTCACACACTCATCATCATCACTTCAGCCGAAAGACGTCCACTGCTGGACATAGGCCTCCCCCAAAATTGGGGGGGTTTGTCATAATCGCCACGCCTGGCAGGCGGGTTGGCTATCGCAGTATGGTGTTAAAATGCATAGAGAACGCTGCTGCCCATTCTCGAGTAAGTCCCTTAGTCGCCTTTTACGACACCCACGGGAAGAAAAGGGATGGTGCTATTCTTTACGTCCGGCACCACACGGAACATATTATAATCTGAAAATACAAATTACTTAAACATAGTTCTAATAGTACCCAATTCGGACAGACACAATAAAAACACGACTGCACAAATTAAAACACTTGTGATTAAAAAACCAGAAAATACATGAAGAAATATGAAGAAAATAAACAGAAGTGCGAGCGACAAACATGACATGAAAAGCAGCTTAACCATTAAAATATAAATATAGTGAGGTGCTCCCATGTATACATGAAATTGTGATTTCCCATGCTACACCATCATAGTGCCACATGCCAATTAAATACTAGGTGGCGCTGATGACACGACCGTCAATGAAATCAATGATTTTATAATACATTCTACGACTATACACACTTTAGAGAGTCTACAATACCTCAAATTGCTACATGCATGTGTTAGATTGTACATATTTATAGGAAAACAACTGGTGTTTATTGATGTTGTAAAACAATAACAGAAAGAACTTAGTAAATAGCAACTTGACAACGTCAGCTGTCATAAGACAGATTACGTTGACATAAGGTTACGTTTCCTTTCAACATTATTTATTCATTCTATTCTTAGTGCAAATTAATGTTTTGAGAAACAAGTTTTAATTTAATACAAATGTAATCACTTCCTGAATTCATATTGAACAAACAGATAATTTATGTTAACAGTCAAGTCTTTTAAAGTCACAATAAATATATTGCGACTTAAAAGACTGGTTTCCGAACGAAAGTCATGATTTGCGGTTTTACCTACTCAAAACGAATGTTTATTAATTTTAACATTACAAATTGATAACATAATAATCAATAGTATGATAGATTATTATTATTTAGATTTTACATTGCAATTTCTATGTACCAAGTTGTTTCTTAAGATTCTCAGACCTTTCAAGTGAAGTTGATATTTTATCAACTTTACAATAAGGTATCAAGTAAACACTTAATAAATTCCTAAATTATCTTTTTAAGTTTTAAAACAGTTCCACTGTGTAAGATTTGTTTATTATCACATAAATAAGAAATTATCCATCCAATACTGTATGACGCTCTGTGATTGGTGGGTAATAATATCTTAATATATGTTACTTATACATTATAAATAAACACTAGCTATATTGCTAAACTGTCTCATTAAGTTTTAAAGTAATCTCACCACATAAGTTTTGTTAATTAATAGCTATGTTAATAGATATTAGCAAAAACTGTATGACGCTCTGTGATTGGTCGAAAACGGCGGGAAAGGTTTAAAATTGGTAAAGACTATAAAAACTTAAAAAGGGCTTGGGCAGTTTTTGGGGGGAATCCTTTACGCTAGCTGTCGAACGGAAAAGACCTTTGGGTGTCTGTCGTAATATTAAGCTGCTAAGGAGATTCACCGCCACTAGGAGATAGTATACTGTAAAGTGGAAACTCTGGCCGGTAAGCCCACGAGAGAGCTGGTACGCTGTAACGCGGAAGCTCTGGCCAAATATCATCCAGGGACTCTTGATACAACTGTTGTGAAAAATGGACTACCTGTAAGGTTCATGTAAGTTAATTAATTATATTCTTGAATGTTGCTGTTAACTATGTTTTCCTATATACGTACCTAATATGCCTTATGTGTTAAATCGAATTAAGAATATTCGTGTTCTGTTTCATTCCATTGATAAAATATCCATGGCTTTGAGAAATAGTCCAAGAGAATAATGTGATAAAATAATGTATACTCATTTTAAAATGTGTTGATAAAATACTTTAAAACAAGCTGCCATGGAGTTTCTTGTCCTTCTTCTCCATGATGACCTAGTTTTTGGAACGGACAAGTAGTTTCCTCTTTAACGTATTTAATGGACAAGCCTAATTTAAATAAATGCCTACTCTTGTCATTCTGTGCTTTTCTTCATGAAATCCTTTCCCTACACACTATATTTGTAGATATTTCATACACAGTAAATAACTAGTAACCAGTCTGACACTCAAACTTGCTAATTATGTGGGTATCATTTACCTACACATACAGTCCTCTTACTCTTAATCTGACACATGCATGATGCTACGTTATATCGAAAATACCCTAGCTTTAATTATTAAATTTTAATTTTAAATATCTGTCTGGTCAAGTTGAGGATAAATTTTAAGTATTGTCTTTGACGCAAACACGATTCCATAAAATATTCTCAACAGAATAAAATTACAAATTTACCTCCAAACCGAACAATAAAAACTATTTAATATAAAAAAAAATACTTAAAATTAGATCATAAAACTTGCTTATTAACTGAACTAAATATAACGCAGATAAGTAGTTTTTTTTTTATTACCGTAATTTTCACCGTAATAAATAAATATCTTAACCATCGGCGCCTTGAAACCTCTCTACCTCGCTTGCTCGCGTGACCGAGCGGTAGTGTGCTAGCGAGATATAAAGTGATGAGGCGATGAGGTATTATGGACTCTTTAGTTATGCTGTAATATGATTATTATATATTTTATTTAATAATCTTTTAGTTAAGTTGTGTTCTCTCTACCCGTGAGAATAAAGATCAATTTGGCATAAGCCAGGTCCACAGACTTACCAAAATTGCATATTTTTTTTTATGAAGAAACCTGAACTTGAAGTAGGTAACTTCTGTATACAGTCGTAGAACGCATCATAGAATTCGGTAATTGTGTAACACACTTACAGTAACTTAGTTTTAATTTAATTTAGTTAATGTTAATAACCATCTCGTAATTTGCTTACAGTAACAATGGGATTCATTTTGACAGTTCAACAACATTCACTGCATTAAGGCTCCTGGCGCGACTTGTCGCGCGACGTGTCGCGACACAAAGGCACCGCTTGTAGCGCTACACGCGGTGTCTTTGTGTCGCGTCGCGTCGCGCGACAAGTCGCGCCAGTATGTAGGAGCCTTTATTAACATTGTTGAGCCGACAATTTTTTCCAACATATGAAGCAATGGATTTGCAATATCCTTCAGATTGTGATAGAATGTGTGTTACGCAATTAGAGTGCTGGTGATATCACTTACTATCAGATCGCCATCGCCACCAATTCTTTTTTATTCCTTTCTATTTTCTAAATTCAAATTCCCATCTATTGTGAATTTGTGACGTCACAGTGTGGTAAGCCCCTCATGCCATGCGTGGCGCTTACCCTGTGGTGGTCGCCGGGTGACAGGCGGTACGGGCACTTCTCCTTTGGTATCAGGCGCCGCTTCGCCGGATTCTACATCTGCAATCACACTTTGAACTAAATACTGCGTTCTCTAAACGATATTTTACGACCCTCCCTTATTTTGAGAACCTGTCTGGAATGGCACATGTCTACTAATGGATTTAAAAATGGAACAGAATTTTTGTAAAAATATCCTCCTGAAAAGATGTCAGAACCTTATTCGGAGGTAGTGAATAATAGTTATTTATGAACTGTTGTATATAATAAAACACGAATGTGGGTGTCACATGAGTGTTTAATACCTAATTATGTACAGTTACATACAAGACTTTATCTACACACAAGATATGAATCCTCTTTAAAAGGTTCTGAAACCATAGGGTGTTGTACAGTGTTGTAAGAACTATGTAAATTCATGGAAAGTTTAATTGCTTAGAAATGTCCTTTGCTGCATTAGAAATATCTGGTGGTGTGTTTCACAAAGCTTGTATCACTCATTTTTGTAAACAACAAAGTAATAAGTTTTTGCAATACTAATATCGAACAAAAATGGCGGGATAGAACGTGAATTTGAATAACCTATAAGTTTTTTTTTAAATTACGGCGTTGTGGTAGCGAAACACGCGTGCATGACAATGTTCTTTTTTTTGAAAAATGAAATTTAGTACAACATTATAACACTCGTTTTGGATGATATTATGGTTACTATGACACTGGTTGGTTTAATGTTTGCAATAAGTTAACTGTTTCAGAAACTTTTATAGAGGATTTATAGCACGTGTAAATAAAGATTGTTACGTTTCAGGAATGTGTCGCGCTTTATAAATATTGACACATGTATTTCGATGTATCAATATTTTAATAAGATGCCTTTATTTATAAACAAAGGAGTAAATAATTGCTACATTCTTGCTTTTTTAGTTGTCTTTTGTTTTTAATGCATTTGCTCTATAAAATAACTTAGCTCGTCCAAAGTAAAAACTTCTGTTACATTTACAAATGTTAGCATTATAATTGATGCACCATAGTAAGATAATAACGAAAATAAAGACTTCATTACTTATTAAAATATCATCGAGTACTTTTCGTTGTCAGAATAGAAAGTAGCATTTATACGAAGAATACAAAGCTTGAAATCAACTAACAATATTACTTTAAGGCTATTGAACATCTATTGATATTATATACAATTTAGTTCCGTACTTTAAACTATGATAATACCTCGACCTTTCATTCAGTTCAATATTCCTTATCAATGAAATGGTTGATGTGAGTTAATCCAGTCAAAGCTTGTGATAAATCAATATAACCATTAGGTTAATCTGACGGATTGAGCAGAACGTCAGATTTCGGTACTTCAATTCGCATTTGAGTAATTACATTAGGCATCCTCCATTAAATTGTGGTACTTATGTGGTATATTTCCTACTGTCCCTGAGATTAATTGTTCATCTTAGTTGAAATTGAAATGACAAGTGGATAGGTATGTATGTTTCAAGTCTTTAATTACATTGTTTTTCAATGGTCTCAGGTTCTTCGTTAATTATTTTAAAATGGCTGACCCGACAGACGTTGTCTTGTCCAATTTTCAATTCTATTTCAATCATTCATACAAAAATCCCATAGAAAAAGGGACATTCAGTTTTTCCCGAATTTGCAAATGTTCCGTGAAACTTTTCCAATTTTAATTTCCATAAATACTTACCTAATTACAAATATTTTAAAACAAAAAATGGGTCCAGTCGTTCTCAAGTGATGCGCTTACCAACGAACAGCCTTTCATTTTTATTTATATTACATTTATATATACATAGATAGATAGAGACTTTAAAACATGACAAAAAAAAACATTTAGAGAATTGCATCATATAATTTACGCCAAAGACGTGTGTGTGACTGACACGTCTTTGGCGTAAATTATCTGATGCAATTCTCGAAATGTTTTTTTGGTAAGCTCTATAGAAATCCCCAAGAGTGACTAAACAACAAAACATAAACAGTCATTAACTCATTGTCTTATTTTTCTCAAAGATTTGTAGAAGCAATTACTAGAAAGATCTAAAAATAGTCAACGTAACGTCGACATCGGTCAGTGAACACACAGATAGCCGCCGGGATTTCCAACCTTTATTAATTAACTAAAATTATAGACGAACAATTCCAAAAAAAAAATACTACATCATTCATTAGGTACATGAATGATTATGTTATTTTTGTAATGACTTTAGTCACACTTTAGCGTTATTAACCCTACCTAATTTAAGCTTGGGTACTTGCATTTAAGTTTTTACCGACCGACTTTGAACTACCACAAAAAAAAAATAAGTACCTAATATTACGATTTTAGTATTTGTTCGTTTATCCTGACATTGAGATTCTGGACATCGCACTTTAGATGAGCGATAGAATACACTTTATTATGCACACCACAAAAATTACAGACATAAATGTAGAAATTTTACATAGGAGACGCGCACAGTGGGTGGTCTTATGGCTAAAAGGATCTTTTAAAGACAACCTTTGGGAGGGACCATTAAGGGGGAAGGAGAGACAATACTGCAGGTAGTCTGTGGTGTACCATTTACTTATATACAATAAATACAAAACATATTAAACTTATCTATATAAATTTATTCAATAATAATCATGAACGAAGTGCAAAGAACAAAAAAATATATGTTTAAGGACACAGATAGTGTTTTTTACCATAATTTAAAAAAATGGACAAAGATTGAGCAACGAACGATAGCAATTAGTCGTTCATATATTTTCCACCCACAATTGTATACGCATAATTGTAATTGTCTTTCAATAATAAACTAATAGCAAAATGTCTGCTGATGCTACAAGAGCTGTAAACTAGCTGTCATTACTTACGTATAGGTAATCAGAATCACTAGTAAATTGGCAAACATACGTGAACGAGTCTTTAATACAGATGGGTTTTAAATCTTCAATTTGTTTTTACAATTATTTGTCAAAACATGCCGATTTTCCCTGCGTATAACCTAATTTTTTTTCAAAACCATTATCCAATGCCGTTTATTATTTTCATGTTTTTTTTACAGCCTGACTAGGCAAAATGATTGATAACTAGCTGACCCGACGGACCCTGTCCAAATTTCAATAGTTCATACAAAAATCCCACGGAAAAAGAACGTTCAGTATTTCACGAATTTGATAGGTAATTTCCGGAAAACTTTCCAATTTTTATTTCTATAAAAACTTAAAGGCTCCTACATACTGGCGCGACTTGTCGCGCGACGCGACGCGACACAAAGACACCGCGTGTAGCGCTACAAGCGGTGCCTTTGTGTCGCGACGCGTCGCGCGACGAGTCGCGCCAGTATGTAGGAGCCTTAATTCGGACAAACGAAAATTTTAAATAAAAAAAATTGTCAAATCGGTCTAGCCGTTCTTTAGTGATGCGCTTCCAACAAGCACCGTTTAATTTTTAGATCTAAGCCGCGCTGACTTTAAGGGTTCCTTGTTGACTTTCCGTTGATGAATATTATAAGCAAAATTACGTGAATATTTATGTACCTTAAAAAGTATTATACGAGTATTACTTTAATTATTGTGAATGTGAGCACTATGTGCGTCATTTTTATTTATTTCTTGTTGTTTTTTTTCTCTTAGTTTTAATGATGGTCTGGCATTTTGAGTTCTTTATGCGGCCAACCCAATTGTCCTTTCCTTGGTATTGTTCGTCGAGTCGTTGAGCTCCTTAAGTTTTGAGTTGAGCTACACGATTACTGACAAATGCTTGCACTGACTGGACAGGTCCACTCAAATTTGTGTGGTTCTTTCCTCAAAAGACCATTTCAGACATAGATCTACATGGTCCTCACATGATCTGACCAAGATTATGTCTGGACTTTAAAAGAGACTTTGAGCCTTGAGTTTGTTTCGCCATTTCTTCTCAGGGGTAGTCAGATAGGAAATGTCGACTCCATCTAGCTTATTTTTTAATATGACGTGTAAAAGTGATTGTCATATCCTATTTACAGAATAAACAATTTCATTTCATTTCACAATTTCATTTCATTTCATTTCATTTCATTTCGTAGTCAACAAGGAACCCTTAAATTTCGCCATGTCCGTCTGCCTATTCGCGGCTTAGCTCTGAGGCTCTTAGTATTAGAAAGCTGTAATTTGGCATGAGATATTAACCACCAGATAGTGTGACATACGCCGAAATAGTATAAAATAAAATAATTTAAAAAAATGTATGAGATTCCTTGCAAGTGGTGGGGATGATATTATTTTTCTCGTCTACCCCATGGTGTGGGGTATCGTTGGATAGACCGTTTAAAAATATTGCAGACAACAATTTTCGATTCAAGGATCCACTTGCGTGTTAGAGTCAAGTGGGCCCCTCCCCCCCTGCCAGCTAAATGGTTGTTTATGGAGATGTGAAAAAAATCATGGCAGTAGTACATATAATTAAATTAAAAGGAAAACTATCACGGCTAAGTAGGCTTTACAAGTTAACGAGTTGTGTGAAAACGTGGCATATATAATTATGTATATGGAAGAACAGGTTTTTCAACTACAATGTTAAGTTTGTTTTTGGTATAAATTCGTCCCAAGTAATCCCAACTACGGAACCCTTCATTGTGCGTGGTCCGACACCCACTTGGCCGGTTTTTTTATTTATTTAAGATGATATATTTAGTAGCTATTCCATATTTTTTTTCCAATTTTATTTGGGGAAAGCTTATGTCCAGCAGTGGACGTCTTTCGGCTGAAATGATAATGATGATGTAGTAACTCATTTTATGTTACAATAAAAAAACGATGGGTTCTTTTCCTACAAAAAAATACATCAGACATAATCTTTATACGTGGAGAATACGTCTCACAAAAATACGTGGAAAAAACTGCATAGGGAATTATTTTGTGAATACTAATTGTATTTCAGTAATTGTACCTATTCTATTGTTTGGCGGTTATTATTCGATACACAGATAAGTATTTTACGCCAACACGGAGGTGGAACAGGGCAAATCATTAATTAGATTTTTATTTTTATTTGTAGTTTCAAAGAAGTCATTACATTCCATGGTCGGTGCACACACTCATCAGGGCCTCAAGTCTGCTATTACAATAGTGTCAGAATGGTCTATCATTGATTTTATAATCGTTGATTTTGACAAGTTTGGTAATCTACTAATATAATGGCGTCATTAATGAGGATCGGAACAGACCATTCTGACACTATTGTAATAGCAGACTTGAGGCCCTGTTAAAGTTACACTAATGCCCGTTTTCACTAACACTAGGAAACACTTAAATGAACGCCTAAATATTATTGCACTGTTCGATTTTTTCTAGGCATTATTTTTGGTGTCACCGATTATTATTGAAAACGAGACTAAAATAACTTCAATAAGGTGATGCTCTTTATTAAAGAATGTTCCTACTTATTATTTAAATTCGTGTTATTGTTATGCATCTACCGAGATTAGGACGAGAAGCCATTTTGCTTTGATGTTAACAACCTTTGAATGAGATTCATGATTACATTCCGAACCTGCTAACCCTCTTTGGAATTTATGGGTTTCTTGGTTTTTTATCACAGGATCGAAGCCATTTGGTTGTTTTTTCAAACTGTTTTGAAGATTATTTGCGAATTATTCTTTATTTCATTGCCCTGCCTCTGACATCTCAAGCCTAATTTTAATGTAGCAAACAAACTTATTATTTTTTATTGATTTGATATTATCGCAACTAATTTTACAAATACACTTAATAGTTTATTTTGTCTGCACGAAGTTCGTTCCTTTAAGCTCTATTTTGATTGGTTTTATGTTTTATCATATTGGAATTACATGTATTCGTACACGTATGTTACAATTTGATAGTAGATTTTTATCATACAATTAGATCAGATTTAACTTATATAATGATGAGGATTATGTGTGTTATTTACAACTATCGCTGTAGTTAAATAATTTGTGAATTTCAAAACTAATCGTGTTTCAAGATAAACTATTGATAACTTTTGCTTAAGTACAATCGTTTGCTTTGTTAGTTTTGAATATTATCACGATTACAATGTTGGAGATATCATGTTTTCCTATATTTCACTGAAACTCAAAGCATTTATTTCAATTAAACCATTTACATGCACTTTTTAATTGGCAAAGAATCGGTCAGTTAGCCAGAAAGTTGAACCTAAAGTCAAATTATTAATTTACTGGAGTAATCTGGGGGCCAACCATCACCTCTTATAGCAGTATTATTTCAATATTACTTGAGCGTGAGAAAGAGATGGAGCTATCAGTCCTGTACAGCTCCATCACATTCCCACTGTGAAGTAATATTATAATAATACTGCTATAAGAGGTGATGGTTGGCCCCCAGACATGTGCTAGTGTCTTGCATGTGTGTGTGTGTGTAACTTTGAGTAATAAAATGGTCATATTTGTTGTAATCGTGATCTTTAAGTTTAATCGATTGATATAAGTGATTTATATAAAATTTTATTACACAAGGTGACAGCAAGCACATGTCAGGTTACTCCAATGAATTAATAATTTGACTTTAATTGCCCATTGAAAAGAACGGACAAAAACTCGAAGAACACTCTATCTATTCCTCCCTCTCGTACCCGATTGAAAAACTCTAGTTATTACAATAAAATCATGGCCGTTCTGTGTAGTCATACCAGTCATGTGACCAAAGTTTATTTCGCATTAGGAAGATTGCGACAAATAGAATTCATTAACGAAACACATTTGATCAATTGGAATCCAAATATATTTGCACTTCAAGATCGCACAGAACTTTTACGTTTTGATGATTGGTTCTCATTGATTAAAATTGTCTTGTACATTTATTGTATGACTATACTGACGCGCCTTGCTTCGCTCGGGTGCAATCGACTAATTTAATGTCACAACATGTCAACACATCGATATTTCTGTGCTTTGGCTAAGTTACATACTGTAGTATTTTTTTATTTTTTTTTTGGTGGGAAATCATCAAATAACTTCTCCCGCTCTGGGCGGAGCGGGAGGGTGTGTCAGACTTTTACTGACTAAAACCCACCCGTATTCCTTCCGTTGCCTGTGTTGCGGGGGCCTCGGTGACCCATTAGTACCTTCCCGCGACCCCGGCAGGACATACTGTAGTATAGGTACTGTAGAGGTTCTATGATAATGCATCATCCTAGCCGCTAGTTGACACTGGTGCCGATTCCCTTGTTCACAAACTAAACTAAATTTAAGTTCAGTGCATCTTTTTCTTTCTATTTCATTAAGAAAAGGACAGAAGATAAATTTTAGTTTCGTCCTGTCAAATTAATCACAGCTTGACGTAAATTGACCTAATTTTAGTAGGCAAGTTATTAATCACGTCTAAACTTGTATGGAGTAGTGACAGGCGCTGATTAATTTGACAGGACTAAACTAAAATTTATCTTCTGTCCTTTTCTTAATGAAATAGAAAGAAAAAGATGCACTGAACTTAAATTTAGTTTAGTTTGTGAACAAGGGAATCGGCACCATTGGCAACTTAATAATAATAAATATTCAAAATCAGAATATAGATTGAAAATGATGGATTGTCAAAAAAGACAGTCTTGTATAAACTCACAAACGAATGTGTATTGTACCTAGTATAAAAGATAAATATATGTTAAAAAAGGAATATTATTTATTTAGTGTAACCCGTCCCCCACACTACAATACACATAAATCTTCCGGAATAAATTCTATAAATGAAGGTGAAATTGTATCAACATTCATTGTGTTTAGAACTAAGCGGTCATACAGACAGACACGAGAAGTGACTTTGTTTTATACAATTTATATAAATATAGATTTACCAGAGCTTTTCAAATTCGATTGATTCATTAACACAGAACTATTAGCACTGTAGTTCTTTATTGTCATTATAACTGGGTCTTCATTACCGGATGTTTTACACGAAACTTTATTTCCTTTATTTGTATTCATTACACTTTAAAATTATGGATTATCAGGACTTCGCTGAAAAAGGACGGAGAGAAAGATTGTCTTCAAAACAATCGCGCGATCAGTCAGACCGTCGCGTCGTCGGTGAAACATTAAAAGATTTATATCAGTGGTTACATATTCCGGTATAAAGTAAGAAGTCCTAAAACAATGTTTGTTCAAGTAAATAAACCCCATTTTCTAACTACCTACTTTACTTAAGCAGTGTAATTCAATATTTATTCTGGAGCCGCGAGTTACGTGGATACAATGGATTACACTGTGTGCTTATGCTTAAATTACTTATAAGTAAGAATTCTACAATGTGTTTGTTTAAGACCAACAAAATTAACCGATTTTATGAATAATTTATTTTCAAATAAATTAGGTCAGACTTGGATACTTAATAAAGTCTGCAAAAGTATCTTAACTTTTTATTAACACAGGAAAATAAATATTCTCTGCCAAAAAGTCTTAGAGAAGATATCGCCGGAATTATCTTTAATTTAAATAAATCAACAAGCAGAAATGGGTCTAACAAAAGTTAAAGCAATGAAACAAATGTCATTTAGCAACACACACAAACGTTCAGGCGCCAATTGTGAGCAGGCTCACTAATAGCGCATTAGCTCGTATTGTCGTTGCGATGTGAACGAAGAGTTGAATATGTATGAAAACTGCGCAACGTTTTCTCAAAATCGGTGGCTGAAAATACGTTTGGTGTGAAAGCGGCCTAATAACGCACTAATCATAGCTAATAACCAATAACTAACTAGTGGTCCGATACAAAACAGGTATCATATAAAACCATCACGTTACCCGCATGATCTTCAAGTTATGAACGACAGTGGATTGGACACAGTCCGTCATTCCACGTCAAGCATTGTAACGCCGGCAGCCATAACGTAACTATAGACAAATATACTTTGTTCTTACCTACACAATGATAAAAGGACTTTTGACAAACATGTCTGTCTATGCCCAGCCAATGTCATGTGACATAATATGGTGCGTGTCTATGTCTAATTTGATGCGGACGACTGATTGGTGTGGGTTTTTTTTTTTTAATTGAAGCTATTTGTAGAACTGTCTTTGATGGAAACCGCGATGCCGATGGTAAATAAGTTTTTGAACTGAACACTTCTTTAGACGCGTTGAGTGATTTTTGGTAAGGGAAATACCTACTTATGGGTTCGCGTAACCGACATGCTGTAGTAGCAGTAAGTAAAGTGTTTAATTTGTGTATACTGTGCATTGTTTAAATTGTGTTTTAGATAATAATTATTTTTATTGAAGTGAAATCTTTAGGCGCATTGAGCAGTCCCCATGACTGCCTGTTTTTTTTTTCAGTTGTGATGTTTGGGTTATTGCTTTCCTTTTCATCATAATCAGCCTATCATGTTCCTATTGTCTTCGAATTTTTGGTTCTAATACATGCCGGTTTCCTCACGATGTTTTCCTGCAACGTTTTGAGAGCAATGAAATAATTTACACAAAGTAAAGCGCCTGTTCTATTTCGAACCTACGCCCTATAACTCGTAAGTCTGCTGCACTGCTTTCCTTTTAAGGCCTCGTAAAAAAAAACGCAACAGAATGCGAACATTCAAGAAATTTTAAACTAGTACCTTACCCACCTTAACAGAAATATCAAATGCATGCAATGGCAATAGGACTAGCTAATTATATTATGGTGCTTTATTGCTCTGTGTTATACAGCGAGTATAGCGCACCATTTGCTCAAAATATTCTTATGAGTCTATTAAAGAAGTATCTTCTAAGCGCCAAAAGGTACACATTTGCCTGTAACCATGCTTTTACTTAATCATATTAAGATTACAATACAGGGTCACATGACATTAGCTAGCGAAACTCCAGACCCTGCCGCAGAGTGCTTAAGACGCTTACACCTAAACCGCGGTCACTGTCAGATTGCATAGAAAAGAAAGAGAAGCGCGATGACAGAACGTTTGTAATTTATTGCAAAATATGAAGCAATTATCTATTTACTCAAAATTGAGTTGAGTAATCGAAAATAAAAAACAACCAAGTTTTGCATTTTCATAAGACGTTCTTGTTATTAATTAAATACGTAATGTATGTTGATATTTAATACAGATATTTTGGATTAGAACTCAAGGTAAGAGGTTAGTTTAACGTTAGTTTGTATCGAGATTTTTTTTCTAAACGTGGTTTGGTAACAACCAAGTTCTAGGAAATATGATCAAAATTAACATATATTTTTTCCGGTATCACAAATTATACAGATTTGGCATTTTTTTTTCTTAAGACAAGCCTATTTTGATCACTTGCGTCTTGTCAGCGCCTTAAGTGCTTATATGTATATGCTTAATGTTCCTTGTTGTAGAATTAAATTGTTTTCTAATAATGTACACTGCATGTCCATTACTGTTTATAACAAATTACCCGATGGCTTCAAAACTCTCAGCCTCGGAACATTTAAATGTAAATTTTTAACTTTCTTTTAAGCAAATGTTATTACTCGACTGAAGATTTTATTAATGAATAATTTACCTAAATATTTGACATTATTGCCTATCCTTGACATAATTTAATTTTGACTTATATAAGTCAAGGATATACATAATGATAATAGTCAAGGATAGGCAATAATGTCAAATATTTAGGTAAATTTTTGGACAATAGTTGCAAAAGAGATTTATTATATAATAAATCTCTTTTGCAACTATTGTCCAATTAATTTAAATTATTAGTAATTCTAATTCTAATGATTAATAATCTAATTTTAATGTAATGATGACCCATAATTTTACAAACTATATTTGTACGCCGGAAACGGCAGAATATTATGATCGTAATACACACAGAACAATGTTGTACAATATTCTGATGTATGGGTTGAGAAAATCTGTTTTGTTTTGTTTTAACGTGTATAGATCAATCAATAACCATCACGTATCTGAAGTTTACAAAAAAAAAAAAACAGATTTTTAAACTGATATTTAGATAGATATATAGATAGATAAAACATTTATTCAGTGCACACAAAAGACATAGCACAAATTAATGGATAACAAATTACAGGAATATATATGTAAAAACAAGGTGCCAATATACAAAAAAAGAAAAACATACACAAAGAAATAGAGTGACATTATGGCATAGTTCAATTCATTATCGAAGAAGGTGCGGTGTGCGTCTCAAGGTTGCACCAAATGGGAGTCCAGCTCAGCATGTGTCAGGCAATTAATATACCTGATGCTGATATTCTGCTGGATCCCTGCAGTGACATACGAACGTCGGGCAGACGAGATAAATTCTCCACATTCGCTCGAGAATCTCGCGAGAAAGCGAGAAAAACACGAGAAACGTGAATGTGGAACCGATTCACATACTTTTCGCAAGTTCTCGCCTTATTCTCTGATTTTTGTCGGTTTTTTGGCGCGAAACAAAAGAGCTGAACGGGAGAACAGACGAGAACTAGTGTTGACTCGCGAGTGTGTACCCAAAGAAGCTTTCGCCGAGTCTGTCACTGGGATTCTTGCCGAGATTCTCGGCGAGGATCTCGCGTGAATGTGGAGCGCGCTTTATGCGTGGTGCGAAGACATGTAGGTAAGTATACCCATATTTCAAGTGACTACACTTACTGCGGTAGATGATCTCACATAAAATCATTGATTTAATTTCTGTTTGTTTTATCATGTTTAGATTTCGATACCCATCTCAACTACGGAGTTACGCTAACTAATTTAATTTGACCCTGCAGATATTAGCCTGTATTATAAATAAATTCAGTGGATAGGTGACAATCTTTACATACCAAGACCCCTCCGTGCCTCGGAAAGCACGTTAAGCCGTTGCTGGTCCCGGCTGTCATTTGTAGATCTTTGAAAGTCGTTACGAATCGTCAGAAGCTCGAAAGTCTGACAACCAGTCTTACCGAGGGGTATCGTGTTACCCAATATCTGGGTTGTGGAGGTCAGATAGGCAGTCGCTCCATGTTAAATACTGGTATTCAGCTTTATCCGGGGAGACTGGACGCCGACCCCAACATAGTTGGGAAAAAGGCAGGCAGATGATGATGATAAATGAATTCAGTGTCACCACACGTCGCATAAATACCTAACTAATGGATTTTAACAAAATATTTGTGATAACATAATCTTGAACATTGCGATTACTTACTGACATAAAAATGTAATAAAACTTATCTCTTTGGATAATGAGGTGATCGACATTCCGTTGGAGAATAATAATATTTTTCTAACACATTTGAAGAATTTCTACGAAAACATACATTCAGAATTGCGTATCGGAAATAGCGTAGGTCGGTATCGTATTTATAATCGGTAGCGGTACCGACGAAATGAATGGTTTGTCAACATAGCATAACATCGCCAGTTCAAATAAAAAGCGCGCAGTCGTTACTCGTATTTAAAATATTCGTAAAGGAACATTACTTGTCGTTGTGATCTTGTTCTCGTAACTGTAATTATCTATAGTCTTCATTTATATTCGTTGCATATACATTTAATATTTATATATATGTCGCAGTAATCTGGTTAAATTAGCCAGCTAGACGCCTAGTCGTTCATTAAACGCCGGCACCGATGTCGCAGCCAACTAGCTTAATTAGCCGTTTAGTTAACAGCCTAACCGTTATAAGTAGCGCTCGCCGGCCGCTGCCGCGGCACTGCTCGCTTCGCTCGCTCGTCTCGCGCGCGGTTTGTCACAGTTCTAACCTAACCCATATGATCGCAGTGCCCTGGCTTAATTACTGCTACCACTTCGGCGCGCGTGATTGGTCAAAGTTGTAGTTGTCCTTCAGCTATTTAATTGGGTGTCAGCCGTTTAATAAACGGCCTAGGCGTCCAATTAGCTGGCTAATTAGAGTAGTTTAGAAGAGTTAGGCAGAGGTGTACATGGGTACCCCGTACACCCACATTTCGCCAATTATGTTACGTCCTATGTAATAGGGAGCGAGCCTCTTGCCGTCAACCGGGCTCCGGGCTGCTACTGAGATATTCCAGACGGAAAACCCCAATAACATTTTGCCCGACCCGGGAATCGATTCCAGGACCTCATGCTCATGGTTTGTCATCTCTAAATATTACTGTTTTATGCCCGTAAATTATTGTTCTATATTATTATGCCTCCCTAAAACTAATCTCAATTTCATACGGATTGCAGTCACGACTTCTAAACCGATTTTAGAGCAATCGGGTCAAAAACAAATGAGCAAAATAATCGGTTTGAATGTCAAACGTTTAAACAAACACGTGAAACTGTGAAATATAAACACTCTGAGGACGCGACCTACATTAAAGTATAATTTTAGATTTTCTTGTTTATTTTTGCGACAATTCCCACAATATCATAGTTGTTTACACTTGCCGTCCGTATTGTACTCAATCCTATTAACTCATCAACGATTTACACGTAAAAGACTATGTCTTAAACGTAAAGTTTAATCTGTTGATAATAATTAAATAATAAAAAGCTTTATTTATTTCTCACAATTAGATATTATATAGAATTACAAATAACATCTAAACCAATACTATAAAAGATTAGATTTTTTATTAGTTTGTTTGTTACGCTTTCAAACTAAAATGGCTGAACGGATTTCAATGAAATTTGGCACATGGGTAGACCATTACCTGGGTTAGGGCATAAGATATTTTTTATTTCGATATTCCTAGGGGATCGAGACTTATGCGGGTGAAACTGCGGCGCGCAGCTAGTTAACAATAAATTCAACAATTGTTTTCATTAAGGCGCTGACAAGACCCAATTGACCAAAATAGGCTTCTCTTAAGAAAGAAAATAGCCAAATCTGTATAGTTTGTGGTAGCGGAAAAAATATATGTTAATTTTGAACATATTTCCCAGAACTTGGTTGTCACCAAAACACGTTTTGAATAAAAAATCTCGATACAAACTAACGTTAAACTAACCTCTTACCTTGAGTTCTAATCCAAAATATCTGTATTAAATATCAACCATACATTACGTATTTAATTAATAACAAGTACGTCTTATTCTAATGCAGAACTTGGTTGTTTTTTTTATTTTCGATTACTCAACTCAATTCTGAGTAAATAGATAATTACTTCATATTTTGCAATAAATTACAAGCGTTTTGTCGTCGCGCTTCTCTTTCTTTTCTTTGCAATCTGACAGTGACCGTGGTTTAGGTGTTGTCATCGTCTTAATTCTAAAATGGTAAGATTTAAAATGACTTAAACTGATTGAATTCAATTTAAATGAGATACAGAAAAGTGGAATTATTTGAAGGTGGCTTTTACCCGAACCCTTCGGGTAAACTAGCCTCCTCCAAAGAATTGTAATGTTAATTTATTTTGATCTTATCATCGAAATTAATTTAAAAAACTGTTGATAGCAGCCCATATTGCTCTTTACTATTCTTTGTGAAACTATATTTTTTTCGAAACTTAATGAAACGTTAATAAAAAATTATCTACAATTCCCCAGTGAAACAGAACAAGCTGACTTACACTCATTGGTGAGTAAGATCACAAAAGATAGCTACCTAACGTAGTATCACTACTGAAAACTTACTGTCATAAGTCATCATCATCTACAGGCTTAGCACGAGAACCGTACAAAAGTCTTTTGTCGACGGAAGAGTAGACAAAAAAAGGTTCCGAGTAGACAGTTGACAGTTTTCAACCGAGAAATGTAGGCAAGCGATTTCTATTTTACAGTAGATTAGAAATAGAAAGCGTAATACTAAGCCTGCCGCCTAGCCTTTCCCCAACTATGTTGGGGTCGGCTTCCAGTCTAACCGCAGCTGAATACCAGTATTTACATGGAGTGACTGCCTATCTGACCTCCACAACCCAGTTACAGGTTAATAGGTACGATACCCCTTATTAAGACTGGTTGTCAGACTTTATCTATTATATTTATAGCTTTTCTTTATATTTAAATAAATATTTATTCCTCAATTCTCGGTATTGCACCTACCACTGTCTGTCTCTGCATCACCCAAAGGTTGACTGGTAGAAAATGCCTACGGCATTAAGTCCGCCTCTGTACATTTGTGTGCATAAATAATAATCTATTCGTCATTAAATAAGGTATAATTAATTAAATACACACCACAAACACTCACAGATGATTAATTTATTCACTGATGAGATGGAAGGATGACATAAAAAAAGTGGCAAGCAGCAACTGGACCCTAATTGCCCAAGACAGAGGAAAGTGGAGAAGATTACACCAAAAATTTGAAGATTTGGAGCTGTACAGGATTTATACCTCCATCTCTTTCTCACGTTGAAGTAATATTAAAATAATACTGCTATAAGAGGTGATGGTTGGCCCCTGAACTATTTTGTAGTATATTGCTAACCCATTGCTACTGATAGTGCGCAATTACCTAGCTGGACTTTTGTCATAGATAATTAAATGACGGTTGGTATTATATTAATTTGTTTGCTGTATTAATATTAGCCCCACAATGGACTCTGACAAGTTGACTTAACATTTAGTGTAATCTACAAAGATGACAAGTAAACTAAAAGTTTTGTACACAAATTACTGAGATAACACACCTTATATTCACCGAGAGGTTAGGCAGAGGTGTACCTACATAACAACCAAATTTCACCAGTTATGTTTAAGTCCCATCTAATAGGGGGCGAGCCTTTTGCCATTAACCGGCCAAAAATCCAGACTCCGGGCTGCTACTGAGAAATCCAGAAGGAAAAACCCAATAACACTTTGCCAGACCTTGAAATCGAACCCAGGGCCTTACTTCACTGTAGCTGCCAACCTATTACGAGTATTTTTGCTACCCATTTTAATTATTTTTAAAACCCTAAATCAGATTAGTTTGCCGCGTTAAATACATGCCTTATAATTACATCTACAAATCACAGATAGCATTTTTCAACCTCCATTCATGAACAAATGAAATAAACAAAAAAATGTTTATTTCTTTTTGTTTTGATTTTGAGCACATAAACATGAGAATTATGCAGCCCATTGTCACAGCTTGCATCATCGGTTTATTTACAATAGCTGCGTCCGATGCCATTCTATAAGAATCATAGTTATTATTTAACTAGCTTATAATAAACATCACACAGGGGGGTAACCATCACCTCTTATAGCAGTATTATTTCAATATTACTTAGCGTGAGAAAGAGATGGAGCTATAAGTCCTGTACAGCTCCATCACTTTCCCACTGTGAAGTAATATTATAATAATACTGCTTTAAGAGGTGATGGTTACCCCCCTGATCACGCTCACATTCATTCACATAATGGCGTTTATTCTATTTTAATTATTATTATTATTTTCGATTCATTTGTTATGTTTTCTTTAGATAAATAGATAGATAGAATACTCTTTATTATGTACACCATAAAAATTACAGCTATAAATGTAGAAATTTTACATAGGGTGACACAATGGGCGGTCTTATCGCTAAAAGCGATCTTTTAAAGACAACCTTTGGATGGATTAGGGGGAAAGGAGAGACTTTAATTCTTGGATTTTACTTTTTTAGGGTTCCGTACCCGAAAGTTGCCAAACAGAATTACGGAACCCTAATAGTAAGCCTCCGCTGTCCCTCCCTCTGTCTATCAGCGGGCTGTATCTCATGAACCGTAACAGGTAGACAGTTGACATTTTCACAGTGTGTTTCTATTACCGCTATAAAAAAAAAAATAAAGTTACAAATTAACAACAAACAACAAACTTTTGATTTTGAAAAAATCGATTTACCCATGCATGTCTGTCATTGTCTAGAACTCATCGAGTAGAGTACAAAAATAATTAAAATATTTTTATCTTTAAAATGAACAAATGGGGGCCGTAAAAGTTGTCAGTTTTAGACCATATTACTATCTATATATACTATCGCAACAACTAAACAAGTTAGGAATTTGAAGCCTCTGTATATCATGTACCAAATACTGCTCAACAAATAATAAAAACTTCGATTCCATGAGGTATTTTATTTAAATATGGGCGTTTTTCTGCAACTGTAAATAATTATTTTATAATTCACAGTATTATTATGAAATATAAATTTACCTATCTTTGAGATTTTTTTAAATTTAAGATGAAACATATTCTTCGTTTAGTATTTTCATTTATCTGAACTAAAAAAAAACTAAGCCTTCGCTGTCCTTCTCTGTCAGCGGGCGGTATCTCAGGCGCCGTAATAGGAAGAAAGTTGAAATTTTCACAGATTTTGTATTTCTATTGCCACTATAATAGTAAATAGTAAAAATAAAATAAAGTAAAAAAATTAAAGGGGTTCCCCTTAAAAGAAACGTGTTTTTTTTGGTGTTTTTTGCTGCGGAATTCTCGTGTACGAGTCCGACTCAAACTTGGCTGGTTTTTAATACATAATGTTTAAATGGTAAGCCCTCCATATTGGTGTCCAACCAAAGCTTGCTTAGTTAGAGGCCAATGTAAAACCTTTGTAAAAAAAAATTGCCAATTAAATTTTATTATTATTCTATTGACCAAACAACAATTTGGGAACAAATAGCAAAATCTCAAAATAATATTCTATCTTTGACAGTTGTTACGGGTCGTCAGAAATCTCAAATTCTGACAACCAGTCTTACCAAGGGGTATCGTATTACCCAGTTACTGGATTATGGAGGTCAGATAGGTAGTCGCTCCATGTAAAATACTGGTATTCAGTTGCATCCGCTCAGACTGGAAGCCGAACCCAATATAGAAAAAGACTAAGCAGATTGAATGATTTATTTGTTCACAATTTAAACAACTTAGGGCGAATTTAAGTGTCATCATTGTTGTGGAATATTGACACTGACAGATCTTGAACTTGGTTTTGCGTGCTGCCCGCATTCAGTTTCATTACTGAAATTCATCCTTATTATCAAAACTAAAAAGTGTTTTATTTTTTGTTAAGTGTTTTGTTTGATGGAACATTTTCACAAATCTCTTTGTAGCTGTAATACTGGGGCTAGTCCATTTTCAGCCCGGAATGATACAACATTCACGTTAATTATGTCTAGAAGTGTTATTATTTGTTATATCATAAGTTGTTATTGTACTTACTATACCGACTACTATGTACTTCTTAGTTTATTTTAGATAATGCACAGAAGCACCAGTAGATCCCACTCTCCTCAACAATAAGGCAATAAATAGTTTTAAGTCAAACGTGTTCTACTGTTAAGGCGCTGACAAGACCCAATTGACCAAAATAGGCTTCGCTTAAGAAAAAAAAATTGATAAATCTATATAGTTTGTGGTAGCGGAAAAAATATATGTTAATTTTGAACATATTTCCCAGAACTTGGTTGTAACGAAAACACGTTTTGAAAACAAAATCTCGATACAACCTAACGTTAAACTAACCTCTTACTTTGAGTTCTAATCCAAAATATCTGTACCAAATATCAACATACGTTACGTATTTAATTAATAACAAGAACGTCTTATTTGAATGCAGAACTTGGTTGTTTTTTATTTTCGATTACTCGACTCAGTTTTGAGTAAATAGATAATTACTTCTTATTTTGCAATAAATTACAAGCGTTGTGTCATAGCGCTTCTCTTTCTTTTCTATGGAATTTGATAGCAACCGCGGTTTAGGTGTTGTCAGCGTCTTAAAGCAAAACAGTAGAGAGAAAACGGCTGCCTATTTTAGTAAAAACACAAATGTTGAGATTTTAATAACTTTTAGCGTTTTACGTACATTTAATTAACTGTCAAAAAATTGTCTTTTAATCCCTATAAAAGATTTCAACGGGATCATTTCATAATCTAGGCTAAAAATATGTATTTTTGACACGTTTAGGCGTTCATTCACACGGTCAGTCGTGTGACATAATCTTGAAGCAGCATGCCGATTGTGTAACTTGTTGGCACTGACTGACATACGATGTTCCCTGTTAATACCTCCAAAATAGATCCCTACATTCAAGTCATTGCTCCATCGCGTGGTATCGCTTTCTGTGTATACGAGTAACTGCAAACTTCCCGGCGCCTTACGGCGGCGTAAGGCGCCGCGAAATTGACTCATATACCTATTACTTATTTGTAATAGGTAATGGTGCCGATTCCCTTGTTCACAAACTTTACTAAATTTAAGTTCAGTGCATCTTTTTCTTTCTATTTCATTAAGAAAAGGACAGAAGATAAATTTTAGTTTAGTCCTGTCAAATTAATCAGCGCTTGACGTAAATTGACGTAATTTTAGTAGGCAAGTTTTTAATCACGTCTAAACTTATATGGAGTAGTGACAGGCGCTTATTAATTTGACAGGACTAAACTAAAATTTATCTTCCGTCCTCTTCTTAATGAAATAGAAAGAAAGAGATGCACTGAACTTAAATTTAGTTTAGTTTGTGAACAAGGGAATCGGCGCCATTGTCTATGTGTGAATTATCTAAAAACTACATTATTACTACTAATAAATGTTGTCATATTTAAACTGATTTTATGACTGGTATGTTTGATGGTTTGTGTCTGAAACTGTACCCTGTACCTACAATTAACACCAAAATGCTTTTCAAGTTACAATATACTAGTTTTCTGTTCATGCCAATGTAATAAACAAGAAAAGTCATTTTCTTTTTCACATAGATATAATTTACAACCAATTGATCGCACGTTAACCTGCTTTACTTAACAATAAACATTTCCAAAATGGGACATTACGGTAATAAACAAAAGTAAATGTTCAAGGTGAGCAACGGCGCGTCGTATTCCACGCGCGCCTCAAAGAGATGTCAGCACAAATGTAGGGGTCCACTAGGGCCGATGCCTGCCGGGTCGCGGGAAGGTACTTATTATTTCTCTCAGTCAGTTTTCATCTTAGTCTGGCAGTTTGAGTCATTTATGCGGCCTACTCAAATGTCCTTTCTTTGGTATTGTTCGTCGAATCGTTGAGCTCCTTAAGTTCTGAGTTGAGCTGCACGATTACTGACAAATGCGTGCACTGACTGGATAGGTCCACTCAATCTGTGTGGTTTTTTCCTCAAAAGACCATTTCAGACACCAATCTACATGGTCTTCACATGATCTGACCAAGATTATGTCTGGACTTTAAAAGAGACTGTGACCTCTGAGTTTGTTTCGGCCTTTCTTCTCAGAGTAGTCAGATAGGAAACGCCGAGCTCATCTAGTTTTTTTTCTAAGTATGATTGACGTGTAAAAGTGTTTGTATAAACCTACTTACAGAAAATAAAATCATTTCATCATCATTTCATTTCATTTCATTTCATTTCATTATGGGTCGCCGAGTCCCCTGGCAACACAGGCAACAGGAAGGAATACGGGTGGGTTTTAGTCAGTAAGAGTCTGACACACCCTCCCGCTCCGCCCAGAGCGGGAGAAGTTATTTGATGATTTCCCACCAAAAAAAAAAAAGGTGAGCAACATTACAAAAGTAACAAATTACCAACCATTTCACGATAAAAAAAAATATCTTATCATCGGGGAAATGTTAATGAAATTGTCACGATTCAATAACACCAGAATCTGTATGTTTGCGTTAATCTGTGTAGTGAAGTTTTTATTAACTCTTACATCATTGAATGTGAAAATATTGCTGAATTTGTAACGTTATTATTTATTTCAGTCATTTAGCTATCCGTCCATTTAGATATCGTCCGGGCTTGAAATATAATATTACGCCTGTGGTACTGGAAGGGTTGGACAGAGGTGTACCTTTTTTTATTAGACCCATGGCACATTTCGCCAGTTAAATTTAAGTCCACTGTAATAGAGGGCGAGTCTATATTGCCATCAACAAGGCACAAATCCAGACTCCGGGCAACTGAGAAACTCCAGATAGAAAAACAAAAAATGTCATAATTTCTGATTAAATTAGAGACTTGGCGTGTTATTTAGATTCAACGTAAAATTAGACGAGATGCTACATGAAACTCAGTCATCACAATCTCTTATTTTTGTTTACTTTCTGTCTAATGCTTTAGTGAATAAGTTAGTTTGATACTATCCGCAATTTACACTCAGGAGTCGATGTAACATGTCTGTAACCCGTCTGTCGTTATCTACCATTATCTGCGTCATTCTGAACATTCAATTAATTTAAAACAACACTCGTGTCGTAAATGTTCAGTGAATTTCACAACATTTATAGAAACACTGACGTGAAGAAATAGCTTTCGCATTTCGTTCAGTGTGTGTTGAGACGTGCATCCGGAATACGGACCGGGTGTATTATCCGATTATTGACAAACTGATAATAATTAATTCAGTCATTATAGCTAATCTACACACCAGTGATACTGATGATAGTAAGATTGATTGATATGAGTTATTTTTGTCTTTTGTTTCTTCAAAAAAGTCCGATAAGATTTTATAAATACCTAGAGGCGATGCCATATGATGGATTTGTGGGCAAGGATTTCATTTTTATGCATGTTATTTGATAACGCAAGGGAGAGATGTCGTCAGCACAAGTGTAGGGGTCCACTAGGGCCGATGCCTGCCGCTGTCGCGGGAAGGTTCTAACCACGTGTTCCTTCCGTTGCCTGTGTTGCCAGGTTGTGTCGCCCCACAGGCAACGGAAGGAACACGGGTGGGTTATAGGCAGTAAGAGTCTGACACACCCTCCCGCTCCACCCAGAGCGGGAGAAGTTATTTGAAAGTTCCCACCAAAAAAAAATAACAATTCATGCACACTGCATGAATTGTTCGAGAATTGATAAGATTTTACGTTTGGTTTTCCTCATTTTCAAAGTAAAAGGAGCCGATGTTTGTTTATGACTTGATCTATTTATAATCGTTTTTTAAAACTTTATTTGTTATTGAATAACATCTTTATAATTTAACAGATACCTAATAGAAACCTTTATACAGTGCAACTATTTTACATTGCAAGTCAATTTGTTATTCCAATTATTTAGATAGCGTTTTCCTAAATAAATAAATAAAACTGAATATCCAAATACTCCGCTAAAAAAACACTTCACATACCTATTATTTTATACTATAGCTAGCGACCTCTGGTTGGCATAGTTCTTAGGACTTTAAAAAAAATCAAGATTTCTTTATGATTTGTAAGGTTATAATATCAATGTTGTGAGGGAAGTTTTGAGTATGAATGTCGATGGCTATAAGAGTAGGAGAAGACAACAAACGATGGATGGACTGTGAAAGATGATATGGCTAGAAAGGGGGTGACTACCGAGATGACAACTAATAGAGAAGTATGGAAGAAAGAGACATGTTGTGTCGACCACAAATAAATTGGGATATGGGAAGGAGAATGATGATGGTGTAAGGTCCAACATTCTAGTTGAAATTCCCTGAATCAGCCATACTCAAAGTGTGCTCTGTGAAGCCCTATTGCTCCGCAAAAATACTGGTCATAATGAAAAAAAAAAATACTAAAGGAGTACCTACTATATTTTATTTTACTCTGCAACCTGAGTAAAATAAAATCTATCTAAATATTCCAACATAAGGTAAAAAATATGCAAATGATAATGTCCAGTACAAGATTATTAATAAGGAATACACTTAATACCATTAATGATGTTGATGTGGGTAACTGGTGACTGAAAAGCTGGCGGCTCTCTCGCGCAACGCATCAGCATTGCAATTCAGCGAGGAAATGCCGCCAGCATCCTCGGTACCTACAATGCCTCGAGGGCCTTTTTTATTTATGTTCAACTTAGTTTTAATTTAATTTAGTTAATGTTAATAATCATCTTGTAATTTGGTTAAGTAAATAAAAGGACTTTGTTGTTATTATACCATTTTTGATTATTTTATGGCTCCATCAAATATTTCGTTTTCCAAAAGGCTAAATTATGCCGAACCACTGCTCTAAATTATGCCGAAAACCGGATTAAAATCTGCGTAATTTAAAAGAACAAGACTTATATTTATTATTTACCTATCATAATATGTATAGATGTATCTATAGGTACAATTATTTTCCTGTTAGTTAATTAACTTGAATATACATACCTATGAATACGCGTTTAATGGATATGAAAAACTAATCAAGGGGGAATAAAGTAGTGAACAAGGAAAAAAAACTTGGAAATTGTTTTGCTATTCAATTTTCAGTAACGTACGTTCCTAATTGGCTTTGATGAAAGTAATACTTTTATGTAAATTAAAAATTTTATATAATAAACATGATATTACTTTTTATTTTTTTTAGTTAGAGCACTTTATCGGCGGTGCATCTGTCGCGGGAAAGTTCGAAAGGGTCACCGAGGCCCTTGGCAACACAGGCAACGGAAGGAAGACGGGTGGGTTTTAGTCAGTAAGAGTCTGACACACCCTCCCGCTCCGCCCAGAGCGGGAGAAGTTATTTGATAATTACGCACCCAAAAAAAAGCGGTGCATCTGATAGAACTCTTACTGACTGAATCTACAAAAGAAATGGCGAACCTTTCAAGAAATTTTCAGACACTACAACAGTAGGAAGAGAAGAACAGAGAGAAGATAGAAGTACAGAGTGCCTTGTGCTCTATCCATAGAACAGCAGTGATTTGGAAATACTTTCCAAATCACTGATGTCCCATCGATAGAGCAAAGCAATTTTCAATCTTTACTCGTTTTTTTTATAACCAAAATACTCGTGGGGGTTTTCATCCCATTTCCAATTTAAATGATTCTTAAGCAAATCGAGGTGTGTGATAATAGTATGCGTTATCTTTCAATCTAATGACTATTAATCTTAGCTCTGTGATAACATTGTGAACTGTTGTGTATTGTGAAGAAAGAATTGAGATTTAATCTCCACTTTAGATTTTAAGCACATAGTTTTAACAATTTCTTTGTTAACTATTTAGACCGACATGTTACTTAAACTTTTAGATATCGACAAGTAATTTTAATTAAGATATGGAATGATGAATTGCGATTATCTATGCAATAATTAATTAATACACTGTCCATGTATAAAATAATCTGTTTGATGTGTATCGTTTATTAAAGATGAACTCAAAATTAAAACAGTTTTCAGTAACCATTTCTGAAAACACTTCACTTGAGAGATTTTCTATAAGTAGGTAAATGTAGCTGATCAATCAACCAATCATATAGAATACATATACATACATAATTTATATACAATACAGTTTTGAACAACTGCAAAATAGTAAAAAAAGAACGCCAACAAAATTTTGCCTCATCTTGTGATTGAAAACTGATCCAAATAAATTGTGACAAACAATTATAAACAACCGGCGTTATCCCATATTTTTTGGCGAAAGTTCTACCCTTCAAAACTTCGTAGACACCTCCATATTTACTTGAGTTAGTATAATTATTTATTTTTGTAATTATAATAACATAAACTACTCACTGTTTACGGTTTTGCTTGCCATTGTTCTTCAGTAGAATCGAAGTCGGCACAAAAAAATTAAACGACCGATCGCTTTTCGGAGCACTGAACGAACGTACGCGACGCCTCGTAGACAACTGCTACGCCTGCTACGAAACTCGTACGCAGCTAATAATAATACGATTATTATTATCGGATTAATACCCGCACTGAAAATGCTCTGGTTGTATTGCGGTTAAGGCGCGTGCGTACCGCGCGATGTGCGAACTATGAGTGGTACTGATCCCGACCAATTTCGTTGGCAGGGTGCTGATAAAGTGGCAAATTATAGAATAAACAGTGTCACTTTATGGAGATGGATCAGGCTTAGTTCACAGCCTGGAATACACGCGGTAGTAAGGCACCGGGCACATTAACGCTTGCCGCGTCTCCGCCTATCATTTATGCACGTTCAGAGGTACGTACCACATAAGGCACGCGTGCATGCATCGGTAACTACATACTAGATATGCATTCTTACATAGTAAATAATGTTCTTATCAATACGTACGCAAAACGGTTATTCATTTAAATTCGATTAAAATTTCGTTATGTTCACAACATTTAATAAGTTTAATTTTGAGTTGAAGTCTGGTGATGGTAAAATAAATACAACAAAAATTGTAGTTTGATGTTTCGATCTTGCTTCTGCGTTCCTGTTTTGCTGCTACCCCTGCGTCATCTCAGGATCTTCATTATATTTGACACTTTTTTTTTGGATGGGAAATCATCAAATAACTTCTCCCGCTCTGGGCGGAGCGGGAGGGTGTGTCAGACTCTTACTGACTAAAACCCACCCGTATTCCTTCCTGTTGCCTGTGTTGTCAGGGGCCTCGGTGACCAATTAGTACCTTCCCGCGACCCCGGCAGGCATCGGCCCTAGTGGACCCCTACATTTGTGCTGACGACATCTCTTTGAGGCGCGCGTGGAATACAACGCGCCGTCGACCCGGGCCTGGGGGGTAACCATCACCTCTTATAGCAGTATTATTTCAATATTACTTTAGCGTGAGAAAGAGATGGAGCTATAAGTCCTGTATAGCTCCATCACTTTCCCACTGTGAAGTAATATTATAATAATACTGCTATAAGAGGTGATGGTTACCCCCTGGTCCATGCCGGACGGTGAGCTACCCATTGCTCACCGTCCGCAAGTCCGCGCCTACGGTGGCCGGAAATCCGCCCGGGATTCCCGACGCCCAGGGCGTCTCCTGCGGCGACTAGGGGCGAGAGGGCGTGAAATTTGCCTTTCCCATTATATTTGACACTACGTTGCGCCGGCAGCATGATGTTGTGGAAGTGTCACGGCGACGCATTCACTGTTTTAGTCTTCAATGCCTTATTAAACCATTTGATAAATTTTAAAGATATTCACGACACTTTACAACACTTTTTTTGTTATTTTTATCAGTTATATTTAAGGTGAATAAAATATTTTCTTTTTATAATTAAAAGTAGTAACACTTCGAACAAAAGAAAACACTGACTATATTCAACTAAAAATGCTTCTAAAACGAAGCAAATATTGAACTGATACGACACAACGAACAAAAAATGACCGGTTTAAAATAATATTTTCAGGACTGCAAAAAAATCGAACGTACCTACTAAGTATTCAAATTCACAACCATCTGGTTTGAATGGATGGTTCCAAAACACAAAAAAAAAAGTCTGCAGTCTGAGTTAGTAGAGAGTTTAGTTCTCATAAGTCATCACAGAATGACCGATTAATCCAAATGATTGTAAACTACACGTAGGTAATTAAAACCAACATACTTATCATCTTAATTACTGTGATTCGCTGTGCTTTACAAATCCGTACCTGTCATTGTTCTGTTCAGTCACGCTTGATGTCGTAGTTGTAATTAAGTGACAGATTAATAATTAGGGTTCCTTAATTTCATAATGACAATCCGTTTACCTAGAACCAGAAATAGACCTGCGGGGCAATTGCGTAACACACAAAATGACAATTGATCGCAATGGGTTTCATTTTGACAGTTCACCCACGTTAATTGCGTTATGTACGTTGCTGAGCAGACGAATTTTTATTTCCTCTCAGAGCACCTGCCACCTTATCTCTTCACCACCCTTGGTTGACTGGTAGAGAATGCCTAAGGCATTAAGTCCGCCTTTGTACTTAATTGTGTGCGAGAAGTTTAAATAAATAAATAAATAAATTTTTCAAACCTATGAAGCAATAGATAAGCAATATCCTTCAATACTCTCGGATGTGTGGCTTGTAGCTTGTGGATAAATAATAACAGCCGTACGGGTCAATCAGTTAATCAAATTGAGTTCATTTGTCTCTCCTAAATACAGATTACTCAGTAATCTAGCTAGGAGAGCAGCGATTCACCCAACGATTCGTTATACTTACACCATGATAAAGTAATGCATACTTTTTAAGTCCCTCATGTAGTACAAAATCTTTATGTATCAATAAATTATTATTATTATTATCGATCAGGTTAAGCTAAGCTTGCCGCAGTTGTTCCGTGGATGGGTGGGTGACCATCTTTACATACCAAGACTCCTCTGTGCCTCGGAAAGCACGTTAAGCCGTTGGTCCCGGCTGTCATTTGCAGATCTTTGACAGTTGTTACGGGTCGTCTGAAGCCCGAAAGTCTGACAACCAGTCTTACCAAGGGGTATCGTATTACTTAGTACAGTCGCTCCATGTAAAATACTGGTATTCATATAGCACAATAACAATTGTAATGCCTTTCATGCTGACAATTCGAATTTACGTTGTCGAGCAGACGAATTTGAGAACGCTGCGACCCATTCTCTAGTAAGTCCCTTAGTCGCCTTTTACGACACCCACGGGAAGAAATGGGATGGTGCTATTCTTTACGTCCGGCACCACACGGGCGTATAAAGCAATAAACATACAAACATATAAAGCAATGGATTAGGGAAGTATGTAACGCAATTGGGATGCTGGACAAGCCAAAAAAGTGACAAACCCTCTAAGACCTCGCTTCTGTTCTGCTTGTCGAAATACACAAGAACTAATGCCATAATAATAAGATTAATCAGTCAACAGCCATGGGTGCGATTTCTCCACTTAGGTAGGTATTTAATTGGTATCCAGACCTCCTCAGTTGCGGCCTACTTTTGCGCATGCAGAGGGACGCCAAATCGTTATAGCCAAGTACTATATCATTGTCTTTTATAATTATGTTTAACATTGACTCTATAGTAAATAAAAATATTTAATTTGAATACTACAAATAGAAAATAATCGACAATATGTACATTTTTATGAGAAAATACCAAAATGACTATAAAAAAATAGCATACATACTTAAATACCAACGATCTAGTACTTGGCTGAAAAAAATGTACTTTTATTTAAATTTAATAAAATAATCACGAAAACCCTCTAGAAATGCGACTTTGCCAGCTCGCGCGGGATGAACGCTCTTGACGCCGGAAATGCTTCTGAAATACCCAAGTTTATAATGAATTACTCGGTGTCATTTACATGACATTTACATGTCAATTACATATCATATACCTACTTAATTTATCAAACAATACATTCCTATCCGTATCCTATCACATTGATGTTTATTTTGTTGTAATGGATTCTTAATTAGTCACATACATTAGTAATCTTTGACACACCTCATCAAAGACAAATAATGTTCTGATTTAAAAACATCTGGAATCATCTTCATCATCACCCCTTATCCCAATTTATGTGTGGTCGGCACAACATGTCGTTTTCTTCCATACTTCTCTATTAGTTGTCAACTCGGCAGTCACCCCCTTCCTAGCCAAATCATCTTTCACAAAATCTATCCATCGTTCCCCATCATCGTCTTTAAAAAATCCGGAATATACCATAATATTTAGCCCTTCTATAATATTCATCACTTATGTAGTTTTACCCGTGGGTACTTCCACCAAAATATGCAATACCTACATATTCAGCCTATAATGTTCCCACTGCTGGGACACAGGCCTCCTCTCTGTGAGTGGGCCGTAATCCACCACGCAGGCCCAGTGCGGGTTGGTAATGATAAATGATAAATGATTTATATTCTGTAAGTAGGTTTGTACAAACACTTTTACACGTCAGTCATATTTTTAAAATAAAGCTAGATGAGGTCGGCGTTTCCTATCTGACTACTCTGAGAAGAAAGGCCGAAACAAACTCAGAGGTCACAGTCTCCTTTAAAGTCCAGACATAATCCTGGTCAGATCATGTGAAGGCCATGTAGATTGGTGTCTGAAATGGTCCTTTTGAGGAAAGAACCAAACAGATTGGGTGGACCTTTCCAGTCAGTGCACGCATTTGTCAGTAATCGTGCAGCTCAACTCAGAACTTAAGGAGCTCAACGATTCGACGAACAATACCAAAGAAAGAACATTTGGGTAGGCCGCATAAATTACTCAAACTGCCAGACTATGATTAATACTAAATGAGAAAAAAAAAACAACAATGACCCACATAGGCTTCACATTCACTATAATTGAAAACAATATAATACTATCAGGTAGATGTCACATATCTTCGAACTTTTCGCTCTAGGACATGCCGGTTTCCTCACGATATTTTCCTTCACCGTTTTGAGAGCTGTGGTGATGAAATAATTTACACAAAGTAAAGTGCCTCTCCGGGTTCAAACCTACGCCCTACAACTCGTAAGTCGCGGCCGTTACCACTGGGCCACCACTGCTCTCAATATGCAATAATCCCAGCTAACTAAAATTGGAATGTCGCGTAGGAAGAAGTGTAAATAAAACAATATATTTAAAAGAGGTTAATTTAACGCGGAAATGTTTTTTTTTTGAATATCAGATTAATTAATAACAAATTATTATCGTTTACACAATCTGTGGAGATAGAGATAAAGTTAATTTAAATTTAAAATCACGTTAAGGAGGTGATTGATAATCGGAGAGTAATTCTATTTTTATTCATTAACAAAGAATACAAAATATTCGTCACCTAAAAATAGTATTTTGCCTGAATGAATAAAATAACCTAAAACACTGAAACAAAAATACTGATAAAACCAGAAGAGATTCTCGGGTAAGAAAAACGTTTTCAGTTGTCATTTGCGAAACGCGTAAGGCTCGGGCCACACAGAAGGGATGTGAGACGAGTGTTTAGTGGGTGATTTGAAGGATATGTTGTTGACGCCTTCCAAATCTACAGACAATCAGATACAAGCTCATGAAGTCTCGTCACCGCCTCGTATTACCTTACCACGCATCGAGTTATTTTTTCCTTTTATTATGATTGTGTTAAAAGATGTTGTTTTTTTTTTTCATTGTACCCTTATTTACATTCCCACCAAATGCAGTTAAAATATTCAAGACGAGACAGTGAAGGTCGATTCAAAGGTTTACTTAGCAGGTTTTTAGCAATTTCCAGAACTTCTTTCATTTTTACACCGAAGAAACAAAAAATGGAATAATGACAACGTTGCGCACGCGCAAAAACGCCCGGTTTTTTGTGTTGTTAATGCGGGCTTCCCATTCAATTCACAAATCTTGGTTAGGTCGCTAGCCCATGGCTTCTACTAGGGGTTTCAGAGTTCTAATGAAAACTGACATTTAATTACAATATGATTTTTTTAAGAAAGAGTAACTTGTGGAGCTGCAGCGGATTTTAACAATCCATAAATGACCAGCAATGGTCCAACCCTGAGTCTGAGAATTTCAATAAAATTGGGTGTAAACAATGTTACCTACTCAAGTATGAAATTAGGTCACTTTGACTAGTAATTTAAACATAAATTAAGAAAAAAGACTTGTTGCATTTTCTCGAGGTCACGCAGCTCTAAAGATAGCCTAAACAAAGCAATGTAAAGTTCGGTATACATCGACTAAAAACAAATTAGATTGTATTTATCACTGATATTATCCGCATCCGTAGTTGATAAGTTTATTTAGTAGATATTCAGTTTAGTTGAGAACGAATGGGCGATCCCCATCAATGAAGTGACCTTCGGAAACCTTGGTTCGAGTCAGCCTTAAAAGTATGGTGAGTAAATTATCAAAATCTAATACCCTAGGCCGATCAAAATCAAAATATTTTATTTCACATAAACCTACATGGGCACTTATGAAACGTCAGAAGCTAGGAGCATGGTTCCAATTGGTCGTTTCCTATGGAGAAGAGCCGGAAAGAAACTCCACGGTTACTCTTTTAAAAATTATTGGATTTTACAATGTTTTTAAACCACAGTGTTAATAGGTTTGGGAAGACAGTGTAGGCCTGTCAAGAAGTACCAGGTACTTCAACAAAAAGAAATGGTCTACATATTTAGTCTATTAAGCCCACAACGATAGCATTTTCGTTTTTCTTAATAGGTGTTATATTAAATTAGTGTTAAGGTTGACTTCCCCTAAAATCCAGCCGGTGAAAACTTAGGTGAAGTGAGATTGAAGTGAGCTGTTATTCCACTGGATTGACACTTATTGACAGCTCACTTCACCTAACTGTTTCACAGTGATTTTTCGGAATAGATCGACAGGATTCACCATGAAAAAGTGTGTGCAAAATTTTAAAAAGCCTAACCTGTTTTTTTTTAGTCGGGAGTTTCGGTGCTGTGTGCAATAGTTCCAATGCAGACAGTCTGCACCTAACCTCAGATTTTATTAGACTGGGTCTCAACCAAAAAACCTGTTCCTTTTTTCTCACGTAACGTAATATGTAAGTGACTCATACAGTATTATAAAATACTGTTTGAGTAGTAGGGGTTATTTCCATACATTTTTTCGTCAGTCTTTACGTTGCAAAAAATCTGTACGGGCGAACGTGAGATCGCAAAACAAAATAAAGGGCGGAAGCAGTAATTACAAGCATGTATCAACTATTAGTCATGTCATCAGCGTCGGCGCAGGAATACAAATGAAGGATTTAGTGCTACTTAATAGCTGTCTGATTCTTTATTTCTTTGTTTTCCTGAATCCATTGTATCAGTCCATAGATGACCGCTACCTTCCAAATTGTGATGAGGAGCAAACAACAAGAAAAATATTATGAACTAGCTGCTGGCCGTGGATTCGCCCGCGTGGCTTTTTCTAAAATAAAAGTAGCCAGTAAGTTACTCCTTATAATATCACCCAGTGGAAATCCCGTCAAAACCGGTCCAGCCATTTCGGAGATTAGCCGGAACAAACAGACAGAAAGACAAAAAAAATGGTTTCGTTTAAATACTTTGATATGCATTTAGTAAAAAGCTGTTACTTCGTCATTACAGTCACTTGAATTTTATTTGTTTGTACAGATTTGGATACCTACATAATAATGAATTATGTAACTATTTCGCCGATCCCAAATAAATTGACATCAGAACAAGATAATAAGGATAATGATCTTAAAGAAAGTGTTTTTTTTTTGAGAACACGGATAGTTTGTAGGTAGCTCTTTGAAACATATTATCATGGTAAGTCAGGTCACTGTACCATTAACTTTGTATGCCATGAAAATAAGTCACGGTGATGCATAAATAGGAAAACGAGCATAAAGCTGTAAAATCTGTGCATTATAATCAGATAGGACTTCAGCAGAACAGCAGTTTATAATGATATCGATCACAATGGTGGCACGGTCGCTGAAATACAAAGATATCGACAGTTAATGTCTTATTGTTACACACTTCACGCATTTCGCACGAGTTCACTTTGTGGCTACTAAGTTGCATTCATGTAATATGGATTAAACGGTGGAGGTGCTTGGCGGTTCTCTTGGTTATTTGTTGACAAACGTGGCTACAAATAAATTAATCGCATCAGTCTATTTGAAAAGCACTGAATCGATTGCGAACCCAAGTAGACAGCTGCATACCGTGATACCGTGGCCTCTGGCAACACACAAGCAACGGAAGGAACACGGGTGGGTTTTAGTCAGTAAGAGTCTGCTACACCCTCCCGCTCCACCCAGAGCGGGAGAAGTTATTTGATAATTTCCCACACCCAAAAATAAAAAAAGTACACCGTTGCAAACATAATCTTGGAAAATGGAGTATTATATATATCAATACAACCAACACCCAGTGCGAGTGCGATGCTCCTGAACAGACTTGTCCCATCTGCTTGAGTGTCCCAAAAGGCCGTTCACCTGCATCCTTTACGATCTGAACAACGCCGTTGACAACGCAATAAACGCGGCCATCTATTGGGCCCAAATAGTTTAATATAGATGTACCGTCGACCTTTGGACACCTAGACGACTGTCGATGCGTTGCCGGCTTTAGAAACAAAGCTACATATACCCAGCTACAACAAAGCTTAATATACCCAGAGTCTCGTAATTCTCTCACCAAACCGACAACACACTGGAGAAATAGATATGCCTAATATGATATGGATTTTTTTTTTGGGTGGCATATCTTCAAATAACTTCTCCCGCTCTGGGCGGAGCGGGAGGGTGTGTCAGACTCTGAATGACTAAAACCCACCCATATTCCTTCAGTTGCCTGTGTTGCCAGGGGCCTCGGTAACCCTTTGGTACCATCCTGCGACCCGGCAATATGATATGGCTTGGGGCTCTGTTTTGCTTTCAATATAGGTTAACTGCTATAGTAATATTGGCCACGCTATAGTAACTGGCCACTCATAACAAAAGAGGTAGAAACAAGGTAATGTGAAGTAAAACGAAAATACAATAGATACAGGAATATTTTTTGTCCTTTTCATTCATGGGCTTGCTGCAGGCCTGTGCCCCAGCAGTGGGAACATTATAGGCTGATTATGCATTCATGAGCTAGCTTAGATTACCTTGTTTGTTGTGGCCAGTTACTATAGCATGGCCAATTACTATAGCAGTTACCCTATAACAGCCTGCACCAAGCCTGGTATTTTTACTGGACCTATTCCACGGATAGATGTACGAGTAGGTATCCTGCTCTTTTGTATTTTACAACAATGCTTACTATTATCCAATTGTGCGTATCTATATAACATTCCGTGATTGTCACCCACGGAATGTTACAATAGTAAGATGTGTTCACATCCTGTCGTGACATAGTTACCTACGCCTACTGATTTGTTTATTTGGAGCATTATCCAGTTAGACGTCATGACTTTTTGATCTTCCTTTCTCCTTCGTTTTAGTTATACTACGTAAAGACGCAGGTTGGTTTTGTTCTGTTATGGTGCCAGTTTGGATACGCCTTGCTATGATGATTCATTATTATTAAAGTCAAAGTTATTTTAGACGGCGAAACGTACATATAAAAAAAAATAGAATTTTTTCTAGTCGTCCCTTCCAAACGGTAGTTTCGTATGGAGGAGTATGGCAAAATACTCCACCGTTACACTTTTAAAATATTTTACAATATTTTGTATACATGAATTATACGTATATGTGAAGACGATGCATCTAGAATAAAATTACTACCACAATAGGTAAAAATAATTAAAAAACCGGCCAGGTGCGTGTCGGACCACGCACAATGAAGGGTCCGTAGTTGGGAAGTTGGGATGAATTTATCCCAAAACCAAACTTAACATTGTAGTTGAAAAATATGTTCTCCCATACATCGATATATACATAATCAGCCTATAACGATCCAACTGCTGGACACAGGCCTCCTCTCTGTGAGAGGGAGTGGGCCGTAATCCACCACGCGGGCCCAGTGCTAGTAGGTAGATCGTAGATGTCACATCTCTTCGAGTTTTTGGTTCTAGGACATGCCGGTTTCCTCACGATGTTTTCCTTCGCCGTTTTGAGAGCAGTGGTGATGAAATAATTTACACAAAGTAAAGCGCCTGCCTGGGTTCGAACCTACGATCTACAACTCATAAGTCGCGGACGTTACCACTGGGCCACCACTGCTCTTATACATACATCGATATATGCCACGGTCAATTCCCCAACTGCAAATTTAAGTTGGTCAACTATAACTCGTTAACGTGTAAGGCCTACTTAGCCGTGATAGTTTTCCTTTTAATTTAATTATATGTACTACTGCCATGATTTTTTTTAACTCTCCATAAACAACCATTTAGCTGGCAGGGGGGAGGGGCCCACTTGACTCTAACAAAAATTAGCACTTCAATGCTTAATATTACGCAAGTGGATTCGAAAAGTGGTGTTCACAGAATATTTTGGAACCCGCAATATTTTTGAACGGCCTATCCAACGATACCACACCATGGGGTAGACGAGAAAAAAAATATCATCCCTACGTTACGTGCAAGGGAGGTACCCTAAAATATGTTTTTCAAGATTTTGTTCCAGCACTTTGACGGCGGAATTAATATGTATACATATGCCAAATCACAGCTTTCTAGTTAAGCGTCTCTGAGCTACAGTGGGGACAGACAGACAAACGGACATGGCGAAATTATAAGGGTTCCTTGTTTACTACGGAACCTTAAAAAATTAAGCTATGGCAGATACATTAAATATGTGATAGATACATAATGCTCACATATTTACAAACATTGTAAAAGTATACGTTTTCCTAAACATTTTAAAGTCAGTGTGTGAGTTATAGTAATCCAGAATGTGTAAAATCAATGTCATAAAAATAATATTTTTTTCTAGACTCTAGATTGTCCTAAAGAGCTGGCCCTGCATATTTCCAAGCATTCTTGTCTTGGATATAATCCTCTTATTTCTAATAAGTTTGTTTATAAAGTGTACTTTTAATATGAGTTTTAAATTTTCTTTTAAAATTTTCATTTAATTGCGATATATCACAAGGTATTTTGTTGTAACATTTAACACAGAAAAAAAGACCATAAAAGATGTATGTACAGTCGCCAGCACATAAAGTTACGACAAACTGTCAAATTGTATCATTCGATTTTGACCTTGACCAACAACATTTTAAGGTTTTAATATATTTGGAAAAAAATGTCAGTTTCGTATAACCTGATGTGTATAGTCAGAAAAATAGTTGATCATCATTCTCCTACCATAATCGCAATTCATTTGGGGTCGGCGCATCATATTTTCTTTTTGCTTACAGGACTATAAGCCGACATCTGGATTTCCGGCCACCGTAGGCGCGGGCTTGCGGACGGTGAGCAATGGGTAGCTCGCCGTCCAACAGGCACCAGGCCCGCGTGTGGTGCCAGGCGTTGTATGCCACGCGCGCCTCAAAGAGATGTCGTCAGTACAAGAGTAGGGGTCCACTAGGGCCGATCCCTGCCTGGGGTTGTTGGGAAGTCCGAAAGATCCCTTTCGGACTCACTCGGTATCCACCGAGGCCCCTGGCAAAACAGGCAACGGAAGGAACACGGGGGGTTTTAGTCAGTAAGAGTCTGATACACCCTCCCGCTCCGCCCAGAGCGGGAGAAGTTATTTCATAATTACCCACACAAAAAAAAAGCTGACTTCTCGGAAGTTTCTAGCCTTATCATCTTTCACACAATCTATCCGTCTGTTCGTCCATATGTTCAGCCTTCTCCTTCTTTGCAAACTTTCCAGATTATACTCATCAATTGTAAAAGCCAGTAAGTTCGCTCACTTCTGAGCGTGAATCAGAACTGCGGTGTACATGACCATTTTAACGTATTCGGGAAGCTGGGTCAAAGCTCTCCTTAGATCATTCTGAATTAAGTAGGTACTAAAGCTGGTGAATGGAAGCATTGTCACCGATGCGAAAACTCCCTTTGCCATTTGACTAAGCCTAAAAGGGTTTTACCTTATAAGGTGCACTTTATAGCCCCGATTGTTATGAATCCTAAGAAAGAACCCTTTTTCCTTTGAGTAATTCGTAAGTCACTAACCTTTCCTTCAGTTATTTATCCTGTAGAGAAGATGTAATTGGAAATCCCAAAAGGGGACGCCATAGAATGTCACAATTATTACCATCGATCTTATTGAGTCATTATTATACTAATCAATAATATTGACTAGCACGATCAATGAACAAAAGAGTTGCCGACTTATGTGTAAGAAAAGATGTATGAACACAGAACGTGTACCAGGAAGTCTCGGACATTTTGTATAAAATAAAAATAAAATAAATAAATAATTGTTTATTTGCACCTTCAAGTAAAAATATGGTTTACAATAAAATAGGCCTTAAGGTTGATAAAGTTGCATAAAATATGTATTTTAATTACAGGAATATTTTTTTACATATGAGTTAAGTTATAATAAAATTAGTTATAATAAATTGAATTGAATTTTAGATTGTTTTATACTAAGCACAAGATTAAGGGACTCTATAAGTGCAAAACTAGAATTAAAATTAAAAACTAATAAAAGAAAAACAAATGAAAACAGATAAACGGTATGTGTAGTTGAGTGTAGGGGTGCGAGTGAGTGTGAGCATACGTACACGTACGTGTGCGTTGTACGTGGGTGTATTTGTGTGTGTGCGGGGGAGTGTGTATGAGTATGTATGTGTATGAGTGTATGTGTGTGTGTGTATATGTCTGTTTATGTAAGGGGAAAGCTTAGGATATAGAATTTCAACAAGTACAAAAACGAACTATACTTGTTCAAGTATAAATACAAATATAGCCACTTAATGTTGTAATTTTAAACAAAAACAAATAAATGATTACAATACTCATATTTATTATTAAAAAAAATGTAATTATGCAAGTATGCTAAACAGCTTTTCAGTTTCATCATACTCGTACGTCAGGGATAGAAGCCAAGTGATCACATTCTGTCTGCACTCTCTTTTTGTCAAGGAGACAATTTGTAACTGTTTATTTGCAATGTTGAATAGTCTAGGGCCCAGAAACATGTTGAATTTTTGAGCGAAAGATGTTCTACAGGGTACATATTTTAATATTTCGAAACGTCTTCTCCTCGTAATTTCTTTTTCGGTCAAGGCACAGCTTGACTCAGGAATGCTGTCTCATAATTAAGGCTAGTACAAAGAGTTTTCGTACATTTAGTACCTCACATTCCCTGTACAGCTCAGTAGTAGAAAAATACCTGGGCTTAAAGTAACTTACCTTTAATAAGGCTCTTTGAGCTCTTTCAGCAATTAAATTATGTGTTTTAGCGGCACCGCCCCAACAAGTAATACAATAGGTTATGACAGCTTGACACAAGGAATAATAAATCATTTTCATAATATTAGCATTGTCTGAGTGTCTTAATTGTTTAAATATATAGCTTTAGCTTTCTTATTCTGTTTGAGAGATTAATTAAATAATTTTTAAAATTGAGATTTTTGTCAAATATGAGTCCTAGATATTAATATATTCAACGGCGGATAGAGATGAACAAGAACAATTTTTAGATTCACTTTGGCATATATGAACGGTTATACGACGTGTTGATTGTAGCGGGTCACCAGGGTTGCGAATGGGGAAAGAAATATATTTTGTTTTCTCGGTATTAAGAGATAGGTAATTTTGAGCAAGCCATTTTGTGACCATGTTAAAACCAAGTTGTGCTTTATGGAAGGTTTCACTACAAGTATCACCGTGGAATGTCAGGGTAGTATCATCTGCATACGAAATTATTTTGCAGTTTTCAATATTAAGTAGTGTAAGTTCATTAATATAAACTAGGAACAACGTTGGACCTAGGATACTACCCTGGGGCACTCCATGGGTGACAGGTAAGCCAAAACTTGTATAATTGCCAATTTTCACCCTTTGTATTTTTCCAGATAAATAATCAGACAATAATTTGAGTTGATTTCCACGAATACATTTGATATGAAATAAAATGAAATTGTTTATTCTGTAAATAGGATATGAGAATCACTTTTACACGTCATATTAAAAAATAAGCTAGATGGAGTCGACATTTCCTAGCTGACTACCCCTGAGAAGAAATGGCGAAACAAACTCAAGGCTCAAAGTCTCTTTTAAAGTCCAGACATAATCCTGGTCAGATCATGTGAGGACCATGTAGATCTATGTCTGAAATGGTCTTTTGAGGAAAGAACCACACAAATTTGAGTGGACCTGTCCAGTCAGTGCAAGCATTTGTCAGTAATCGTGTAGCTCAACTCAAAACTTAAGGAGCTCAACGACTCGACGAACAATACCAAGGAAAGGACAATTGGGTTGGCCGCATAAAGAACTCAAAATGCCAGACCATCATTAAAACTAAGACAAAAAAAAACAACAAGAAATAAATAAAAATGACCCACATAGTGCTCACATTCACAATAATTAATATAGCTCGTTAACCTCCTTCACAATCCTAAAATGACATCCTATCTGTGGGAACCTTTTTCCTACGCCTGACCTTCAGATGCGCCTTGCTGCAGCAAGGCGCATCCTGAGACCTGACCTGACCTGACCTGAGACCTGCAGGTCTCATCTTAGAAACCTTCTAAAGTCCCCTCGCCACTCCATCGACTTCTACTCCTACTACTTCTCTGTGCACGCGGTGCGATTGCGAATTTATCTTCCGCCGCCTGACATTAGGGACTGCCAAACTGTTGCAGTATTTAAAAGTAGAGTGAAAGAACACTATCTTTCCACTTCGCCATAGTTGCGTATGTATTTACTATTTTAAATTACATTATTGTTTTTAATATTCTAGAATAATATTTTAGAAGTATGTACGTATGTTTGCATGTATGTATCTGTGTTAGTATATTCTCATATTATTGGTTTTATTTTATTAATTGAATTGAATTGTTTGTTGAACACACGGTGTCTACATCTCTTTGTCTACTGTCCTATCGCAGGTATGCTGGAAGAGATTTCTTTAGAAATAAGCATCACCTTTGTATGTATTTTTCTTCTTGTCTGTTTATATATAAATAAATAAACATGGACGAATTAAAAAGAGTACCGGTACCGGCCGTAAATGTAACGACCAAAACACAATCATAGTATTCTGTAGGATCTAACTTAGGAGTTAGTTTATGTATGTATGTTTTTCCTGTAATTAATCATCGACAGGATAATACCTATAGTATAGACAGAAATACTTAGGTATTGTATGTAGCTCAACTAACTTAATTATTAAGATTTCAACCAGCATTATCCTCTTATATTTACTTAATTAAATATTTTTTAGAACAACAACTATGGATCATTACATTAAACCATTATATTGTCTACACATTTTATCCTCAAAAAAAATATAAAATCTGAAAATCTGAAAAACGTGCGCAATTGTAAAAACCAGCCGCATACGCGTAGGCCTGAAACTACGAGTTTTGATAGATAATCAATATACAGGGTGAAATTGAAAACATGCGACAAATTGAGATAGGAGACTACATATATTTATCATTATGAACAACTTTTACTATGAGACCAAACCCGAAATCGCGAAAAAAATATCAGCTGTTCCCTACATTTATGTTCGCATTACACATCAAAATGTATGGAATAGCAGTTTTTTTTTCGCGAAAACAGCTTTGGTCTCTTAGTAAAAGTTGTTCATAATGACGAGTACAATCTCCCATTTCTGTTTGTCGCATGTTTTCAATTTCAATCTGTATAGGTACGTAGTATATAAGGAATTAAAAGTTGAAGTGAATAATGGTATTGACTATCTAATCGCGTCCACCAGGCAATTGTTGTACATTTATACCTCCATACATTATAGTAAACGCTTTGCATAAAACTAAGGTTGTTTAAATATGCATACCTACATAGGAATCATTCCTAACTATATGTGACAATCCGCGGCTAAAGGTACCTTGTGGTCGATATGGAGTTATGCATACGCTAGTAATCTGCGATTAATACGCTGTAGATATCAAAAAATATCAACCTCCTACGATGTTTTGTTACGGAGATATAATTTTTTTTAAATTATATTCGAAATTGTGCAATTTCGAGAAACAGACATTTTAAGTTCAGTCACCTCGAAAAAAGCAATAAAAAAAAAATCTATATTTCTTGCAAAATTTACAAAACATTCAATATCTTCGAAACTATAAACGTCCATAAGGTACCTTTAGCCGCGGATTGTCACATATATATTTATTTAAATATTTCATACTTATTATAAATGCGAAAGTGAGCTAGTTTGTTTTTGTTTGTTTGTTACATTTTCACGCTAAAACGGCTGAACGGATTTGGATGAAATTTGGCACATAGTTAGACCATGACCTGGATATAAGACAGGATACTTTTATCCAGATATTACCACGGGATCGAGATTTGTACGGTTAAAACCGCGGGGCGCAGCTAGTTTACAATAAACATACATATTAAAATAAAAAAACGACGTAGGTTCAAGATGAGATGAAACAAAGAAGCAATTTAGAAATCCTGAATACCTTTTAAGGGCTTCGGGGTAGCAACTAAGCTTTAGATAAAACTTCGAGGATAAAACTGTTTTAATACAGTTTATTTTGAGTAGGAATGTGGGAATAGAAGTAGAGGAAGACAAGATCAAAGAAACTGGATGGATTATGTAAAAGATGATAGCTACAGAGGCGAAATTTTGAGATGACGGTTATGACGCTGACAACACCTAAACCGCGGTCACTGTCAGATTGCATAGAAAAGAAAGAGAAGCGCGATGACACAACGCTTGTAATTTATTGTAAAATATGAAGCAATTATCTATTTACTCAAAATTGAGTTGAGTAATCGAAAATAAAAAACAACCAAGTTCTGCATTCAAATAATGTAACGTAATTATGTTGATATTTAATACAGATATTTTGGATTGAAACTCTAGGTAAGTTAGTTTTTTATCGAGATTTTTATTCAAAACGTGTTTTGGTAACAACTAAGTTCTGGGAAATATGTTCAAAATTAACATATATTTTTTCCGCTACCATAAACTATACATATTTGGCAATTTTTTTTTTCTTAAGAGAAGCCAATTTTGGTCAATTGGGTCTTGTCAACGCCTTAATAGAGATGATTGGAAGAAGACACACAGCGCAAACCCAAAATCCACTACTCTGTTCTTTCATCGAAGAGGCGGACTATAATAAGGTCTTACACCCATTTTTGAAAAGTGTCTTAATTCAATTCTATAGTGCTAATATGCCCCAAAAAAATCACAAAATTTTTATTCAATCGATATCGAAGTGCCATAAAAATGCATTTAAATTTTACATTATCAAATTTCGCGCGTAGTTTGACGAACATCATCAGGTCATGACGTCACTTGGCTATGTTAACAAATGCGCTGATCTATTAACTAACTATCAGTTGACAGTTGATACGTTTTAGTTTACATAGCGGCATGACGTAATAACATGGCGGCTACTATTTCATGGTGTTTTTTAACAGATTAGAAAAACTGAAAACGTTGAATTGAATTTTAAAATTTATTTTATTATTTTAGGAACGAATTTATTATAGTAAAATACCCTATTCTCCCCTATACAGGGTCACATTAAATTAGCTAGCGAAACTCCGTAGACGTGATGACTATCGATATGTAAATATGAATGAAATGAATGATGAAATGAATGAAATGCACCGAGCCCAGCGTGGTTAAACCAGACTCGATTGCTGGAATGAACCCAAGGATTCGCACTAGTCCCTGGAGCCTCATGTTTCATGGGACTACAGAGACCATTGCATATCAAAGAGTAGACCAGGGGGCGCGGTAATGGTCAGGAAGACGTGCCCTTAGGATAGGAAGGACTATTAGAGCCTACCGGATATGCATCCTAGAGTAAGCAATTGAATATTGGAGAGACGGGTAATTTATCTACGGGAGGGCCATCCTTTAACAACGTCGCCGCCAGGTTGGCTCAGATCCAGTTGCTTGAGGCGGTCCGTCCAGTGCTCGAGCCCTGGCTCGGGAGGAGGCACGGCTCCCTGTCGTTTCGGGTAACGCAGGTGCTCTCGGGGCATGGTTAATTCGGGAAGTACCTGTGTCGCATAAACAGGGAGCCGGACGCCCAGTGTCACCACTGCGTCAACTGTCGGGAGGACACGGCGCGGCATACGCTGGCAGAGTGTGCCGCTTGGGAGGAGCCACGCCGTGCCCTCATCTCAGGAGTGGGCAGTGACCTGTCGCTGCCGGCCGTGGTCGAGTCGATGGTCGGCAGCGAGGAGTCCTGGGACGCGGTGGTATCCTTCTGCGAAAATGTAGTGTCGCAGAAGGAGGCTGCGGAACGGGAGCGGGAGATCTCTTCCGCTCACCCGGCCCGCAGCAGGCGCACCGGGCGTCGGCAGAGGCCAGACAACGCCCTCTTCCGGCCCCCTTAAATGGGTCCAGGGACGGCGGACTTGGGGACATCCGCCGCCCCCCATCACACTGGACCCGAGGTGGCGGCGCGTAGTGTTCCACGCGCGCCCGTTTTAGACGTCGCGGGGGGGTTTAAACACCTCTCCCCCCCCCCAGACTTGAGGTGGCCCGCAGAGGCGGGCCGGCACTAGCCGGGGATCGTGGAAGTCGCATTAGATCCCATGATCCCCGGTGCAAGTGTGGGAGGGGAACACCGGGGTGGTTTTTAGTCAGTAAGAGTCTGACAGACCCCTCCGCCTACCCCAGGGCGGAGGACATCCATGAGGATATTCCACCCCAGAACAAAAAAAAAAGATCCAGTTGCTTTCTTTACTCTTTTCTGTGTCACTGCTATGCTGTGTTGCACGTTGCTGTTTCCAATGTCTTCATCTGAAGTCTCGCTACTATCCGTTTCTGATTTCTTGTAAATCTCGCTAGGAGCCTTCCTTATCTTATCTCGATCTTCAGCCGTGTCCATCCAAAAGTTGATTTCCTTATGATGACTATCGATATCTACCTAAATACGATAAAAATAATATATTTGTTTTTTTTTGTGGTCAATGACTGTACTTGAAAACAAAAGAAACAGATTTTCTCAACTACTTCAAGTAACTCCAATCCAGTGGTCATAGAACTCAGAAAAAAAACATTATTTTTTTTCTTTGTTTTATCGTTATTAGATAATGATACCCAGGAGTTTCCTTAGCTAATTAAATTTGACCCTGTATACTTAAGTTTCTTTACGTAAGATCAAAGCTTATACGAGGGCTGCACTAAAAGTATCGGGAATGGAATATTTCCACTGTTCCTGTCATATTAAAATCTTTTTAATTGAAAACTCCTTGGTTTTAAAAATCGAATACCATTTATTTATTTATTTAAAAAAAGATTATCGGTCTTGTCACAAGGTTTTGTCAAACTTGTTTAGTCGTTGGGAAAATGGTATTGACTCGAGAAAATTCAAGAGCGATGATTTATTATGACTTTCGAAGTGGTTTAACACAAAAACAGTGTGTTGACCGGATGATTTCTGCATTTGGTGATGAAGCCCCATCCAAAACCACAATTTATCGCTGGTTTGCTGAATTTCAACGTGGACGTGTCAAGCTCAGTGATGATCCCCGTCAAGGTCGTCGAAAAACTGCAGTCACCCAAGAAAACGTTGATGCTGTGCGTAAGTTGATTGAGGAAGATCCACATGTGACATACCGCGAAATTCAGGCAACTTTAGACATTGGCATGAGTCAAATACAAATAATCTTGCATGAACAATTAGGTGTAAAAAAGTTGTTTTGCCGATGGATACCACATTCGCTCTGTGAAGAGCAAAAAGCGGCTCGCGTTACTTGGTGCGTCAGAACTCTCGAAAGATTCCACGCAGGATCCTCAAATGCTGTATACAACATTGTATCAGGTGACGAATCCTGGATATACGCGTACCAACCCGAAACAAAAAACCAGTCACGAGTTTGGGTGTTCGAAAATGAGTTAAAGCCAACAAAAATTGTTCGTTCACGGAGTGTTGCAATAAAAATGGTGGCCACGTTTGTCTCCAAAACCGGCCATGTTATGACTATTCATCTTGAGGGACAAAGAACGGTTAATGCAGAATGGTATGCTAGCATTTGTTTGCCACAGGTCGTTTCTGAACTCCGTAAAGAGAACTGCAACCGCCGCATCATCCTCCATCACGACAATGCGAGTTCTCACACCGCGCACAGAACAAAAGAGTTTTTAGAGCAAGAAAACATAGAATTATTAGACCATCCGCCGTACAGCCCCTACCTAAGCCCTAATGATTTCTATACTTTCCCTAAAATAAAGAATAAATTGCGTGGACAGAGATTTTCATCACCTGAAGAAGCTGTGGACGCCTACAAAACGGCCATTTTGGAGACCCCAACTTCCGAATGGAATGGTTGCTTCAATGATTGATTCCATCGTATGGAAAAATGTGTCAAATTTCGCGGAGAATACTTCGAAAAGCAATAAATACATTTTTAAATAGTAATGTTGTGTCACTGTTCCACATTCCCGAAATTTTCAGTGCCGCCCTCGTACCAACTCCTAACAAGTTCTACAAAGAACCATTACGCTCGCTATGCACATCAATTCCACATCAAATACCAACTCATATCGTTAACATATTTTCCACCATTCCTACAACAAGTGAATCATTTTAAAATAGATTTCCCGCAAAGCTATTAAAGTAATTTATATATTGTTAAGTAGCAATAAGATCGTAGTATTGCGCCGGCGCCGTTACAAAGTTATACAATAATGTTTTAATATCATTACCATGCTACTGGTAAGCTAGATCACGACGTGCGTAGTTTATTGCGGGTCCATTATCACACGAGATGAGATTGTTGACCGTAGTTTCAGTCTTCGTTTGTTTTTATGATCAAGCTGTAGTATCTTGAAGAATAGTTATAGTATTTGCCACATCCTTTATGGTACAGCAGGCTTAGCATGATGCGATTTCTACTCTGCTGTAGAATAGAAATCGCTTATCTACATTTCTCGGTAGAAAACTGTCAACTGTCTACACGGAAACTTCATTTTCCGTCTCTCTTCCGTCGACAAAACGCTTCTCTATGGTTCTCGTGCTAAGTCTACAGGTAAGTTACATCAATGGACGTGGTCGTCGTGTGTAAGTACCTACATTTTCAGTGGAATAGATACGATCCAAAGCTAATACCTACGGTTTGTAGGCTTCTCAAGAGTTAATAATAATCCTAACTAATATTATAAATATGGAAGTGAGTTTGTTACGCTTTCACGCTAAAACGGCCGAAGGGATTTGGACGAAATTTGGCACATGGGTAGACCATGACCTGGGTATAATATAGAATCTTTTTTATCTCGGTAGTACGTTCCCATGGTAGCATTACCGACCTCCACGCGGGCAAAGCCGGCGTAAATAATAAAGCCTTTTATTTCCAAAATATAATTTCTAACATGAATAAATATGAAATAGATGGTATGTTACTGTATAAGTCGTGGCTACTCTTGGGTACTCTTTCAACTGTCTCCATTTGTCTCTGTTTTTTGCTTGCTCCATCCAGTATGTACCGGTTAATTTTGTATATCATTAGTTCAGTGTCATCTTTGGGTCTGTCTCTCGCTCTTTTACCTTTGTTGCAAAGAGTTACAATTACACGTTCAGGAAAAAATGCAATAAATATTTCGAAATCACACCCTGCTTTTTAGATCCCAACGACCTAAAAAGGCAGGAATAAGCATGTGAATATTTCTCGCGGCGGATCCAAGTTTTTAATTTTCATATTTCAAAGTTGGCATGTGTGTGTTGTAACTATTCATAGAGGAAAGTAATATAACGGGTAGTTGTAACCGAACGAAGTGGACGAACATCATACATAAAGCCTCGAAGGCCTTTCAGGGACACGACCTTCAGTAATGAAGCACTCGAACCCAAGAAGAGAAGAGAAGATAGGAGTTGGCATGTGATTAGGAAATTTAAATATTACATGTCTTTGTTGAAGAGGACTTCTACTAAGTTTTACCTAGTTTCTTTAAAACTAGGGATAATTTCCCGTCCATTTAGTAAAGTTTAATTAATTTCTCTAGGTATCCTTGATTACACCGCTTTGTTATCTTATCCAGGAAGATAAACAAATACCACCACAATTAATTTAATTAATATACCGATTGATACGGAAATATGTCATTGAGATTTACATACATTGATTGTAATTAAATGAGTATAAATTAGCGTTTGTAATGAAAACCCGATTAAATTACACTTAAAGTCAACTTTAGATTAGTTATTATGTGATACCAACTTTTAACGGATTTATAACTCATAGAAATAATTATGTAATGCTCATGGATAAATGAAAGTCATTCAGAAATCATCTCCACAGTACAATGGAAACAATATAACACCTCCACTATAACAGAATAATGTAGCGCGTCCCATTGTACAAGTTTCTCGACGTTGCGCGGGCGCAGGCTGCAATTATAATGCAATCTGCACAACGGAAGCGTTCTTGTAATGTTGTCTTCATTACTTTGATGCAGAATGGAGGGTACTGCGACAGAGGATACAACTAATTACCTCTTTTTATGCATGTTGATTGATTTGTCAACGTGTTACGTCTTTTTGAAGTAGTGTAGCATAACAGAACCAAGTTGGGTTATGTTGTGACTTTAAGACTTATTCGCAGTATAAGGTCTAAGCATAATATATGTTATAAGCAGATTGTATGATTCGTCATACACACACACAGCGCCTTCCGTTTAAAAACGCTCGCAGCCATGAAATATGCCGAAGGCGAATTGGCAACTCGTTCAATTGTTATAATTTCGACTTCCAGGGCACCCCGACCAGGTTAGGTTAGAACTGTGTCATATAAGACCCGAGGTGGTGGCGCGTAATGTTCCATGCGCGCCCCTCTTAGACGTAGCGGGAGGAGTCAAACACCTCACTCCCCCCGCATGACCGACGGAGCCCGCAGACCTCGGGGGATACATTGAAGAGTAAGAAAGTGCCTTCGTAGCCCCCGGTGCAAGTGTGCGAGGGAACACGGGGTGATTTTAGTCAGCAGAATTCTGACAGACCCCTCCGTCCGCCCCAGGGCTGAGGACATCCATGAGGATTTCAAGCCAAATAAAGAAAAAGTTTAGAACTGTGATCAACCGCGCGCGAGCCGAGCGAGCAAAGCGAGCGGTGCCACGGCAGCGGCCATTGCCTGCAACATTGTATATCCAAATATCCAGGCTGAAAAGTAGTCCTTCTCCAAGTCCCAAGCTACCTATCTGTCAAATTTCATAGTGATCGGTTTAGGCGTGAAAACAGACAGAGTTACCTTCGCATTTATAATATTAGTAAGTATGGATAGACGAAACATGTTTCCGATACGCACGTCTTTCTCCTACACAAGTATGGAAACATGTAAGGAGACTTGTTCCGAAGTCAAAAGGCTGAAACTTTTCGGTAATACTCAAACATTGCGATAAGTTTTTCCGAGTTACAGAAATGTGTAATAACTACTTGGGAAAACTTGGAAAAACTATTCTGGCCATAGTGCAAGATGGCACATTTGCACTATATGGCAGTTCCCTGCTTTTTACGATATCACTATTTTCCAAGATCCAACTTGTAGATTCTTTACATAACCTTATCAACTAACTTAATCAGTTCATCGTTAAAATCAGAGCATAATCAGAGCAGCCGCGCCGACGTGGGGTGAAAGTGATAACACTGTGATAACAGCTACCGCGATGACGTACTGTATGCCGAGTATACACCTCCGCCTGATAAGGCTTGGCGGCTCTTTTGTTCAATATTATCTTACCATGCCACTAATATTTTCTTAAAGCAAGGTCGTGGTTGGAATTCGCAAGGCGAAACTGTAATCAGGTGGAACAAAAGACACAAGTTTCAAAATTTTACACTTGGAATCCAAATTCGATCTGCGTATATTATTGTTTGGTAAACAACATACGCAGATCGAATTTGAATTCCGACAAATTGTAAGCCGACAGTCACTAGACTGTCGGCTTACATTTTGATTAAAACATGTAAATCAATTTGGGTTTTCATTACAAATAAACTGCCTATTTCTTTAAGTTTTTTTTTAAGTTTTTGTACGGATTATAACTTGCATCTACATTATGTCAAAACGGTCCGCTGCTTTTTTAATAAACATGTGTCATTTCTTTTTGTTTTTCAGAAATAATACTCTGGCTTTAGCGCCACCTTTTCAGTAGGTACGAGTACGAAGATTTTTTTAAGGTTGCCGTATGCTATGTAGGTAGTACCTACTATAGCGAATTAAAAATGAATATTCAGCACTTTGACACGTAAGTATAATAATTTATTATTATTTAAAAATGAATCGCATCTAAGAAATATAATAAGCTAAAATGATATAGCATTAAAACAGTTGCGGAAATGGTAATTTAGTGTAAATGAAAGAGATTATGAGGAAACTTAAGGTACTGCGGATGGTAAATCTTTGTTACGTTGTATTTGCTTTCCCAATCAAGGAATCAATTGCAATCGGTTTTAGGTTCGCGACCATTAAATTACGTAAACTTTCAAATGAGTATTTTATCTTATGAAGATGAACCTAAGTTATCCCGATAGAAACAGGCTTGTTTAAAGATCAACTGATGTTAAAATGTAAACCCTGAAAATACTAATAACTATAATAGTCAAGTGTGATGCTTTATTGGATTTAAATAAATACAAAATAACATGTCGATCCTGACGAACTGCAACCTCAGAGCGTACCCCGCCTCGATAGAATCGCAGCTGATACGACGATCCATGTGTCGCGCACCAAGACGGACTCGCCGATCTCGAACTCCAAGGATTCTATGCGGCTGGTAAAAGCAGACCAAAGCACGCAAGCCCGGTGAATAGTCCTGTACCCGGAAAAAGTCCGGAAGCGGCCCTTTTCAACTGGTTCTACAGCTACAACAAATAAAATAGGGTATTACACGAGAGGAAAGGCTAAAACATTCACTGAGATAGCAAATAAGGGAAAGTACGTACCAAATTTGAAGAATATCTTACACAATTTGTGCAAAACTCAACAATATCATTTGATTGACTGCAGAACATAATAACCTGAAACATAATTAGGAATCAGGGCAAAGCGATCAATAAAATTCACTTGGCTCAATTTAAATTAAAAGTCCAAAATGTATATAATCCACTGGATTAAATTCCCGTTTTTTCTGCGACTTTTTTTTTTTTTTTGACAGCTTTGTTTACTTTTTTTTAAGAATTTTCTGATTACAGTCCAAATCCCAATTTAGGAACATTGTTTGGCATTTAATGCAACAGCATAAAAGTTAAATTTAGGTAGCTATAGGTGTGGCAAAAAAGGATACGAGTATTACGTATATATACGTATATAAGGATGAAGTGTTGTTCTATTTACGAGCATGACCTAATATATTGATGAATAAATGAAACTCATAAAGTGAATCTGGCTGACGAGTAGTAAAATAAGACGCAGGTGATCAGTATATCCTTAATTATTATCGTAGACCCCCTTTTACCTGCCGGGGTCGCGGGAAGGTACTTATGGGTCACCGAGGCCCCCGCAACACAGGCAACAGGAAGGAATACGGGTGGGTTTTAGTCAGTAAGAGTCCGTCTGACACACCCTCCCGCTCCGCCCAGAGCGGGAGAAGTTATTTAATGATTTCCCACCCTCAAAAAAAAAAAAAAGGACCCCCTTTTAGGGTTTCGTAGTAAACAAGGAACCCTTATAGTTTCGCCATGTCCGTCTGTCTGTCCGTCTGTCTGTCTGTCTGTCTGTCTGTCCGACCCCGCTGTAGCTCAGAGACGCTGAGTACTAGAAAGCTGTAATTTGGTATAGGTATACGAGTACATATTAATCACGCCGACAAAGTGCTGAAATAAAATCTTGGAAAACAATTTTTTTTAGCGTACCTCCCTTGCACGTAATGTGGGGATGATATTTTTTTTTTCTCGTCTACCCCATAGTGTGGGGTAACGTTGGATAGGCCGTAAAAAAAATATTGCTGGTCTGTGAACACCACTTTTCGATTCAAGGATCGGCTTGCGTAATATTAAGCATAAGTCATTATTATGGAATGTTCTTTCAGACATAAAATTATCATATTCTTGAGATACAAAAATCATTAAATCAAGATATAATTATTTTTATCGAAAAGGAGGAATTTACGTTCGAGTGATACCGACTCGAGAAAAAAATTTTAAGGAGCGATATAAATTTTTTATCATAATTTCAAAAATGGACAAAGATTGAGCACGCCTTGTCGACACGGGCAAGGCATTCCAAAACCATGCTGAATTGTAAAAGATTTATCAAAGAAACTGGTGGAATCTCTAGCGTTAAGTTTTCCGATGACCTCAGATATCTATTATGTGTGTCATGAAGGAACTTGAAACGTTCTTCAAGATAAGAGGAGGTTGTAGGATTGAACAGACTACTGTCGAGCTAAAATAAGATTTGTGAATTCCGGCGAAGACCTCTGGGAAACCACTTGAGCTTTGTACGAAATTCAGAAATGTGATTCTTGACTTTCCCGCTTACCGGAATAGCAGTTCCGTAAAATTTAAGCTGGGAAGCTGAGACCACTCTATGTTGGAGATCATCCTTGAGCTAACAATGACCTGAGTGTTCGACGGGTTAACTCGCAACCCAAGTGGCTCACTCCACTCGCAAATTGAAACCATATCCTTGTTGAATATATCAATTGCATCAGCCAAATCTGAATATGCAGCTTGTTTGTAAATTTGCAAATCATCTGTATAAGGGTGGTAGGAAGAAAAAAGTTTTTTGGAAATAGAATGTATATAAATTGCAAAGAGTAAATGAGATAAAACGCCACCCTGAGATACACCCGCAGAAGTATAACATATTCTTTTATATACGTTGTCTGTGGCTATACAGGTAACTACGAAACCAGTCAATCGCCGTGGGAGATATGTTAAGCGAGCGAAGCATGCCAAACAGGATATCCAAATCGCCAATATTGAATGCATTACAAAAATCCAATAAGCAAAGAACCATTAGATTTCCTCCCTCCATGTCCTAACCGTATGTCATCGGCTCCAAGGCTGTAGCGGTGCTGTGACCAGGACGTAAGCCGGACTGGAAAGGATTCATCCAGGCTATTCTTACAAAGAAATACACTAAGCTGATTGTGAACAAGGCGTTCTAGGACTTTAGAGAGGAAAGGCAAGATACAACGAAGATAGGACGGTATTCTGAAAAGAAAGAAGGCTTAGATTTACTGGGTAATGAGGTATTTTTGCCTCGTTTCACATCGAAGGAAACACATCATATGATATGGAGTATTTTAGGATATAGCATAGAATAGGAAGGATTTCGTCGAGGACAAGGAGTATCATTTTCCGACTTACACAATCACCACCAATTGCGTTAGACGTGATTGAAACACTCTTCTTAACATCACAATCAAAGAATTGACTAAAAATAAGTGGGGGGTGATCTGGAGTTGGAAGGTTTGAAGGATAGTTTACTGTGGCTGCCTTCATAGTCGCATTATAGTAAGGTGAAGATGAGAAGTTTTGATTAAGTAGATCAATATCTAAGTCTTTAGAAATCGATTCTTGTCGTGATTTTCCAACTCCCATGGTTTTAAGACGTTTGCTGGATCTCCGCTTTCAACTGAGCTGTGGAGGTAGGTGATGTAGGTAGGTGGATATCTTGTATCTTACGAGGCGATATCTTCCCTAATGTCTTGTTTTTTTTTTTTATGGGCCCAGGAAGAGGTGGCGAGACGGCCTAGAAGAGTACCGCAAGGGTTGGATCAAGATGGCTGTGGAAAAGAATGCCTGGAAGGTTTGGGGGAGGCCTTTGCTCAAAAGTGGGACAGAGAAGACTAACTTAAAAAAAAAAATGGAAACTAACAATTTCCAATTATGTAGTAAAGGTAGCTACTAGCAGAGAATTGGATGTCTTTATTACCTACGTAATAGTGATTTTCGATAGAGCACCAACCATCCTGCTACAAATAGGTTTTTTGATTGTTTTAAATTCTTCAACAGGTTTTATAGACATAATATTGAATGGAACAATGTTTTTTATCAAAGTGCAGATACTTGAGAGGATTAACTGATATCGCACATAAAATATATGTCAAACATAACGCATAATGATTATCTAGTGAAAGAACATTGATATTTTAATTAATTGTTTTCATATGATGGATTTTTTTTTTTGATGATATGATATTTAGACGCCGTCATTTTATTTTTTTTTTTGTTTTGATCGAAAAGAATACTTGCTGCAAAAGATATTCAGATGCTATAATAATATGATTGACTTTTTCGTATATTTTTTATTTATTTAACTATTTATGTACACACGGTTCAAGGTTCTGTACAGGCGTTGTTTTGCGCGGATGAATGTCGAAAAGCTCAAGGAGGATACATCTGTGGTCGATTGGGAGCCTATGATGGAAGCCGTTTCAGTTGATGAAAAAGTTGCCATCTTCAATGATGTTGTAGTAAAACTTTATAACATCCATGCTCCTGTTAGAAAAGTAAAGTTAAAACGCCCACCTGCACCATGGATGACAAGGGGGATACAGATGGCAATGCGACGTAGGGACCGCGCGTTCCGTAAATTTAAAAGGGATCGTGTTGATGAGAACTGGACCTTATTCAAGGCTGCAAGGAATAGATGCAATCAGATGATACGTAATGCTAAACGCCGCCATATTCTGGACACTATCAATTCTTCCTCTTCTGCCGATATTTGGAAATTTCTTGGAACTCTAGGTATCGGCAAACCGCGACACTTAGACCTTCCTAGTTCAATTGACTTAGACGATCTAAACCGTCATTTCTCCACTGTGTCTGCCTTGGATCGTCTAACCAAGCAACAAACGCTATCTTTTATATCTGGTCTAACGCGTCCTCGGATTAAGCCTTTCAGTTTCATTCCAGTTGAACCGGGAGAGATCAGAAAGATCATTCTCTCAATAAAATCGAAAGCGGTGGGATGTGACAATATTTCCCGTGGTATGATCATAACTATTCTGGATCATGTCTTACCCGCGATTACCCACATTGTTAATTTTTCCCTGTACACCGGAGTATTCCCTTCCCTGTGGCGCAATGCCTATGTTCGTCCACTACCTAAGGTATCTAATCCCTCTCTTCCTACTGACTTCCGTCCAATTTCTATACTTCCCTTCCTATCCAAAGTGCTCGAGGCCTGTGTCCACAAACAATTCTCCAATTTTGTCCATCGTAATTCACTGATTAGTCCTCTTCAATCTGGGTTCAGGCCTGGGCATAGCACTGTTTCCGCTCTCCTTAAAGTGACTGGCGATATGAGGGCAGGACTGGAAGTCACCAAAGTCACTGCTCTTGTTTTGGTTGATTTCTCGAATGCCTTCAATACCGTTAGTCACGACATCCTATTAGCTATTCTTTCCTATGTTATGGTCTCTTCCGAAGCGCTGGAATGGTTCTCCTCTTACCTTCAGGAACGACAGCAGTCCGTTCATGTTGGGGATACTTCATCATGCTGGCGTGATTTGGAAGCCGGCGTTCCTCAAGGCGGTATTCTTTCTCCTCTTCTGTTTTCTATTTTTATCAATCTTATAACTTCCGAGCTTCAGTGTTCGTATCATCTGTATGCAGATGACTTGCAGTTGTACTTTCAAGGGAGGGTTGATGAAATACCTGACATTATCGACAAGTTAAATAGGGACTTGACAGCCATTAAAACCTGGTCTGATAGATTTGGTGTTGCAGTAAACCCTAATAAGTGTCAGGCGATCATCATTGGGAGTCATCGTAGTATTGGTAGTGTGGATGGTTCAACCTTGCCACCTGTTCTCTTCAATGGAACGATTGTTCCGTTTAGTACTGACGTGAAAGACCTAGGCTTGCACATCGACTGTACCCTGAACTGGCGTACTCAAGTCGCTAGCGTGAGCCAGAAGGTTACTGGAACTCTGCGGGCTTTATATCGACTGAAAAATTTATTACCATCAAGTACCAAGACAATGCTTGTGCAGTCCTTAATTTTCCCTATCATCGATTATGGTGATGTGTGCTACTATGACCTGAATGCAGACCTCCTCGACAAGCTAGACCGTCTTCTTAATAACTGCATTGGATTCGTTTTCAATCTGCGTAAATATGATCATGTCTCTGCACAACGATCGCTTCTAAAGTGGTTGCCCACTCACGCCAGCGCAGAGAGCAAAGGGCGCTGACCACCTTGTTTTCATTTCTTGACTCTCCCTCTTCCCCTAGTTATCTCGCCCCCCACTTTCAGTACATTTGCGCGAACCATAGTAAAAATCTACGTTCATCACATAATCGTCTTCTTCAATGTCCCACTCACCGCACTGAATTTATTCACTCTTCCTTCTTCGTTCAGTCTATCTCCCTGTGGAATGCGCTCCCCCAGGAAATCAGGATGGCAACCAACCGATTATCCTTTAAAGTTAAAGTTCGCGAGCACATTCGTAAGAAGCTGGCAGTATCATCACAACGATAATGTTTTCCCATTGTTTGTCTTACTGTTTAGTATATTCGTGTATTTATTTAGTCTTATATTTATGTATAATTAGGTATATCTATTATATATATATATAATGTTTTAATAGGTATATGTATGTATATACTTATATTTTAATAAATATTTATTTCACAGTTTTCGTTATTGCACCTACCGCTGTCTGTCTCTGCATCACCCAAAGGTTGACTGGTAGAAAATGCCTATGGCATTAAGTCCGCCTCTGTACATTTGTGTGCGTAAAGTATTAAATAAATAAATAAATAATAAATAAATAGACAAGACGAAAAGAAAAGAAAAATACGTACAAAGGTGATGATTATTTCTAAAGAAATCTCTTTCAGCATATCAGCGATAGAAAAGTAGATAAAAAGAGATGTAGACACCGTGCGTAAGAGTAGAAGAGCAAATAAAATATACAAAATAAAAATTCATATATTTAAATATAATAAATAATATGAGAATATATTTACATACATACATTTGTTTGTACGTAGCATGTCAAGACACATCATTGTTAAAACACAACACAAAGATGAGGTATTCCAAATATTCACACTTATCATTCTCAAAACATGATTTTATCACTTTGTTAAGCAAACAATTGCTTTTGTTTGGATTTTTGCAAATTACGGAATATTTTCTCTTTTATAAATCCAGTGAAGTAACGTTGACGTCGTAAAATAATGTTATCAAGATGACGTAATGTCGTGTTACCAGCTGTTTATCTGTGTAGGTGGGTTAGATGTTTTAGAGTTAGAGAGTTATTTCAGAAATAAGACTTGGTGGCGCACCCGTCTGTAATACAGACGCGTGCGGAAGTAAAACATAGAACATGGTGGAGATAGATCAAAATTACGCCCTTCTTTGTTAATACCTGTAAGTTTTCCTAATAAAATAAAATGGAAATAGGAAAAGGGATGCCAAAGATCAAATAATTCATACCAACATTAGATACCATAGTTACTTTTCCTTTTTAGGGTTCCGTAGTAAACAAGGAACCCTTATAGTTCCACCATGTCCGTCTGTCTGCCTGTCTGTCTGTCCCCGCTGTAGCTCAGAGACGCTTAGTACTAGAAAGCTGTAATTTGGCATAGGTACCGTAAAACGGGGTGAATTGGGATGCAGGGGTGAATCGGGACCAAACTTTAAAATGGATTTTAACGTTGAAATAATACAGTTTTCTGCCAACAAGGAAAATTAGTCGTTAGTTATTATACAGTTAACACATTAGAGTCCTTTTTGGCAACAAACTATAATATTTCAACGTTAAAATCCATTTTAAAGTTTCGTCTCGATTCACCCTTCATCCGTATTCACCCAGTTTTACGGTATACATACGAGTATCAATCACGCCGACAAAGTGCTTGAATAAAATCTTGTTTTTTTTTTATTATGGTACCTACCTCCCTTGCTCGTAATGTGGGGATGATATTTTTTTTCTCGTCTATCCTATACGAGTAATGTGGGGTATCGTTGGATAGGCCGTTCAAAAATATTTCGTGTCTATGGAAACCATTTTTCGATTCAAGGATCCGTTTGCGTAATATTAAGCTTTAAGGTGCTAATTTTTGTTAGAGTCAAGTGTCCCCATAGAGCAGCCATATATAGAGCAGTGGTGGCCCAGTGGTAACGGCCACGACTTACGAGTTGTAGGTCGTAGGTTCGAACCCAGACAGGCGCTTTACTTTGTGTAAATTATTTCATCACCACTGCTCTCAAAACGGTGAAGGAAAACATCGTGAGGAAACCGTCAAGTCCCTAGAACCAAAAATTCGAAGACATGTGACATCTACCAATCTGCACTGGGCCCGCGTAGTAGATTACGGCCCACTCCCTCTCACAGAGAGGAGGCCTGTGTCCCAGCAGTGGGAACATTATAGGCTGATTATGTGTCCTCCCCCCCCCCCTGCCAGCTAAATGGAGATGTGATAAAACCATGTCAATCGAAATTAAAAGAAAAACTATCACAGCTAAGTAGGCTTTAGAAGTTAACCAGTAATAGTCATCATCTGCCTAGCCTTTTCCCAACTATGTTGGGGTCGGCTTCAGTCTTACCGGATACAGCTGAATGCCAGTATTTTACATGGAGCGACTGCCTATCTGACCTCCACAACCCATTTACTGGGTAACACGATACCAAGGGGGATACCCCTTGGTATCGTTGCTGGTTGTCAGACTTTCGGGCTTCTGACGACCCGTAACAACTGTCAAATATCTACAAATGACAGCCGAGACCAACGGCTTAACGTGCTTTCCGAGGCACGGAGGGTCTTGGTATGTAAAGATGGTCACCCATCCACGGCCCGCGGTTGGTCCGTGGATGGGTGACCATATTTACATACCAATCGTAGCTTAACCTGATCGATCGACCAATTACTTGGCCACAAGCCCCTTATAACCAGTAATATTCGACCAACTTAAATTTGCAGAATTGATCGTGACGTGTATCGATGTATGGGAGAACATGTTTTTCAACGACAATGTTAAGTTTGTTTTTGTTTTGGAATAAATACATCCCAAGTAATCCCAGCTACAGAACCCTTCATAGTGCGTGGCCCGATATGCCCTTGCCCGTTTTTTTTCTGATGTTTCTACTTCATTTTCACGTTGGACCACTGAGACACAATCAAAGACTTTTCTTTTACTCTTCCTCTCATACGGGAATGAGAGCCAACAGTCAGAAAGGTTGGGTGCGAGGCTTTTTTTTTGTGGATGGGAAATCTTCAAATAACTTCTCCCGCTCTGAAAGAAAGAAGAAAGAAAGAAGAAAGAAAGAAAGAAAATACGTTTATTTGCGGTAAACATGACGCAAAGAAGGAACACAAATACAAAAAAGAAACAATTTGGGGGAGAATATGCGTCACATCCACACAAAACGGCCAACGCTCAGCTCCTCTGGGTGGACCGGGAAGGTGTGTCAGACTCTTACTGACTAAAACCCACCCGTATTCCTTCCTGTTGCCTGTGTTGCGGGAGCCTCGGTGACCCATAAGTACCTTCCCGCGACCCCGGCAGCCATCGGCCCTAGTGGACCCCTACCTTTGTGCTGACGAAATCTCTTGGAAGCGCACGTGGAATACAACACGCCGTCGACCCGGGCCTGGTCCTTACCGGACGGTGAGCTACCCATTGCTCACCGTCCGCAAGCCCGCGTCTACGGTGGCCGGAAATCCGCCCGGGATTCCCGACGCCCAGGGCGTCTCCTGCGGCGGCTAGGGGCGAGAGGTCGCGAAATTTGCCTTTCCCTAAACACAACCTCTGTCTTACCGTCCGTTACCGTTACCAGAGGGAGCGAAACATGCTTTTCCCTCAACCGTCCCGCCTCCTCCTTCGCGAGCATTACTGCTTCGCAGAAGGAGGTGACGGCTGCCCATGCCCTCTCGCTCCGTACCATGGCCTGAACCAGGGCCGGACGCGAGAGATCTCTGTCGCCAATCGCCTCCACGAGGACACATTCTAAATCATTTAATATTGTGCTTACAATCTTACATTAACTTGCACTAGGAAATATACGTAGATAATATGTATAAGTAACATGTTTTTCAACTCGAATATTCAGTTTGGGATAAAATTCATCCCAACTTCGGAACCGGGCGTGGTCCGACATGCACTTGGCCGGTTTTATTACAGAGAATGCCGACAGCTAACGTCAGGTGAGGATTTTACGGTTCTGGACAAAATCGAGATTTAAAAAAAAAATACACTGTTTTCCAACAGCGCAATAACAACCTTAAGAATGGCAATTTATACGTATATGTATAGAAAAGAGAGAAATAAAATTCAAAAATAAGATCTCATTTCGTGCGCGCCATATGGTTGTTAGAGAGTGATTCACACTGACCTCCGTACTAGTAAAAACTGTATCACGGTAGGTCAGTCTTCCTCGTTCTCCAATAATCACACACTGAAGCACTTTATAGTGAACATAATATTTAGAGACATTTAGCAGGTGTTCGGTATTTTAATTAATACATTGCTATCATCTACCAATCGTAAGGTGGGTAAAACTAAAAATTATTAAGTATATGCAAAATATATAGACAAAAAATTGTTTAAAGAAAGTTGTTGTGTTGATGTTTGTATGATGTTGTGTGTTGATGTAATTGGTATATGTGACTGAATGTGTGTGGATACGAGTTATGTGTTTGTTTTTAGATAGTTGGAGATTCATCTGTAAACTTACCTACTGCCGACGTCAGTCTAGATATAAAGTAATAGAATGTTTTTATGGATTTCTTAATTATCTAAGGAGTTATTACCTTATTACGGAGGATAATACGTAAGTATTAGTGTTTAGTTAGTAACGTGGGAACTATTCTATTCCTTCAACATTTTTGAGGGCGCTATTACTAAACTTGGGCTTTTATTGTGCATTCGTATATCAGGACCTCACTCAATAAATTTTAATAACAATAGCATAATCAACCTATTGTTCCCCCTGCTGGGACATGGGCCCCCTCTCGGTGAGAGGGAGTGGGCCGTAATCTACCACTGTGCGGGTTGGTAGATGTCACATATCTTCGGTTCTAGGACTATGCCGGTTTCCCCACAATGTTTTCCTTAGTCTTCCTAATTATCTGAAAGTTTTCCTGAAAAAGTAGTACATACGGCTCTCCTATAACTAAAAATATTCCTTGTTATGGTTCTGTACCTCAAAAGGAGAAAACGGAACCCTTATAGGATGATTTTGCCGTCCGTCTATCTGTCAGTCCGTCTGTCTATCAAGATCTCACGAACGCGTGGAGGTATCGAAATTAAACTCAGGTCTACAGTCCCTTGCAGCTCTGAAAAAATTAAACTTCTATGTTAACGTAAAAAACTTTACGTACTTTTTGCGGCATAAACGGCCGTAGGTATATGCCGCAAAAAGTATATTTCGACACTCTCAAGGGAATCAAAATTTAAAGGGTACTTTCCGTTGACCTAGAACTATGAACTTTGGCAAGTAATATCGTCTTATAGTACCTACAAGTTCATGGGAAAAATCTGAAACTATACATTTGTAATTAAATTATAAAAACTATAGTCTTTATTTAATACCTACGAATTTGTACTGAACCCTCGGTGGGCGAGTCCGACTCGCACTTGTCCGGTTTTATCATTCCAGAGCAGGTGGGAGAACTTTTCAGTTTTAATGATATTATATTATTAAGAAGATCTGCGATGGCAGAACTTACGGCAGGCACTGAACTTTGAAAGAATCGACAACATAACCATAGCAGGCTTGACGAATTTGGGTGTACGGCGAAACTGGATGAACTTGCCCTCACACAGGTGTACCTACTTCGACATCGTGAGCTATCACTTAATTAACCACAACATTATGCAGGAAAAATAAATAACCAGTGCGCACATTTTCTGGTGGTTCAGTATCAGTAATAAAACACCATCCATCCATCCATCTTTTGTTCAATACCTTTTTCTGACTTGAAATCCTAATAAAATACCTGAAATACCTACGCCGGCAAATCGAGCGAGTGCACAGCTGTTTAGATACCTTCGCACGTTCTGCTACACCACGCACCCGCGCCGGCCAGCAAGTCGCCATAAAAATTTCAAATATTCAAATTTAAAAAATTCAAAGTAAACATATTCACACGCCTTGTTTCCCCGATGGGTTGTGCAGTGGTGTACCTGTAGTACACCCACATTTCGCCAGTTATGTTTAAGTCCCATGTAATAGGGGGCGAGCCTATTGCCATCAACCGGGCACAAATCCAGACTCCGGGCTGCTACTGAGAAATTCCAGATAGAAAAACCCAATAACACTTTGCCCGACCCGGGAATCGAACCCAGGACCTCATGCTCAGCAGTAGCGCTTGCAGCCACTAGACCAACGAAAATGCGGGGGGAGTATGTTTAAGAAAACTCGCTAAGTTTAATGTTTTTTCCTGTAATAGAACTGTATAGGTAAACGTTACAGTTACGTTTAAAGGCTCCTACATACTGGCGCGACTTGTCGCGCGACGTTTCGCGACACAAAGGCACCGCTTGTAGCGCTACACGCGGTGTCTTTGTGTCGCGTCGCGTCGCGCGACAAGTCGCGCCAGTATGTAGAAGCCTTAAATTACGGAAAATGGGTTACAGTTTCCTCAATTATTTCTGTTTCATTCTAAGTGATGAAATGAGTGAATTTCATTCTAAATGATGAGAACAGCAACCATAAAAACCACGTAGGGTCCTAGACAAACCTTTGCCGTGCGCTGACAATAAAAAACAAACAAGTCCTCACGTCATATCCCTCACAGGAAGGTAAAGCTAAAATTAAGTGTCAATTAAATAAATATTCATCGTAGTAGACAGTAATAAGGTATGTGCGTAGAATAATAATAAGAACTAGGTACATTGTAATTAGCAGGAGGAAGGAGGGAGACGAGGGGAAGCATACGAATGATGTGCATGTTGAAGACGGGTTAGGTCGCGACCTAGACGCTTATTTGGAAGAGGAACTAGGAAGATGGGATGATGGTGCTTTCGGAAGCCACACGAGCGCCGAGGACATAATTATCCATTCAGGAAGATGCTGATTGTTAGATGTAGCAAGGATACTTAACAAATCTTCAACTGGTTATGGGATATTGTAACTTGTTATTAAAACAGATGTTCCACATCATCGTGGAGAGTGATTTACAGACGCAAAACTCACACACAGACCTCAAACAACCCGGGCGGATTTCCGGCCACCGTAGGCGCGGGCTTGCGGACGGTGAGCAATGGGTAGCTCACCGTCCGGTAAGGACCAGGCCCGGGTCGACGGCGCGTTGTATTCCACGCGCGCCTCAAAGAGATGCCGTCAGCACATATAGTAGGGGTCCACTAGGGCCGATGCCTGCCGGGGTCGCGGGAAGGTACTTATGGGTCACCGAGGCCCCCGCAACACAGGCAACAGGAAGGAATACGGGTGGGTTTTAGTCAGTAAGAGTCTGACACACCCTCCCGCTCCGCCCAGAGCGGGAGGGTGGAGAAGTTATTTGATGATTTCCCACCGACAAAAAAAAAAAAAAAAGACCTCAAACAAGTATCAGGTCAAGGATTATGTAAGAATCACAACAGGAGACGTTCTGTAGGTTATGGCTAAAGCAATGGGAAAGATGTGTATCCATCCCAGTAAAAATATTTCCGCATAATCAACACTTAACTTTGGAGATAATTAGCAGTCGGCAGGAGATACATAAACGGAAGGAGACGAGCTGATGCGCATGTGAATGTGCCAGGTCACGACCTAGAGGTGCATTTGAAGGACACACACGGAAGATAGCGCTTTGGAAAGTTAAACAGGTAGGTATGCACATCCTCTTGGCAAGCTACCGATCTCAACGGTTGAATGTCGTAGGATGTTGTTGCTAGCGAGGTACTTGCGCATCTTGTTATTTGCTTTTTATGGGAAGTAAGTAGTATTTGAGTTGGCAAATTAGCTTACGTGGGCTATTTGAATAGAAATCAAATACAAATATTACGGGATGGAATACGTTTAGCCAAAACGCCACGTCACAAAGTTTGTAAAATTATGAAGAGGGTGATAAAAAAGATCTTGCTGGTCTTGGGTGCTTCATTATGAGATAATCAAGAATCACCCCACAAACACACACACACGGGTGTGTGTGTGTGTGTCTGTGGGGTGATTCTGTCCCCCCACACAGGCCCCAACACACACAGGCCCCATGGCCTCAATAAATATGATAAGCAACTAAGAACAATTTAATGTTTAGGTACCTAAAGATACAATTAATTTAATGCTAAAACTGTGTAATGGAACCTGCAAATCAGTCTATAGATAGATATCATTGATCCGCATTATCTGCGACATATATACAATTATCACTTAGATAACTGTAGAATGTCTGCTTTGGCATTAGTGAAATAAACGTCTATACGGCCTTTAGGCAAAAAATTACATCGACACAGTCAGAAAAAGAATAAAATGTTTCTTTTTGTTGTTGGAGCATCTCGCAGGTCAACATAGGAGGTTGCCGGCTGCTTAACCGGGCTTGCTTGTCGATGCCTCAGTAAATTAAGGCCTCCAACCAGGGCATAACACTTAAAACTAAGGGCCTCCACGCTAAGGGCACCCCCTGTGGGGTACCGATCTCGGCTTAGGGCGTCGCTGGGGGAGGGCAGCAAGGGACAGGCTGAATCGGTGTAATGTTACTTGGGGTCGAATTTAAAGCTACAGGCTCAGCGGCGCGGGATGGCTCAAGCAAGGGTCGGGACGGAAGTAAAATGTTTCAGAGGTATAGTTATATATCGATATACAATGCAATGGGCATGTGACCGCCCGTTTTTTTCTGAATATTCATGAGAAATTATCGACAATTATCTCTAAAAGGGTTATTCATATTTTTTTATTTTTTGAGTAGCGTTTGTGACCTTGCTTTACATTTTTTGCCATATCACCGATGTTATTGGCCCGATTTGGATTCGAAAAAAATCAAATTCAAATCGAGCCAATAACATCGGTGATATGGCAAAAAATCTAAAGCAAGGTTATTTTATCGGATTAACTAACATTTTTTATAAAAAATTGTGTGAAGACATTTTTTTTCTAATAGTCCGTCATATTAGGGGTTTCCCTTCGGAATTGGAGATAGTCAGCTATAAACATGTATACAATAATAAGCGTAGTGAGCTACGCTGACAACACGTTGTTCCTGGCGCAAGGAAGGTCGCACCAGGCGGGTGGCCGAAGTAGCGGCATGCGGGGCTGCAATAATCGTCAACAGGATCCGGCAATTGGGACTCGAGGTGGCCCTGCACAAGTCTGAGGCCATGTGTTTTCATGGTCCTCGGAACGCGCCACCGTCGGGGCCCCAAATAACGGTAGGAGGGTGAGTATCACTTCGGCGTCGAGTCGACGATGAAGTACCTGGGACTCGCTTTACGGGGCACCTGTGTGGGAGCCTGGCGCGGCGGCCAGCCCACCGGTTGAGTGCGGTCCAAAGGGTCATGGCCATCCGGTCTGGTCTGAGGATACCGCACGGTCTCCGATGTTGCGGCGAGCCTCCTTGCCAGATTGCCGCCATGGGAACTGGACGCAAAAGTCGGAGTGTCGCGAGTAGGCGAAACGCCGCGCGCCGGGGCGTAACTCTGCTACCGCGAGAAATCACGGTACGGCGGACAGAGCTCCGGAGAGATCTCATGGCGACATGGAGAGTGCGATTGTCGCAACCCAGTGCTGGGTTTGTACTATCCGATAGGATAGGGGTCCGTATTCCCAAGTATAAATTTTAACTTACTTAATTATTTTCTACTTAAAATGTAATTAAAGTATTCTTAAAATGTAATTAAAGTAGCTATTTGTATTTATTACAATATTTATAATAAATCTAAATAGCATTAAACCCATAGAAAACGAGATATTTGTAAAAAAGTGCGAAAAACGATTTTATGACCTTTGACCTTAGATATCTGTAGTCGCGGCCACCCTACTAATAATAATAAGTAGGTTTTGAGACAAGTTTTAGAATGTCAAAATAAAGTTTATAGCTGAATATCTCCAATTCCGAGATACTTGACCTATACTGGACTATAAAAAAATCAGTAATATGAATAACATGAAAAACTTTCAAGTTAATTTTCGATCATTTTTCTTGCATAATCAGAAAAATACGGGCGGTCCCATGCCCGTGGGCGGCATTGTATATAGATCACACTAGAGACTGCACCCGGCAGAACTCTTGCTGCTTAACTTGATATCGTAACTTGTGCCGTATTTTCCATTTACGAGGTATACTATTTTGGCTAAGGCTTCTTCAAACAGGCGCGACACGCGACGCGACACAAAGACACCGCGTGTAGCGCTACAAGCGGTGCCTTTGTGTCGCGTCGCGTGTCGCGCTTGTTTGTAAGAATCTTTAATCTATAAGTAGTATAAAACAAAGTCGCATCCCGTGTCTGTCTGTGTGACTTCTTAGTTCTTCTAAATTACTCAATGGATTTTGACGCGGCTTTCACCATGATTTAGAGCATTTATACCGGTTTACATGTATAATAAATGTTAAAATTTACCTTAAATGTAACATAGAAATCTTGATGTTTTGACATCTAGCCATATCAGTACATTGCACCCGTGCGAAGCATTGGCGGGTCACTAGTCTATACTAATATTTAGGTATTTGTTTGTTTGTAAGTTTGTATGTAGGGGTAATCTCTGGAACTACCAGTCGGATTTCAAAAAATATTTTTGCATTTGATAGCCCAATTCTTGAGGAAGGCTATTTAACGACCTATCACGTTACGACCCTTAGGGGCCGAGCAAAAAGAAAAAAAGTCAGAAATAACGCTAAGTGAAAACGAAATAAAAGCGCGGGCGGACGATGTAATGCGAAGCAGTGGGTCGGGGGAACAACACATTTCACGCGGGCGAAGTCGCTGGCAGAAGCTAGTATAATATATATGGGTATGCTGGTTGCAGGTTGGTTGGCATTGGCAACATCATGCAATAGGTAGGAACCAGGAAAATGGCAGACGCAGCGGGATTAGTACCGGTCAACTAACATACAGGATGAAATATTGACCGGGGAAAATGTAAAGAGTTACTTAGATTTATTTTATGAGAGAAAATGTTGGGAGTTAATTGGATTAATTTATTAGATGGTGCATGATTAGATTGATTAGCGTACAGAGCAAGTATTCACCTTCGGCTTCCGTGCGTGTGCGCATTTTGCAGTTCACTTGAGTAAACTTCCTGTTATTTATTTAGAAGTACGGTACTGCTAATTTATTTAAATCATCAAGTGTTATATAAATCTGATAGGTGTACTTTTAAAGTACCTATAGAGTGAATTTCCTTTATACCTACTTAACCTCTGCATATCCTGACTGCTTACCATAAAAACAGTTCAAATATTTTCGTGTTGTTTTCATGTCGGACCACTCACAATGAAGGGTTGCATAGTTCTGATTACTAGGGACGAATTTATTCCAAAAACAAACTTGTAAACATTGTAGTTGAAAAACATGTTCTCCCACACATTCCAACTGCAAATGTAAGTTGGTCGACTATTAATCGTTAACTTGTTTAGCCTACTTAGCTGTGATAGTTTTCCTTTTAACTTCGTTATATATGTTAAAGTGAAACATCGAAGCTCCGGCGCTCCAATGTTTGGCTAGTCAAACCTCAGGTCTGACAGAATGTCTTAGTCAAGGTCCAAACCAATGTGTGTGTTTCGGGCTTTGGCTAACGAAATTATATCTAATCCTAGGAGAGACTAATTTGGACAGTTAAACGCCGAAACTGAATACGATCAAACCAGTTGACCAGTCTGACCTAAATTAGGTACAGGAATGTGTTAGTTTGTTAGACTGAGGTATAAAAAACATATTTCTTAATTTTAATGTTTATTGCTTCAATATTATAATAATGGAATGATAATAGATAAAACTGACTTTTTCATTTTTTGTATTGTTATCTTGTTTAAAGACACTATAATTAACAACAAAAAACATCTTTATTTTGACAAGGTGATGCGTTGTGGCATTTTGAGTTGCACAATATGTTTGATCTTTAACATTACACAATTTAAAAGAGCATTTCTTACTACAGTGGCATTTTATATAACAAGTGCAGTACAAATCGACGTTTGATGTTTTTGCCATAGTCGCTTCTACAATAGACTAAACATAGTCCGAAACAGATTATTTTGGTTTCGACGTTTGCCTAAAAATACACCAGTTAAGGCAGACATTGGAATCTATTTCGGGGTTTGCCGAAAGACGTTGGTCAAACCTAGGATAAATCAGTCATTCCGCGAAGAGGCTACATATCGACATGAATACTTTCGCATATCCAAAATCAACCATTTAGCTGGCACCCCGGTGACACATGACTTTAACAAAAATTAGCACATTAAAGCTTAATATTTCGCAAACGAATCTCTGAACCGAATAATAGTTTTCAAAAACCCGCATTATTTTTGAACGGCCTTTCCACCGACATCCCACACCATGGGACTGACTAACCCATTTTTTTAACACTTTCTCGGCGTGATTAATATGTAAACCCATACCATATTACAGCTTCCTAGTACTAAGCGTCTCTGAGCTACAGTGAGGACTACGAAACCCTAAAAATGTCAATTTCCTGGCAATAAATAAAACACCAAAATACTGTCATGCGATTTATAGAATAAGATATCCAGCAACGTCATATTTCTAGGTTAAAAGCACCCATCATATAACGGAAGTATGTAGCCTGACCTGTGCCTTGACCGTGGCCATTAGTTGCGCTCGCGCATCCTCAACATTCACTCAACATCATAATCTGTTCAGACAACATATGAACATAAGTTATTTGACTCGGCATTTTCCTCACCAACTCACACACACATGCAAACTGTCCGTTCACGTTTAGCAAATAGACATGCATGGAGTCGTTTTATTCACGATGTCGGCAGAAGGGAAGGAAGGCCCAGCACCGGGTGACTTCGGGCTGAAATAATCGAGTCCTAAATAGACATCCCGCAGCAAAAAGGGGTATAGAGACATAACTAGAGTGGTACCATCATAATTCAGTCGCATGTCTTAAATGCCGCATCTGCATGACTTCTTTCATGGAAAAAACTCTTCGTCCCCTTGTTTCCCCATTAAACTCTTTCCAAATGTGAGATTTGTATGTGTGTGTGAACTTTGTAGTACGTTTGTCTGTATATTTGGCGAATGCGGGACGCATGCTGACAAGACTTCTTTGCAAATTATAACGTTTTATGGCATTAGTAATGACGCACTTTAGATTATCTCGAATTTAACTTCTATTTTTGTTTTATGGCCGAAGAATAATATTATTATGAACAATATGGAATTGTAAGTCTGCTTTGTTACTTTTTTTTGTTCATTAAATAAGAACTACATACAATAAGTGTGTGGCATACCTTCCTCTGATTGACAGAATTAGCGATGATTTACAGCTTAAAACAGCATACTGCTTACAGCTTTTTGATCAGCTTAAAATTTAGATCAAACCAGACTCAGTCCCGAAACCCCTTTACCTACTTAATGTGAACATAATAAAAACATCGTATTTGAAAATACAACTTGTTCACAGACGTAAAACAACTCACAGATTATTACAGTATTTTTATTGTAAACAAATTAAAGAATGTCGTTTAATTTGTTTACAAACTTTCAAATAGTATACTCTGACTACATTTATAAAGTAATGGTTGCGATGCAATTCCATTTATATTCCACATAGGATCAATCCGAAACTTTACCAAAAGTCGCCTATAGTCATCCATCTCCGTCGATAGACATCAATCTCGTTCCACCCGTTCTGCTACTGATACTAATGATAAGTTTTTAAGAGTATTTGTGTCAACGGAAAGTCTATGACCGATGCATTTTTTTTTGGGTGGGAAATTATCAAATAACTTCTCCCGCTCTAGGTGTGTCAGACTCTTACTGACTAAAACCCACCCGTATTTCTACCGTTGCCTGTGTTGCCAGAGGCCTCGGTAACCATTTCGAACTTCCACGCGACCCCGGCAGTATGACCGATGCATACGACGTTAAAAGGTAAGAAAGACAGCGACATTTTGGTCGAAAATGAGTTATGAATGCCATCCTACTTAAAAATAGAGGTTAAGGAGGATGGCATTCGTAACTCATTTTTAACCGTCGTAGGTTTGTGGATTTCGGTAGCGACTGTACCTTGATTACATGCTCGAAAGAAAATAACTCTGTCTTGAAGAAATTGATTAAGAGTTGCCAATCATAAAAGGTTTTGGAAGTTCTATTACACAATAGAAATTTCAATCCACTGTTGAAGTCAGAGTTGATGATACTGAAACCGAATTAGTTGTTTTGGCGGTTGGTGACAAGTTTTAACTGGTATTAGTATTAATAGAACAGAATTTTTTCCTACTACCTTTTGTTACTATTATGAACATTGATGCTGGAAAAGGTACAGAAAACTTTTTTAAGGTGTTTATTCCAAAGGTTATACCATTTCTTTCCCTTCATGTACCCTACCAACTATCTTTTAGGGACGTTGGGCTTTAACTCGTTGGAGGTGAGAAGAGGCCTTGATCAGCTCACGGTAGCCTGTAAGACCTTACGGTGACGTATCGACTGCCCAGAGCTCCATTGCCTTTTCTGCCGATTATTTGTGCCCGACAAATACATCGGACATCGTCAGAGCCGCCGGGACAATCTGTTTGCGCAAATGCCATCCAAAACTGTAGCCAGAGCCGAATCCCCAGTCTGTCGTACTCTAAAGATGCTAAATGCCCTTCTGACTGCCTACCCTGAATGTGATGTGTTTGCGGATGAATTCTGATGAGTTCTGTGAGAGAAAGTATGCAAGGGAGTCCACTGTTCCATGATAGTTTTAAATTAAATTATTTTTAACGTAATTATTATTAATATATTAATCATTGTTTCTATGTTAATTAATGTAATTGGTGCTGTACCGTTTTAATTAACTATAAATAAATTAATAAATAAATGAAGGATAATAAGAAATTGCCGGTCTAGTGAAATTTCTTTTTATCATAACCTTCGAATAAAGTGGTCGTTTGATTAGAAATAGCACAGTTGTGTGGGTTAAAAGTGTTAGAAAGAAAATCGTGGTTTTCTTCAATAAAAACACTCTTTATTTTTTTCTTTTTAGTCTTAAATTGTTGAAGAGGCTTTTATCGACAGTGGCATGTCAGCCTCATCATAACTTAAACTATTCTAAACTACATCTACAAATATAACATACATTAGTCATGTCGAAACAAATCAGCCAGTAGGTTTGCCATCTCAGGTGACGGCTGCGCTAAAACTTTAACATAAGGACCAGTATCATATTCGTTTTTTATGTTCTATTCAACAGTGTCTCTCTTTTCTTCTTTGCCTTAGTATACTCTATATATTTTCTTGCTAACAGTTTTATTTCGCACAACTGCACTAGTTCACAATCAAACGACGACTTCAACAGTAGATTGAAACATTCTTACTTAAGCCTTGTCAGTCCTTCCGAAACTCGTTTTGACTACACAGGTACCAGAATCACTCGATAAAGATCTCCGGCGACGCCTTCTAGGGCACTCTGGAGACCCGCGCTTTCGACCCCTTTAGAGTGAAGCTTTCATCTCGATCTGGGTTGGAACGGTCATTTCGTCGGCCTTCGCAGCACACCTACATGGCTTACTAACAGCAAACCTACATGACTTTTAGTACAGCATACCTACATGGTAAAAACGGACAGAGGCTAAGCTTCATACAACCGCGCTATGATAGGTACAGTACTACAAGCGCCTGAGCCAAGCATGAGACGCCAGACTTACCCTCTGTTCGTTTACTCTGCGGCCACAGCTCACTACCAAGGCTGCATAAGATCACATAAGTGCATCCGTTAAACTCTGAACTACAGCACACCATGGCTGAACTAGAGTGTAAGCCACATAAAACTAAACTACACTCGTACATCTTTATTTTTATTGTTCAATGTATGAATAATTGAAATACGTACCTCAAATTGATGAACCTAACTCTTCTACCCCGCTACTGTCATTGCTATAAATTAACCGTGAAGTAAGGTCGCAGTATTAAAGATACAAGTAAAATAGGTTAGAAGTAAGTACCTATTTATAAACCACAGTCTACTTAAATCACATGACATTGGCGCCGATTCCCTTGTTCACAAACTAAACTAAATTTAAGTTCAGTGCATCTTTTTCTTTCTATTTCATTAAGAAAAGGACAGAAGATACATTTTAGTTTAGTCCTGTCAAATTAATCAGCGCTTGACGTAAATTGACGTAATTTTAGTAGGCAAGTTTTTAATCACGTCTAAACTTGTATAGAGTAGTGACAGGCGCTGATTAATTTGGCAGGACTAAACTAAAATTTATCTTCTGTCCTTTTCTTAATGAAATAGAAAGAAAAAGATGCACTGAACTTAAATTTAGTTTAGTTTGTGAACAAGGGAATCGACACCATTGATTCATATATGGGGAAAACAATATATTCTTGAATGAAGTAAAATTTTGTCTTAGTTTTATTGTCTTCTTCGAAGACATTATACTTAAATGAAGAATTATTAAGTTTAATTTTAAGAATATTATTTATAAAACTAGATAAAAACTAGATATTTTCTTCAATTAAGATTATTATAGTCTTGAATCAAACATTTGCTTAAGTCGAACAAGGGAAGGGAATCGGCGCCAATGGCGTCGATTCCCTTGTTCACAAACTAAACTAAATTTAAGTTCAGTGCATCTTTTTCTTTCTATTTCATTAAGAAAAGGACAGAAGATATATTTTAGTTTAGTCCTGTCAAATTAATCAGCGCTTGACGTAAATTGACGTAATTTTAGCAGGCAAGTTTTTAATCACGTCTAAACTTGTATAGAGTAGTGACAGGCGCTGATTAATTTGACAGGACTAAACTAAAATTTATGTTCTGTCCTTTTCTTAATGAAATAGAAAGAAAAAGATGCACTGAACTTAAATTTAGTTTAGTTTGTGAACAAGGGAATCGGCACCATTGTATCGATAACAAGTTCCTATCTCAACTTCGACATCGAAGTCTCACGTTCAAACATATCAATTAACTTTATGGACATCAACCAACAATATATATAAATATTATGTCATTTACACATTCTCGTTAGTCAGTTCAGACTTACTCACAATATTGAAGCTTCACAGTCACGACTTGGAAAATTCTACTCCTTTAAATGTACAGCTCGATTCAAAATTGATGGCTGCTCTGAAGTGCGCTACTCGCTGCGCAGTACCGCACCCCTCATCCCCGCTGACACGTGAATTTGTTACTGCGCAACGACTTGCCTCGTGTTCTGAGCCGCCATAAAGTTTGAATTGGGCTGTAACTAGCGACACGCCCCTGCTTCGCATGGGTGCAGTGGCCACATATCAAAACATTAAGATGTCTGTGTATAATACCTACTTACACATTAACCTTCCCGAATAAATACTCTAAACCAGGGATTCCTAAACCATTTTGAGCGATTTTGGAAAAGGGGTCCCTTCCAAAATGAACTGATACCTCAGACCCAATTTTTTTCATCTTGTACAAACTTGTGTACACTTACCGACTTGTTGAGTTTTTATATTTCATATACAACAATGATACTTCCTACTAAAACATTAGTCGTTCTTATAACAAGTTGGTACACGTAACACAACTTATACAGTATCTTGAAAATGTCAAATAAGAACTTGAGTTAATTAATTGGGGTCGATTTTTAGACGACTCCCAAAACCAGTTTTCGTTTATGTCGTCCCCCGGGAAAACGATTTCGACCCCAAGGGGACTATCGATCACTTTGGGAATCTCTGCTCTAAATTATGGTGAAACCGCATCAGATTAGATTTAGAAGAACAACACTGCCACACAGACAGACCTACATGAAAAGCGAATACGTTTTAAACTTTTATACATTCTACTCAGGTGCAAGATAATGACAAATAAATGATTTATAAGGCGTCCCCACGTGGCTATTCAATAATACGCTTAGTTTACATGTATAAACGCGTGTGGGAGTGTCAGATCGCAACTAGATATATATGTAGTTGATTGCAAATGGCGTTATAAAACCCCAGACAGATGAATAGATAGTGGAAATTACACAAGCAGGTGGTGTGGTGTTAGAGTAAGGATGGCGCTTGCGTCGATTATGTTCATCAAACTACCACATGAGAATATTTTCGGATAGACTTATCAGTGGCAATGGAAGACGGGTTTAAGGCGCTGACAAGACCTAATTGACCAAAATAGGCTCCTCTTAAGAAAAAACATTGCCAAATCTGTATAGTTTGTGGTAGCGGAAAAAATATATGTTAATTTTGAACATATTTCCCAGAACGTGGTCGTTACCAAAACACGTTTTGAAAAAAAATCACGATACAAACTAACGTTAAACTAACCGGTCGATATTTTGGATTAGAACTCAAGGTAAGAACCTTGAGTTCTAATCCAAAATATCTGCATTAAATATCAACATACGGTACGTATTTAATTAATAACAAAAACGTCTTATTTTAATGCAGAACTTGGTCGTTTTTTTATTTTCGATTACTCAACTCAATTTTGAGTAAATAAATAATTGCTTCATATTTAGCAAAAAATTACAAGCGTTTTGTCATCGCGCTTCTCTTTCTTTTCTATTCAATCTGACAATGACCGCGGTTTAGGTGTTGTCAGCGTCAATTTACTAGTGTGAATGTACCTACACATATTTTAAATCGGCTTCTCTTGTGTAAACTTTAAACTTCCACCCCATTGTTTGTCGTTTTTCTAGATTTCGGTCAGTTAGTAATCTGTAATACCTGTGTTATAAGGAATGGAATGAAATAGAAAATGTTTATTTTCATAGAATGTACACAGGTGTGGAAACTAAGGGATGGGAAGGAGCAGGACGGGACGGAGCAGGTACGTATTACCCCCACTGGCGGACTAAGGAGGGGGGAGGGGAGGCGACAGAGGTGATCCACCCCGGGGGAGCCTTGAGGGCCCCCCAAATCTTGAAAATACTTTTAATCAAATCCCAAACAAGGCCAACATTGAGGCCACCAATGCAGGGTGCTAACATTTTCGAGCTCGCTTCGTTCGCTCTTGTCAACATTCTCTTAATTGTCAGGTTTTTCTGCATATCTAAGTCGGCAAGTACCTAACTCCTTTTTCTGCATAAATACGAGTAGTCAAAAGAAAACTTAACCGACTCTGTTATTGAACATTATTTTGGCCTTGTTTAGGATTTGATTAAAAAGTATTTCTCGAGATTTAGGCCCTCTAGGATCAGAGGCCGGGCGAAATAAATAAGAATAACTAAACCTCTCTTGTAAAACTTTTTTGCGAGGTCGTCGGCGCGGCGGTCGCCGACGCCTAACTGCGCTCGGTCTTTTATTCTACATTCTTGCTTTGCGCGAATAGCATAATGAAATAATAATCCTGCCTGGTGCGCACGTTACCAATACTTGATGTTTTTTTTTTTGCAAATCGTTAATTATATTTATTAGGAATACCTACTTAAACTGAGACCGATGGTGCCTCATTTTGTTTTGCCGGCCCGGGGTGGTTTTGAAGACCCCACGAAATCAATTAGCCAAAAATGGGAGATATCCAATCACGCAAATCACAGCAAAGTAGGTTACATAATCATACTACGTTGGCAAGTTGGTTGACAAAATTATTTCATATTACCCTTTTTGGGATAGAAATAACGAGATTTCCAGAGAAATTACTATATCTTGGCAACCGTTGAACCATAACGAAGCGAATAATCGAATCGACCAGGTGCGCGTTATGCAATGTGTGAGCGCAACTCATTACGCATAATGTGTGAGCATATCCCGATGCTATCATCACTCAGCTCCAGTTTCATTTCCAGGTTATAGAAGAACTGCCTTTTGCCTAGATTCTAGATATCTAGGTTACGTTTCCAGATTATTTGCCGTTATGTGATTACTTCAAGTTCTGCTAAGTGTCTGTTTGCGACATATCAAAACCTTTTTTCGGAACTTAAGTCCCGTATCTATTTAATAACTTATCACTTTCGTTTAGTTTTTTTTTTATAAGCGTATTTTGCTTGTTTTCAGATCAAATGAAGAGTTCCTGTTCCTTGATTATTTTACAAATTGTAAGGCTGATTCTAAAACAAACATTAATAACAATAAAGGTTACGACTTTATTCACACTTTTTTAAAGCATATAATTATGAATAAAGTAAAGAACCGATTAGCTGTCATTTTTAAATAGCATCTTGCGGGTCAACCTAGGAGGTTGTCATCTGCTTCACGGGGCTTCACCGGACTTTCCTGTGGGCGTAAACTTATAAACTAAGCGACTACACGCTAAGGACACTCCCTGGACCTCGGCTTGGGGCTTCGCTGGGACGCTGGAAGAAGACAGCAAGGGGCAGGCTGGATCGGATTAAGATTCGGTCGAATATTTAATGCTACAGGCTCAGCGGCGCAGGCTGCTCGAGCAAGGCCAGACCCTTACGTGAGCCAGCCCGCGCAAGCGAGCGATATGTGCTCGGTGGACTTGGTTCGGAAACCAAACTACTCGTTGGGGATGGGGCTCTTTGCCTCGACATAGTCTTTGAGATGCTTATAAATAAGCCTCTCGTAGATTTAGACTAGTTGCCGACTACAAATATAGATAGATAGTCGGCGTCTAGCCGGTACATCTCTGAAATGCTTGATGCAAATTTGGAGAACTGTAAAAGAAAAACATACTGTCTTGCTAAGCATAAAGGTCTTATCTGACATTTTTAGGTATTTTTACATTTTTGCTTATTTGGCACTATGGCAACACTATTGAGGTACCTACAAAACAAAAACGTCTTATCTGTGCATTTACTTACTCAAACTCATGTTTCTAGTTTGTCCTATTTGCGTTTAGCACCCTGTTACAAAGGATTAAAGCCATATCTAACAATTTTCTATTGAAAGGAAATACATTAATTATGAGCTAAACTAAAACAGTTTTTTATCTATCTTATACGTTCAAACACTTTCACAATAACATAAATAGTCGGCATTCAACACACACACTCACAGAGAGGAGGCCTGTGTCCCAGCAGTGGGAACATTATAGGCTGATTATGTATGTATGTATTCAACAAAACACGTTTTTGCCTTCCCTGCTTGGCAGGGCAGTATAATATTTTGACTAGGTATACGTACATAGCCATAAGACAAGTACATCAATTAATGATCTCATGTTGAAGACATAAGACCTATAATTAATGTCTAACAGAAGTGACAAGGAAAAATAAAATGCGATTCATTATTTAAATTTATATATGACCAGTTGTAGCTTAATCATTATTTCCGTAATATTAACATGCTGACTAATATAACAAGAAACCTGTGCATACTATGACTATTGTGGATGCAATGTTCGAAATGGTTGTATAAGATATAGGTACCTAAGCCTGCTCAAAATTATCATCAGTTGAGTTTGTGGGCAAAAGCGAGTCTACAAATAAAATTATTAAACTTTTACTTCAGTGTTATCTTAAATACATGATATTTACAAAGTAAAATGATCACGACAATGAAATAACATCAATATATGTATATCATGGTCAATTCTCACACTGCAAATGTAAGTTTTTAATCCCGAAAAATATTATTTTATGTGATAAAACTACAAATTAACGATATTTTCCTTTACTTTTGCTGCCAAATTTCATTATTCTAGGTCAACGGGAAGTACCCTATAGGTTTGATATATTTGCGAGTATCATCAATATGTCGCATAAATGGCCATATTTTTTTTATTGCGTTGACTTAGAAGCTTGATTTTTATAGAGGTCCAAGGGCCCGTAGCCCTATGCATTTCATATTAATTTCAACTTTATACCTCGACGCGATCCTGATAAAAAGGATATTAACAAACTGCCACATAGACTGACTGACAGACAGACAGACGAACAACGAAGTGATCCTATAAGGGTTCCGTATTTTCCTTTTGATGGACAGAACCCTAAAAAGCAACATCAATCATCAGCCGACGAAATTTTGGGAAATCCTAATAATTGGCACCGCTGTTTTTATCTTCAAAGAAAAAACTGAAACGCTAAACTAAAGCTCGTGAGAATCATAAACAATAGTACCTGCATGCTTCTCATAACAACATCACTTAAGTATTATTATACTGACGTCAGTGGAAACGAACTTGTGCTAACTTTAATTTTTCTCGACTCGGACATATATAATCACTTGTCGGCTAATCTCCGAGATCTTCCAAGAATCGAGGAAATATTATAAGGTTGTCTGGATGCTTTGTACCAAGTTATTAAAGTTTAATGCTTAAATAACGCGTTGTTTACTTACAATGCACTTTGCTAATATGGTCGTGGCAAGGCAACATTGTTTTCATAGAGAAATATCTTGAGGTGAATCGGTTCCTTATTTCTTTTGTCATGGACTTTTCCGTAGTCACTTTTAGTCATAGACCATAGATTCGTTTGCATTATCAGCCTAGAACGTTTCCACAGCTGGGACACTGGCCTCCTCTCTGTGAGAAGGGAGTGGGCCATAATCCACCACGCGGGCCCAGTACGGGTTGGCGGATGTCACATGTCTTTGGATTTTTGGTTCTAAGACATCCTCCTCACGATATTTTCCATCACCGTTTTGAGTACAGTGATGATGAAACTAATTACACTTAGTAATGTGACTGCCTGGGTTCGAACCCACGACCTACGACATGTACCTAAGTCGGGCCGTTACCACTGGGCCACCACCGCCCTAGATTCGTTTGTGTTCGTGTAATAAGTTGAATGGTCCGTAACTCAGCTTTAATATTTTGTCTTAAGGGGGACTACAGAAGCTAAACGCAAGTTTTATTCGTTTTATAATGCCTAAAAGTATATGATCCACTGCAGTAAACAAAATCAGAAAAATATATGATATTCTTCAGGAGATATGCTAAATAGATAGAGTATTGAAAACATAATACAACTAATATGATACAATAGAAAAAAATCACGAAGATACATATTTCATAAGTTAAAAATTTATTTTAACGATTAAAAACCGTACTAATATACATGCAATCGTTCTGATTTTTTGTCAGATTATTTTATAAGCAACATCTTAGTACAATAGAGTTTTGTTTTTATCCAACCAATAGATTTTTTGTAAATAGATAATTCATATTTTCTATTTTATATTTTTTCATATCTTCATATTTTGCAATAAATTACCAGCGATGTGTCATTGCGCTTCTCTTTCTTTTAATGCAGTCCGACAGAGACCGCGCTTTAGCTGTTGTCAGCCTCTTAATCAGAAACCGAACTGGTGGAATGAAAGATGAAAACGTATTGCACCGACCTCAAGTAACAAGGGTCCAAGGGCAGCAAGATAAAGATGATACAGAAACCTAACTTTAAGCTCCGGATGCAGTACAAATCTTATCGCCGCCATTTCAGTCAGATCAACCTGTTAAACTACTACGGTCGTAGTTTACTTCAACAAAGATTTAAGTAAAGAATGGAGAGTTTTCTTCCGTCCTATATTTAAACTAGCACACACTTCGTTCTAAAATTGAAGATTTTTCTAATCGCATAGCCAAACGATATGTGCTGGCGATGTAGGTTTAGGTAGACACACTGTCTTGACATCATAGTCTAAAAACATGCATACTTACTGTTAATGTATGATGATGTCGGAACTCTGAACACGACCAAGAATGCTGACTCGATCAAAGACTAAAGAAAGAAATCTTTTTTGAATGTGTAACATCTTTACTCTCGGTTTCTGTGGTGATTTCATGAAAAGAGACGGAAGTGTGTAGACAGAAAGTGACAGCTTGGGCATGGAATAAGTAAGTACTTTTTGGGGTTCCGTAGTAAACAAGGAACCCTTATAGTTCCGCCATGTCCGTCTGTCTGTCTGCCCCCGCTGTAGCTCAGAGACGCTTAGTACTAGAAAGCTGTAATTTTGCATAGGGATACATATTAATCACGCCGACAAACTGCTAGAATTAAATCTTGAAAAAAAAAATGTTTTTAGGGTGTCTCACTTGTACGTAATGTGGGGATGATATTTTTTTCTCGTCTATCCCATAATGTGGGGTATCGTTGGATAGGCCGTTCATTATTGAGGGTCTGTGGACACCATTTTTCGATTCAAAAATTCGTTTGCGTAATATTAAGCTTTAAAATGCAAATTTTTGTTAGAGTCAAGTGTCCCCCCCTGCCAGCTACATGGTTGTTTATGGAGATGAGAAAAAATTAATGGCAGTAGTGCATATAATGAAATTAAAAGGAAAACTATCACAGCTAAGTAGGCTTCTAAAGGATCATAAGCACAAAAAAAATTACACAATAAGACAAAAATAAATAAATAAAAATAAATTAAAAAAAAACACAATTATAAATACCACACCATAGACATATTACAGACTTCGATTGCTCAGTATGTGAACCATACAGCAATGGTTCAGGTACTGGCAATCGACCCTCTGCGCGAATGCCCTCACGATGCCGCTGGAGCTAGCCCGAACCCTGAGCACCAGGCATGTACACCGTTTTCGCATAGTGGAATAGAAACAGTCTACATGCGACTCGGTGAACATCCCTGATGCGCTGCAGAATCGGGGCAGCCTCATCAGCACCCTGAAAACATTATTATATTGGACACGCAAGGCGTTGTACTGTCTGCGCGTGTATGAGACCCACAGGCTGCTCGTGTAGAAAGATGTACAATATGCTCTGAACAATGTTGTTTTCACTTCAGTGGTACAACGAGCAAACCTACGGGCCATCATATTCGTCCTTACAGACAACGCCCTGCGTTCTCGCTCTATGTCTGCATCGTCTTTCAGATCAGAGGACATGATATGTCCAAGATATTTAAAATGTTCCACCCTCTTCAGTGGTGTTCCACATAATTAGCTAACAACACCTAAAGAGGTAAAATTTTTGGTAAGTATGTAGGGGGTAATCTCTGGAACTACCAGTTGGATATGTTTTTTTTTTTTTGCATTTGGTAGCTTATTCTTGAGGAAGGCTACAGACTACTTAACATCACGCTAGGACCCTTAGGAGCCGCGCAAAAGCCCGAAAGAACGCTAAGCTAAAACGAAGTAATAGCGCGGGCAGGCGATGCCATGCGACGGGTTGGGTCGGGGGAACAAGAAATTTCACGCGGATGAAATCGCAAGCAGAGGCTAGTTAGGCATTTCATGAATCTTTAAGGGTGCTTGAAACTGCCTTAGTTCAATACATTAAACAGCAACTCCTCTAAATCGGAAAATTTACTTACTGAAATGCAAAACATATAAACAACAGAACCAGATTAGTGGATCACTCGTTAAATTAGAACTTTTAATAGATCTAGGTATTGAGGAGCTTGTGGCTATATAACTAATAACAGCCGCACGAGTTAATTCATCAGGTTAAGCTAAGCTTGCCGGGGTTCATCCGTGAATGGGTGACCATCTTTACATACCGAAACTCCTCCGTGTCTCGGAAAGCACGTTAAGCCGTTGGTCCCGGCTGTCATTCGTGAATCTTTGACAGTCGTTGGGGATCTTCAGAACCTCTCTGACAACCAGTCAGTTGTGGAGGTCAGATAGGTAGTCGCTCCATGTAAAATACTGGTACCATTCAGATACATCCGGTTACTGTGGACGCCGAACGCAACGTTGCACAGTGGAACGAATGTATGGGAGCGGTTGGACGTAGACATGTCCGAAAAAAAAGAGTAAAATTATGCCAAACTAATGATGCCATCTTATTCGATTACTTAATGCCTTCATAACTTGTGGTGATGAATTTCTTCATAACTCCCATATTTCGGGAGTAATTTGAGAAAATGTGAAATTTTACTATGAAAATGAGTGTATCGAGCTCTCTCCCTCCTGATTCCGGGCTTGTTTCAAGTAGCGGTCTCTAATATCATAATGCTAATACTAAGAGCTATATTTAATACTAAGACACATAGTGCGCCAAATGTGCACTTTCTGGGATAAAGAGTGATGTTTATTTTATAACACAATTTTTTTATTTTTTGTTTATTTTGTTGATTAAAACCGTTTTTCTAAAGGTTTACCTTATTACAATAACATTTCTGAGCAGCCAATTAGAGAAGATATAAGCTAATTAGGATATATAATTAGGGACTTAAGGTTTACATATAAAACTGATGCACTAATGATTACTGATAAGAACATTGCTATTATTTAATTACTAAATGGCTCTTAATACACTAATTTAGCATGCATCATTTACTAATTATCACAATAACTAATTACCTTGCAATATTTAACAAAGGATACCTGGGATACCTGGATTTTATATAAATAGGTCACTATTAGTAACTTTAAAATCAGTGTTGATTTACACCTCGTTGTATCCAAGCTAATCTCGCAATGTATTTTCCAAATTTTAATACAAATCTTGATATTCACGTTGCTTTATGCGCACGCGCACATAAAGATTTACGCGACTTTAACTATTTGTTCAGTGTTTTAAAAGATAACAGTTGTGTTCAGTTATGTGAAAGTGCTGAAACAAGTTTAAAAGACTGGTGTCGTCGATTTTGCTACCGCATTTATGCAAAATGGACACAGTCTGGAAGAAGCACAGATAAGTTTCGGAAGAAACATGAGATTTGGCTACAGGCTGCAATTCAATGGCCGGAATTACAGAATGAAAATATGGAACCTTCTACAGAAAATATAAGTGACGTCATCGAGCCCATAATTTCTCCTGCTAAATCTGATGCTTCAACTTGTACACATCCTAGTCCTCGTAAATCTTTTGAGGACCTTAGTAACCGGCAAAAAAGAAGACGCACTGAAGATAGTCTTTCATGCAGCAGTAGCAGCGCTGAAATTATGTTTTCGGCCGAAAGGGCGCTTCAAAAGGCAGGACAAAGCGATACAGCTTATGTTATGAAATACTTGACGGAGAATCCAGAAGAGGCCTCAAAAATCAAAGCCTTCATTGAAGGTAAATCAATTCAGGTACGGGAAATATCCCCTTTGAAGGCATTGGCTCTTTATGTATCGATGAACTTATCGAAATGGCGCTATAACACTCTTCGGGATTTCAACACTCAAGAAGGAGCTCTTCAATACCCGAGTTACTACATGTTGGTTAAAGAAAAAATGAAGTGCTATCCGGCCAAAGAAGATCTCACAGTTACAGAGAGCTCTGCAAAAATCAAATTACAAGCCTTGATGGATTTAACCTCAAGAAGACTTATTAGGTCGTTAGAAACCCCTGTTGATCCCAATCAACAGCTCGTATTGACCAGCAAATGGGGTTTTGACGGATCATCTAGCCAAAGCATTTATCATCAAAGGACGAGTGAAGATGAGCAAATCGATCTTGCTAGTAATTTTATGATTAGTCTTGTACCACTGCGGCTCGTCTCAAAAGGTGTAACAATTTGGGAAAACGAGCGACCATCTTCCACTTCATTTTGCCGGCCAATATTGTTTAAGTTTATAAAGGAAACCAAAGAAAATGTGCAGAGAGAGATGGCTGAAATCGAAGCAGAGATTGAAGCCCTAACTCCATCCACCATCACTGATGGAATTAGTGTCAAACACCAACTGCTGTTGACAATGATTGATGGTAAAATTCATTCCATTATATCCAATACAGCAGCTTCAGTGTGTGACATATGCAAGGCTTGTCCTAAAGAAATGAATAATTTAGAGTTAATCAAAGATAAACACGCAAACGAGGACATGTATAAATATAGCTTAAGCACCCTTCACGCTTGGATTCGCTCAATGGAATGCTTATTACACATTTCCTACAAATTAGACATAAAATCATGGCAAGTAAGGGGTGATATAGCAAAAAGGCAAGTTGATGACAGGAAGAAAAGAGTTCAAGAGGCTGTAAGAAGAGAAACGGGCTTACTTCTCGATGTTGTGAAACAAGGCAGTGGATCCACCAACAATGGCAACTCGGCAAGGAGATTTTTTGAAAACTACACTAAATCTGCTGAACTGACCGGAATAGATGCTATGCTTTTAAGAAAAATCTGTGTGATCTTGCAGTGTATTTCATCAGGAGAGAAGATCAACGTAACTAAATTCCGAGAGTTCTGCTTTGATACTGCTAAGCTTTACGTGGAGTTATACCCATGGTATTATATGCCTTCTTCACTTCATAAAATTTTAATGCATGGGCCAGACATAGTTCAGAACATGTCAATTGTGCCCATTGGTTTTCTATCCGAAGAGGCATCTGAGGCTAGAAATAAAGATTTTAGAAAATATAGAGAGGGGCATTCTCGAAAGCATAGCAGTATCTCATGCAATGAAGATATTATGCACAATCTTTTACTGTCTTCTGATCCACTTGTTACAAGTATCCGTCCAAAAGGAAATAAGTTTGTAAAAAAATCTTCTTTTAAGGAATTTTATGAGCTTACGGATTCTGAGAAAAGTGATATCGAATTTGTTAACATAAATGATTTAGCGGACATCGATTCTGAATTTGAATTAATTGATGATGATGATGATGACGAAGATAATTAAATGATGTTATTGTTTTAAAATGTGTAACTTAGTAAATTAGAGCTTACATCTTAATTATTTATTGTACTTTTAATGAAACTAGGTAATTTATTATCAACTTACTTAAAAGTCATACTCTCATCAGTTCTTGTGAATATTTTTGTTAATATATATTTCTGTATATATATAATATATTTATAGACCTCTTAATAAGTCTGTCTGCGGTTTAAAGTAAATACAAATGGGGAAAAAACGTTTTTTTTTTTAAATTTTCATTTCCTTTTATCCCAGAAAGTGCACATTTGGCGCACTATGTGTCTTAGTATTAAATATAGCTCTTAGTAATAGCATTACGATATTAGAGACCGCTACTTGAAACAAGCCCGGAATCAGGAGGGAGAGAGCTCGATACACTCATTTTCATAGTAAAATTTCACATTTTCTCAAATTACTCCCGAAATATGGGAGTTATGAAGAAATTCATCACCACAATTTATGAAGGCATTAAGTAATCGAATAAGATGGCATCATTAGTTTGGCATAATTTTACTCTTATTTTTCGGACATGTCTACGTCCAACCGCTCCCATACATTCGTTCCACTGTGCGTTGTTGGGAAAATACTGGGTAGATTGAATAGACATATGTACTACTGGATCAAAATAATAATACATAGGTGTAACTCATCATTACTGCATTCCTAAATAGGTGCCTACATACAATAACAATTAAAAGGATAAGCGAAATAAATTAATACACCTACTACAATTTATAAAATGAAAATAATAAAGCAAACAATTAAATAATGCAACAATAATAAGGATCATTCTTTGTTATTTCCTGTGACGGACACGTAATGTTACAAAGTAGAACTTTTATCTAATTCCGTTGAAGAGGAAGGTATGAGGAGAATACTCGGAATTGCATAGGCAGCCATTATAACTTGGCATGCACAAAAAAGGAGCCAAGCTTTACGTATAAGCTAACAGCGCAGGTATGAAAAGTCATGTTATGCTGGCCATCTGATCCATAAGGGCTCTTTGCTTCTAGTACTCAGAAAACGTAGCAATGCAGCCACATTACGCGTTTTCCATGAATTATGAATACTTTTGTTTGCTATGGAAAATTCTATGGCGATGCTGCTTTGTCTCGAATTACTTTTAAATGCATTTTATAATGATATGACGCATCGGTGCACCGGTGCATTAAGCGGAATATTATTCATACCATGATAGGTGATCAAATACTTAACTATTGGCAAAGGTACCTAATAGTGATACCTATTAACAATCACAAAACTATTGATATGGGCTGACCAAGATTATGTCTGGGCTTTAAAACAGACGGTGACCTCGTTTGTTTCGCTTCTAGCTTTAAAACATGATTTAGTTTTGACTTGTAAAAGTGTTTTTTTTAACCAATTTACAGAAATAAATATCATTTAGCATCACTTATCATAATTCAATTCAAGAGTACCTATAGGTAGTGATCATGCAAGATTGAATTTGAAAAAACAAACGACGGTTTTAAAAAACGTTGTATAAAATGTAGGTAATATAATAATATGAGTTTGTTTTTGTAGTAATAAAAAATGCAATAATAATATCGCATATCTTTGGATGTTTTCGTAGAATTTAAAGACCGTAATTAATTACGTTGTCAAACACTTCTATAAATAGCTAGAATTTATTGAATAAGTGGCAAGCACTAATTACGTAGGGTTAAAGTTGAACATAAAACTCAAACGGTCGCGTGCTTCGCCGTGTTATCGCGACGTGTGTTTGTTTCCCATCCAATTCTGCATGATTCGAGAGCTTTCCATAAAAAAAACCTAGGTTTAACACAATTCATCTAGACACGAATCACATACTGTCAAATTGGTACGCTTCTAAGTTTATTCCCTGCACGATTCTGAAAAATATAGCTCAACAAAAAGATTACTTCACGTCTCTACGCAAATGCATCGATAATACTGTACCATTCTAGAGCCGAAACTGTCTGAAGTGAAGAACAGATCGACGTCCCAAAATATAAAAATAGAAACACGGCAGTACTCCGCGCGCTTTTACACCGGCTTTCTACGTCTAACCTAAAATAAAAAATATAATAACCATTCATTACATGTGCATCATTCCCAGTTAGCAGAAATGTCTCAAAACGAGTTCTTCTTCAAAAAGTTCCACGAAACTATAAACGGCTCCCTAGATGACGTGACGAGGAACAATTTCGCCAATTTAGAGTCGAACACGAAGCGAGTCTCCTACTTGTGCAGTCTACCGATCGTCAGAAATTACAATTTAATCGACGATTTGCAGAAATGCCAGACAGGCGGCGAGTTTCCCGTGAAAAAAGACTCGGAAAGAGCGCGACACTTGAAGGATGAGGGGAATAAAGCCGTGCAGAAAGGGGACTGGGCGAAAGCGATGCAGCTATACAGCCAGAGCATGGTTCACATGCCGGAGAAGGAAAGTAAGTCCGTCGGTAACTACTACGGGTAGTATCTGCTCATGTCCATGTAAAAGGTCACGCGGTATGTAAACAAACAGAGCATTTTATTGGTCAAAACCAGTTTATTAAGGAAAACGATTCAATGAATACTCTGATTTTGCATTATTAACGAATTAAACTAATTATTTTTGTTTACCATTAAAGACATTCTAAGAGGTGATGTTAGATTTAACCGCAATAGATATTTACTAAAATATTATTGTGTAAAATTGTTTTCCTGTTAGGACTTAAAGGCTTTGAATGCCTAAACATATCATATTCTGCGAAGTCATTATCTGCGATGCAACTTTTCAGCTAAAGCTCTGAAAACAATTTTGCCAATGTTTTCCTTAATAATTCTTGTTAATTGAAAATAAATAAATAAAGTTTATTTATTTCTATACCAGCAGGTAATGTGTCGCTTACAATGACATGTTTGTTGTTCAATCATGGTGATACATTTCGTAGTATAAACGACACGGTGATGAAAAAAAGGTATAGGTACATACCTCTTTGCACGTTTAATTTCAACGAAATGAGTAACATCTGTTGGCACAATGAATAGGACATTTCCTGCCTACTAAGAACTAGATTATATGAAGGCTAAAATTTCTAAATATATTTTTTTTTTTTTTACAGCTGAAGAGCTTTCAATAGTTTTGGCGAATCGGTCTGCAGCTTTGAATCATCTGGAACAGCATGAAGACACTCTCTCTGATATCAAACGGTGCTTATCTCTAGGGTACCCTCGCCACCTTAGGTACAAGGTCTACGAAAGAAGGGCAAGGTGCCTTCTAGTTCTGAAGAGGAATAAGGAAGCTATTAGCGCTTTCCAGTAAGATATCTTTCACTTTCTATTTGTTTCGATTCTAGATTACGATTAACTTTACAAATCCCAAAAGAGGAAGATTGAGGTTTTCATCTTTACATTTTCAGAGACACTATCAGCTCACTCGATGAAGCCACAAAGTTAGACAAAGAAAAAAGGCAGAAGATGCGCACAGACTCCAAACTCATGCTCGAAATATTGAACAAAGGTCTCGTATTAGCTGGCAACCCAAAAGACCCTGAACCTTTGAAGAGAACTCCACCTAAGCCAAAACTTCCTGGGAAGAACAATCCTCAATATCCTGCAGCTTCGGAAGCAATCCAAATTGATAACGATGATATTAAGGGGAGGTTTGCAACAGCAACAAAAGATATTGAGCCAGGAGAAGTTCTGTTGGTAGAAAAGCCACATAGTGGGGTTTTATTGGCGGAATACTCCAGCACACACTGCCAGAACTGTTTCATAAAGTATGATATATTTTTAATCCCATAGATATTGGGATAAGCTCTAGCTTCCAATATAAACAGACTCTATAATTTAATATCTTGTGGATTTCAGGTGCCCAATTCCTCTCCCCTGCCCAAAGTGTCCCAACGTTGTATTCTGCAGCGATAAATGCTTAGAAGCAGCACAGAAATCGTATCACGCTTACGAGTGCCACATCCTCCCGCTTATATGGAAGTCGGGATGCTCAATCACCTGCCATATAGCGTTAAGAATGATCACACAACGCAAGAAAGAGTACTTCACTAATGTCAGCCAGGAACTGGATACCAAACCAACTGGTCCTTACAAAACTGATGACTACAGAAATATCTATCATTTGGTAGCTCATGAAGACAAAAGGTCTAAGTTAGATTTCTTACACAGAACTCAAATGACAGCCTTCTTTGTAAAACTACTGGAAATCAGTGGTTATTTCGATGGTAAGCCGAGAAGTAAGCCCGTGGAAGTTGATGAGCTGAAGACTATGGCTCTAGATGAGAAGCATAAGGAAGACGTGGCTCTAATTGGTGGTTTGATATTGAAGAATCTACAAATCCTAAAATTCAACGCTCACGAAGTATTTGAGCTGCAATGTCCTAAGCCCAAAGTAGATAAGAATGTTATCAAACATGAAGGAAAGTCAGTGTTTTTGGCGGGAGCCGTGTTCCCGACTCTTGCGCTGTTTAATCATTCTTGTGATCCTGGTGTTGTAAGGTGAGCTGATATGTTTTTTATTTGATGCCAAGTTTAGCATTTTAAATTGTTTCCTAGATTAGTTAGGTATCATTACGCAAAAAATCATAATCGTGCCTTGTTTTTTGATTGCCATTTACAATGGTCGTTGCATTTATAACATTCTTGTATTTAAATTCACAATAGCATACAATTGTGACCGGCTAACCAAGAAGCATTTGGGTCTTTGTCTGCTATGTGGTTCAATTTTCGTTTTTTTTTTTAAGGTTGCAGATTGTTTTGTATTCTATTAAAGACCTATTCATATGCACAGCACACACTATAGGTACCTGTATCTAGTAGATACGGGCAGTAGCCTTGTAGTTGTAGATACTATCTACATAGAACTACAAGGTGTATCTATGTTAATTTCACAAATTCCATGTTTCAGATATTTCTGCGGCAATAACATCGTCGTACGCGCAGTGAAGAACATCAAAAAGGGCGAAGAAGTGTCCGAGAACTACGGCCCTATCTTCACGACTGTTCCCAAAGAGAAGAGGCAGGCAGAGTTGAAGGACCAGTACTGGTTCGACTGCCAGTGCACGCCATGTGAACATAAGTGGCCCATGTATGAAGAAATGACAGAAAATTATATGAGATTCAAGTGAGTAAAATAATTCTAAGCTTTCTGCAGACTAAAGACTAAACATTAAAGAAGTAGATACCTACTCTCGAAAAAGAATATTTGGTTTACGTGCCGCTCGTGTGTATGAGTCCGATAATAACTTGTCAAGTTGTGACTGGTAGCGCCATCTAGTATTGAATGGCGTAAGCTCGGAAAATCTTGTCACACTTTTCAATTGTCGCGTGGAAATCCGAATACAAATTAATCAATAAAATTATTTATTTATTTCAAACAAACAAATTAAAATTAATTAATTAATTAATTAATTTTGTTACTTCAACGTGAATCTTTTTTAATTGCAAAGCTGCTCAAATTGTAGATGGCTGACAAAACGAGAAGTTAAGAGTGCACGATTTTTTTGAAATATTTTTTTTATGGATAAGACAATCATAATCCTTCCAACGTCATTCTCAGATGCGACTCAGACCGTCCCTGTCCCAACGTGGTGGCAGTTCCATATGACAGCACGGAGTTCATGGTGCAATGCGGCCTCTGCCAGCAGTACACTAACATACTGAGGGGATTGAAGGCTTTGCAAGTAAGTTAACATTTTACAATAACGCACTCAGTACAGAAATCAGTACCTAAAAACATAAACCACCACGTTTAGGTACTCATGGTACATCCACATTTTGTCTATGCCGTTTAGGATGTTCATCTCGTACAATTGAGTGAGAGCATTGTTGGTAGGTATTTACTCCTTTTAATGAACGTTTTCAACACTCAGTCCACCAACTGAGAAAAATATTATTTGTAGGCATGAAATAATATTTGTTTAGCCATGATCCTGTGACCCTGTGCTTGGTAGCTATAACTAGGCAAGGGCGTCGCCAAGGGGAGGCAGGAGGGGAGATAAAAAAGTAACCAAATGCATAAAAACCAAAGCACCCGCTCACTTGAATTCGGCCAATTTTATGATTTACTGAACATAACAAATTAAATCGAATTTTGGCAGCAATTGTATATAAATCTAACCGTTGTTGATGTCCTAAAAGGGGCAAACACCTTTCTGGAAACGGGAAAAACGTTGAAAATTTTGATCGCTCTAGCGTGCACAACGTGTACAATTTATACTTTTCCCATCCTCTATATATCAACTTGCCTTCCCCTGGTTCATCGGCTGGCGACGCCCTTGTACCTAGGTATGGTACAGGTATTTACAGAAACCAATAACTTTTCAATGAACAAAATAATGAAGATAGGCAGGTACAACCTAACTTTTCGACATTTCTAATGAATCCAACCGAAATATTTTCATATTGGCAATATTAATAACTGAAGTAGACTAGCCAAATTACTACTGCAAATACAGGTATTTCAGTAGATATCCGCGTATGAAGACACGTAAATAAATTAGAGTATACATGAAAATTATATCAACAAACATACAGTGATATAACTTCATGTATAATAATAGAGCATAACATATTGTAAGTCTATGTGCCAATTAAGTAAGAATTGTTTGAGTAAACTATGTGAGAATTTTATGAAAATTCCGTGACAATGTCATCATACAGACGATGTGAATCTATAGGTATCTGTGGTGTACTATCGGCAAAACTTAAGCATGCTCACTTAAGAAAATATTTCTGCGGCAAGCGCAGCTAGTGACAGACCACACCTCTTCCTGGTTTCGTCCAATTAGAGGCAATATGCATTTGTGTGAGTATTGGGCGGGTAACAAAAAATAACAACAGACATACTAGTAAGGTCACCCGGGGCGAAAGCAACTATGAGGCTAAAGCAACTAATTCAATTTTCTCTCAATCTAATCATTTTTGTAGATAGCTCTATCTATTGGAGTAAAGCGGAATCATAGTTTTTTCAAATAAAGTACAGATGGCATCACTAGTTCACCTACTGTAGTACTGACAGATCATTTTCTGTCAGCCGCCATTTTGGAGTCGCATTCACCCCATAAAAAAAGAAAAGTAAATTTGCTTGAAACTGAACTCTATCTCGGCGACGCTATATAGCTTTTACAGATAATTCTGTGTGCATCTACATGTACTCTTGACATCAACATTTAGAAACAGATTACAACTGAGTTATAACGAATAGTCACATTTACCCCAAAGTGGGGTGAATGTAACTTTTACTGGTCTTATTCAACAATAATGCAAATTAATGAAAAACCAAAGTTTATTTGTAACTTAATTTATGTCGAAACTGTTCATCGAAAGCTATGCAATGAAGTACGTTTATTAGAATATCCCTATTATTTAAGTAGCTCATGGTGGAGGGAATCAAAGTTTCAGAATTTTTTTTTTAGTTGCTTTCGCCCCGGGTGACCTTACATTATGATACAAGTGTGTGATGTTGGTTACTAACTACACTTGAACCGGTATTGTTCGCGCGAGCCGAAGACGAGCGCGATAAGGGCGCCGAGTGAGTAATTATCAATACACACGCGTTTCATACGATGGTTTTCAACTTGAGAGGAAAAAACAGACTTGTATTGTTATTATAGTTTCGTAGGCCGCTAGGTATTTCTCTCTAGATTTTGGTGGCAAAAGGCGTGTCACTCGCGTTTCGTGCCTCGATTTAATTTCCGGGGGTGGTCAAATCTACGTGTTGCTCTTCGCTCTTCTTCCCTACTTGAAGTCAACATTTTTGATAATAATTAACCACACAACGAAAACGTTAACGAGTATTTATAGAAAATGGCGTGCTGGTTTCTTTTCTTCCGCGCGCCACGCTAGCGATGCGCGTCCAGGTGTAAATAAAGGCACGGCAAAACCGCTGAACAGCCCATGTAAAAATATAATAAAAACAAAATAAAGTTTTGAATACGCAAATTAAGGTAAATTCGTAGTGAAAAATATATCATTTGAAGAAATGATAATAATTTTGATGATTGATTTATCATAAATGTATCCTAAAATAGTTTATTTATTCTCAAAAATATTCATTGTTTTTAGATATAAAAACTCTTTGCGGAGATTGAGAAAAATAACTGTAAAGTAAAAATACTAGTGTAATAAACGCTGAATTATGAACCTAAATGCGTTGCTATAAGAGTCACTTTACAAGCAAGTGTGTTGAAGAAATATTTTGTCATTTTTTATGACCGTATTTTATGGCCCTTCTATTAAGCCGTCCTATTGTTTAACCGGTTGTCGACCAATAACAATGGTACTTAGATAATGAACTTATTTTTATTGCAGTTGCAAAAGTTGCGACAGCAATAAACAAAAATCTCTGAAAAACTGCGTCAACTATTGGTTCAAACACTACTGTAATTTTGCTATTTCAATCAAAACAGAGCAATAAAAGAAAAATATACCAAATGTTGTCAATTTCTAACAAAACTACGTAACTTGCTCCTTTTTAGGGTTCCGTAGTCAACAAGGAACCCTTAAAGTTTCGCATTGTCCGTCTGTCTGTCTGTCCCTGGCTTAGCTCACAGACTCTTACTACTAGAATACTGTAATTTGGCATGGGTATACATATTAATCACGCCAACAAAGTAGTAAACTAAAATCTTGAAAAACATTTTTTTAGGGTACGTCCTTTGCACGTAAAGTGGCGATGATAACTTTTTTCTCCTATCCCATAGGTGTATCATTCGATTGGCCGTTCAAGAATATTGCTGATTTTCAAAGCAATTTTTCGATTCAGGGATCGATATGCGTGATATTAAGCTTTAAGTTCCCAAGTTTAAACACATTTAAATGCAGTTATTTACTTTCCAATAGCACTGCACAAGTAACAAGTCGCACGCTGATAAAACACAAAAATGTCAATATAAACATTTTATACCTTTATGCAGTGTCGGTTAACGCACCTAGCGCGTTCGCTGCGATTTGTTTGCCGGCATCGCATAGGACATCGCGTGAAGAGGCAGTGAAAGTAATGATAAATAACTAAATTTATATACCCGACAGAGCATAGCCATGTGTCGGAGAGAGGTAAATATCAAAGTGTATAGAATAGACATAATTTGTTGTTTGACATTCCTTATTCCAAATTATTATATTTTTTATGGAAATATTTTATTATTGATACTAATTAAATATAGCAATACTACATCATATACAGCATATTACATTTTCTAAACCAAACGGAAGATATGAGTACGAAATTACTTCTTGTCAACAATAATAATTCATAAAGAGCTCTCGCTGGCCGAGACCATTAAAAATGATCTCACAACAAGTGAGCATAACACGCGCCTAGTATGAGTGTCACACTTCTATACATAATTACGTTATAACGAACACGACTAAAATACGTTTCGTTCATCCCATTGGTCAAAACGCTTGCATCGGGCGATCGAGTCGTAAGCCGTGCTGTACGATTATCGCCTTAGAGGTGAGCATGCGGAAGTTTGGCCGATAGTACCAGAAAGGTGTGATCAAATTTAAGGGTGTGGTATCTTAAGACCATCAAACTGCGGGAAGGTACTTATGGGTCACTGAGCCCCCGCAACACAGGCAACGGAAGGAATACGGGTGGGTTTTAGTCAGTAAGAGTCTGACACACCCTCCCACTCCGCCCAGAGCGGGAGAAGTTATTTGATGATTTCCCACCCAAAAAAAAAACAGACCATCAACTAAACAATTTTTTCCATGTGACCTACATACCTACCTCCATACACCTACTGTACAAAATTTGAACAACATTTATCTGGTACGATAAATTTTGTTTAAATTTTGCATAAGATATTCCCTATTAGTAGGCTGGTTAGTCTGTAGGCTATATAAATTACCACGCTATTTGCTATAGGTATAGCAATTAGTTCGTATTCTTCTATAGTTTACCGGAAATTGTAAAAACACGAGCCTATAGGTATTGCAGATAGTTACAGATTTAACATTTAAATGATTTATCATCACGCTATACCTTGATGGAGCTAAGCAGTCAGTTATGACATATACCTACCTACAGGATGGATTTTTGAGATTGGGCATTGGGGAATGAGGGTAATTAACTTTTTGAAACTATTTGATCTGCATTCACAGATTCTAAAAAAATGTTCAGTCAGCAAGAATCTGAGCAATTTTCACAAAAAAAAATTGGAACCTTTCTTGTGAAGAGAAATAACAGCGGATTGTGACCAGTCTACTGACTACTGGCCTGTCTCCCAGATCCTTTGCATATCTGGTACACAATATTTGTCTCAAAAAAATAACTCTACAAAGTGAAAAATAACTTTAATTTCGGTCTTTGATTTTGTACGTTCATTTTCTACCACCGAGTTCCGAAATTAAATTTATTTTCACTTTTTAGTCGTGGTACCTACCCCACACAAATTCGTTTACCACTACTTGCTATGTAAATAACAGTGACAGGAAGTTAATACAACGTCATTAACATACAAGTACAAAAAATACGTATTATTTCGTATTATTATTTCTCCTGACAAAGTTTAGTCTGTTTATATGTATGTATCTAAGTATGTATTCTTGTATTGTAAAGTTATTTTCGTGTTATCTATCCCTTAAGTTGCACCTGCCATGTGTCTTTTCTGCATCACCCTAAGGTTGACTGGTAGAAAATGCCTCAGGCATTAAGTCCGCCTTTGTACGGTATTTTTTTTTTTACTTGTGCATAAAGTTAATAAATAAATAAATAAATAAATTATTGACGCTACCTCAAAAACTACCAGAGCAAAGATAACCAAATGTTTCCACTACCAAATGAAGACGGTTAATAAAACAAATTATTTAAAAAAAAAAAACCCGACTGCAAAAACACATACCTAACTAAAAAGGCGGGGGACAAACAAAAGTTACACCATATTAATTCAGGTTATTGGTTTGTCCCCGCCTGCGATACCAAAATTCTATCGATTATAATGCTTATTTTTCTCTTTTTAGTTAGGTATGTGTTTTTGCAGTCAGGTTTTTGTTTTTTTTAATTTGTTTTATTTCAAGCTTTTTAGTTTTATTAATATATATATATGGAATTGACTCATTACTAGCTTTTATTTGATATCAATATTGTTGTAATTTATTAAAAAAAAACGTTTCCCTCCCTTTTTTTTGTACCTATTGGCAGATGCAATATATAAAAATTATATAGCCTATGTCACTCTCACAATGAAGACAAATCGAACGACACTTCTTATGTTAAAATCCATCAAGCCGTTTAGGCTACAGAGCGTGCCAAAGAAATAGACATACATACTCTCGAAAAACATTACCCTCCTTTTGGGGCAGTCGGGTAAAAAGTTCGAAGACTGCTTTGAAAACCTATGTTCGATATAATGTAATGTTCGAATTGATATTTTTTGTGCTTCCTATTTTTACATTTTGTTATACTATTAATTATGCCCGGTTTACATTATTCCAGTCCAGTGATCTAGCGAGATTCCAGTCCAGTGCTGGACTGGATCTGTAACGTCTACATTATTCCAGTTATTTAGAAGCCGTTGAAGTGTGAACACTATAGTGACAATGATTTCAAGAAGAGATCAGTTTCGAAAATGTTTCAAACGTGCTCAATCACTCTTGCTACAAGAAGTTATTAATGTGGTTGATAAGGAACTAAAAAAAAGGAACGGATTTGGGTGAGAAATTGGATCAGCGAAAGAGATCAAAAAGGAGGGTCAGCAATACTTTTGCAACAACTGAAGATAGAAGATCCCAATGAATATAGACTGGCACTGAGAATGACAGCAGAAAACTTTGAAGAACTGTTATCATTAGTTTCGATTAATATCCAGCGTAAGAATACGTTGTTCAGAGATGCTATACCCGCAAAATTAAAATTAGAAGTCACTCTTTCTTTTTTAAGTACTGGAGATAGTTACAGAAGCCTCAGTCGTATGTTTCGATTGCCAAAACCAACTATTTCAAAAATTATACCAGAAGTCTGTCAAGAAATTAAAAGGGCATTAAAAGACCACATCAAGGTAATATTTTTTTTATTAAGTATCATATCTATGACAAATTAAGCATTATTGAAAGCATTCATGATTATATTAATGTATTCTGGGTCATCGCTTACTACATTTAACGAGTCCTCGGTGGTTTGTGTATCTACAGACGCTGGACTATTCAATGGCATATAAGTACTACTACTCGTGCTTGGTCTTGACGCATAATTGTAATTTGGTCTATTCGGTTTTATAGGACTATTCAAATCGTGTAGTCGACATCTTGTTATCACACTCTGTATTTCTTCTTGGCCTAGGATAGCCTGTTCTGTAGAAAGGGTTCTTAATTGCTTCGCAATGTGTTTCCCAAAGATGTCGAATTCATCTTCCACTGTTTCTGATTTGGATAAATCGTATTGCATATCTTTCATGCTACTGACTATTGTAGACAGCTGTGAAATTTTACTTCTTTTCTTTCGCGGTTCTGATAGACTTACTTCTGGGTTTGTATGGGTAGGGTTGGTCCCACATTGGTCACTAGGTTGAGTATTGTCAGTATTTTCTTTATTTTGAGCATCATCAGTATTTTCCTGAAAATAAAATATTTTTACTTTCTTTTTGCAGATACCCACTGCGGAACAATGGAAACAAGTCGAGGAAGGCTTTCGGAATAAGTGGAACTTTCCTTTGTGCTACGGAGCGTTAGACGGAAAACACATAAAAATTACTGGCTCCTATGAATATGGAAGTACGAACTTTAATTATAAAAAAGAAAACAGAATAGTATTGATGGCTCTTGTTGACCATGATTACTGTTTTACGTATATCAACGTGGGCGCAAATGGAAGCGCTTCGGATGGTGGTATTTTCAAAAACTGTTCCATTTTTACTGAATTAGAAAATGGCAGTTTTATTCCAGAAGATGGAGTGATTGTGGCTGATGCAGCATTTCCACTAAAAACATACTTAATGAAACCATATCCTGGGGCTAATTTAACTTTTGAACAAAAAATATATAATTACAGGCTGTCCCGTGCTAGACGCATTGTAGAAAACGCTTTTGGAATATTAGTAAGTCGATTCAGAATTTTCGAAAAAGCTATTTCAACTAAGTTACATACTGTGGATCACATTGTGTATGCAGCTTGCTCTCTACACAATTAGTTGAGAAAAAAGTCAAGCAATTATATGACTACTTCTTGTGTAGACCATGACGATCACAACGACCATCATTTGATTAATGGAACATGGAGATCCGAAATAACCTCTTTAGATAGTATCATACAGCAGGGCAGTAACAACTCAGCAACACATGCCAGGGAAAAAAGAACTCAATTTACTAATTATTTTGTGAACGAAGGAAAAGTACCATGGCAAAATCATATGATACATTGATAAATTTGTGTGTTTTAACAAATAATATGCTACTAAAATAAAAATAAATAAAAATCTTAAAATAAATACCTGTGTTTTACGCTTCACCATCACATTTTTAATAAATGAATTGAATTCGGCGAACCATTTCACTTTGGGTTGGTAAACATTGCCACTAGCACCAGATGTGGATGATTTCTTAATCTTGTCTAGTTCAAGGTAGTATGTCGAACGAATGCTTTTTATTTTGTTTTTCACATCTTCCGGTGTGAATCCTTCAATTTCCATACCAATGCACAGATTTTGCAAAGTAGTTTGGCGCATAGGTTTGTTTTTATAATGTTCTGATGTTATATCCCATAAACACGGATTTTCTCTGTATATAGTGACAAACTTTACAGTTTCGTCTTCAGATAACTTCTTCACCATTGTTAAATCCTTTTTCTTTGCAAAAAAGTCCGCAAAAACAACCAACACGTGTGTACTTCGTCAGCACTGGAATGGCACTGGATTGGCCGTCTACATTATTCCAGTTGCACTGGATTGGTCGCACTGGATTCAAAAGTAGACCGCGAATCCAGTTACTGGACTGGAAGGCTTACTGGATTCAGTTCATTCCAGTGCCGGTTTACATTTTTCCAGTAAGCAATCCAGTACTGGACTAGATCGCTGGACTGGAATAATGTAAACCGGGCATTAATGATAGTTCGTAGAACGTATCCAGAAACACTACAACTCAATTCTTCTGTCACCTTTGGTTATAATAAAAATAAATATCTATGGTTAGGTGACTGGTTAATGCGAAATCCAGTGTGTTTACAATCTACATAACATAACAACATCACGCCTTCTTTCCCCTAAGGGTTGGGCAGAGGTGTACCTGTAGTACACCCACATTTCGCCAGTTACGAGGGTCATTCAATAAATACTTAGCCTACAAAAAAACGAAAATTTTGGAAAAGTGGCAATTTATTTTTCAACAAAGTCTCCTTTTAGTTCGATACACTTAGCCCAGCGATGCTCCAACTTTTTTAACCCGTCCGAAAAATAGTTTTTGTCAAACTCTGCAAAATAGGCCTCCGTGGCGGCGATGACCTCCTCATTCGATCCATATCTATTCCTGGCGAGTGATTTTTTCAGATTAGGAAACAGAAAGAAGTCACAAGGGGCCAAATCTGGAGAATACGGTGGATGGGGCAACAATTCGTAGCGTAATTCGACCAATTTGGCCATGGCAACGGCAGACGTGTGAACCGGTGCGTTGTCGTGGTGAAACAGCACTTTTTTCTTCGCCAGATGGGGTCGTTTTTTCTTTAATTCGGCGTCGAATCGGCCCAATAAATCGGCATAGTAAAGCCCTGTAATTGTTTTACCCTTGTCGAGGTAATCGATGTAGATCACACCTTGTGAATCCCAGAAAACGGTGGCCATAACTTTTCCGGCCGATTTTACAGTTTTCGCCTTCTTTGGAGCACGTTCCCCGGTCTGCAGGGCTATAGGCTATCTTTTTCATTGCCAGTGACTAACTAGCTTCAGTTGTACACCGAACTTTGATGACAACTGAGAATTTCAAAACATTGGTATTACGTATCACAGTAAGTGGACATCACGTTACGGTGACCAACAGACCGGGATCGGTGCTCATCGTCCCAACACTTGACGCCTCTATTTTTTATCGACTATTATGCGGCTAAGTTAAGTAGCGCCTTTTGAGCGCTAGAATACTTTATTTTAGGGAACATTTTGTATTAAGCGGTTTATATATACTTGAAACGTGAAACTGGCGGTAAATTCAATCTTTTGCAGTTTTAACCCTAGCGAAATTAAATAGTATGTTTTTACTTGTGCTAATAAAGTGTAACTTAGTGAAAATAAATCCTCAAAGGAAAGGTAGGTAAATAAAACCACGAAATAGGTAAACAAAACCACGATAAATAATGTACAAGTTGTTAAAGTATTAGAAGATCATTTTGGATGCTGTATATAGCTATGTACATCGTTAGGACTCTAGTATGATGTATGTACCTACATAACTATGTACATATAATATGTTGTAGTTACATAATTAATCGCGTATACCTACTCTAAATATTATTATTACTTCTTATATTGATTATATTTTTAGGGTTCCGTAGTAAACAAGGAACCTTTATAGTTTCGCCATGTCCGTCCTGTGTCAGTTTGTTCCCGCTGTAGCTCAGAGATGCTTAGTACTAAAAATCTGTCTGTAATTTGGCACAGGTATTACATATTAATACCCAGCCCAGTCCCTCTCTCAGAGAGGAGGCCTGTGTCCCAGCAGTGGGAACATTATAGGCTGATTATGATGATTACATATTAATCAAGCCGTAAAAGTGGTAAAATAATAATAAAAAAAAATGTTTTTAGGGTAAGTACCTCTCTTGCATCAAATGTGGGGATGTATTTTTTTTCTCATCTATCCCATGGTGTGGGGTATCGTTGGATAGGCCGTTCAAAACTATTGCGGGTCTGTGAATACTACTTTTTACTCAGGGATCCGTTTGCGTAATATTAAAGTGCAAATTTTTGTTAGACTCAAGTGTCCCCCTGCCGGCTAAATGGTTGTTTATGGAGATGTGAAAAAAATCGTGGCAGTAGTGCATAAAATGAAATTAAAAAGAAACAGCTAAGTAGGCTTTACAAGTTAACGAGTAATAGTCGACCAACTTAAATGTGCAGTTGGAGAATGAACCGTGACGTATAGCGATGTATGGGAGAACATGTTTCTCAACTACAAGTTTGCTATTCGGATAAATTCATCCCAACATTCCCAACTACGGAACCCTTCAGTGTGCGTGACACGCACTTGGCCGTGCCATACTTCTGCCACGACCAAGAATCACAATAAAACAACATAAGAAGTAATATTTACACGCTTAACTTACTATCGGCTTCGGTATTAATCACTATAATTTATAAAACACTACCTTTGAGTAGTGTCTTTCACGAAAGCCACCACAAACTAAATGATCATCAGTTTGATGTCCACTAAGCTTACACAATCGCAATCTTAGCAATATCGATACAAAAACATCTGTCAAAATGTGTTACGGTGGCTATCAGCGGTACTGGGTGCCTATGACGTCATCCTAGTTAGTCACTGAAGTTAGCCAATACGAAACTAACTGTTTGACAGTTAATCGTTAAACACTTTGCCAAGTGATCATCATTATGAACTGTCAACAGAGATACGCAATAGCCCTGCTGGATCCATTGTTTTGATTGCTCCTTGGTCTCTGGTGTGTACCAGTGGATCCAGGTTTCATCGACGGTCACAAAACGACGCAAAAACTCCGCTGGATTCCGCTTAAACAGCGCCAAACACGTCTCCGATGTGGTCTCACGGTTGCGCTTGTTTTCTGGTGTGAGTAAACGCGGCACCCAACGCGCCGACAGCTTTCTCATGCCGAGTTCCTCGTGAAGAATATGATGCACTGTTCCTTCTGAAATGCCTACAGTCTCAGCTAGCTCTCGAACCTTCAATCGGCGATCTGCCAATACGAAATCATGGATTTTTTTAATGTTTTCCTCCGTAGCAGCTGTTTTCGGTGCACCTGGACGTGGTTCATCAAAAACCGACCTACGGCCACGTGCAAACTCGTTGAACCAATTCTTGACGGTGGCCATCGATGGAGAAGAGTCACCGTACAAAGCATCCAAGCGCTCTTTGATTTCGATGCGCGTTTTCCCTTCCAAAAATAGGAATCGAATCACCGAACGATATTGCTCTTTTTCTATTTTTGTAAAACCGATCGACACGTTCGCTTCCATAAGTTGTCAAATTAAAACAAATGAAGGGATTGGAATGAAAATTTGAAAAAAGAATTAAAAAAGAATGTGCTACACTGTGGTAAAACTCTTTTGAAACTACAGCGCCCTCTGGCGATGAGGCTAGGTACTTATTGAATGCACCTCGTATGTTTAAGTTCCATGTAATAGGGGGCGAGCCTATTGCCATCAACCGGGCACAAATCTAAACTCCGGGCTGCTACTGAGAAATTCCAGATAGAAAAACCCAATAACACTGCCCGACCCGGAAATCGAACCCAGGACCTCATGCTCATCAGTAGCGTTTGAGACCTCTAGACCAACGTGGCAGTCGTTTACAATCTACTGTTATATTATTTTAGTAATAGCTGTTCGTCAGGATAAATCTGTAAGAACGCATCAGTCAGTGTATCAGCGTTGTGCCATTAAGACGCTGACAACACCTAAACCGCGGTCACTGTCAGACTGCATAGAAAAGAAAGAGAAGGGCAATGACACAACGCTTGTAAATTATTGCAAAATATGAAAATATCTAATAATAAATATCTAATATCTATATCTATTTTCTCAAAAATTAGTTGAGTAATCGAAAATAAAAAACAACCAAGTTCTGCATTCTAATAAGACGTTCTTGTTATTAATTAAATACGTAACGTATGTTGATATTTAATGCAGATTGATTTTGGATTAGAACTCAAGGTAAGACGTTAGTTTAACGTTAGTTTGTATAGTGATTTTTTTTTCAAAACGTGTTTTGGTAACAACCAAGTTCTGGGAAATATGTTCAAAATTAACATATATTAATTGTTTTCCACTACCACAAACTATACAGATTTGGCAATTTTTTTTCTTAAGAGAAACCTATTTTGGTCAATTGGGTCTTGTCAGCGCCTTAATTAGAATATGCAGGAACGCAGGCGTTCATTAATTCACTAAAAACGAAAAACTTCGCAATCAATGGGAAATTGTTACTGAAGGCTGCGGGTGTTAACCTCAGGACGAGCTGCTTCTCACACGGACACCTGTACGTAGCTTGCTCCCACGTCACTAGACCTGATTCTTTTCATATTGTGGCTGCTCAGACCAAAACTACAACAGGGAAGCTTTTAAAAATGGCGTTATTATAGTACATTGCGGTGTCTTACGACTTCCATGCGAACGATGTCGCGGGCAGAAGCTAGTATGTAATATTTCGTGAATAAAATAAATTAAGTATTTAAAAAAACAAAAAACCCGACTGCAAAAACACATAACTGAAAAGGGAAAAACAAGCATTATAATCTATAGAATTTTGGTATCGCAGGCGGGGACAGTCAAAAGTTACACCATATTTCAGGTTATTTGACTGTCCCCGCCTGCAAGACCAAAATTATATAGATTATAATGCTTGTTTTTTTGCAATTAATTAAAAAAAACTTCCCCTCCTTTTTTGTATTTGCGGATGCAATTTATAAATATTATATAGCCTATGTCACTCCCACAATTAAGACGAATCTAAAGACATATCATATGTTAAAATCCATCAAGCCGTTAATACATACATACATACATACATACATACATACATACATACATACATACTCTTGAAAAACATTACCCTCCCGAGGCATTCGCATTATTGACTTTTAATGTCATTATTGAAACACGGTTTAAATTGCAATGATTCACGTATTTTTTTTACTAAATCAATAATAGACAATAATTTAAACCCAAGAAAGTATTAAAAGTTAAATTCAACTATGAAACTCCCAACAATTTTCTACAACAGTTCAAATGTCCGTTTCTGTCACGGTCATGTCATGATTGCTGCTGTTGAAACTGCTTCGTTTACATCTGTGTTTTAGCCCCAATTCATATAAATTAAATTATTTCTTGTGCTTTATTTAAGCAGAAATCGCACTTACTTACTTTCCTTAGTGAGATTTCTAACACTTTGCAAAGAATAGATTTTTATTCACATAGCTTTTTTTGTCACTTCCGCCATTGTCGAAGAACATAAAATAATTATTTGTAAAATAAGAAATGCATAAAAAAATGTAAAAAAAAAATATGAATATTTGTTTCTAGAATTCCTACACAATCTATATTTAAATAATGGGTAAGTTTTGAATTACATGCATATTCCTCTTTTACAGACAGAGCCTGACAGAGACTGTTCTTTCAGAAAATAGAACAGCTTTTAAACATTATTAATAGGAAAAACATTCGTAATATTATGTACAAACTTTATTTAATAGGTCAATTTGCAACCTACTTAGGTACAGCCCCATTCAATTCAATCCCTTTATGGCGGCTGGGAACATGACATGAGGCGAGTCGTTGCGCAGTATTTAGTCAGCGGTAGTGTGTGCAGTACTGCGCAAAGAGTTACGCACTTCAGAGCCGCCAAAAAATTTGACGGGTACTATACATAATTGTTGAACTTCATCAGATAAGTCACATTCAAATTCATTCATTTAAGCTTCAATAAAATCATCAACATAATTTATAAATTAGGTGCTTTAAAAGAGTTCACATCTCCTAAAATGAATAAGGCACTACACTATGTGACAATACCTTAAAATAATACATGATAACACAAACATACAATTAAAACAAACTAAAATTAAAAGATAACCTGTAACTGCATGCACAGCGGGTTCCAACTATGCTCATAGGTACAGTCAACGAAAGAGATGAGATCTACTATCCTTATAGCACGGAGACGCCTCAGCGGCCAAAAAATCTATAAATATATTATTGAGATAGTTTAGGCAAAAAGGAGTCGGAAAATGTTAGTTTTAGTTCATAAAATAACAAAATGAATTTTAAAATTCAATTCAACGTTTTCAGTTTTTCTAATCTGTTAAAAAACACCATGAAATCGTGCATGTTATTACGTCATACAGCTGTGTAAACTAAAACGTGTCAGCTGTCAACTGAAGGTTAGATAATAGATCAGCGCATTTGTTTACATAGCTAAGTGACGTCATGACCACAGAGCAACACGGCATCCACTGCGTCCAGCGTTTTCGTCAAACTACGCGCGAAATTTGAAAATGTAAATTTGAAATGCATTTTTATGGCACTTATCGATTGAATAAAAATTTTGTGATTTTTTTGGGGCATATTAGCACTATAGAATATAATTAAGACACTTTTCAAAAATGGGTGTCAGACCTTATTAGGGATGGCGATTCTTTCCGAAAAAGATCGATTCTTAAATCGATTTGGATCGAAATCTGACAAATTGATACACAAAAAAAAAGATTTTCCAAAACTTGATCTTTTTTCGACTTGCTTTTTGAGTTTGTATTTTCTTTGTTTGTAAAATGTGTTTGTGATACAAACGTTTTTTTTTTTATTTCTTTTACCTATTGACGAGCGACATAGGAAACTGAGTACACATCAGTCATCTAGCGAGTTTTTGAGTAATTAAGTGAAAGATGATATCATTCCTTTACATGTGCTTAGGTATTCAACTAATTGTAATTATTTTACGGTTCACTTCTTATCAAAACAGAAAAAATCGAATCTCGATTTTCTAGGGTGAAATATCTATTCACTGGATCGATTCAGTACTAGACATCGATTTAAAAAATCGATACTTACGGTCCAAGAAATCGATTATTCGATTAATCAATCTCAGTTCGCCATCCCTAGCGGCAATGTCAACATTTTCCATACAATCCAAGTGTGTCACCATTGTCCCGCACTCCGACACAAATGACGTATAAAAAGGCTTTGAAGGCGATCCGTGACAGAATTTGTGCGTACAACGCACTTGGTTGGCTATTTCGTGCTCTGTGCTCCTATCCTATCGGTAATAGTCAAACTATTAATATTGCACGTGTCAAAAGTAATTTTCGCACGCATCGGCTTCGTACCACACAAATCTCAATGTTCTGCCCGCTTACCAAACTCTGACTATTGTGAACCTGGCGCATTGCTTTAGTATATCCATGCTAGAGCTTTCTCTGTAAACATGTAACTATAGTTCAGTACATATAAACACCATAAACAGTGCTATAACAGAATAAAGTCTCGTTCCTATACTGTTCGTCCACGTAATCATCAGTCTCAGGATCCCATATACATCTCTGGCCGCACTTTACACCTGCACCCTTCATTTCTATTATTGTTGATTGTACTACGACCTTGTACCTGAAATAAATAACACATTTTAAACATAACATCACGCCTGCCTGTAATCCCCAAAGGGTTTGGCAGCGGTGTACCTATTACGCACACATTTCGCCAGTTATGTGAAGTCCCATGTAATAGGGGACGAACCTATTACTATCAACCGGGCACACATCCGGGCAGCTACTGAGAAGTTCCTGATAGAAATTTCTCAGTAGCTTCCCAATAACACTGGCCGATCTGGTAGTTGAACCTAAGACCTGATTCTCAGCTGTTGCGCTTGCGATCGGCTTTTAGAGCGATTTAGATTTTATTTTACCACTTTTTCGGCGTGGTTAATATCCCCACCCCCATGCGCAATTACAGCTTTCTAGTATTAAGAGTCTCTGAGCTAAGCCGGGGACAGAAAGACAGACAGACAGACAGATGGACATGGCGAAACTATAAGGGTTCCTTGTTGACTACGGAACCAATAAAACACCACTGATTAAGAATACTTCGCTATTTCAAGTTCGACATCTTCACCACCTCAGCCAAAAGACGTCCACTGCTGCACAAAGGCCTCCTCCAGGAAAATGGCTTCTCTTAAAAATACTTACCGACAGGTGGAATGATTTTAGCGTTTTAATTTGTTTACTAACTTACTTTAGAACAGGGAGACAACACTTTTATGATTACCTAAGTGATTATTACTAAGGAATGTTTTATTACTGGGTCCGTTCTATTAAAGTAAGTAAAAGAAAAATAATCTTCTTTATTTAATACTAAGTAGTTATGGTATTCACCAGAGTGATGAAATGCTTTTTAATAATACTGTGGTTTTCTCCCGGGATACCTAGAATACCTAATATTTAACCTGTATTACATTACGATACCGAAATTAAGTAGGTACCTAATTGAGTGCGGTTTTAGACGGTATTTCTCGACATCGCAGACAGGTGGATTGCTTTGTTTAATTTGGTTTGGTTTAAAGGCACCCAGCACATGGTAGCTACATTTGAATCGGGTTACATATATATAATGGAGTCGAGCGTGGTCCGATGTAATTTACGCAGCTTAAACTATATCGCCATAATTACGTTGGATTCTGTAGAATGAGCCCACACGAGCAAATCGCATAAAATAAAATTTCCACTACTAAGCGCCGCAAAATATGTTTGATTATCCTTCAAAAATCATACATGCAGCCTAATTTACTGTAATCCAAAATAAATAAGTACTATTATAAAACAAGTACTTACCTCTTCATATCAAGTTCTTGTACTCTCTGCCGTATTCCGTTGGCGATAACCTTGGCCCAGCGCGGCGCCTGATCGGACCGGTACTCACGCCCCACCAGTTGCTCTTGCATCGTCGTCAGGATTATGTCCCTTACGTTGGCTGCCTGAAATCTAAAACATGAAGAACAGGGCTAAAACACCGCATACATTGTAGTACCTATTAATTTGTTAAGACATGGATTTTAATCAAGCAAAATCTTAGGGTGTGAACAGATAGTGGTGCCGATTCCCTTGTTCACAAACTAAACTAAATTTAAGATCAGTGCATCTTTTCTTTCTATTTCATTAAGAAAAGGACAGAAGATAAATTGCAGTTTAGTCCTGTCAAAATAATCAGCGCTTGACGTAAATTGACGTAATTTTAGTAGGCAAGTTTTTAATCACGTCTATACTTTTATGGAGTAGTGACAGGCGCTGATTAATTTGACAGGACTAAACTAAAATTTATCTTCTGTCCTTTTCTTAATGAAATAGAAAGAAAAAGATGCAATCGACTTAAATTTAGTTTAGTTTGTGAACAAGGGAATCGGCACCAGTGCCAGTCATACGCGACGCAAATGCATGTTTTTTTTTGTCAGATGCCCATTTTTATGGCAAGCATCACATGCGTGGTCATCAATTTCGGTTTATGTTGAAAATGAAGTAGTGAAACGCTAGATGAAAAAAAAAAATCGGCCAAGTGCGTGTCGGACCACGCACAACGAAGGGTTCTGTCTTTGGGATTATTTATCCCAAAAAAAACTTAACTTTGTAGTTGAAAAACATGTTCTCCCGTACATCGATATACGTCACGGTCAATTCTTCAACTGCAAATGTAAGTTGGTCGACTATTACTCGTTAACTTGTAAAGATTTCTTAGCGTTGATAGTTTTCCTTTTAATTTCGTTACACTCCACTCTAACAAAAAAATAGCAGTTTATAGCTTAATTAATATTAAGCTTTTAAAGTGCTATTTTTTGTTCGCAAAATCCCTGAATCGAAAAATAGTTTTCACAGACCCGCAATATTTTTGAACCGCCTATCCTACGATAACCTTGGGATAGATGGGAAAAAATATTTTTTTCCTACAAAAATAAAATGTTATTCAAGATTTTATTCTACCAATTTGTCGGCCTGATTTAACATGTATACCCATGCCAAATTACAGCTTTCTAGTACTAAGAGTCTCCGAGCTAAGCCGGGGACAGACAGACAGACGGACATGGCGAAATTATAAGGGTCCCTTGTTGACTGCATAATCAGCCTATAATGTTCCCACTGCTGGGACACAGGCCTCCTCTCTGTGAGAGGGAGTGGGCAGTAATCCACTACGCGGGCCCAGTGCGAGTTGGTGGATGTCACATGTCTTCGAATGTTTGATTCTAAGACATGCCGCCGGTTTCCGCACGATGTTTTTCTTCACCGTTTTGAGAGTAGTGGTGATGAAATTCTCTACACAAAGTAAAGCGCCTGCCTGGGTTCGAACCAACGACATACAATTCGTAAGTCAGGGCCGTTACCACTGGGCCACCACTGCTCTCCTTTGTTGACTACGGAACCCTAAAAAAAATCAGCAAAATAGAATGGGAGAAGAAAACGACTCCAAGTAACATGAGAGAATGGCAGAAAGATGATGATTATGATGATTTCAGCAAGATAGACTATTTTTGTGTATAAAGTAGCCATAAAGTAATCATTAGGCCTTTAAAATCATTCCGCCAGTAAATAAAATCCTCAAATCATGACTACCACACACCCCAATAAAATCACACACAACACACCTTTCTTTTTTTTTTGAGGGTGGGATATCATCAAATAACTTCTCCCGCTCTGGGCGGAGCGGGAGGGTGTGTCAGACTCTTACTGACTAAAACCCACCCGTATTCCTTCCTGTTGCCTGTGTTGCCAGGGGACTCGGTGACCCATAAGTACCTTCCCGCGACACACACAACACACCTGCCACAAACACCCCTCGCGCATCTCATTAAAACTCACCTACACACCCATTCACCCTACCACATTAACTCAACGTCAAGATACATCCCAAATCATAATATGTCCTGTACTGTGGTACTTGCTGTTTATTTTTATCATATAAATATATTTATTTTTAAATTATTATTAATTATTTAAATCTAAATGAACTAACTTCTCATAATTACATATTAAGCACTTTTTGCATGGAACATCACTCCATTCTGTATCTGGGGAAGGGCGTTGTTAGCTGCGCTACAGTTTATACTTTTTGCATGGAACATCACTCCATTCTGTATCTGGGGAAGGGCGTTGTTAGCTGCGCTACAGTTTATACTTTTTGCATGGAACATCACTCCATTCTGTATCTGGGGAAGGGCGTTGTTAGCTGCGCTACAGTTTATACTTTTTGCATGGAACATCACTCCATTCTGTATCTGGGGAAGGGCGTTGTTAGCTGCGCTACAGTTTATACTTTTTGCATGGAACATCACTCCATTCTGTATCTGGGGAAGGGCGTTGTTAGCTGCGCTACAGTTTATACTTTTTGCATGGAACATCACTCCATTCTGTATCTGGGGAAGGGCGTTGTTAGCTGCGCTACAGTTTATACTTTTTGCATGGAACATCACTCCATTCTGTATCTGGGGAAGGGCGTTGTTAGCTGCGCTACAGTTTATACTTTTTGCATGGAACATCACTCCATTCTGTATCTGGGGAAGGGCGTTGTTAGCTGCGCTACAGTTTATACTTTTTGCATGGAACATCACTCCATTCTGTATCTGGGGAAGGGCGTTGTTAGCTGCGCTACAGTTTATACTTTTTGCATGGAACATCACTCCATTCTGTATCTGGGGAAGGGCGTTGTTAGCTGCGCTACAGTTTATACTTTTTGCATGGAACATCACTCCATTCTGTATCTGGGGAAGGGCGTTGTTAGCTGCGCTACAGTTTATACTTTTTGCATGGAACATCACTCCATTCTGTATCTGGGGAAGGGCGTTGTTAGCTGCGCTACAGTTTATACTTTTTGCATGGAACATCACTCCATTCTGTATCTGGGGAAGGGCGTTGTTAGCTGCGCTACAGTTTATACTTTTTGCATGGAACATCACTCCATTCTGTATCTGGGGAAGGGCGTTGTTAGCTGCGCTACAGTTTATACTTTTTGCATGGAACATCACTCCATTCTGTATCTGGGGAAGGGCGTTGTTAGCTGCGCTACAGTTTATACTTTTTGCATGGAACATCACTCCATTCTGTATCTGGGGAAGGGCGTTGTTAGCTGCGCTACAGTTTATACTTTTGCAGCTGTCATCGTTTTACATGTTGTACTTACTCTTGTGTTATTACTGTGTTATTATAACTTTTTATACTTTTTTATGAAAGATTCTCTTACTTTTCCCCAAGGCCTGGTCGCACTTCATATTTAGGAGGTGCGAGAGTTTTCTCTTCCACTGGACTGACCTCTTCTGGTATTTCTAAGACAGGTTCATCAATCACAGACGCGACTTCTTCAATATCTGAAATCAACCATACTTTTAATTAGACTTCAATTAGTTTACATTTTTAATATGTACCTATGTAAATATAGAGGTACCTGGATTTTCTGGATATTGCGAATTCAATTTATTTAGAAAACAGATGAATAATTTTTATTTTGCGCTAGTTAAGAAATTCATATTGACTAAGATATATAATTTAAAAAATTAAGTATGTAGTACTTTGGGCTTGCGGACGTAGAGCAATGGGTTGCTCGCCGTCCGATAAGGACCAGGCCCGGGTCGACGGCGCGTTGTGTTCCACGCGCGCCTCAAAGAGATGTCAGCACAAGTGTAGGGGTCCACTAGGGCCAATGCCTCGCGGAAAAGTCCGAAAGGGTTACCGAGGCCCCTGGCAACACAGGCAACGGAAGGAACTCGGGTGGGTTTTCGTCAGTAAGTCTGACACACCCTCAGAACCCAGAAGTTATTTGATAATTGCCCACCCAAAAAAAAAAAAAAAACAATAAAAAAGTATGTAGTACTTTACCCTCTTCTTCATCTGCCATGATGGGTTAAGAAGTTTTTAGCATGAGAAGTAAATTATCTGAAAAGAACTACATTCGTAATTTATTTTATAATACATACAACTATAATATTAACTCACACCTTCCCATGAGGGTAGTAAAAAACTACAGAAGTGCATTTAGAACATTATAAATTGAACAGAAAAATTTGACAGTTTGTGATAACTTGATTGCTGGCGACTGGCCAGCACATCAAGTCACCACAAACTGTCAAATTTCTGCAAATTATTTTAAACCCTTTAGGGTTTAAAATAATTTGGAGAAATTTGACAAATTCGTCAGTTTGTAGTAACTTGATGTGCTGGCGACTGTACTTATAACATTATTTCTATAATATTTACGATATTTCTAGTCGTATTTTTCACGATTATTATATATTAAAATTCCACCTAAACATTGTTGCATAAGCATAATAATAATTGCCAAACAGTCTTATTAATATTACAAACTCTCAAAATTAAATTTCTTCTCCAAATGCCTGCCAGTGTTTTACTTATATTACTAGCAAATATCTCAACTTCAAAACATTTCAATACATTTCTCTTTTCAGGACACAGAAATGATGTATCGCCTTGGTCGTGCAGCAATGGAAGGAGGCCAGTATGGAGAAGCCATAAAGAAGTTTGTAAATGTACTGAAACTCTATGATGAAACACTGTCCCCTCCCTATCGGTCTTACTATGATTGTGTTCAAGACCTCAGGCGTTGTATGTTAGCTATGGGAAACTATAGTATTGTATAGTTTACGTAATAAGTTGTTATGCTTACTAATATGTTCAATATTCGTTTGTTTCCTGTTGTTATTTATTAAATTTGGTTGTAGATGTGTTTTCTGATATTGTTGAGTTCAGAATTTGATCTTTTCTTGTAATTAGATTTATACAAATTTCAGAGTTTTAAGATGCGTTTTTACTGACAAATGTTGTGCTACTAACTTAGAATAATTTGTTATTAACATGCTATTAAAGATACCAAATACTTTTTTATTAATTTCTGTTTATTATTTTTATTATTAGGCACAATGGTCAGCAGGCAGCCTAAGAGGGGTAAAGCCATAGCCTACCCAATTTCCCTACCTAGTAAGCAATCCATTCGCATTGCCCCAAGAGTACGAAGCTGAAGAAATTATTCAGTGAGATGCCAAAATAAGGAGTGCAAATTGAGAAAATAAAAACCAATACTTGTGTTTTTCTTTGGTCTAACAATCTTAGCTAAGACTTCTGCCGGCAGTCGCATTGTAATCACCATATCAATCAAACAGTCCCACTGTTAAAGGAGGTTTTTCTCTTACTCTATAAAATATTTTTATTTTTGCCTGTCACTCTTGTTATGTTAAGGTGAATATGTTTAATATGGAATTCGTGGTATCTTTTCGATCCATAAAATACCTCTCAAAACCCACATCGATCAACATGATAAAATCATCATTTCTTTATGTAATAATCAGTGTTTTTTTAAGATTCAAATCTAACCTCAAATGAAGCGATTTTTTATAATAAGTTGTTTATCAGTAACTATATTACTGTGTTTATATTAGTTGGCACTTACATTTAATTGCAGGAAAGTCCAGGACAATAGCGTTCAGCGTTTGTTCAAAAATTGCAAAAAATACAATCGTTTTCTTTCCGTTACTATGACAACAATAATATGTCATTCTTTGATCGAATGACAGACAATGTGAAAATGCATAACACCCTGTTACACGTTTTTAGGGTTCCGTTGTAATACAAGGAACTCAGTTTTGCCAATCCCGTGTGTCTGTCTGTCTGTCCGTGGTATAACTCAGAGACCTTTGATTATAGGTAGGTAATAGGGGCTGGCGTCCGCAACTCCACGTCAAAGTGCATATTTTACGCACTGCCGTACCCATGATAATAAAAGCTCTAATTTGGCATGGTTATAAATAGGAATCACGTCTACAAAGTTTTGAAAAAATAATCTTGAAAAAGAAAACGAGCAATCCTTACAGTAGTCACGTATGCTGTATAACATCCGACGTCTCACCTTGGTAATAAGCAACTGAGCAGCGACAGATACCTCAGAATTTAAAAACGCTAAATACTGAAATATTTATTCGAATAATTATTCATTACAATCTATGTAGTACTTACATAATTCATGCTCAAGCTGGCACTTCCTGTCTACACACTGCCGTCCCTTTTCACGAAATCTCTCCCACAAATAGCGAGCCACATTTTGATTGCCACACAGGTTAAGTGACCTTGTTTTTTTTGTTACTTTTCTTTTCCATCGTATGTCTCCACAAGGGTGTCGTTAAATAAGTATTTCAATAATATTGGAGATATGAATGAACATTTTTTGAATCTGGGATCTGTTTGCGAAATATTAAGCTTTAAAGTGGTATTTTTTGTTAGTGCCACGTGTACCCCCTACCAGACCAGCTAAACCGTATAAACGAACAATATAAACAAGGGGTAGGCTCTAAAAGTTAACGAGAATATAAATGTATTTGGTTAAGCAAAAATTTCGTTACCGGGTGCATTATAACTTTGTCATGCTATTATAAAATGTAAAAAAATATTAATTAAGTTTGGAGTTATGGGTTATTTATGTTGAAAACTACATAAATATACTACTGCTATAACTTTTCACTGTCCTTTGCAGGGTAGGTAGGGAGGATAGGGTGGCACATAAGTGTGTGGGGTATTGTTCAATCCCATAAATAAAAGGATTATGATGTTTCTATTTAAAGCAATACTTTGTGGATATTTTTCGGTTACAACCGCAGAAATATCTTTGGATTTCATAGTTTTTCCGAAAAATTCTATGAAATACTTACTTAATTATTTTTGCGGCATACGTATTTGCGTAAATATTCATCACATTTGTGGAACCCATCACTGTGCGTGGTCCGACATGCACTTGGCCGGTTTTCTTAAAAGAATCTGTCTTCAAAAAAATCGTAAGTGTGTTCATTATTTGACTCTGTTGTCAATCTAGTATCACCAAAACAACTTTTGCCTAATCCCATGTCATAGCAAACAAACCCAGCAGAACAAACCTGTCTATTACAAATGTCAAAATGCGTTTCAGATTGTCAAAATTATTATATTTTAGCATAACTAAAGACAAAGTAAAACATTATTTCTCTTTGGGAATGTATAAATCTATCCCTTACTAAACAACTTTAATGTTTAAGTAACGACATTTCTAAAACCGTGGACGTGAATCACGCGAAAAGCATTTTGTTTGGGAACTGCAACTTTGACATGTGTTTCAATTTTGGGGATCGAAAACAAGATATAAGATTAAAATTGAACTAATTAATGTTATTAATAAAATGGCTACATACGATAATAAAATTTGGCTCCTCAAAAACATACGAGATGCGTTTATTGCGACCGACGACACCGGTTTATGTGAGATCGTTATGGCAGGAGAGGATTTTTCGAAAGTGTTTCAAAATAAAGCTATTGAAGAGAAGAAGAGGATAAGAGAATTGAGGTTGACTCAGCCAGGACCTAGCAAAGGTAAAGATGGCATGGGTGACATATCTGAGGAGGAAGTGGTAAGAGAAATAGTAACACAGTTCGATCCTTACCCTGATATGGATGATAGCGAGGATGATGACCCGCTGTGCGGCAGCTACGTGCGCTACGAGGAGTTTGGAGGGCACAGGTATGGTTTTACACATCCTTTTAGTCATAAAACCTCTCTGTTTTTATTAATTGGGTCACATGTCTATATTGCTTATCTGGTTGTAAAAGAGAAACATTGAACACATCAGCTTTTCATCACCATCCAGAATCTTCTCCTAACAAACTGTTCTGTTTAGATTAACAGTATGGTACTATTAATCTAAAGAGAACAGTTTGTTCTTCCTTTTGAACAACATTGTTATTACTCACATTGACTCACTGCTCTACTGACCCAGTTACAGGTTTTAATTGTGATGCTATGTCAATTATGTCATACTTTGTTATTTTACTTATGAAATCATTTTCATAAAGTTTCAAGTTCCTAATTTTTGTTAATTAAATTGAATGACCTAATTTTATAATTTTCTAGACAAAGATCCAACACAGCACAATGGTTAGACAAAAAGGAGCAAGCACTAAAAAAGGCAGCTAAAATTAAAGTCATAAAATGGGAGGACTCCTCGCCTCTCACCACAGACCAGTTAGTGGAAGTATTCTCCAAGTTTGAAGTTAAAAAGCCTGACAAACAGAAGTCTTTATTAGCTGAACAACTTCAGAACTGCCCGAACCTACCTCACCGTCAGTATTTGGAGTATGCAAAGTTTGATGGGACTGCACAACTAGGATTGCCTATCAAGTCATTCAAGATTTTCATGACAATGCTTCCAGAAAAGCATCAGAATTACCCCCTAGTTGTGTGTGTCATAGCCAGTGCTAAGATCAAGGATTTAATTGGCTTCACATGCTATAAATACAGGTAAGTGTTCTATTATTTAACACAAATATTAGGTAGTCATTAAATTAAAGATTTTACCTTCCTTTTATGTTAATCTTCAATGATATTATATCAATTTAGCCCGAAAGTGTGACAACCCATCTTACCAAGGGGTATTACCCAGTAACTGGGTTGTGGACGTCGGATAGGTAGTAGCTCCATGTAAAATACTGGTATTCAGCTGCATCCGGTTAAACTGGCCAACCCCAACATAGTTGGGAAAAGGCTTGGCAGATGATGATGCATATTATATCAATTTATTTACTTTCATTATTTTCTAAATTAATCTAATAAGCAACCATAAATATTTCTCTTTCAGCATTGAACACCCTGACATATCGCTTGGATCGGTGCATGATTACGGACTTTGTATAGCAGAGGACGATGGAGAAGTTGACTGGGCGTTCCCCTGCCTTGATGCCAACGAGCCTTGCTCAAAATTCGGCTTCACATGTCTCGGTCTTGTGGAACTAAAAAATAAAAATGCAATGACCTTACCTCCTTCGTCTATACCTGAAGATGGCATGAGTGGAGCCTTCCATGTGTTCTCAAAGGTCACAGACTCTGGTCAGAGCCATCAGAATCCATCCAGACACAATACAGGAGGAAGTTCAACGTCTGAAGCTGTTTTAATAGCATTGAAAGCTTTGAATGAAGGTAATGTATTATACAATACTATTTTAGGTTTTCTTAATCCAGTGGTTAGTTTTATAAATCATTACCAATGTAAACAAAACTTTTACAAAACAAGATAATTTTAGACTCAAAATGTCACAAGTATAAGGGTCCCATGGCCATAGTCATTTCTTTGTTTTATGCTATGGTGCTGAACTAAGTTCTGTACTGGCATATAATGTTTCCTTTCCTTCCCATTTTAAAACTAAATATTTTATGGTATGTGTGGTTTGTCATTATGAATTGATTACTGTTCTGTTAATTCTAATTCCCTTATTTCTTTGTAGGTAGTGGAGAGACAGATCTAGGCAAGATGCAGTCCCACATAATGGCCACAGAAGCACCACAGTACAAAGCCTACAAAGTGCAACTACTTCGTAAAGTGAGAACTAACACATCGGTACAACTCGGCATCTCGCTCGACAGGATAGAAGTGGAGCCGCTAGTCACGCATAAACACGCTTTTTGGGTAAAATATTTCTGTTTGAATATTCAAACCAATTCAGTAAAATATTACATGGATTCATATCCATGCTAGTTACTAATACAAGTGGCATAAAGTATAAAGTTCTACACAAGTGATAAGTCAACAGATTTTGTATTAAGAGGACGATAAATACCAGCGACCTTGAGCGAGTGGGAGGAGCTTGCGTCACCCCCCGCGACCCCGCAACCGTTCGCACGTAACGTAGGGTAACCATACGTTTCAGATTGTGTGGACTGTCCTGCCTGATTTTTTTATCACAATCCAATTTTTTTTTATGTAGTGTTCACAAATAAGGTAATATTCTGATAATAAAATAAGATTGTAATATATTATATTATTTTAATAGTTTGCATTGAATAAGTTGGTTTAAACAGGGTGTAATTTTAAACACCATCAACCTCTCTCGTCATTGTACTCATCAGTATAAACAACTTTTACTATATTGGACACAACATGAAATAACTTGGACTAAACATGAAATCGCGAAAAAAAAATCAGCTGTTCCCTACATTTTGACGAATTAAGCGAACATAAATGTAGGGAATAACAGATTTTTTTTTCGCGACTTTACGAGGCACGGATGAGTCTCAGTACGTAAAGATGCTCACCCATCTACGGAACAACCGCGGCAAGAATAGCTTAACCTAATTGATCGGCCCGTGCGGCTGTGATGCGACTAACGAGCTCTTTAGCTATGGAAACAATATAAAGTGAAATGAAAAGCCAAAAATCTAAATAAATAAATTTAATTCCAAAATAAAACAATTAATTTCTTTAGTGACAGATGAGAAAATATGAGATGTGCAGGCAAGATTTAGAGAGGGAATGGGCTGTATGGATCAGGGGGCCGATTCTACTAATTTGCAAAGTTATACGCTCTGTACCGTCTCATCAATGGTTCGGTTTCGTTCGGCTCTCGTTCGTCCCCCATAAATCTATTCTACAATTTTTATGACAATAACTGAAACTGTAACTGACTGTAACCAAGTCGAAACCCAACTCAATCACTACGGGAATGAATGGCAATGAGTGTTACCTATAGTTCAATTAGTAAGTTTATAATATTACTATAACAAAAATGGTTAAATAACAAATAAAGTTTATACGAATAATAAACCCATTAAAACTTATTTTCCGTTATATTTACCACGAAAAGTAAATGATTTTTTCCATATATTTTAATAATTGTAAACTAGCAGATTTTCTTAAAGGAAACAGTCTGGGCGGTTCGAATTGCCATTTTAGAACAATTTTGTTAGTAGAATCGCCCCCCAGAGTAAGTTAGTATATTTGGGGAGTCAGTTTACATGGGATGGAAAGATTGATGAAGATGTGGAAAGGAGAGTGAATGCGGGAAATAAAGTGAATGGTACTATACATGCGACTGTAACCAACTAGTCGAAGCCTAAAAAGGCTCGGCAGGCTGTTCATAATGGTGTGCTGGTGTCTAAGCTTATGCATGGAAGTGAATGAATTTTGGGTGTGGCAAAAGAAGCATAAAAGTAAAAAAAGGGCCGATTTTTCAATCGCCAGATAACTTTTATGTGAAGAATATGTTTGACGTTTTGAAAGCTTTTGTATAGAAAATATATCAAAGCGCCATATTTATTCCTCAGGTAGAAGTTAACTGATGATTGAAAAATCGGCCCTAAATGCTGTGGAAATGCCTCCTTGCGAAGCATGTGTGACGTGACTATAAATGATAGGCTGAAAAATTATGTGATAAGGCAACGGTGCGGTTTAAAACAAGCGTGCAGCTGGCCTTCTATAGTGTTTGCCTTCCCCTTGGGAAGAAGGCGTGAATTTGTTTGTACTAATAATTTTTTTTTACATTTCGTAGAATTGTAGTCATTTTTCGAAATATTCCTCTTGTCGAGTGTCTTGATCTTCCTGTTTCTCTGTCTCTTCTTTGTCTGTATTTTGCCTTCAACCAAAATCATTGATTCCATTCCAGTTGATGGTCCTGGAAATATAAAAAAAACCTGTGAATCTACATTGTATGTAATAAATAACGAACCATTGTCAGTTCTTTCACTATTTTCGTCATTATTTAATCGTCGGGTCGCAAAAACCAAAATATTAAAACATAATCTTATTAATGAGCAGCACCTATTTATTTAAACTAGACAAGTTTCTAACCTAATATAACGGGATTGTCCCCATAAAAACATAATAAATGGTATGCCTAGAATCTACAATTTATTTAATACTCACTTTGGCTCTGCATTTTCATGTTGGGAATCATTGTCAGTTCTTTCATTATTTTTATCATTATTTATTTCCGTCGGGTCGCAACAACTAAGATGTTAAAACATAATCTTATTAATGAGCTGCACCTGTTTATTTAAACTAGACAAGTTTCTAACCTACTATAACGGGATTGTCCCCAGAAAACCATAATAAATGGTATGCCTAGAATCTACAATTTATTTAATACTCACTTTGTCTCCGCATTTTCATGTTGGGAATCATTGTCAGTTCTTTCATTATTTTTATCATTATTTATTTCCGTCGGGTCGCAACAACTAAAATATTAAAACATAATCTTATTAATGAGCTGCACCTGTTTATTTAAACTAGACAAGTTTCTAACCTACTATAACGGGATTGTCTCCATAAAACCATAATAAATGGTATGCCTAAAATCTACAATTTAATACTCCGCTTTTTCATGTTGGGAATCATTGTCAGTTCTTTCATTATTTTTATCATTATTTACTTCCGTCGGGTCGCAACAACTAAAATAGTAAAACATAATCTTATTATGTACTACACCTGTTTTTTTTTAATCTAGGTAAGTTTCAAACCTGCTGTAACAGGATGGTCCTCAAAAAACCATAATAAATGTTAGTCTACAATTTATTAGGTAGGTACTTACTTGCTCTCCGCATTTTCGTTTCGGGAATCTGTATTATTTTTTTATCCTACTAAAAAAAAAAAAAATTAGATACGGATCTAAAGTTATGTTTGAACTTACTCGTAAATAATGGATATACTCGCGCACAAATTATTATCAAAATAACATTTAGCTAACCTCATTATATTATAATAATATATGAGAAACTTACCTTAGTATCCTGTTTCTTTCATGTATACGTCATTTCTCTTTCAGAACTTTAGTTATTCTACCCATATTGTCGAAAAAATACGTAAGTACAGCGGTCGCGCAAAGTGTCAGCGTCTACCCGTGACAGTGGTCAGCGGTACACTGCCGCCCGTCGCCCGCGCAGAGCGCCGCATCCCGTTCCGTTCGATTTTATAGGGAATATTTATTTTTAGTAATAAAAGTATGAATATTTGAAAAAATTCACAGATAGAATTATAGATAACAAAATAGTCTATTCATACAAAAAAAAACATGAAAATATCTTTGGTAGTTTGGAAGTAATTTCGATTTTTATATTTGGGTAGACCTTACTTCCTGAATTTATTTCATAAAGTATTTTACTACAATACTAAAATATTCACAGATACAATTGATGTGTATGCGGTCTAGTTTAACATACATTTTTTGCGTAACTTACTTGCATTAATTGAAGGCGTAATAACAGATTTAAAAATCACTAAAATCATATATCTGCACCTTAAATAAATCAACCTGTTATACTTTGCTAGACTTAGGAAGGCTAGTTTTAGATGAGATCTCGCTAAATTAAGCTTGTCCATAACTAATACTCACGTTTTCTTGCTATTTCGCTAAATATTCCTATTTAAACTAATATTATAAATGCAAAAGTGAGTTGGTTTGAGAGAGCAGTGGTGGCCCAGTGGTAACGGCCGCAACTTACGATTTGTAGGTCGTAAGTTTAAACCCAGACGGGCGCTTTACTTTGTGTAAATTATTTCATCACCACTGCTCTCAAAACGGTGAAGAAAAACATCGTGAGGAAACCGTAATGTCCTAGAACCAAAACTTCGAAGACATGTGACATTTACCAACCCGCACTGGGCCCGCGTGGTGGATTACGGCCCACTCCCTCTCGCAGAGAGGAGGCCTGTGTAAGCAGCAGTGGGAAAATTATAGGCTGATTATGTGAGTTTGTTTGTTACGCTTTTACGCTAAAACGGCTGAACGGATTTGGATGAAATTTGGCACATGGGAGACCATGACCTGGGTTAGCACATAGGATATTTTTTATCCCAGTAGGAAGTTTCCGTGGGATAATTTCCGACCTCCACGCGGGCGTAGCCGCGGGCAAAAGCTAGTTAGAAATAAAAATGTCAGAGCTTTTCCAACAAACTATAGAAGATTCAAATTATTGTTTTTTATCCTGTTGTTGTTATTTCCTGTTCATTAAAATTAAATACCTAGTCTAGTTTGCCGTTTTGCTGGAGAAAATATTAGGTAACGAAGTTCTTATCAGAAAACATTCCTCATTAACAGTTGCATTTTGTGGTAATCTTCGGTTTTTCCGACACCATAGATTGACAAATCGGGATAATAATACGCGGAAAAAACATTCTTCATGTTCATATTTACCGCTATTTCTAATGCACAGATTAGTATTAGAACAGTGTATTTATTTTGTGGGACTCATAAAAGTGATCATCTATGCGAGTGTATGTCGCCGTGCCTTGCTAATATTGCGGCAAAATTTTCTCGGGAATAGGGTCTTACACCCATTTTTGAAAAGTGTCTTAATTCAATTCTAAAGTGCTAATATGCCCAAAAAAAGAACACGAAATTTTGATTCAATCGATAAGTGCCATAAAAATGCATTTAAAATTTTATATTTTCAAATTTCGCGCGTAGGTTGACGAAAACGCTGGACGCAGTGGACGCCATGTTGCTCTGTGGTCATGACGTCACTGGGCTATGAAAACAAATGCGCTGATCTTTGTATGATAATTAGAGATCGGATGTTCGGATGCATATTCACCTAAAGTTGAGATGTTGGCTAAGGTTTCTGATTATAGAATCGAATGTATATTAACTTACTTTCAAATGTTAGCTTATATGGAATGCACTTTTGTATCGATCGTAAAAATCCCGCCCGCCGTTCCCGAATCGACAAATTTTATGTTTTTTTCTGACTACATATGTAATTGGATGCATATGTACCTACCTAATATTATGATGTAAAGTATCAATAGAAACATTAATTTTAAATAAACATGCAATCCTATAATCCCGGGTTTTTTTTTAATAAATATTTTTGTAGAAGTCGCTTCCATACTATACACCGGACTAGTTATGCATTCCCGTTGTTCCTGGCATCCCGCGCTATTAAAAAAAAAAATTAAGAAGCCGCTTCCATACTTTCACAGCTAAAAATTAACTTTAGGTAAATATGCATCCGAATATCCGATCTCTGATGATAGTTGACACGTTTTTGTTAACATAGCCGTATGACGTAATAAAATGGCGGCTACTATTGCATGGTGTTTTTTAACAGATTAAAAAAACTGAAAACGTTAAATTGAATTTTAAAATTTATGTTGTTAATTTATGAACTAAAAGTAACATTTTCCGACTCCTTTTTGCCTAAACTATCTCAATAATATATTTATAGATTTTTTCTCGTATATAGTAAAATACTCTATTCATAGCCAATATTTTCTCATTTCATGCTTTTCAGTTCGGCGTTTTCCATAGTCAAAAATTAAAACCTGTTTAACCTATTGACAGCCACGTCAAAAAAACCAAACGTGCCCTCGGCGCCTAGCTACGAATTATTCCTTAAAATGTGTCATGTAGTCGTGACCGTGGCGTGTTGGGCACATTTTGGTATGTCATCTTTACATGACTGTGCTGCGGTCAAAGGGTTAATTATTGAGTCCTCACCTTACATTAGAGATGTTATGGCTATAATTTCGTAAACATACTTTTCATGTATTGTTATATTCTTTCCCATGTGCAGTCAAGATCGAAGTACTTCCTGCACAGCATAGACTCGGTGGCGTGGTGTCAGATCCTGGAGACGCGAGGCAACAGAACCACTTTCAGGGTAGTTTACTCACCTAGTCATAACGCTGCCTATGGCGATAGAAGTAGCGCAGGTAATTGCATTTTTATTAACTCTTTTTGTCTTTCAAATATCATTGCAGGCCATTTTGGTTGTGCATTCAAAGGGCATTCACGAGTGGCGATGGTTAAAAAACGTCAGGCGTACCCATGATGGTCGTTCGTACAAACAGATTCAGATAATGGTGCCGATTCCCTTGTTCACAAACTAAATTAAATTTAAGTTCAGTGCATATTTTTCTTTCTATTTCATTAAGAAAAGGACAGAAGATAAATTTTAGTTTAGTCCTGCCAAATTAATCAGCGCCTGTCACTATTCCATACGAGTTTAGACGTGATTAAAAACTTGCCTACTAAAATTACGTCAATTTACGTCAAGCGCTGATTAATTTGACAGGACTAAACTAAAATTTATCTTCTGTCTTTTTCTTAATGAAATACAAAGAAAAAGATGCACTGAACTTAAATTTAGTTTAGTTTGTAAACAAGGGAATCGGCACCAGTGTCAGATTGATTAAATTAGTGATATTTACCATTTTATTTATACATAGCCATCTTAATAGATTAACCTTTTGACCGCCACAGTCATGTCATGACAGACCAAAATGTGCCCAGCACGCCACGGTCACGACTACATGACAGATCTTTGCTTTTTTGACGTGGTGGTCAATAGGTTAAGAGTCTAATCGTTTAATCAATATTGTAAAAGTAAAACTTTTATGCGGGAATATTTTAAAAGGCTAGGCAGATTGAGTCTTAAAGAGGTGGATCTCTTTAAGACTCAATCTGCCTAGCCTTTTCCCAACTTTATTAGGGTCAGCTTCCAGTATTACCGGATGCAGCTGAATACCAGTATTTTACATGGAGCGACTGCCTATCTGACGTCCAAAACCCATGAAATGGTCTTTCAGGCTTCCGACGACCCCTAACGACTGTCAAAGATCCACGATCCGCCAGCCGGGACCAACGGCTTAGCGCGCTTTCCGAGGCACGGAGGTGTCTCCGTATGTAAAGATGGTCCACTGACTAACCCCGGCAAGCGTAGCTTAACCTGATGGATCGACCCGTGCGGCGTATATTACTTAGCCACGACCTCATCTTTAAGTCTGTTAGAGGAAAAGATTCTGACAGAACTTACCTTGTTTCTAGGTAACTCCACAATGTTCCAGCCCAACGCGATATACAAGCTCCACGACTTTGAATGCGAACACGACATGGCTAAAGAAATAGTTGAGAAAGTGAACACGATACTAGACTTAAGGAACAGCCCGTGCCGCCGCGAATACAAGACTGCCAAAGAAAAGAAACTACATACAAGACGAAGTTTTCACACCAAACATTTGAGTTGAGTCTCGTAGATACTCCTGTACAGTGTAATATACTCCTGCAAAAGTTCCTTTAATACACTCTTAAGATTAACGAGCGAAACTGTATACATAATTAGGGCTCGAAGTGTAAAGTTATAACGAAGGTCTTACATGTTGGGTGAAATGTAGTTCCCAAAATACCAAGACCCAATGTGTGAGAGGAATCACATTTAGTATTTATATTAAAGCTGGGATTGGAGAGAAAAAGTTTGTTATAAGCATATCTCAACCGTTCGGAATTATTTAGGTTTAATTCACCAGGAAAATTATGTTATTATAATCTAGTCCGTTTCCTGTCCTGAATAATTTCAAATGGACGTATTTATCCTCGATATTATAGAACTGTATAATCTCAGTTTAAATCAGCATTATATGTTATAATTATAATTGAAGAGATGTATAAAATACTGGTGTAGTGTGTGCTTGATATGGGCTTAGTGAGTGCAAGGCATGTCTGAAAGAGAAAATAAATTTGTTCACACTAAGGATCGGTTCATACTGAAGCGTTGAATGTACTCCAAAACAAACCTTATGCTCTGGTAATAGGGTGAGAAATACTTAAGAATATTTTCATCCTTCAGGACAAACAAAGCGATACATTAAATAATGCGTCAAAACCAATACAATACAATGGAAATATTGTATTGAACTATAAATATTCCAGAAGAGTATAGATGCTATAATGTGAATCGACGTAAGGTTTAAAATTTTAATAATTTTGTATCTAGAAGTAAGACATTTGTAACATCATAAGAGTGTTGTGTATTTCAGTGTAAATGAGTATTGAGTTTTGAATTTTATGTACTATATTCGTTTAAGTTGTAATAACTTATTTTCGTCCATATTTAAGTTGCGTTAGAATTTATTAAAGCGTTTAACGTCGTACTCGACGAAATCCTGTTGGATTCATGCAAATATAATTCAATGCAATATTATGTTGAAGATATCTCGGATAGTTTTAACTGTGATGTCTTTTAATCTTCTTAGTATTTCTAAACAGAGCCACTAGTTGCAATCATAATGAAATCTTAATAATCAGATATGATTTCCAATGGTGAAGAAAAGATGAAGGTCTCCAAAATTGATCACATGCTCTACAAGATTTTTTTTTAAGTACTACTCGCCAGACTGTTTTATGTAATAAAGAAAAGTGCATTTAAAGTTCCTATGAAAGCCACCAAATTAAAAAAAAAACGCACTTTTGTTCGCATTTACGGTCAAATCTAGTTATTTAGCCTAACTGGCGAAATGTTTTTGGTGGTCACCTCTGTCTAACCATTTGGGAAAACAGGTGTGATATTTTGCTATGCTAAAGTTAGCTACTAGTGGCGATGTTACCACCGAAACTGTCGATAATTATAATTCTCATTGATATTTACCCAGTCGTCTAACAAAATTAAATATAATATATTATATATATGTTATATAGTATATTGTAATGCCGCTCAGATTATGAACAAACCTCCACTGCCAGAAACAGCTCAATTTTGTTATTGGAAGTAATCCATTGTGTGCCTTATTATAATAGTAATTAGTAATGAATTTGTACCATTGGGTAGACAGATATAATTATGATGATTAAATCTATGGGAAATGAAATACTAAACATGTTTTAACTGGATGAAATTAATGTTGTATGAAATAGATTTGCAATTCTATTTAATTTTCTTTTAATGAAAGCATTTCGTATGCAATGGATTGCTTCATAAATATTCAATGTACAATCTTAATCCTAATATTTGTATGAATGAAATAATTTATGTAATGATTTAATGTTGATTTCTGTATGAATCGAATTTATGTATCATGAATGAATTAGTTACAATGAAATAAATTGTTATTCATTATTTAAAAGTATGTCCTTGGTTTCTATTATACCTATACAACCATATTTCTGGAAAAGAAAATAACACACAAATTATATATGTTAGTGTTTTTATTATAAAAATATTTACACAGTTAATTCGGGATATTATTATATTTACAATTAATATCGACTGATATATGAACAGCTTACTATATCGTAGATTAAATATTGCCTCTAAATATGGCAGCAAATTAGGCTGCTTTGTTATTCAAGTTTTTATGATTAAACATACATTCTTACATGATAATGGCACACTTTACACTGATACACTATTGGGTGTTGATTTAGAAAGACCAAACTCTCAAAGGCAAGTTCTCAAACAAGATTTAATTCGAAAACAGGCACCGCTTTATAGGAGGCTTTCCATGGACGTACATTTGGCTCGTTGGCGACAAGATCGCAAGCCAATGGTGCCGATTCCCTTGTTCACAAAATAAACTAAATTTAAGTTCAGTGCATCTTTTTCTTTCTATTTCATTAAAAAAAGGACAGAAGATATATTATTTTAGTTTAGTCCTGTCAAATAAATCAGCGCCTCTCACTACTCCATACAAGTTTAGACGTGATTAAAAACTTGCCTACTAAAATTACGTCAATTTACGTCAAGCGCTGATTAATTTGACAGGACTAAACTGAAATTTATCTTCTGTCCTTTTCTTAATGAAATAAAAAGAAAAAGATGCACTGAACTTAAATTTAGTTTAGTTTGTGAACAAGGGAATAGGCACCATTATCGACTTACGGAAGTAATTTATGTCCCTACAATACCTCACCGGGACGCCATCGCGACGTCGCCAGGCCAAGCTGCCAACTAAATGTATACAGCTAATTAGTGGGTGGCTCATCTGTCGTCTGCTTGGCTCCTCCGCATTGTCGTCCCAGTGAGATTTAGCTCTTAGGGTGACTTACTGAGCGCTGTTTGAGGATTTGGTTATATCTTTTTATCATGTTTGGATTTAACTAAATAGGCATAGGCTCACAAAACAATGCCTCTGCAATTCTTCTAAAATCTTTTCTGTGGAAAATCATCTTACCCAGTTGCCATTGACATTTTACCATCTAACTATATACTATGTACAATTCCAACTCCAGTTTTAATCTTTTCATTCTACTGGTCCAACAGTACTATTCTCTAATATGTAATCTGTGACCATGCTGACAATATTTTGGCTCTGAATCAATATCACTTCATCAAGTTCATTTGCCCTTTGGTACAATGCTCTCGTCTCTAAGACTGATTTGTGGAGCTTCTGTTGACTGTCAACGAGTTTGGATATGTTAGGTTTTCCTTTGAGGAATTCTATGTCTTCATTTGATAGGGCTGAGTAGGACATTCTTGATCTGCTGGGTGCTTTTACTGCCATCTGGTATTGCCTGAAAGCAAAAATTTGGAATGAATGTGGTCATATCTTGGGAGAGAATTATACCTATCCATCTATACTAATATAATAAGAGTTTGTTTTTTGTTTGAATGCAGTAATCTCTGTCAGTTAGATTTGAGAAAATCTTTTTGCATTTGATAGCCCAATTCTTGAGGAAGATTAAATATATATTTAACATCACGCTATGATGCTGAGGAGCCAAGCAAAAAGAAAAATTCAGAAAGAATGTTAAGTGAGAACGAAATAACGAGGTACTGCTATAGGCTGTCACACATACAAAGTCACAGGCAGAAGCTAGTTATCTTATACAGCAACAACCTGGGTTTGCTAAATTGATTTATATCCAGCAACCATCCATGTTAGGCTGCATTTAACTGATGACACAATATCTGCCTTATCAGTGAAGTAGTAAATAGCATGTAAAAGTTCTTTGAAGGTTTGAATCTTAAGTTGGAAATTGCAATAGTTTGGTTATTTTTTAAGTTACAGTTACGGTGTTTGTGGTATAAATAAGATAAATACGTACTGTCTCAGGTCATGATATTTGTTTCGCCTCTCATTTACTTCCTTCTTCCACGTCTCTTTCTCTGCCAAGAGTTTCTGATAATATCTGAAACATCATCACAACAAAAATGCTCAATTTTAACACAAATACACTTTAGACATATCTAGCGTCGTTACTGATATTGGCAATCGTATTTTTACCTCGTCATATCCTCGGAGCGTCTCTCGTTCACATCTGACTCTTTCTTATTTGGGTTAACATTTTCGGACATTGTATGAGGCACTGAAAGGAGAATTTCGATTATAAATCATTTCACTCAATCCACCAGGACTTGCCAAATGTATTCTAACGTAAGACACAGTGGGATAACTTCACAAATTTAAATAAAATGATCGACTATCAGCACACCTATTGAGTCTCTTCGTTCAAAGAAAGTTGAGCGTCTTCTTCTCGGCGGAGACCGAAAAGATTGATGTGCTTCTGTCTCATTCATAGAACTCTCCATTATTATCACTTTCACCAATTATAAAACTTATTGTTTCAACTTTAATACCAAGCTCAAGTAAATATTTTCAAAATTACAAACACGACATGACGATAAAAACGGACGCCGTCTATGGCCACAGAATATATAATAATTATTATATGGAAATAAGGAGCGTTCGGAAATCCAACTACGCGTTTCATTTTCTCGTCATGAGTCTATGGTCTAAAGGTCTAGCCGCACATTCATGCCGGTTACGGACTTTTGATAGCATTTTCAGTGTTTTGAATAAATAAAGGTAGGAGTATATTCCTTCTGCCGGGATTGCGGGAAAGCCTGAAAGGGATACCGTGGCCTCTGGCAACGCACAGGCAACGGAAGGACCTTGGGTGGGTTTAGGTCATAGAGTCTGACACGTCCAGCTCCACCCAAAGCGGGAGAAGTTATTTGATATTTTCCCACCCAAAAAAAAAAGAGCAAAACAAACCTTTTTTTCTCTACATAATCAATGCTACTCAAGTTAATTCAATTAAAATCTACAATCAAACAAATGGCCTAATAGTAGTTTACTTATGCTCAATAAAACCATTATTTGGTCCCGGTTTAGCTTGGTGTAGCTGGTGACTACATTTTTCCAGATTTTAGTCCCAACTTGAAAATGTACAGAAGTCGGAATCGAACTGGTACCTAAATAAAAAAGTATCCCCGGTGCTATTCAGGTTACAATATTTTGTTAAGTAAGGTTTGCCCAATGAAGAGAATATTATTGTACTAGAATTAAGTTTTATATTTCATTAGTAGGACGTAGTGTTATAGTGAAAATATATTTCTATTGCGAAAAATGTGATTTCTAGAAGAAAAAACTTACTTGGAACGGATTTTTATTTCGGCTGACATTTTTAATTTGACGTTTTGTTTTCTTCAATCAATTCGTCTATCGGTAAATACCTACCGCAGTTTTTCATTTAATTTCGCAAAAAGTTAAAAAAGAATCGATTGTTACAATGTTTTGTTCTCGCAAGAGAACCTAAAATTCAATGGGTAAGCTTGTGTTAGTTTGCGGTGTGATATTTATGATAACATATTGTTTTCATACGCGAGTCGTATCGCATAATGCAGCAGTGTTTGTGAAATAAATAGTTTTTTGTGAATGTTTCTCAACAGCATGCAGTAATGGAGTTCAATGAATATCAGACAAAAGAGGTATTGGACCCGGTAGACATAGATTTTTACTGTGATCGATCACGAACACCGAGCCCGACGCCCGTATTCACCACAAATGTATGTTGCGATTTGGAAGACATTTTGAGCGACGTAAGTGCACAATGTTAGTTTTTCACGCGGTCTTTCATCGTTTCGCATGTAAGAATGCACTTTAAAACATAAATGAGGCTGGGGATAACGCAACAAGACGACTGTTTGTTTAACAGCGTTGCAGTCTTCAGGTGAGTCTCGCATTGTGTTTTATTTACATACATAATATAACTGCATATCAACGAGTTTTTGTTTGCTCTCTTAACCTGCCGGGAATATTAAGACATATGTGTTTGTGGACCAAGCATGTGGAAAACCTGTTTCTAAATATAACTTCAGACAATTTATTTGTTTAAGTTATAGGATTTTTTTAACATTGATAGTGCGTAGTATTGGTAATACTGATAAGGTCATTTCACTGTTATGTATAGTGTTATCAACATAACAACATTGTTATCTTACAATAGGCTCTTATTAGATAAATTGGGGCACTATTAAGTTATGATTACATTGTGTAACTTGATTCTTTCTCATACATTAACTCATTAACGGACTGACCTTGAATTAGACTACCGTAACAGTAGGCTTGTAAACACTGCTTAATATTATGTATGATTTGACTGGTAGATATGAAAATCAGCCCTCACCTTTAACTTGTAAGACCATTTGACTTCACTTAGTAAACAAGCAACTTTTTAGACAAAATGAATTTTCTATTTAGACATTCTTGAAACATTATCTTGTAAACCAAACATTCCAGAATCCAGAATAAGTCTTAAAACTCAATTTTTATTTTAGGCCATATCAGAAACCCTGCAGGGCTCTCTCCGCGTGAGTCGCAGTCAGCTGATTAACCAGGAGCTCACGATTCGACCGGAGGCTAACATAGAGTCAAACGTACCAGAAGGGTTAGACCTGTACAAGGTTATCTTTGAGGTAGAGAGTGACACAGAGGTTAAGATGAGTGACATTGATGGTGCTGCAGTACAGAATAACACGTTGAGTGTACAGAATAACTCAGTGAGTGAACAGGTTAGTCTTTTGTTTTAAAGCTGTGTATTTTTTAGACAGGGTTTGGTGAAGACAGGCTCTTAAGTCAGGTTTTTACGAGCCCAGTAATGTGACAGTACAGTAAGCCAGTACAGCGCTAACTTGCGACTGGGGTTGTGTAGACTAGTTTCAACCCAGTCCAGTGCTGACCGCGCACCCTCAAGTCAATCTAGTTGCCTAACCTACCTGTCTGTTTTCGAGCCCAGTAGGTTCCCCTGCCAGGCATTTGACTTACTGCCAATCTCGTCTACATGAACCCACTAACTGGGTCTGAAATTCCGTTTTTCCAGGTCCAGCCACTGCCATCTTATAAACCAAGCATTAAGCTTTGGTTTCCTAGGAAACCTGTTCTGTCATATTGTAACAGCTGTCATGAACTGTTATTTTAACCAGTTTTTGATATTAAGGTGTCAAAAACGCTCTGTATTTGGAAATCCGTTATTGTGTGACAGTTCATGGCTTTCTTAGGAAGCCAAAGCTTTACAGAACATAATGGTAAAGGTGTTGTTCAAGTTGGCAATTAGAATTTCAATTGAATAGTCTACTTACTACAATATTTTTGTTTTTGTCAGTTTGCATCATCTGCTGGACAAAGACAAGATTGCTGAAATATCTGTTTAAAAACAGTCATCATATTGTTTACAGCTTAACATGAGATTTTTTTGTCTAGTGTTAATATAACTGTTCCAATATTGTGACAATCTAAATGCTAAGCTTTTATCAACTGTTTATTGGATGAATACATGTTTTTTGAGAGAAACACATCAGTATTCATGTACATTGTATTGTATGTGATGCACTGTGGCAACTGAGTGCATGCACAAAGGGCTGGGCCCTGTTTTGTCTATGTATTGTGTACTACACACGTACACAAAGAAAACTGGTGTAGAACACAACAATATACTGTTATACATATTATAGCATGACTTGTGATTATAAACCTTGCCCTGGTAATATCAGATATAAACATTCATTTTTAAAACTAGTAGGTAAAATAAAATAAGCTTATTTGTATGGTATAAGAAGTATATCCTAGAATTATTCAGTAATGTCATGTGCCAAATTACACCTAAATTGTGCACTTTCATTTACTAGCAAACTATACTTCTGCAAAAAAAGATTGTGTTCAATAAACAAAGTTTCTAATAATGCCAGAGAAAATGGTTGTACAAGGTCAATCTATTATATTGTTAAAGATCCTCAACAAGCCACCATTACAGTGCACTCGGGCGCATTCGTTACGTAAGGCGTATAATCCTCGTTTAAATATGGTACAATTATTATTTGATAGGTGAATCAATCTGCCTAGCCTTTAACTATGTTGAGGTTGGCTTCGAGTCTATCCTGGTGTAGCTGAATACCAGTATTTTACGTAGAGCGACTGCCGATCTGACCTCCACAACCCATTAACTGGACTTTCAGGGCTTCTGACGACCCCTAATGACTGTCAAAGATCCACGAATGACAGCCGGGACCAACGGCTTAGCGTGCTTTCCGAGGCTCGGAGTAGTCTCCGTATGTCAAAATGGTCACCCATCCACGGACTAACCCGTCAAATAAATAACGAACAAAAAAATAAAAATCAATATTTGTCTTGATCAAAAGGATATTGTCTTAATTTAAGACATCCTTTTTTTCCGTGTAGACTAGAAACAACAATTAAATCGCATAACTTAAATGTTTCTTTGTATTTCGTGTCCCTCAGGTATTTGCGAATTGCTTTATGAAGTTGATACAAATAGAAAAGTATTGTTGTTCTGTTTCTGCAGCAAGATATCGCGAAAATAATGTCCGTCTGGTTATAATTTAATATAAAATAACATCACGCCTGTATTCCCCGAAGGGTTAGGCTGAGGTGCACCTTACAGTAGACCCACATTATGCCAGTTATAATTTAAGTACCATGTCTGGTTATAATATTTATATCCTACTTCTTACTAATATTATAAATGCGAAAGTTTGTAAGGATGGATGGATGGATGTTTGTTACTCTTTCACGCAAAAAGTTCTGAACGGATTTGGATGAAATTGGGCACACAGATAGTTTATAACCAGGAATAACACATAGGATACTTTTTATCCCGATATACTCACGAGGTCAAAACTTATGCGGGTGAAACCGCGGGGCGCATCTAGTACGTACATAAACTCACGCATTCTTCCCAAGTATGCAGAAGCTACAGAACGCCACCGAGAGGAGAGAGGATCATGACAGATCCTCTCCTTTTGCCTCGTTTACATTCACTTACATCTGGTCATACACGCATGCCGGTTGTGAGTACTACGCACCTGACCTTTCTGAAGAACATCACCAATAAGGTCACTACTATACGTATGTCCTCCCAGGGCGTCCCCTTTTGTTAGTCGCCTTTCATTCATCCTCTCAACATGACCAAACCATCTAAGTAATACCATGTTCTGGTGAGTATGGTAACTCCATCGCAACCGTCCCAGGCAGTGGCGGACTAAGCGTGTTGGGGGCCCGGGGCGGCAAAACAAAATGAGACCCTATCGGTCTCAGTTTATGTAGGTATTCCTATAAACTTTTTTCAAAAAACTCTTTTTAATTTTTGTCATTATACTTGTTTTATTCCGCACCGTTGCCTTGTATTATAATTTTATATTATACTAGCTTCAGCCCGCGACTTCGTTCGCGTGAAATTTTGGACCCCGACCCACCGCGTCGCATCCCATCGCCCGCCCGCGCTATTACTTCGTTTTCGCTTAGCGTTCTTTCTGACTTGTTTTCTTTTTGCTCGGCTTCTAAGGGTCGTAGCGTGATGTCAAATAGCCTATAACTAAATTTCGACTGGCAGTTCCAGAGATCATCGCGCATAGGGTTACCAGATGAAAAAATCAAAAGTCCGGAGAAAAGGCCTGATTTCCATAGAAAAATCCTGAGATTTATTAGTTACAGAATTTCTCGCATATATATGGGTCACCGAGGCCCCCGCAACACAGGCAACGGAAGGAATACGGATGGGTTTTAGTCAGTAAGAGTCTGACACACCCTCTCGCTCCGCCCAGAGCGGGAGAAGTTATTTGAAGATTTCCCATCCAAAAAAAAAAAAAAATTGTCGAATGAAAGAAACCGACTAACGGTGTCTTCAGTTCGAGCTATACTTTTAATTCAATATAGTTTGAAGAGTTTAAAATGTGGGGCATTTTATAAATCAATATTTAAAAAAACCTTACTTAAAAAGGTATATTCACATAGTAAGTATGATAAAACTGATTAAGTAACTACTTGGATAAATAAGTATTGATTTTAATTGTGCAATTATTACCAAAGGCAGATTATTTTGAGTTTGTTTAACTTTTTATTAAATAGATCTTTAAAATGTTAGCTGTATTTTATTAAAAAATCTAAAAATCCTGAGATTTTATGAGATTTTCAAAATCCAGCCGCAATCCTGAGAAGAGTCCTAAAATCCTGAAATCTCAGGACAAATCCTGAGATATGGTAACCCTAATCGCGCATCATCTATCGATTTTACCCGTGTTTTGATTGACTAATTTGAACAAAAACGGTTATTGTAACTTAACTGTAATAGTTAGACATCTACTCCATTTTTTGTGGGTAATGATGAGTACTATAAACATGTAGTACATTATTTTTTTTATGTATCATTCATAGTTTTCGCAGCGCACGCTAAGGGACTTTTATAGGCAAATTTTTGCTACCTTTTTTTTTTTCTTGGGTGGTAAATCATCGAATAACTTCTCCCGCTCTGGGCGGAGGGTGTGTCAGTCGTACGGCTTATATTACTTCCTGATAATTTAGCTTTCTTTTGGTGAAAAAATGGTTAAAATAGGTCCAATAGTTTCGGAGCTTATTCGGTACAAAAAAACAAACAGAAAAATCTTTCCTCTTTATAATATTAGTATAGATTTTTACTTTTTATTGGTTATAATTTGTTTGTACAAATTCAGTTTGCCACGTTACTGACGCTACATACATTACTTCAGAGTTCAAACGAGTTTATTTATTGTTTGCCCTGCAATCTGCACGTTATCCCTTCGTTTAAAAATATATGTACATGATAAATTATAAGCATGAACCATGGAATCAAGTCGATTCATTTGCGATTCGATGCCATTGATATCAACTTGAGAGACGCAGTCACGCTTCAGTAGCTTTAAGGCTCCCGTGGACAGGCGCGACGTAGAGACTACTACTAGAGTAGCGTCGCGCTTATCTGCGGGAGCCTTTACACGTGATTGTAATAGGTATGTTAAGTGAGTGCTTGTAGTCCTTGTATGCAGCTTTGTTATTTTATTTATCATACACGATGGGTCAGTCTTACCATCTGAGCCAACCTGGCAGCGACGTTGTTAAAAGATGCCCCCATAGATAAATTACCCGTCTCTCCACTATTCCATTGCTTGCTCAAGGATGCATATCCGGTAGGCTCTAATAATCCTTCCTATCCTAAGGGCCCGTCTTCCTGACCATTACCGCGCCCCCCGGTCTACTCTTTGATATGCAATGGTCTCTGTAGTCCCATGAAACATGAGGCTCCAGGGACTAGTGAAAATCCTTGGGTTCATTCGAGCAATCGAGTCTGGTTTAACCACAGTCAGTCAGTCACACAGGTCAGTCTTACCAAGGGCTATCGTGTTTCCTCGTGTTGTGGAGGTCAGATAGGCAGTCGCACCGTGTAAAATACTGGTACCTAGGTACCTATTTAGCTGCTTTCGGTTAGACTAGAAGCCGACCCCAACATTTTTGGGATAGGCTAGACAGTAATGATGGGTGGAACTAGATTAATATCATGTTATCACTAAATCGATCTTTCCTGACCCCAGTCACTTACAGCACTGGCTACTGCTGATTCCATTAAGGCGTGGACAAGACCCAATTGACCAAAATAGGCTTCTCTTAAGAAAACAAATTGCCAAATCTGTATAGTTTGTGGTAGCGGAAAAAAATATATGTTAATTTTGAACATATTTCCCAGAACTTGGTTGTTACCAAAACACGTGTTGAAAAAAAAATCTCGATACGAACTAACGTTAAACTAACCTCTTACCGTGAGTTATAATCCAAAATATCTGCATTAAATATCAAAATACGTTACGTATTTAATTAATAACAAGAACGTCTTATTTGAATGCAGAACTTGGTTGTTTTTTATTTTCGATTACTCAACTCAATTTTGAGTAAATAGAGAATTGCTTCATATTTTGCAATAAATTACAAGCGTTGTGTTATCGCGCGTCTCTTTCTTTTCTATGCAATCTGAGAGAGACCGCGGTTTTGGTGTGATCAGCGTCTTAATGGAAGTATTGCAAGAAACTTGCTTTTTCACGACTAGGTGCGTTTAGGACGTGACTCAATATGCAACACAAAAGATTAGACGAAAAAAGTTATCAAGAAATAAGACTGGTTTAGTGGGCTATAAGGGCCGATTCACACCGGGAATTCAGCGGCGCGGCGAGCACTTTCAGTGTGAAATTATTTTAAACTTTATCTACATTAATTAAAAGCAGTATCGCTTGAAAAGCTCGAAAAGATCATGCGGGCTCGCAGCCACGCGCGTATTGTTAGCGGTACTGCCCGCGTCGCGTCGTTGCTGCCGTTCCGGTGTGAATGTGGTTCCATGGCCATTGGTTTGCAAAAAAGATAATATTGATCAATAATTCTGTCTTCACTACACTTTTGTAGGTAGGGAGTTGTTGATGTATTAATAAACGCTATTATGAATAAGTGTACACCTACTTGAGTAAAGCAGCGGTATACCTTGATAGACATCACAAAGCTACTTCCAATTCACCTCATACGAGCAAGCTGCGCCGTCGAGGCCAATCGGAAGGGCGAAATTAACTAACTCCGTTGACAAATCATACGTAGATCGTCGAGAAATGCCACTGTAATATTTATTGAGGTACTACATTACAACTTGCCCGTAAAACATGCCGCCTACGCACGTGTTTTATTTCCATATCGAATATAACATAATATACCTTTCCGACGTACTTGTTACGTATACCTATACCCATAAACGGATTGTTAAAATGCAATATAAATCTAACGAACAACGCAGCGATAGTGCGGGCACATTACATGTAGGACTATTTGAGTTTATTTGACCGTAAAACTTGCAAGTGGGACACCAATTCCCGCGGTAAATTGGTTTAGCTTGGCGAGCTGATCAACTTTGTTATGTTCACCCTGTGGCCAGACACACCTATGTACGTAAGTTTATGCAGGAGTGAATTAAATTACTAGGACCATGTTGGTGAGTCTACCTTTGACGTTGGTTTAACAGTGAATGAAATATTGTGTCTCAATATAAATCAAATGCTATCGTTTGGCCATGGCTCTGTCAGTTTTGTTCTGGGAATTTCTTGATTCCCAAATAGTAAAGAACCGTCACTACAATATTACATTGTTATGTTCTTATTTGAGTTATCAGTCGATCAACTTGCAGAACCCTGCTAGACATAGGCCTCTACCAAGTTGCGCTAAGCATGTGTGTGTTAAAGTCCCCTTGTAGAATTGTATTATAAACTTACTATGTACTAAATGCTATTTTTTCTAAAATAAGTAGCTTAACCTATTGACCGCCACGTCAAAGAAGCAAAGACGTGCCCTCAGCGCCAAGCTACGAATTATTCCTTAAAATCTGTCATGTGGTCGTGACCGTGGCGTGCTGGGCACATTTTGGTCTGTCATCTATACATGAGTGTGGCGGTCAAAAGGTTAAGTTACTCCTTGTATCACCACCTGCCAGTGAAAGTCCCGTCGAAATCGGTCCAGCCGTTTAAGAGATTATTGTTTTTTGTTATTAGTACCGGTCCGTATACGAGCCCCGATGCAAAATAGTTCGTCTAGTGTGAAATTTTCTCTGTGAGATTTTTCCTAACTTCATCATTTTTGTATATCTATATAAAATATTAAGCTGTTCTACTATCACATGTCGCGTTACTTATGCCATTTTTTAATTATGAACCAATAAACTATTTTAGCTTTTTAAATTTATACATATCCTGTTTTAAATTCGAAGAAGTTATAAGCAAAATAGTTCGTCTAATTGTTAATCGATGCAAAATAGTTCGTCTATCGGTGAGTTAAATAAGATTATTCCTTCTTTGTACAATTATGTTGCATAATTTAAATTTGTAAAAGTGAAATTCTGTGTCATTTGTCAAGTGAGACAGTATAAATTCTGAAAATTTCAGTTTTTTTTTATTAGTTTTCAAATAACAATGGGTCGTGGCAAACCCGTGTGTGAAGAGCTTCGAAAGCGAATAGTTTGTGGGGTCGATGCAGGCAAATCAAGTTACCAAATGTATATAGACTTGATACTTCCCAGGTCTACAGTCCAATCTATCATTCAGCACTATAAAAAGAATAGGACGACTTCTTGTTTGAAGAAAACTAGTCGACCACGCATCACAAGTGCAGTAGAAAACAGAATCCTGAAGAAAATTATCAAAAATAATCGTCGTGCTCGAGCGGGAGAACTCACGGTGCAATGGAAGGACATGATTCACAAAGACGTCTCAGTTGATACTTGCAAAAGAGTCCTAAAAAGAATGGGTTACGGATTTTACACCGTTAAGGAGAAACCACTTTTGACTGCTGTACAAAAGAAAAAGAGGTTGAAGTTTGCTCGTGATCATTTAAATTTGACTTCCGATCAGTGGCGTAGTATTATTTGGAGTGACGAGTCCAAATTTTGAAGTGACAGTTGGCGATGAAAGGAAAAAAGTGATTCGGATCAAAAATGAGGCATTTCATACTGATTGTCTCAAACGCAAAGTGAAGTTTCCGGCGTCTCTTATGATATGGGGCTGCATGTCTGCACAAGGAAGGTGTTGGTGGTATGCAGTTTGTGGATGGTTCTATCAATTCTGCAAGGTATCAAAACCTTTTGGAAGAGAATTTACTGCCCTCTATTCCGTCACTTAAGCATCAAGATTCCTTAATTTTTCAACAGGATGGTGCTTCCTGCCATACTGCAAGGACAACAAAGACGTGGCTACTGGCGAAAAGCATCCCTATAATCGAATGGCCATCTAACAGCCCGGACTTGTCGCCGATCGAAACCCTATGGTGGAAAATGAAAAAAGTTCTCCATAAAAATCCATCAAGATCGAAGAGCGACTTAAAGGCTAAACTCTTGGCTGTCTGGGAGTCAATTACGCCTGAGGAGAGTGCAGCGTTGGTTGCATCCATGCCTCTTCGCATTAAAGCTGTCATTATGAGCAAAGGCGACACAACTAAGTGGTAGACGAACTATTTTGCGTGAGTGACAAGGGTAGACGAATACTTTTGCGTTATGTTTTTTAGAATATTTAAAAAAAAAATTTAGTCGTGAAAGAATTTCAGTTATGTTAAAATAAACTTTAAAATGTTCCTCAAATTGTGGTTTACTTAAACGTTCTTAGTTATTTTTACCAATATTTACTTTCTATATTTTACGCTTTGCACTACTTTCCATACTAGACGAACTATTTTGCATCGGGGCTCGTATATGTTATTTATATGCATTTAGTAAAAAGCTGTTATTTTGACATTACAAACAGACACTTCAATGTATTTTATTTGTATAGATTAGGGAAATAATAGGGGCTTGTGGCTAAGTTGTAACAGCTGCATGGGGCGATCGATCATGTTAAGTTACGCTTGCCGCGGTTGGTCCGTGGATGGTCGACCATCTTTACATAGCAAGACCCCTCCGTGCCTTCCCGCCCTTCCTTCGTGGGTCCAGGCTGTCATTCGTGGATCTTTGGCAGTCGTTACGGGTAGTCAGAAGCCCGAAAGTCTGACAACCGGTCTTACCAAGGGGGGGTATCGTATTAACCAGTAACAGGGTTGTGGAGGTCAGATAGGCAGTCGCTCCATATAAAATACTGGTATCCAGCTGCATCCTGCATCGGTTAGATTGGAAGCCGATCCCAACGTAGTTGGGAAAAGGGTAGGCAGATGATGATCAGGTAAGTAAGTGAAAGAAAGAAAGAAAGAAAAATTGTTTATTCTGCACAAACAAAACGCACATTATAAAAAATTACGTAAAATAGACAGTGCAGTATCTATCTAATGTTTGCATATCTGCAGGGTAAACAAATAAAGGACTCTCAAAGGACCTCAACAAATAGGGTCTTTAAGATATGGCTACAAGGAACGTCACTGTAGTTTGCAATGTCAATAATTTTGCAATACTGCAAATATGATAAACCCTGCTGAAAAAAAGATAAAATAACTTGAAATATAAAAATTCTGGGAAATACATAGGTATTGCAAGAAGGATAACGTTTGCTTAGGAATCTATAATGTTGGTGCTTTGTCTGGTCTTCGTGGAAGCTAAATCTGATACTTCGGTTGCATGAAGCCTGAACTTTGACTGAGATCTCAATAGTGCTTTCAACTTTGTAGGTTTTATTGTTGTTCTTAAATCTCTGAATATTACTAAAGTTACGAGAAATCTGGTGAATAGGTACATGACACTCAATTCACTCAGAAACTCATTAACTGAAGGGGTCGGCGGAGTATGCCCGCATTTCGCCAGTTATAGGTTACTGCCATGTAATACTTAGAGATTATGGGCATTATCCTGGCACAAATCCAGACTTTGGTCTGCTACTGATAATTTTCTTATGGTTACCTTCCTGTAACACTGCGTGACTCGCTTTTTAATTCCAAGACCCACTCATAAGCTAAGCAGTCGCATTGCGACTTTTAGACCAACGAGCCAGTCTCGAAAAGAAATACAGGGTGGTAGGGACATCGACGCGCAGCCTGTTACCATGGATTCAGTACTTACATGATTTTGCATCCCCCTGCAAATGTTATTTTTTACCCTTTGACCGCCACGTCAAAAAAGCAAAATCGTGCCCTCGGTGCCAAGCTACGAATTATTCCTTAAAATCTGTCATGTAGTCGTGAACGTGGCGTGCTGGGCACATTTTGGTTTGTCATCTATACATGACTGGCGGTCAAAAGGTTAATAACCGACGTCGTTAAAAATTTCTATGCTACGTCTAGAGTCATTTGCTAAATTCGTTGTTACAGTTTGCGCGTAGATGTCCCTGCAGTCCACATAGTTGTTTCCATGACGTTCCTAGAACGTTTAGAAGCAGTATGAAAAGTGCCCACACCTTACTTCCTGTGTTTACTTAACCGGCTCCAGACCTGTAATAATTGGTTTATCGGCAATCGATAAAATACATTTCATTACCTATAAAATGTTACCTAAATGAGACGTAAAGTTACGGAACGTTAACTAATCACGGGTCAGTTAAAATGTGGACCATGTGCCTATTAGTACTGTGTTATCTGAGTGAACTTCAAATTAGGCGATGAACACACAGCCGGCAAATACTCGCAATAGAATATTAATGAGGCGTCCTTGATAAACTTTTTGTGAAGAGCAAAACGTGGTAAAACGCTGATATTTTGCCTAAAAACAAGGCTGCCAGGTCAGTTACCTTTGTCTTGATTTGCAGTTAATCAGACTTTCGCTAAATACATAAATGAATGTAATTTAGGAGCACACATTTGCGCATCTTCGTGCATTTCGCTCTGTTTCCGATTGTTTGTCCATGACTCAATTTTGCAAAAAATAGGCCACACCCTGTCTTCGCTTATCGTAGTTGGTATAATCTATGACGGGAGAATGTAAAGACACTTGGTAGGAAATTCCTAGTGTGTTTATAACAATAGTTACTGTAATCACCAATGGTAAAGTTAGACGTAAGACCTATGTCTTACGTCTAACTTTACCATTGGTAACAGAAAAAATATCATAGGTTCTATAACCTATGATATTTTTTCTCACGACCATTTATTGTGTCTATATATGAGGAGGCCCATGTTTAGCTGTACAGGTAGACGATTGTCGGTTACTAGTTGAAATGATGACTCAATCATGCCGGTTACATTATAGTCGCTATAGATATTGTAAGATCAATGTTTGACAGCATATTTTCTAAACTAAGTCTGTTTAAATGCACTCAATCTTCTCAAAATCTCATAAATTTCATGACACTTATAATTAGATGTGAATTAATTAAATCCTGACTGACCACGGAATATATTCCGTGAGCCTGACCGACAGAGGTCAAAGCCTGAATGCCAACATCGTTTTGTGTTGTAAATAAAAACACATGCCGATTAAGTCGCTCCCACGTGTTGCATTGACGAGTTGACGTCTTATCTACAACATTTATCGCAATAACATTTTGTTCTGATACAGAAAATTAAATGTAACAAAAATTAATTGTTTTAAAACTCTTGGAATGTTTTCACCGGTCATTTCATGTTTTTCGCGTCACATATCATGCTCTAATCTTCATCAGTGTGTCCTAAGTGTTACAATCGGTGCTCGCATACGTTAATTGTCGCCGGGTTGTTTTGGTTTCCAGTCATTGTGCGTCTATTGAGCTTGTTACCAGCGCAAGGACGGTCACCTCGACACATCGCTTCACTGTGGCTCATATTACGACATAAAAATATATTTTTCTTTTGTGGACTTGTAACGTGTGCAGTGCCGGGCTCTAGAAAATTGAGCTTATAGTGTGCTAATGATCTTTTGACGATGTAATTAGGTGAAGAATGCTGGATTTTGTACACCATTAATGCGAAGGACATGGCAACGATCATTGCGGGTGGGAAGGTAACAATCGATACCTGATTTTATGGCTATGTCACTTAACGGATTTACACGATTTTCGTATTTAATTACTTGATGTTTAAACTGTGTGGTTTTACTTATTATAAAACGGGTTTTTAATGCTCCTGTTTTCCTTATTTTTTGGCTACGCAACTTCACTATTGTGTTATTATCAAAGCAGTAAATTATTTGGTATTTCCTGAGATAGTAAAATAAGGGTCAAAATCACTCTGTCATTGACAGTTTTCTTATCCAGATGATCTTGCGATATGTCAATAATTGTACAGTGTATTTCAGTCCTTCTACTACTGACATTGTGTGTTTTTCAATACTGTATAAACCCACTACGGTTTTGTATGAATGTAGAGAAGTTGCGGTCGGCGTGTGATTCATAGGGAGGAACATAACAGTTTAATATTCAATCCATAGCAAGCACACGTATCAAATGTATTGGAAATTATTTACACTAACATTTGAACTTTAATAAAATATTGTGATATAATTCAATAACATATTTAGATTGGTTTAAAGTGAACCACCCAAACATGACGCACACAAGAAGATATTCACAAATTGTAGAAAAGGTATTAAGTTAATTTTATTTTTATTGCTGTTTTATAAAGGCATAGGGAACATACAAAACTTCTACATACAATAAATATATTTAAATAATATAATTACATGCGGTTTTTAGATTACAATATATATTATATAAAAATTCTTGTTGTTTGCGCAAGCTTTCTGTTTAGTGACAATATTTAATATTGTGTTAAGCTAATGTATTGTTTAACATAACATCACTCCTTGTTTCCCCGAAGGGTTAGGCAGAGATGTACCACATCTCGCCGGTTATGTTTAAGTCCCATGTAATACGGGGCCTATTGCCATCAACCGGGCACAAATCCAGACTCCAGGCTGTTACTGAGTCGCGGGAAGGTACTAATGGGTCACCGAGGCCCCTGGCAACACAGGCAACAGGAAGGAATACGGGTGGGTTTTAGTCAGTAAGAGCCTGACACACCCTCCCGCTCCGCCCAGAGCGGGAGAAGTTATTTGATGATTTCCCATCCAAAAAAAAAAGGCTGTTACTGAGAAATTCCAGATGGAGAAATCCAATAACACGTGCCCGATCCGGGAATTGAACCCAGGACCTTATGCTCAGCAGTAGCGCTTGCGATCACTAGACCAACGAGGCAGTTATTGTAATGTATTATTTATTAGTATTACAAGATGATTATTAACATTAACTAAATTAAATTAAAACTAAGTTAAACCTAAAAAAGGCCCTTGAGACATTGTACCGAGGATGCTGGCGGCATTTCCTCGTTGAATTGCAATGCTGATGCGTTCCGCGAGAAAGCCGCCAGCTTTTCGGTCACCAGTTACATTTTTATTAGTATTAATTTCCAATTAGAACAACCTACTAGAGATAATACGTGCTCTGTTATATGCAAACCAGACGCTTATAAGTAGTAGCTTAAAGTATTTGTTTACATAAGGAAAAGTTACAATTGTCAGTAGCTTTGTTTTCTTCCATTGACATTTACAATCTACATTTCTACTAAGAATTATGTAAAGTTATGTAGTGTGACATTCAGACACTGAACTTTATGCCGAATGCCGAAAATCCTAACTATCCTCACTAATATTATGAATGCTAAAGTGTGTTTGTTACGCTTTCACGTTAAGGCGCAGATATATGATTTTAGTGACTTTTAAATCTGTTATTACGCCTTCATATAATGGAAGTAAGTTATGCAAAAAAATGTATGTTAAACTAGAACGAATACATATCAATTCTATTTGTGAATATTTAAGTATTGTAGTAAAATACTTTATGAAATCAATTCAGCAAGTAAGGTCCACCCAAAGCATAAAAAACGATATTAACTTTTTTTAATCTATAATTATGTATTCTTTTTCAATTGCGTTACTAAAAATAAATATTCCATATGAAACCGACCTGCGTGAGCGCTACGCACATTTGTATGGTCAAGATCAAAGGCGATTACCCGACCCTTAAAACGGCTGAACGGATTTGGATGAAATTTGGCACACATTGAAATTTGGCATTTTTTGGAGACCAAGACCTGTGTTAGGACATAGGATAACTTTTTATTCCGGTAGTATGTTTCCGTGGCATAATTTCCGACAGCCACGCGCGACGAAGTCGCGGGCAAAAGCTAGTTAGAAATAAAAATGTCAGAACTTATCCAACAAACTATAGAAGAGTCAAAATATTTTTGTATCCTGTTGTTGTTTCCTGTTCATTAAAATTAAATACTTGGTCTAGTTCGCCATTTTAGAGGGGCTTGTGGTCAAGTGATAAAAGCCGCACGGGTCGGTCGATAAGGTTAAGCTACGCTTGCTGCTGTTGGTCCGTGGATGGGTGACCATGTTTACATACTCTACCCCCTCCGTGCCTCGGAAAGCACGTTAAGCCGTTGGTCCCGGCTGTCATTTGTAGATCTTTGACTGTTGTTACGGGTCGTCAGAAGCCCGAAAGTCTGACAACCAGTCTTACCAAGGGATATCGTGTTACCCAGTAACTGGGTTGTGGAGGTCAGATAGGCAGTCGCTCCATGTAAAATACTGATATTCAGCTACATCCGGTTAGCCTGGAAGCCGACCCCAACATAAGTTGGGAAAAGGATCTGCCTAGGCAGATGATGGTCTAGTTTGCCATTTTGCTGGAGAAAATATTAGGTAATGATGTCCTTATCAGAAAACATTCCTCATTAACAGTTACATTTTGTAGTTTTGTGGTAATCTTCGGTTTTTAACCTTTTGACCGCCACAGTCATGTACAGATGACAGAGAAAAATGTGCCCAGCACGCCACGGTCACGACTACATGACAGATTTTAAGGAATAATTCGTAGCTTGGCGCCGAGGGCACGTCTTTTCTTTTTTGACGTGGCGGTCAATAGGTTAATAATCAAGATAATAATATGCGGCAAAAACATTTTTCTTGTTCATATTTACAGCTATTTCTAATGAACAGACTAATCTGTGCATTCGAAATAGTAATATTAGAATAGTGTAGGTATTTAAATTTTGGGACTCATAAAAGTGATCATATAGGATACTTTTTATCCCAATATTCCCATGGCATAAAGACATGCGAGTGAAACCGCGGGGCGCAGCTAGTAATATTATAAATGCGATAGTGAGTTTGTTTGTTTGTTACGCTTTCACGCTAAAACGGCTGAACGGATCTGGATGAAATTTGGCACATGGGTCGACCATGACCTGGGTTAGGACATAGGATACTTTTTATCCCGGGCACGGGCGAAGCCGCGGGCAAAAGTCGTATTACAATAGTATAAACTATTCATCCAGTGTCATTTAAAGAACGATTTTACACTCGGGTGTAATAACAAAAACCATGATAAATTATTCATTCAATTATTTATAAATTAATAATGAGTCACACACGAAATAAATGTTGTCCTTACAAAGTTCCTGTAATATCTACAGTCATTATAACATTATTAACTCACGCCTACTATTGTCATCGTCGTTTATTATGATAATTATGTAATTCTTAAGATATTAAGTGTTTAAATATAGGTGATGTTCTTCAAAAACCTGGGGCCAACCATCACCTCTTATAGCACTATTATTTAAATATTACTTCAGCGTGAGAAAGAGTTGGAGCTATAAGGCCTGTACAGCTCCATCACTTTCCCACTGTGAAGCAATATTATAATAATACTGCTATAAGAGGTGATGGTTGCCCCCCTGATGTATGAACGTAAACGATGCAAAAGGAGTATGTAAGGAGCGTAGCAGGTGGCGTTCTATAGTTTCTGCCTACCCCCATGGGAAAAAGGCGTGAGTTTATTTATGTATGTAAATATAGGTAGATATAAAATAAAGAATAAAATTATATAAGGTGTATCAAAATTAACCTAAAAAACTTTAAGAAGTTCTTTAGAACCTCAAACTGAACAACAGAACTTTCATGAGTTTAAAGTTGGTCCCATAGTTTACTATAAAAAAAAGTCTGCTGGTCCATACATAATCAGCCTACAATGTTCCCACTGCTGGACCACAGGCCTCCTCTCTGTGAGAGGGAGTGGGCCGTAATCCACCACGCGGGCCCAGTGCGGGTTGGTAGATGTCACATGTCTTCGAATTTTTGGTTCTACGACATGCAGGTTTCCTCACGATGTTTTCCTTCACCGTTTTGAGAGCAGTGGTGATGAAATAATTTACACAAAATAAAAGTGCCTGTCTGGGTTCGAAACTACGACCTACAATTTGTGAGTCGTGGCCGTTACCACTGGGCCACCACTGCTCTCCATACTAAAGTTTAATACCTACTGTTGTAAACTGTATGGGAAAGCTGTTTTTTTTTCGCGTAATAGTAAAAGTTATTCAGTTCGATGGTCTAAATCACTCATTAAAGTGTGTCGGGTTAATTTTGAAACACCTTGTACATATATCTACATAGGTATTTGAAATTAATAATATTATTGTCAAAAAGTGTGCTTGTTGTGTGGAATTTCTGCAGAATTGATCTAATGTCGCATTGTCTTACTCCTTAGAGGCTTAGACCTAATTTTGTTTATAGTTCAAGTAATTGAAAAAACCGTACTAATGGCAAAAGGCAATGACCCCAATTCTTGGTTTCCTCTTTGTGATGACCTTTAGTTTTCCCCTTACCCTATTGTTTGTAGGTACATTGTTTAGTATTTGCTGTGGGAGGGCTGCTAAAGGGATGTTTTTGTAGGTTACGTTAAGCTGGAAGACGCGCAGTTGATAGAAGTATTCGTAACACCGCGGCACCGTTACGCATTTCTTGTTTCAGTCGGTTAATTGTAAAGGGTAGAATGTAGATGGTGTTTTTTCTTGAAAGTAAAGTGTGTTTTCTTTTAAACCCCAATTAAATTTATGAATTTTATTACTATAGGTAATTTTCCATCAGTCCATATGACTAGCTAGGGCGCAGGCTTATATGGATTGATGGCAAATCGACAAAATAGAGAGAGCTAGAGTCTAAGCCTATTATATTTTATAGGATATCATTACAAAATCGGCGCTTACATCAATATCAACTCATGCTATTATTTTGTAAATTTTCTCAAAATTTTCCTCATTCTCTACACGTTATGACATCAGCGTTACAAACTATCCGGAACTTATTCTATGTCAGCTCCATGACAGTCCCAGTGAACCGTTACGCATCAGTATTTAACACAAAATAACTTCCAACCAGTAAAAAGACAATTCCATCTTCCAATTTCAAATTATCATGTATTGTTTCTTGCTCCAGGAGTCGTGCCGGCTGGTCGGCGGGTCCAAGTTCTACGAGATGATGGACAGTGCCACGTCTGCTGACGTGTCCACGCCGTCCCCCACTGAGAAACACGACCACATGAAGCCCACAGAGAGCGACGATGAAGGTGATTGTCTTGTTCTAAACATAAATACCGGGTGGTGATTTAGTCACCTGCATCCCTCAAGGGGGTTATTCTACCCGTCATACTAAACAAGCTTCGCTACGAAACTCATACCTGATTCGTGAATAAAAAAAACAAATTCTTATACTACACAGTAGGCAAACTATTTCAATCCATTTATGAAAAGTTTTTTTTTTACATATCGGATATGGATTTCGTAGGAAAAGTTCTGTAGTAGGACGGGTAGCAGGTGACTAAATGGCCACGCTGTGCATCGAGTTAGAGTTCAAAATGTCGTATCGGTCTTATAATGTGCTAATATTTAACTCGAGTAATTATTATCAATCCGACTGTCTGTTTCTATTTGGAGTAGGAAGAAAAGGTAAAAAACCCTCCCCTTTAATAAATAATCATGTAATCAGCTTAGTCTGTTCCCAATAAGGTTGGTTTTGCTTTAGCTATTACCAGATACGCCTAAAATTGATCAGCAGGCTTAGCACGAGAACCGTAGAGAAGCGTTTTGGCGACGGAAGTGTAGACAAAGATGACGTTTCCGTGTAGACAGTTGATAGTTTTCTACCGAGAACGGTAGACAAGCGATTTCTTTTCTACGGTAGAGTTAAAATAGAAAGCGTCATGCTCAGTCATACTAAGCCCGCAGTTAGACAGTATTAAAGTATTTCGGAGTTTCAGAATCATGAAATATTATGAAACATTACCCATTTATGCTTGACTGCTCCGATTAATTATTTATCGATAAGTATTCATATGTCACTTCGATAAATATTCCGACATATACTTAAATCGCTCTTTGAAATTGAAAAACATTACTAGTTACATTATTACCCCATATCAAATGAAATCTACAAGCGTTTTGTCAAGGGAAGTATAGACAAAGATGACGTTTCCGTGTAGACAGTTGATAGTCTTCTACCGAGACCGGTAGACAAGTGATTTCTATTCTAAAGTAGAGTAAAAACAGAAAGCTTCATGCTCAGTCATGCTAAGCCTGCAGTTAGACAGTATTAAAGTATTTCGGAGTTTCAAATTCATGAAATATTATGAAACATTACCCATTTATGCTTGACTGCTCCGATTAATTATTTATCGATAAGTATTCCTTATGTCACCTCGATAAATATTCCGACATACTTAAATCGCTCTTTGAAATTGAAAAACATTACTAGTATCATTATTATCCCTTATTAAATGAAATCTACAAGCGTTTTGTCGACGGAAGTGTAGACAAAGATGACGTTTCCGTGTAGACAGTTGATAGGTTTCTACCGAGAACGGTAGACAAGCGATTTCTATTCTATGGTGGAGTAAAAATAGAAAGCGTCATGCTCAGTCATGCTAAGCTTGCATATAGACAGTATTAAAGTATTTCGGAATCATGAAATATTATGAAACATTACCCATTTATGCTTGACTGCTCCGATTCATTATTTATCGATAAGTATTCCTTATGTCACCTCGATAAATATTCAGACATATACTTAAATCGCTCTTAAAAATTGAAAAACACTACTAGTTACATTATTACCCCATATTAAATGAAATCTACAAGCGTTTTGTCGATGGAAGTGTAGAGAAAGAGGACGTTTCCGTGGAGACAGTTGACAGTTTTCTACCGAGAACGGTAGACAAGCGATTTCTATTCTATGGTAGAGTAAAAATAGAAAGCGTCATGCTAAGCTTGCAGATAGACATTATTAAAGTATTTCGGAGTTTCAAAATCATGAAATACCTATTATGAAACCCATTTTTGCTTGACTGCTTCGATTCATTATTTATCGATAAGTATTCCTTATGTCACCTCGATAAATATTCCGACATATACTTAAATCGCTCTTTGAAATTGAAAAACATTACTAGTTACATTATTACCCCATATTAAATGAAATCTACAAGCGTTTTGTCGACGGAAGTGTAGACAAAGATGACGTTTCCGTGTAGACAGTTGATAGTTTTCTACCGAGAACGGTAGACAAGCGATTTCTATTTTAGAGTAAAAATAGAAAGCGTCATGCTCAGTCATACTAAGCCTGAAACTCCAAAATAATTTAATACTGTCTGTATTAAATTATTTTGGAGTTTCCGAATCATGACGTATTATGAATATTTATGCAACATTACCCAGTTATGCTTGACTGCTCTGATTCATTATTTATCGATAAGTATTCCTTATATCATCACTGACAAATAAAAAATCCGACATGTACTTAAATTGCTCTTTGAAATTGAAAAAACATTACTAGTTACATCATTACCCCATATTAAATGAAATCTACCCAGTTTCAGACGTAGACCAAGAATGCACGGTATTCAGCGGTGTCAGTTACCTGGGCGCACAAAACATATCGGATCCGAAATCCGAGAATGACATACAACGGATCATGAAGGAGCTCAGCTCTATGCCGGAGAGTAGGGATGGGATCGCCGTGTCGATATCGATACCGGTGTGCTCTCAAGGACTTGTCGTGTAAGTATAGTATTCTGTTGCATCTTCATTATTATTTATTTTATTTATATCAGTCTAAAGGCGTAATAGAGCCTTTGTAAAGAGCTCTTTTCTTATTTTCCTGTGTTCAGATTAAAATTATCTCTGGTATTGCAAACGTACATAGGCGGTGGTGATCATTCGTCACCTGGTTGGTCGCTTGCTTGTTTACCAAACAATACAAACGTCCACTGCTGGATCTTGCAAGCATCGCCACGGCCATACTTGAGCTATCTGAAGCGAAATCCCGCGATAGAGCTTCAATTTACCGGGTAATGTCTTTCATTGACTTGAATGTGCCATGGCAGCTGAGAGTGAATCTTGCTCACTCAGATGTCTCGCTGATCATCAGCGAGACATCTGAATGAGCACGACGATTTTGAAGAGAGGTAAATGGTGATGTTGGACCATTTAGCTCTCTTCAAAATGGTTGATCTGAATGGTGTTGATCCATGCGTCATGTTCGTGAACGGGCGCCGCCAGTTCGGACTGGTCATCTCTTAGTTGCCACGGCTTATTTTAATTGTTTTATTTTTTTTATAGTTTTTTGTTTGTTTCTATTTGCTGTCCTTTGGACGCTTTTAACGTGTACGTCTTTTTTTACATCATTCTCACATATAGTTATAAAAAAAATATATGAATTATATAACTGATATTTTTGTAACAATATAGTTTAAAAAAGTGTCCATGGATGGAGTTTCTTGCCCGTTCCTCTCCATAGGTAGGTTCTCCTACTATGCTTTGGAACGGACAACTAGCTTCATATTTCTGACTGACACTCCTTGACGATTCAAAAGTGCCTGCAAATGGTTTAATTGAAATAAATGCTTTGCGTTAGAGTTTTTAGGTTTGACCTGACTAGTCGTCAGTACAACTTGTGGGAGACTCACGCTGCGCTTAAGGTTTTCTTGTTTGCGTTTTTAAATTAAGCTTATCTTGCAATTCGATAAGCAGACGGTAAGTTAGGGGAGCGGCAACTTTTTCCCTCGACCAACATTGACATTACGATACATCGATTTTGTCATAATTCAAACCGGCTGGCTTATCTTTATGGTGAATCCAAGGCAAGTTAGAGGTTGTTTAAATGACAGTTCTATGCGGCCAATGATCGGACTAAGAGCGAATGTACATTATTTTTATTTTACGAAGCGACGCGCGCTTTACTTATGGTACCAAGTGTACAAATACGCTGTGAATGTGTTTTTTTTTTCACGAAAACTAGTTTTAAACTTAACTTTGAATACCTCCACAACTCATGTATCGTTGCATGCAGCGAAAAACACAATGTTTTGCGTGCGTTACATTGCGAACTACGGTACACAGGGAAGTTTCACACCAGAAATAAAAGTCATTTCCCAGCAATTATTTTTGCACACACAAGTTACTTAGTTTATGTGTAAATGCCGGCTTCGTGATGGGTCTTTTCACATCTTGTGGAAGACCATCAGTCAATTAGCTGTTGACTCACATAACATCTTTATAATAATCCATGCTCATACAATAAACTCACGCCTTTTTCCCATGGGGGTAGGCAGAAACAGAACGCCACGTCCTTACACACTCCGTTTGCTTTGTGTACGTTCATACATCTAGTAATACTGTACATTTCCTCCCCAGGCTATACCAAGCAGACTCAAACAGTGTGATGACACGATACGCAGTCAACCGTATCTCGTTCTACGCTCGAGGCGCGGCCGGGTCGCCAGTCGCATCGTGCTTCGCGTTCACGTGGTCGCACGGCGAGACCAAGGAGTCTGCTGTGTATAGGTGCCATGTGTTCCGCTGTCATATCGCTGAAGCTGTCAATCAGGTGTCAAGTAAGTGTTTAAGTGAAGATTTACGGTTAACATAATCTTTTATTTCATTATTTACATACACATAATTACACTTTTAAATTTTAGAATGTAAAAAATATAAAAACATTAAAAAATATAAAAAAAGTAGCCCACCGGTATCGGGAACAGGATCCAAGCTACCGGCGGCCAGGACTCCAGAGAGAGGAACCTCCTAACAATGCGAGCCGTGTCCAAAAGTATCGCTTTCTGAATCAAACCCTTAATCCAGCTGCCCAACGAGAGCCTCTTTAGGTGTTGGTCGAGGCTCTTGGCAATAAATCTCTAGAACTTCCAGGCGGATTTGAAAAATGACCAGGTTCAGGTTTTTCAGTGCTGCAGCTATGTTTACTTCAATAATTACGATTGACCTTCCATAATAACGTGTTGATACATCAATCATCATATTCATGTTTGAAAAATACATTAAAAACAGTGCTGAAAACGAGGCACAATAACATCAACGGCATACGAATTTAAATTGCTTGTACAAATTCACGTGTCTGTCCTTCGATTTGTTGTGATTGTTACCATACATTACTGGCTTGTCCAAATAATTGAGCACAGTTCGCGTTCAGTATTGACGGCCGGCACACGAATTACGTAATTTTGTAGTGTTTAAAACAGCTGTTAATTGATAATTCGTACATTTAAATTTTTATATAATGTAAACTTTTGTGATGAGTGAAAGTGACAGTCTTTTGTTTTTATTAGATAACCGTGTGTTTAATTAATTATTTCTGTTCTAAAGTAAAGACCTACTGTTAGTTTTGAGCTATAAAGGTAATCTTTATATTCTTGGACCTATTATTGCTACAATGTTTTAGACATTATAATATTTATACTCTCTTGAGAGTACTTTGTGCGTACCGTGGTTCCACTCTATTGAATAGGGATGGGTAAACAAAAAGAAATTCTATTTAGTCCGTCAGTCAGATAATAAAAATATACTTACATGAAACGAATTAAAGTTGGAGAGTGGGGGCCACGTCACAATTCAGTATAAAATCTAGCAAGGCGTGACGTCATGACAAATTAAACTCAATGTATCGCCGTAATCTGTTGATTACGTAAAAAAAGAAAAAATACGTGTCCATTATTTTTTAATAATTTACCTGTTCATCATCCCTATTTATACTAATACTATAATTGCGAAAGTAACTTTGTCTGTTACCTTTCATACCTTAACGGCTGAACGGATTTTGATGAAATTTGCCACACGGGTGTGCCATGGCCTGAGTTAGGAGATGGCCTTTTTATCCCGGTAGTACACACAGCTACATATCAAGCTATACATTTACAGTATAAGCTGACGTCTCATTGTATGGAAATCCTATACAATGCGAGATCAGTTTATACTGGATATACAGAGCTTGATATGTAGCCGTGTGTACGTTCTTGTGGGATAATTTTCAATCAACACACGGACGCAGCCGCGGGAATAAAGTAGTTTTTTACAAAAAAGCGTATTACCAAAATCAAATGAACGTTAGCTTATTATTTATTTATTTATTTATTTAATAGGATGGGGAAAAAGTTACTTCAAATTTTTTAAGAAAATTCAAAACATTTTTTAATATAGTTTATTTACATTTAACTAAAGTATGTAGGTACCATTTTGTTCAATAACTTTTTGCCATCTTGTAGGTAGGGACATGATCCCATTGCTATAGAAATTTTGGGACTTCGGATGAAAATACCACGACAAGTGGTTTTGGCAGTCCTGTCGTGATGTTAACCTGACACTGCCTAAAGAATTCTGAAGAGACCGAAACAGGTGGAAATCTGAAGGTGCAAGGTCAGGACTATACGGCGGATGCATTAACACCTCCCAGCCAAACTCTCTTAATTTTTGCTGAGTGGCTAAAGATGTGTGAGGTCTAGCGTTATCATGATGAAAAATCACACCCCTTCTGTTGATTAATTCCGGCCGCTTTCTCTCAACTTCTTGCTTTAATCTCATCAGTTAATTAACTTGAAAACTATTATGAACTTGTATTTCCGTTAAGAGTTTTTTTTTTGTTACGTAAAGTGGGTGCAATGCCGGTAGCAAAATTTCAAAGCATTCGTCAGTACACCTCTTAACATAAATGAGATAATACCTTTCGTCTTTCTGTTGATTGGTATAGCAGCTACGCGCGGTGCACTGCAGTGCAAAATAAACATTTAAGATAAAATTAGAAGTCATGTAATTGCTTAGTAACATCTGGTAGTCTTACGTTAGTTATTTAAGTGTTGGGGTTTTCACTTCCTTTTAAGTGAAGCTGTGTATTTTTATTGCTATACAGTGTAATTGTGACAGTTAATTGTGTTGTGTCATATCGTTACCAAGTGTTTTTATTATTTAAAGTGTATAAAAATGAACTGACTTTTAGACTTTATGGTGGCTAGGAGGTGGGGTGCGCAGCGAGTAACGCACTTCAGCGCCGCCATTAAGTTTGACGCGTACTATACCAATAATCTATTGCAAATAAATGATTGTGATTATGATAAAATAGGTAAAGTATATTTTCAAACATATTTTCGTGACATAATTTTTATGTTTATTATTATTATATCAACTCTCATTTTCGTAATGGTTCATATTCAAAACAAAACAAAGTGATGCGCATAATAAGATAAGAAGTTATAAATAACATTATAGAATTCCTTATTTAGAAATAATTCGTTTGTAGTTTCGCGCTCAGTAATAAACCTAAAAACATTCTTCTTTAATAGCAAAATTGTATTTCTTTTATTAAATACGAAAACGTCTCAATACTGGGGTAGTTTAGGAAAAAAAAAAACTTGAAAACCCAAAGGAATAGCCGATAAATTAAAAAAAAAGACATTTTGTCTCACGTGGTACAAATATCACGGGTCATCATCTAGTTTTAAATAAAAGTTCTCTGTTTTAAAAGTCTGTTAAAATGAACTAGATATTTCTTATTGATATTTCTTGGTACTTCAGAATTTGAATTATCTTTGCAATAGCAGTTACTTCCTAAAATCACGCGCTACTATTTATTTTTCTTAACAGAGCAAGAATTTTATCTCCTACTGATAACACAGATGATTCATTACCTCATTATCTGCTATTTGATACAGTGTGCGATAGGGTTTTTTTTTTTTTGGAGGGTGGGAAATCATCAAATAACTTCTCCCGCTCTGGGCGGAGCGGGAGGGTGTGTCAGACTCTTACTGACTAAAACCCACCCGTATTCCTTCCTGTTGCCTGTGTTGCGGGGGCCTCGGTGACCCATAAGTACCTTCCCGCGACCCCGGCAGGCATCGGCCCTAGTGGACCCCTACTTTTGTGCTGACGACATCTCTTTGAGGCGCGCGTGGAATACGACGCGCCGTCGACCCGGGCCTGGTCCTTACCGGACGGTGAGCTACCCATTGCTCACCGTCCGCAAGCCCGCGCCTACGGTGGCCGGAAATCCGCCCGGGATTCCCGACGCCCTGGGCGTCTCCTGCGGCGGCTAGGGGCGAGAGGGCGCGAAACTTGCCTTTCCCTCAACCGTCCCGCCTCCTCCTTCGCGAGCATTACTGCTTCGCAGGAGGAGGTGACTGCTGCCCATGCCCTCTCGCTCCGTACCATGGCCTGAACTAGGGCCGGACGCGAGAGGTCTCTGCCGCCGATCGCCTCCACGAGGACACGGCGGTGCTCTGCCCAAGCCGGGAAGACCTCCACCGTATGCTCCTCCGTGTCCTCCGGGGCGATAGGGTTAGTACTAATTTTGTTGAAGCTGTGAAATGTCGCGTGATACACCATTGGTGCATAAGAACTTAGGTATCCGGAGTCTGGCGTTCAACGGATACTTAGGGTCGGCGCCCATTGGCGGCATGGCACGGCAAGGGATTTTTATGCGACGAATAGAAATATAACTTTTATGTATGACAATAAAATTGTAATTTCAATGATGATATCTAAAGACGTCGCGGCATGCCTAAGGATACCGCGGCATCGACGCCATTGGAATTTTAATTTTATTGTGATACTGTTAAGTTATATTTTTGTTCATCGCATAAAAATCCCTTCCCGTTTCGTACCACCAGTGGGCGCCTGCCCTAAGTATCGTTGACTCAAATGCCAGTACAGTCATCGACAGAATTGTTTGTAGATAACGGCTTACGTGTCGAGTTACTGCTGTATTATTCTGTTAATACTTAATGAGAATACGGTTTTGTTCACAAATGTCAACTTGTTGCATTCCATTACTGGACAAAGGCTTTTCCTAGACTTTTACTTCAAATAAAAATCTGGAATGAAATGAATGAATCTGTTACTTAATGCTTGTTGATGTTGAGTCACCTCACTTAATTAGTCTCTTCAGTTGACTTAGGCAATTTTGTTTTCATGCTTATGTAACCCTAGACTGCCCGCCCTGGCTGCCCTTTTTAACCGACTTCAGAAAAAGGAGGAGTTTCTGAATTCGGTTGTATTAAAAAAAAAAATTTTTTTGAGGTCGTCAGTCAACCTAGCCAGACGGCGTCACGCGCTGCACAGTTCACAGCTATGTAAGCTGTATACGCTGCGTATTCTTTCGTCATTCTTCTATTTAAAAAAAACTTACTTATTACAAAGTTCATTTGGTCGCAGTTTACTGCTGTCGTATTTTTACCACTATCCAGTCTTTTACCTATAATTTACGTTTTAAAACTTTTTCCTTTCCATTTATGACCTAGTTTTGCATGCATTGTAAATTGGTGTTCATTCAGTTCAATCAATACAATGTCCATGAAAACGGTTCAAATGAAATATGACGTCATATCAAATGGTATGTTCTCTATTTAGAACTAACCTTCTCGTAAACATTTCATGTATGGCCCAAACTACCCCAGTATTTTATTGAGTGTTCTAATAATTTCGTCGAAACTTCCGTAATATCGATCTTGTGACGTCACTAAAGTTGGTGGAGTTGAACGTCTGTCTGGTCTGAAGGTTGCCCAATGACCCGATTGACGCGCCGTCGATGCGAGGCTGAGGCCTTCGCTTATATTTTGTTATTGGTTCGCTACTGAATTCATTACATTACTCACTTCGTGCAGGGAACTGTCTGTTTAAATCTAACTAAATAAATGGGTAGTTGTTCTTTAAGTGTCAAAGCCGGTACTGTTGAAAAAAAAAAACAGAAATTCTGTATTTGTGTGTACGGTATTGTCAGTTCATTTTAAAAGAACAATGAAACATCATAACTTCAGGGTTAAACTCGTAAAAATATGGAAAAGAAATCTGTCAGGGCTAATGTTCTTATAAAAATTAACACTTGATTGTACGAAAACATCCAACAAGCGTGATCAGAATGTTAGTTTATATCTTCGTTCATGAAATCAGTCTAAATCACGCCTCTGTTTACATACCAAAATAAACTGAAATCACCGAACAAAATCACTCTTCAACGGTATCGTTTCTACATCGCTATTATTGAATCAGAATACGATTGGCGTTCGTCATCAAGTCGATTGGATCGTTCGCGGTTTTCTGTTATTCATTAATTTTGTTGTGTTTTGTTTTAGTGCACAGCGCATGTACTACGTATTTTTTTTTTAAATAATATGATTGTTGCATAAAGACTTTTTGATTGGAAGAATGAATAGGTCGATGGTTGAACTGTATAGTGTGTACTGAAAGTGTTGTGTCGTGTGTATGGATTTTGTTATTGTTTGGTGATGTGATTTTAGTGGTAGCTATATTTGGACTACAGTGGTATAGATTGATATTTTGAGCTGCAAAAAGGTAACTAACTTAGACTGAGGTAAGGCATTCTTTTGTTTAAGCATTATGAAAACAAACTTTTCAGAAAATAAAATGAATATTTGTAAAACAGTTAGCTACTTCTTTTGCTTTGACTCTGCTTAGTCACCGAGAAACGCGACTAAATCTAATGATTTTTATCATTAATTAATTAATTAGCCTTGACAAATTAGGATAGTGATACACTTGTTTATCTACTCTCTCAAATTCAATTTAATCTCTTGAAACTCTAATTTTATATCTGGTTTCCGCCCACTCATTTGATACACGTCAATATGATTGACTCAAATACTAATGCATGGATGGATTTATCATCATATGACGGTATCCACATTGTGTTCTTCAACACAATGACAGCTTTCGGTCAATTAGCACCGAATGCATATTTCGACTCGAGTTGTTGTCCGGGACTTATAGTTTGTTTACAAACACCAAAAGCATTTTTGACCCGAGGGGGGTTAAGTTTGAAGAACTCATTCTTCTACACCAGAGCAACACCAGAAAATATTTTCTTCCGAAATTCATGCTTTTATCTTGTATTTTGGGCTGTTAGTCAGTCACGGAACTGTTTTGTAATTGTATCTAAAATATCTACATTATGTCTGTCATACTATCTGTATTATGTCGTTAAAACCTCTGACCTTAGTCAGATTACAGGTCATTAGCCTCTTAGATCTTGGTTGTCATGCCTAGTTTTCGTTATAAGTACCTATATTTATCTAAAGGCGGCACTACACTTGGTGCATTTGTACATACAAAATAAACTTTATTTGAATAGAAATGGGGTATATTTTGAATTAGCCTAGTAACGCCAATATTTGGTCAAATGCGCCAAACCAAGTGCAGTGGTTAACGGTCGAGCAAACTTCGAGATAACAATGTTATTGTTTACGCAGTCGAGGTCAATTGAACGGACTTGTGATGTATTGAGGTGATTGCTACAATGTTACATTAACTATGTGACAATTAGGAGCATTTTTCAATGGATTTTAATGGAATAAGTATTAGTTTGTAACTTTGTTTGGTTAGTGCAGTGCTAGCCTCTTAGTAATAGTGCAGTTTGTAAATATTTTTCATGTAAAAATGAGCTGAAAACATGTCATAATACTCAAAAATAAACTTTAAATGACTGAACTGGTTTCTCTTTTTTATGCCTTCGATACGCCACCACAGAACGATGGCAACATTTGCAAACACAACATTCGTAAACATTTACAATGAATACAAATTTTATTCTAAAGTTAAAGCTTAAATATTTTTAGATAAATCTAACAATAAAATAGTGACGAATTCAAACCTGTGCACCGAAAATTTTGAAAAAAAAAATGCTACGAGGTGTGTGAACGAGTCTGATGCCGAAAATATACTTTTTAGTAATAGATACATTTTTAGAATTTTAGTATATTTGCCTGATTGTCTGGATGTATGTTTCATTTCATTTCATTATGTATGTTCTGGATTGGCGTAAAAACAGCTGAACGGATTTGGACGAAATTTGGCACACAGATAGTTTATAACCTGGATTAACACATAGAGTACTTTTAATCCCGGTAGTACGTTCCCGTGGTATATTTTCCGAAAACCACGCGGGCGAATCCGCGGGCCAAAAGCTAGTTTACTTAATAAAAATCTTAAAAATCATTCATTAATTTGTGGCGGCATCTACACTGCCATATGCAAACTACGCAACACATTGGGGCGGTACGCACAATCCTGCATCGCGCAAGCAGAGTTTACTGTGCGACTAGCATATATATAACATTTCGACATCAACCGCGGGGCTCCCCCCCGACCCATGCTCGACGAAGTGCCAGCCCGCGCCGTAGCTGAGCCTGTAGCTTTAAATTCCCCTGATAATAATAATTATCCAGATATGATCCAGCCTGTCCCACCTTGCTGTCCTCCTCCCAGCGACGCCCTAAGCCGAGGTTCGTACCCCTTAGCGTGCAGTCGCTTAGTAATTAAAGAAATTCGCCCCTGGCTGCTTTAAGTTAGTTTAAGGCAGCCTCAGGATAGTCCGGTTAAGTAGTCACGACCTCTCAAGGTCAACTACGAGATGCCATTCATAAAAAAAAAAAAATCGTGGGGCTGTTGCCCACCAGACACGACACCCGTCTGGTCGGAGGATCCTCACTGTTCCTCATGCCTCTATAAATTCATTCACTGACGGACAACGCATAGCCTGCCACGGTATGCGTTGTCCGCTGAAGTCACCACTGAGTCTAGAAGCTTGAAATTTTTATGTTATGATTGATTGTATGAAAGTTATTTTTGCCGATGGCAAATCCCGTCTGCAAAATCCCGTCGGGCACGTGACTTTTAACTAAATATCTCTATATCTTCCTCAGGCTGCTTCGCAAAAGCATTCGAGCGAATCCCTCGCTCAATGGCGTCATCGCTAGTGGGTGAACTGAGCGCGGCACCTTCAATGACTGGTTCTCTTACCGAGGGCACCGGGCCTGCAGTACCTCCGATGCAGCTCATGCATGTGTTGGAATGTACCGTGGACATCAAGGAGACAGATGCTAAGGTAGGTTTGAGTTATAAAGAATAATGATGGCCTACTTACTATTGCCACCTAAGTGCGGTCCCTTCAATGACTGGATCGCTGACCGAAGACACAGGGCCCGCAGTAGCTCCGATGCAGCTCATGCATGTCCAGTACATGCATGAGCTGCATCGGAATGTACTGTGGATATCAAGGAAGCCTCCTTCGCTCTTACTGGCTATGCCAGTCTCATAGGTATGTAGAACCAGCCAGCGTGCTACGTATTGCACCGTACTAGCACCCACTTACCAGCATCTTCCATCATATCAGCAGAAAGCCGTCCACTGCTGGACATAGGCTTCCCCTAAGCACCGCCATATCTATTTTAATCTGGGTTAAAGAACGAGCAAATTCTGCCCTATTTACCGCTGCTCGAAATTAGTTGTCACACGAATGCTCATTTTGCGTTGAATATGGCGCAAACAAATATAATCTCCACCTGAATATGATTTACAATGCGAAAGCCAACATTTGATTGCCTCAGATTATTATTTTGGTATAATGAAAAGATCTGTGGTGGCTGGCCTCTACATTGCCAAATGCGAACGTCATGCAAAATCCTACATCCTGCAAGCAGAGTTTTCCGCGCATTTATCATATATACAAGGTCCCGACATCAACCGTCGGGCTCGGGATTCTTATTGAAAGTTCGTGGGGATCACCCTGATTAGGATAGATTTATTGGATGGAATCAAACACGGCAGATGCGACATGATGACGGGCCTTTTTATTGTCATAACATAACCTTTATCTGCTGTTGAGCTTGCTGAAAATAGATTAATTTTAATACTAGGGACATGTAAAACGTTACTTAATGTTGTATTTATCCATTCTTTACCTGTATATGCTTCCAAGGAAATAATACCAATTCCTATGGCTTGTATGACTTTACCGTCACCGATAATAATTGGCCTAGGACATTCTAGCTTTTTATATTTTGTAAATAATCTAATATCATGGCACATATGCTCTGATGCTCCACTATCCATTACCCAAGAATTATTACTTTCTAACTGACTGTAAAACGCTGATGACAACACAGACACAGAAAATACATTACCTTGACTTTTGTTTACATTATCTTTCCGTCGTATTGTAGGTACCTTTGTTCTTGGCCTTGACCGGCCATCGACGGGCCTTTTTATTGTTGACAGGTGTCACAGATAGACCACAGACTACACAGAGTACATATTGACACACGAGTACACTACTGGTACATTTTAATGAATATGCCACAGGCTGACTTATATATACATTAGATGATTACAGAGCAAATATTATGTTCCTTTACATTCGGACTTCAGGGAGGGAAAATATTCAAATGCGTTTTTTTCTGATAATGATTCTATCTCAATACGTCTAGCGCCACACACTTTTCAAAAACAGGAACTAATGAATGTTGCCACTTAATTTTTAACAATTCTCCCTTTTATACGGAGGAAGAGTGAACTTCACACTCTGTTCCTCATACCTCTACAGGTCCAGAAAATAACTAAGAAAAATGACTCTTTATTTAAATTATAATGTTTCTTACTTTCCAGGGTACATTCAGCCATGTGCCGAAGGAGCGTCTCGGGTTCAAGCTGCGCGGCGGAATAGACAAACAAGTGACAATTAACGTGAAACAAGTCACCAACAACATACAGCCCGAGTCTGATGATCCACAGGTAAGAAATTCAAATTCAAAATAAGTTATTTCATAAACCAACATGCGCGCTTATGAAACGGCAGAAGTTAGGTGCACGGTTCCAAATTGGTCGTTAAATAATTTTATAAAAATAACTAGCAAACTAGTCATTTATTTCATGATTAGCTGCAGCCCTCGGCTTCGCCTGCGTGGGTTTTTCTAAAACAAAAGTACTCCTTATAACATAGCTATCTGCCAGTGAAAATCCCGTCAAAAACGCTCCAGCCGTTTCGGAGATTAGCCGGAATAAACAAACAGACAGACAAAAAATTATAAAATAGTTAACTTCTTATAAGTACCGTAAATACTTTTATATGCATTCAGTAAAATGCTATTATTGTGACATTACAAACAGACGATTCAATTACATTAGTATAGATAGATTTCATGGATTACCTTTATTATCAATGTAGGTAGATTTCATGGGTTACCTTTATTATTAGTATAGATAGATTTCATGGATTACCTTTATTATTAGTATAGATAGATTTCATGGATTACCTTTATTATTAGTGTAGGTAGATTTCATGGATTACCTTCATTATTAGTGTAGGTAGATTTCATGGATTACCTTTATTATTAGTATAGATAGATTTCATGGATTACCTTTATTATTAGTAAAGGTAGATTTCATAGATTACCTTTATTATTAGTTTAGATAGATTTCATGGATTACCTTTATTATTAGTATAGATAGATTTCATGGATTACCTTTATTATTAGTATAGATAGATTTCATGGATTACCTTTATTATCAATGTAGGTAGATTTCATGGGTTACCTTTATTATTAGTATAGATAGATTTCATGGATTACCTTTATTGTTAGTATAGATAGATTTCATGGATTACCTTTATTATTAGTGTAGGTAGATTTCATGGATTACCTTTATTATTAGTGTAGGTAGATTTCATGGATTACCTTTATTATTAGTATAGATAGATTTCATGGATTACCTTTATTATTAGTAAAGGTAGATTTCATAGATTACCTTTATTATTAGTTGAGATAGATTTCATGGATTACCTTTATTATTAGTATAGATAGATTTCATGGATTACCTTTATTATTAGTATAGTTAGATTTCATGGATTACCTTTATTATTAGTATAGATAGATTTCATGGATTACCTTTATTATCAATGTAGGTAGATTTCATGGGTTACCTTTATTATTAGTATAGATAGATTTCATGGATTACCTTTATTATTAGTATAGATAGATTTCATGGATTACCTTTATTATTAGTGTAGGTAGATTTCATGGATTACCTTTATTATTAGTGTAGGTAGATTTCATGGATCATCTTTATTCATTTCAGCCTATACTGACGCTTTCAAGGAAACGGTATAGCAAATCTAAAAATAATCTTTTATTTACGTTTCAGTCAACCTACACTGGTGGCTTATACATTGAACGCTGCTTCGGTATCCTGCTCGCTCCCGGCAGGAGTGTGAAGCACTCAGATATGAGATTACTCGAAATGGTAAGAAAACCTTAATTTGCTTTAAACATGACTCAGATAACTGCTATACATTGCTGTGACTGATTGATGAAAAAATTATAAAACTTCGTGAGGAAATCGGCAAGCCTTTTTTTTGGGTCCCGCTCTGGGCGGAGCGGGAACGCTCCGCCCGACTCGTACTGACTAAAACCCACCCGTATTCCTTCCGTTGCCTGTGTTGCCAGGGGCTTCGGTAACCCTTTTGTACCCTTCCCGCGACCACGGCAGGAAATCGGCATGCCTGAGAGATATTTCTCGACGGCATGTGAAGCCGAGTCAGAGGCCCATGGGTGTCATAAAAACTGACATCAGGTTAGTCACTAACCATACGAAAGAGAAAGAAAGAAAGAAGAAGAAGAATTGTAAAAGTTGGCACGAGGATTGGACACAGATTAAAGTGAATTGTATAATAGCCGGGGAACTGGCGTGAGAGAAACGCAGGTGCTTAGAATCTCCGCAGGAGACGCCCTGGGCGTCGGGAATGCCAGGCCGATTCCCGGCCACCGTAGGCGCGGGCTTGCGGACGGTGAGCAATGGGTAGCTCACCGTCCGGTAAGGACCAGGCCCGGGTCGACGGCGCAACGTGTTCCATTCCCGATTCCTTTGTTCACTGTGTTCTTGCATGTAAGATTTGAGTGTGTGAATTCGTTCTCTAGGGCAACGTTTATTAATGCTAATCAAATTTTCAGGTGAGTGGATCTTCAGGCGGGTCAGGTTGTTCAGTATGTGCACTATGGAACGCTGGCGAGTCAGCTTTGGCTGCCTTTAATGTGGCGAGCGGCGACGGAGCCCCTGCATACATGTCACTCGCATTGGATCTCGTTATAAGAGGCATACCGGATCCATTGAGGTACAGTAATGAAATAATTGAAACTAGCTATTAATTAAAAGAAAAAACATGTAAATTGGATAAGTGGTTCTCGTAATACAAAGGGCCGGAATATTTAAGTCGCGTCATAAAAGCTTATAAAAATAGTGTTAGGAATTTTAATATCTAATTTTCAATAATTTAGCACTTGATTAGAACATAACATAATATTGATTGGTAAATAACTTATTGTCTTACATAAACGTTATCTATACGTTCTGCCCACAGGCTGGTCATCGAGACTCCTGTCAAGATTTTCCCGCCCACAGAAAGATTCTGGTATTACTCAAAGAGGCCGCTTGTGCAACAGTTTTATATCAATCTCAAAGAGGTAAGAACATGCTACTGATAGTTTCTTGACCCTCACAAAGACTTGTTCAGCAATGACTACATCTATCTGCACCACATGCCACATAAATACGTATCATCATTCATCCCTTATAGTGCCACAAACTTATCGGGCCCGGTGGCCAAATACGAACTAACAAAATCACCATGAACATTGACAAGTTCTGTCGTTTTTTGTTCACCGACAGCGCCACCGCCACCGGGTCAGATGGGCTAGCTGCACTGTAACTACGGATAGCGTATGTTTCGCTAAGGTTTCATAAAAACGTTATCTCATTCTGTAATTTAGAATATAATTTACAAATGCTAAATAGATGTATGTTTTTGCCGCTTAGGGCATAAGCTTGTATTTTTTCCACTTGATCAATAAAAGACAGTAATATAAACCCAAGAAAAGTATTAAGAGTTAAATTCAACAAATGCCTGTTGCTCAAAAAATGTTTATGAAACTTCAACAATTTTCTACAACGTCCGTTTTTGTCGCGGTCGTGATGTGACGTCATTTACCACGATATTCATTTGTTTACATCTGTTTGTAGCCCCAAATCTTGTAAATAAAATTAGTATTTGTTTATTTAGGCAGAACTCGCACTTACTTACTTGCCATACTGAAAGAATACATTTTTATTCACATAGTTTTTATGTCACTTTCGGCGTTTGCGAAGACAACGCTTTTTGAGTTTGCGTTCTGTTCCACCAAAAAAATCGCAGCATACAATAATGAAAGGTAAAATAAGTAAGAAATGCGTAAAAAAAAATGAAAAGGAAGTTGTTTCTTGACTCCTTTACGATGTATATTTAAACATTGAATAAATCTTTAACTACGTGCATATTCCCTTCAGTCTGTCTTAAAATAACGACGCACCCTTCGATAGTGATGTTAATAAAATAACTATTTAAATCTTTACTGACTACTTATTATTAACTGGACTGCCTCGTTGGTCTAGTGGTCGCAAACGCTACTGCTGAGCATGTGGTCCTGGGTTCAATTCCCGGGTTCGGGCAAAAGTGTTATTGGATTTTTCCATCTGAAATTTCTCAGTAGCAGCCCGGAGTCTGGAAATGTGCCCGGTTGATGGCAATAAGCTCGCCCCTATTACATGGGACTTAAACATAACTGGCGAAATGTGGGTTTACTATAGGTACACCTCTGCCCAACCCTTCGGGGAATACAGGTGTGATGTTGTTATGTTATTATTAACTATTTTACAGTTTGTTAACTTAATCAACACATTTTTCTCATTCCAGTCCGTAGACGCTCTCGGCCAGCTCCAATACGAGGTCGCAAGTATCGAAAATTCAGACGAACTAGATCGCTCGCGTCTAAACTTGCCGCTGTCACTGTCCAACTTGCTGCCGTCGCCGATGTCCAGTGCGCCCGCGCCGCCCTCGCCTTCTGAGCCGGACTCCGGTATGTACTGGGAAAATAAGGCAGTTTTATGAGGTGGCGGTTGTATAAAGTATGTTGGAGGGGCTTATGGCTAAGTAGTAACAGCCGCACGGGTCGATCGATCAGGTTAAGTTACACTTGTCACAGTTGATCCGTGGATGTGTGACCAATTATACATACCAAGAGCCCTCCGTGCCTCGGAAAGCACGTTAAGCCGTTGGTTTCGACTGTTATTTGTAGATTGTTACGGGTCGTCAGGAGCCCGAAAGTCTGACAACCAGTCTTACCAATGGATATCGTGTTACCCAGTAACTGGGTTGTGGAGGTCAGATAGGCAGTCGCTCCATGTAAAATACTGGTATTCAGCTGCATCCGGTTAGACTGAAAGAAAATAAAAAGAAATAAATCTTGTTTATTCTGCACAAACAAAACGAATATTATAAAAAATTCAAAAAAACAAATCGTTTAAAAAACAAAAAACCCGACTGCAAAAACCCATACCTAACTGAAAAGAGAATAATAGAATTGAATTGAAGAGAATTGTAATTTATTTTAAAAAACGTTTCCCTCCCTTTTTTATGTATTTGCAGATGCATTATATAAAAAACTATAGCCTATGTCACTCCCACAATTAAGACGAATCTAACGACACCTCTTATGTTAAAATCCATCAAGCCGTTTAGGCTACGGAGCGTGCCAAAGAAATAGACATACATACATACATACTCTAGAAAAACATTACCCTCCTTCTGGGGCAGTCGGGTAAAAATATAAAATACACAATATACTCGTATTAAAGTAATAAAAAAATGACAATTTCGTCCATTGCTTGATGTCAGGGCCAGGGACCAAAGACAATTTACATTGCATAATTTACTCTCTTGTTGCGTCACTGACATATGACAACAAACAAACAATCAATACAAAAACAAAACGCTGATTGCGGAGTGAAAAAATAACTACTTTTGTAACGAACGAGCCGACGCTAACATAGTTTCGAAATTGCTAGGCAGATGATGGTGGTATTGAGGATCATGAAGTGGTCAAGTAAAGTAAAAGCAACATAGTCTCATCTAGCAATAGTCAGCAACAGTAGACCTAAACAAGCATGACTAAGGTGGATGGCATGATAGAACTGCTAAGATGAGGAGACGGTAAATCAGTTCAACGCTTTGTGTTGCTATCAGATACATAGATAATCTTCTACGTAATTTGTAGACGTTTACACGTCATTATTATTATTAGAGAAATAGGTGATTATTATCCACACATTTATAGGGAAAAAAAATAACCAGCGTGCATATTTTGACAAATTAAGCGAGTTTTATTAAACATGTATTTTTTATTTTGATATTTCTTAGTACAAATAAATATAGTTATCAAAAACGCCCGCCCCTCACCACTTCCTAGTGCTATAGCTGGAAGAAGAAGTGGCGCAACATACTCTCCAGCAGCACACCTGACTGTTTAGTTATATAAACTTGATACAACGAGCAACTAGACACAGTTAGAGAATTTAGAGCCATTTCCGATTTTCCTACTGTCGTTAGGGCGCCCTATAGACTGTAACCACAAGATTCAAGATTTTTTATTTGTGAAACCAAAAACCACATCAGAACAAAATATCCTGATTCAATCAAATTGCCACCCACTTTCAGAAGCAAGAACTGTCATTGGTTCCGTTCCGTTGTTAATGTACAAACAACTTTTTACATTTATGTCTACACCAGCCGTATGTTACCAATGGCGGACTTAGTAATTTAATGAAATAGTACTTATTTTGATTTTTCTAACTTAGTTATTCCTTACAAACAACTGTTCAAACAAAAAAAATCGAAAGAAAAGAGAAAGGCTCAACAAATGAAATCTGCGTAAACGAAACGTTTCTTAGGATTGCCAAGTTAAAACAAGGATACGTCAGTTTAGGCAGTGTTTTGTTAGTTAGATGATAAACACGTATTTGTGGTAAGACATTTTAAACGCTTGTTTTAAGCAGTGTTAATCCTTTAGACACTGTTTAACTAAACACGTATTTAAACGTTGTTTTATTTATTTTTTGTAGTAAGACTGTTTATGTTTAGGCCGTGATCTGAAGTTATTTGAAGAGTAATTCCAATTTTTCCTGCATACTGTTATGGACTTAGGACCATCAAAATGCGGAAAATAAAGCATTATAATCAATTAAATTAAAGCACTTACACTTATTCGGAGACCAGAACTGTCCGTGATCAAGCAGCCTTTGAGTGGCTGCTAAAATGGTCCTTTCACTGGGGACCGCGGGGTTACGGATCCCATGGGCTCGCATACGTACGAGCTATGCTCTTCATACTCCTCGCAGACATTCTTCGAACTGCTCGACTTTGTTGTTCCCGGTTCCCCACCGACACCCGCCGCGGGCGCCGCGCGCCTGTCGCAGTGCGCGCCCATTGATATTATTACGAATAAATTGTGTCCATATTGTGCTGATTTTAAGTCGGGGAAAAAAAAAGTATTGAACAAATAATGGAAATGTGTTCTATTACTGATACTGAACCACCAAAAAATGTTGCGCACTGGTTAATTCGTTTCCCTGTACCTTAACTTCATCACTTCTTTTCAGATGGCGATGAGCCTCTTCTAAGTGGAACTGGAGAAGTATCAAAAGATTGTGGCGAAGACGTGCTCGTCAACTGGGCTCAAGTGCTAAGGAGGCAAGTTTTTAAACAAAATCCCAGAAAAAAAAACATTGCCGTTTATTACTTTTATCCACTTCGGTTATAAATTAGTAAATATAAAATAATCTCCTTTTTATATAAAATATTGAGAACTTGAACTATTGTGACCTGTTGAACCTTGTAATGTAATCCTAACTAATATTATAAATGCGAAAGTGGGTTTTTTTATTTGTTTGTTACGCTTTTACGCTAAAATTGCTGAACGGATTTGGATGAAATTTTGCACATGGGTAGACCATGACATGGATAAGGACATACGATATTTTGCATACCGCAAAAAAAAAAAAAATGCCTTATGTGGGTGAAACCGCGGGGCGCAGTTAGTATTATTATAATTATAATGTACACAACACAATTTTCTTACATCAAATTCACAATTATCTTACATCCACAGCTGGACAGGGCCGCGTCCGCGTGCGTTAAACCACTTAGTACGCGTCGGTGTGCCCGAAGCTTTACGTGGTGAGGTGTGGCCGCGACTCGCCGGAGTTGATCCGAACGACCAGCTTATGGAGACTTACAGAACGCTTATAAGCAAGGTAACTTAACATAAATATGGCCAAAACACGGAATGTCGTGTGATGAGAAAGTTAACGCTAACTTAAGCGTGGCGTGAGAGTCAGGTTTGTAAGTAAAGCGTGGCTCTTAGATCTTAAGTTACCTAAGAACAGTGGCGGAATTACCAGCAGGCCGAGTAGGCTTGAGGCGGCAAATTTGGATTTAGACTTTTTCGCGATGGTTTTTTGATGCCTTGCAGAAACTTTCCCCTCTTCCCTTTCATTGTACATTCAACGGTATCAGCTCAGAATTATTCCAAAAAACTATTTCTTATGCAATTTCAGCCAAATTGTTGGATTGTAAAAATAATTTAGGAACTGACAATTGGATGTAGTTACACGAAAAGGATCCAATAAAAAAAAATCCAAAATTGAGTTAAGTATACCCAAGAGACCGTAATTTTGTGGATTGGATCCTTTTCGTGTAACTACGTCCAATTGTAGAGATAAGGCGACACAGCCAATACTTGGGGAATGTATAAGTCCGCTACTGCCTGAGTGTGAAGTAAAAGACCTTTTTTTTTTGGGTGGGAAATCATCAAATAACTTCTCCCGCTCTGGGCGGAGCGGGAGGGTGTGTCAGACTCTTACTGACTAAAACCCACCCGTATTCCTTCCGTTGCCTGTGTTGCCAGGGGCCTCGGTGACCCTTTAGTACCTTCCGGCGACCCCGGCAGGAAGTAAGAGACCCAAGAGCCAAGTAAGAATTCGCGAAACTGGACCATATTTTTAACTACTTATAGTAGCGGAAGCACAGCGACCCACAACTTAGTGGAGGCTGCAAGAATCAGCTGGATGAAGGTAGCTCAAGAACGCTTAAAAGAGGCCTTTGTCCAGTTGGACTTCTAACTGATTTGATAATAATGCTGAGTATTTTGTGGCTGCTCTTACATAATCAGCCTACAATACTCCCCACTGCTGGGACACAGTCCTCCTCTCGAGAGGGAGTGAGCTGTTATTCACCAAGCAGGCCCAGTGCGAGACACATGTCTTTGAATTTATGGTTCTAGAACATGCCAGTTTCCTCACGATGTTTTCTTTCACCGTTTTGAGAGCAGTGTTGATGAAATTATTTACACAAAGTAAAGCCGGGTTCGAACTCACTACCTACTACTCGTAAGGGCCAATACCACTGGACCACCACGCCATTATCCATGAACAAAACACTCGTCAACCTTGTTACTGCACCCATCTGCTAAGCTAATCCGTTTTCCTTCACAGGACTGTCCCTTCGAAGCAGTAATCCAACGCGACATAGCCCGCACGTTCCCCGCACACGACTTCTTCCGCGAAGCAGGCGGCTTCGGACAAGACTCGCTGCTGCGGATGGCGAGGGCCTATGCCGTGTACGACCATGAAGTTGGATACTGTCAGGGGCTCAGCTTTCTAGCTGCTACGCTGCTGTTACACGTGAGTGTAAAAAAAAGTATGGATTACCATACTTTTTTTTGCCCATTAGGGCACTATAAATCAAGATTTAACTTACTAAGATAAAGGATACGTATTCGTACCTCGTTCAGATTCGTACTTTAATGATGCTTAATGTGGGCTCTTGAACATCAATCCTGAATGTGATCTGTTTGCTGATGAATGTTTTACGAGAGTAAATATGCTAGGTTGTCCTCTATTATATGTTAGTATTTGAAATATTTTTGTTTACTTTACCCGTTTCAATATGTGTTATTTTAAATGACTAAGATGTTCTGTGTTATTTTCAGATGCCAGAAGAACAAGCGTTCTGTCTCCTAGTCCGGTTGATGTACGGATATGGATTACGCGAACTGTATAAAGATGGCTTCGAAGCTCTATACATGAGGTTGCATCAACTCGACCGATTAATGGAGGTACAATTTATTTTAGCTAGTCATTCTAATTCGAGACAAATAATTGAGAATTAGTTGCATTAACATTTCATTCTATAAAACTTAGCAACGTCGCATTAATAATCAATCTGAGGAATAACCATTTACTATTGAAATATCGACTCAGCGTCTCGCTGCCCATATATTGAAAGCTGCAGGCTTAGCATGACGCTTTCTATTTCTACGTTTCTCCATTTTTGACATCGCACTGTAGAAATCCTGCAATCTGTCATTTTGTATTTCGTTTCTAACGATCTTTGTTTAAGTTCTTTTTTATGTAGACTATGTCAGAAGAAAGGTTTCTATCCCAAACTATCAAAATCATACTGACAACTGACAGTTGTCTAAGGTAATGAAGACAATTTGCATTTTTCTACTCGATGGCCACAAGGTATAATTATACGGTTATCTAAAAAAACATGATTTTATAGGAGAGCGTTCTGAACGCAAAACTGTGATAAATAATAGAAGAACAAAGCTATCTTCTCCTATTTTACATATTTTTTTCATTCATAGGGCATTACCAAGGAAATGGTTAAGGCCAATATTACTATAATATTTTTTTGTTCCAAAATATGGTACATCGACACTTTGAGAAAAATTGTCTTAGTTGTCTTTATATACGTGACTTAATATCAGTAAAACTTGAAAATCAAACAGAAAATAATCTTATGGCAAAACAAAGAATTCTGAGTCGAATTATGTAAAAGAGTGAATTTCGTAAAAAGTTCAGTTAACTCTTCCTACTTTGCTGCCGTCGTACTGCAACTGTCTACACGGAACGTCATTTTTGTCTATTCTTCCGTAGACAAAAGGGTGGTCCTGCTGGTGTCAAATCTCGTGTTTACTTCTAGACTTGGTTGTTTTATCTAGTCAGCTAATCACAGCAGCTAAAATGTAGTTTAACAGCTAGTTAGTAAACTTGCTGTTAAATTACATTTTAGCTGCCAGAGACTCGATTAAGCTTTAATAATAATAATCATTTTTGTTCAAGTATTATTTTGTTACTCATAGTGTTAGTAACAATATACGTACAAACTATGTTAGCAAAACATTAACGTCATTGACTCCCGCGTCGCCGTCAACCATAATTATTTTGTTACGCGTAATTTTTAGTCTGTGATATCTTTTAAAGTTTTCATTTATATGACATGATGTCAAGGCATATTTTAATCTAAATTAAATGCCCAATTTAAATAAAATATTTTATTGAGTGAGGATTACTATAATACCGGTTAAAATCTTCGGAAATAACAATAAATTGTTATGAAATTCTGAAAGTTAAAAATGGAGTATGATGGACATTATGCAATCGCGGACTTTTTTTGTTGAACTTTTTAAGATGTACAATCCTATAAAACATTAATTTTATGTATCTCTTACGGTTTACGCGGCGCACGCCAGTAAAACTCCCAATCAGCATGATTTCTTCCGACATCTTCAACAATAATCGTCATATTTCAGCCAATTTACACAAAACCGTGATGAATTATACACCAAAACCTTCCTCATGAATCACTTCGTCCATTAGTGAACCGTTTGAAAATCCGTTCGGTAGATTTTGAGTTTATCGCGTTCAGACATTCAGACAGACGGCGGGGGACTTTGTTTTGTAATATGTATAAGGACAACATTAAACTTGGTCTACATAATTATTTGTATCGCAGGAACAACTAACAGACCTGCGCGCTCATTTCCAAGAGTTGGGCGTGGAGCCTCACATGTTCGCGTCTCAATGGTTCCTCACCGTGTTCACTGCGCGTTTCCCGTTGTCGCTGGTAAGTTAGACTCATCTAATCTCATCTGCCTAGCCTTCCAACTATGTTGGGATCGGCGATAGAGTGGAAACTCTAGCCGGATGCAGCTGAAAAGCAGTATTTTACATGGAGCGACTGCCTATCTGACCTCCACATCCCAGTTATTGGGTAACACGATACCCCTAGGCAAGACTGGTTGTCAGACTTTCGTGCTTCTGACGACCCGTAACAACAAAGATCCGCGAATGACAGCCGGGACCAACGGCTTTACATGCTTTCCGAGGCACGGAGGGGTCTAGGTATGTAAAGATGGTCACCCATCCACGAACCAACCGCGGCAAGCGTAGCTTAACTTGATCGAACGACCCGTGGTAAGTTATACTGTTAGTCAGTTAATATCTGAGTCTCGAATGTTGAAAAAAGATACAAAACAATGATACAGACGATTTACAATTTTATTGCAGTTCGAGATACAGCCGACCGCACGTCGCTAGTTACTCTTTGTCCTTGAGCTGGCCTAGCCTATGTTAGGCCAGCTTATATTAGTTCAATGACTTATAAACTTATGGACTTGCCATACCTACAAATTTAGCATGCATATCTACTAAAATCCGGCACGTAAGATGGCCGCCTTTCATAGGGTTGTAACTGCGAGTACAAGAGAGAGAGCAAGTAACCGTTTGACAGCACTTCTACAAATATGCGCACACGGCGACCGGTCACGCATAGACATGATTTTGACGTCACACAAAAGTGTTGCCAAATTTAGTCCTTGACAAACATTTAGATGTTTTTTTTCATATGCTGCTCTTGATTAGTTAAAAGAAACAAAACGGTTTATGACATGTGTGTGTAGATATGATAGATATTTGTATAAGTATTCTTCCAGAGAATAAATAAATGAGTGACAATATATAATAATGTTGTAAAAAAAACAGATAGATAGGAATTAATTAAAATATTTTATAATAAGGAGAATCATTAAAGCGATCTTTCTCCTACTTATTTAAAATGTTGCTGTGCCCGACAGGGTGATAATTGTTTTTATTCATAATTATTTACCACCTGGGACTGTAGTCTTGACATAGATAGCGATCGCTTTATGACTGAATTCGGTCGCAATCCTAATGGGGTCCCTAGACGGTCAAAATTGCTTGACAAGTGTGATCTTTTCGTGCTTATCATGCAATTTTGACTGTCTAGGGACCGCCTTAGTCCAAATGGGGTCCCATTAGGACTTTGTGATTGCTATCTATGTTGAGACTGCAGCCCCTGTATGTGTACATAATGGATTGCAATAAAGATTAATTGAATTAAATAAATCCTATATCAGACTATGCCATCTCCATAGCTTTCCTACCTCAGTATATGATTATATTGTGTTACAAACGTCCTGCAAATACAGACACTGCTGTTTCTCAATTAATTGCATATATGGATAATCGAGTGTTATTATTTGTATGTTTACATGATATAGAGTATGATTACAGGTGTATCACATCTTGGACGTGTTCCTGCTACAAGGAATCGACACGCTGTTCCAAGTGGCGCTGGCGCTGCTGTCCCGGTCGCGCAAGGATCTGCTGTCGCACGACTTTGAAGGTGTACTCAAATATTTTAGGTAAATATACTGCACTTGGTGCAGAACATCATAGTAAGGAAACCGACATGTGGCTTGTGACAGCCACCAACCCATATTCGGCCCACGTGGTGAATTGCGAAGATGTAGTGACAAAAATTGAAAAGAGTATGCTTAGATGTTGGTCATGTAGAGAGGATGAATGAAAGGCGACTAACAAAAGGTATTTACAAGGCAGATGTGAGTGGAAATGCCGGGAGGGACGCCCCAGAAAGACATATAGTGACCTCATTAATGATGTTCTTCAAAAACGTCAGGTGCGTAGTACTCGCAACCGGTGTGCGTGTATGACCAGATGTATGAACGTAAACGAAGCAAAAGGTGTATGTAAAGAGCGTAGCAGGTGGCGTGGTATGTATATGTATGTGGTGAATTACGCCCGTCGTCCTGCATCTTATAATCATCCTGCCCTTATCCCTCGTTGATCTATTGGTCGCAAGCGCTACTGCTGAGCATGAGGTCCTGGGTTCGATTTCCAGGTCGGGCAAAGTGTTATTGAGTTTTTCTATCTGTAATTTCTCAGTAGCAGCCCGGAGTCTGGCTTTGTGCCTGGTTGATGGCAATAGGCTCGCCCAATATTACATGGGACTTAAAACATAACTGGTGAAATGTGAGTGTACTAAAGGTACACCTCTGCCCAACCCTTCGGGGAAACAAGGCGTGATGTTATGTGTTGTTAATTATTTAGGGTCGGCGCAGCATCGCTACTTCTCCCATACATCTGTAAGAGCCTTAGAAAAGTTTTAGCAATGTAAAATGCTAAAACTTTTTACAAAAAAATAACCGACTTACTACCAAAAAAACCCTACAGAGTGTTAAATTACTTTAAATTCGGAAGTTGCAGTCTTTGGTTTTTATTTTGGTTTTTTGCCACCGGTTTTCGAAATTAATTTTATTTTTCAGTTTGTAGTGTTTTTTTGGAAGTCGGTCGTTTTTTTTTTAATTAGTTTGTTTTTTTTTTTTCATTTTTTAGTTATGGTCCCTACCCCACACAAATTCGAATAATACAGAAATCCTTCGACACGAGTCAAAACTTTTGACTCGTGTCGAAGGATTTCTGTATTTACATTTTAACGAAGGTCTATCATGCGTCAGTCTCATTTATTTATCAGTCTTTTGTTTTGTTTTGTTATACATTTTATTCAAAATCACGCTATTTATGTACATATTCGTTATTATTGTTATCTGACACAAATTTATTTCGCATACACACGTGGCAGTATAAAACTGATTTACATGCGTCTCCTCACACTTCAGGTCCAGTTGAAAACCAGCGTTAGCTACTAGTGGTCTGGCATTTTGCAGAACTGAGCCTTTTTGGCGCAGCCGTGAGGCACACTTCTCTGCAAATTTCTTACATCGTTTATTTGTTTTTTTTTTTATCTGGTGTATATTATATTGTGTGCTAAAAAAGTGTATTTGCTTTTTTTTCTTTCTTTCTATTATTATATTTTGTTCAACAGAGTTACGTTACCAAAGAAGTGCCGCGCTGAAGAGTCGTCGCGCCAGATTGTGAAGCTAGCGTGCAGCATCAAAGTGAAACGACTGCCCAAATACCAACAGGAGTACGAGAAATTTATTAAAGGTTAGCTTTTTTTGAGTAAATGTTGGTAGTCTAAAACAGTTTATGACAATTTGGTTTAACCTAAAACAGTACAGATGATTTCTGGAAGATTATTATGTTGTTTGGATGTTTAGATTGTCAAGTCTGTGTCGCCTATACTTGCTGAAGAGTTTTTTTTTGTTTGAACGCGCTAATCTCTGGAACTAACAGTCGACTTTGATAAAATATTTTTGCATTTGTAGCCCAATTCTTGAAGAAGGTTATAGGTTATTTAACATCACGCTACGACCCTTAGGAGTCGAGCAAAAAGAATAAAAGTCAGAAAGAACGCTGAGTGAAAACCAAGTAATAGCGCGAGTGGAAGAGGCGACGCGGTGGGTCGGATTCCAAAATTTCACGCGGAAAAAATTGCGGGCAGAAGCTGTATATAAAACGCGATTTTCTTTGTTTCCGGTCATTTGACTCCCCTTTTATAACTTCAATCGTTGTCGAAAAAATTTCGCCATTACTTATCTTATTCTTTTCTTTCAGAATCCGCTGAAAAAGAGAAAATCAACGTGGAGCTTGAGAGGCTGAAAAATATCAACACACAATTACAACAGGAGAAAGAGTTACTCGAAGCACAGCTAACAGAGGTAAGGAACAGAATACAATTTGTTCGATTTGTGTATTTATTACGATAAAGTATAAAAAATAATTATTAATTAAGTTATATCAGTATATATAGGGTGATTTTTTTAGAAGTACGATGTCATATACCGCCACATGCAAACTACGCATTACACTGACGTCACGCAAAAATCCTGCAAAAGTCAAAATCAAAATCAAAAGTCATTTATTCAAACTAGGCTGAAAATCAGCACTTTTCGAACGTCAAAGTTACATAAGACAGTCCCCCAAAAATGCCCGCCCGTCACCACTTTCTAGTGCTTTAGCTGGGAAGAAGAAGTGGTGGAACAAACTCCCCAGCAGACAAACTCCCCAGCAGCAGCTCTGCATCGCGCAAGCAAAGTTTACCTCGCAACTACCATTTAAACAACGTCCCGACATCATCCCTCGGGCAGTAGCCCACCAGACACGACACCCGTCTGGTCGGAGGATCCTCCCTCTTCTATGGAGGATAAGAGAACTATACACCCTGTTCCTCATACCTCTATAGCGTTAATTACTGATCATTATTCGCAGGCTCGTTCGACATCAGAAGAGAATCATAAAGAAGCGTCACACTACGCCGCAGTAGCGAGAGACTACCGCGAAATATGCGCAAGACTTGACAAACAGTTACATAACATGCAGGTCAGTAATACTTTATTATATCGTAAATATAATCTGGTAAAAAGTCGTATACGAACTTTATGCCACACGATTTCTTACTTACCGAGTGTGTCACTAAGTTTCATTTTTCGTTGCAGGACTATGTCAAGGACTGTGTTAATTGCAGTTTGAAACTTGCGCAAAAGGATAATAAAGAAGGTAGGTAATAAACGAAATTTATTCAAACATATTGCCCAATTTTATCATCAAGTTTTGATCTCTACTGCAAAAGCGGAAATCAACTTTATTCCTGAAACAGTAAAACCTATAATTACTTGCAGAGACAGAACAGAAAGGCGACGACAAGGAAGGGTCAAGCGAGACCGAGGCGCGACTACGACAACGCGTGCGTGACCTTGAACTTGAACTCGCGCAGGTGAAGCTTGCGCATGTGCAGGCCCAGTGTAGCAACCAGGTAATGAACTACTTAGCCTTTGAACCGTTAAATTTCAGGATAAATTCTTATGCTTTTCTCAATTTTTTTTTCTGGTGATCCGCCACACAGGGTATCCTAGTATGGACACCGGTCTCTCACAAAGGATCATATTTTGTACATCTTAGTCAAAACACTGTAATCTATGTATCTATGTTTATAAATATGTAATCCTTTGTGAAGAGAAAAAAATAAAGATTTAAAGATAAAGAATTAACCTGTTAGGTAAGCCCCGCGTGACACCGATTAGGAGTCAAACAATAGAAAATCAATTGTGTCTCATTAGCCGTCCTTGACTAATTAAAACAGTTTTCATAATTATTCCGTGAGCAGGGTTGAAATGCCCGTGAGCAATGGTGGCCTAGTGTGAGCAGTGCTGGCCCAGGGGAAACGTACGTCGTTGGTTCGAACCCAGACAGGCGCTTTATTTTATCACCACTGTTCTCAAAACGGTGAAGGAAAACATCGTGAGGAAACCGGCATGACCTAGAACCAAAAAAAAAGAAGACGTGACATTTACCAACCCGTACTGGGCCCGCGTGCTGGATTACGGCCCACTCTCTTTCGAAGAGAGGAGGCCTGTGTCCCAGCAGTGGGAACATTATAAGCTGATTATGCATCATTATTCACCCGAAAAACGTACACTGCTGGAAATAGCGTTGCGTATAGAACCTCTCATAGGTCACGTGACCAGTCACTTTGTATGAAAAGTCTATTTTCAATTTTAAGATTTCGACCTTTGTTCCTTGGGGAAAGTTGTCCAGTTTTATGCACCTGATTACCTTCTAAAATATCCGCACTCCTTTTAAACTTATCCTGTATTAGCTACAGAACAACTTTGCCATTAATGTAACCGAGTGCTTTTTTTTGCCAGGAGTTGAGCCACCAACTGACAGTGGCTCTCAACGAGGTACAGTCGGCCGTCAATCAAAAGCAGTCCGTCGCGCCCTGGCTAGTGCGCACGCTCGGTAAGATACATTACATTTGAACTAATCAAACTCCACAGAATAGGCACACAATTAATTAGACACTCACTGTTGATCACAGAGTAAATGACAGAGGGTAAGCTTCATACAACCCCGCTATGATAGGTACACTACTGCAAACATGAGACGCGCGTGTGGGCGGGCAACTGGCGGCTTCGTCATCTGTGCCCTGAGCGAGGCAACTGGCTGAGCCGATATGAACCGCTTTCTCTTCGTAAGCGACAAAACCGCCAGTTGTCCGCACACACGCGCCTCATACTTGTAGTAGTGTACATATCATAGCGCGGTTGTATGAAGCTTACCCTCTGTCTGCTTACTCTGTGCTGTTGATGATGCGCTTAGCATATTTGTCCAAACATTCGCGTTATTTGGTCAATACAAAACATACCCTATCATGATCTGAAGAGTTTATTCTGTATAAGAGAATTAACTCTATTTTTTACAACTACCTACGTCAAGAGTATCCAGTATCAATACTATCAGTATTTCACTTTACGTGTCCCTATCTGATACTTGCAGGGGCTGCAGTCTCGACATAGATAGCGATCGCTTTACGACCGAATTCGGTCGCAAAGTCGTAATGGGGTTTTTAGACGGTCAAAATTGGTTTACAAGAACGAAAAAAAACATGTTCAAGCAATTTTGACCGTCTAAAAACCCCATTACGACTATGTCGAGACTGCAGCCCCTGCGCTGTAAATCACAGCTTTCCCTGCGCAACTACGCTTTTTTGCGCAGTAGCTGCGCAACACAGTACTGAACAGGATACATAGTGCTTTTGATAGGATATGAAATATCCTCTGTTAAATACGCGAATTGTAATGTCAATCCAAATGAGTTTGAGTTGCTTTACTAAGACAGTTCGTTAAAGAGATGATGTTGACAATCAACTATTAAATATATTTAGCTGTTGGAGTTCAGAAACCTCCTGTGATTGGAAAACACAACCTTAGAAAAAGGGAAAACGAATGAATCCAGCCGTCAGTACAATTGTTTTTTTATGTTTTTGAAATCTTTGTCTTAGTCTAAACAGTATTATACAGGGTGAAATTGAATTCATGGGCACTCTCTTAAGGGGTCATTGGACTAATCATTATGATCAACTTTTACTATGGGACTAAACCTGAAGTCGCGAAAAATTAATCTGCTGTTCGTTACATTTAGACGAGTTACATAAGATAATATCATGCCTGTATTCCCCGAAACATAGGCATAAGTGTACCTATAGTAACACCCATGTTTCGTCAGTTATCTTTAAGTCCCATGTAATAGGGGGCGAGCCTATTGCCATCAACCGGTTACAAATCCAGACTCGACTACTTTGACGAGTTCAACAAACGTAAATGTAGGAAGCAGCTGATTTTTTTTGTCGCGACTTCAGGTTTGGTCGCATAGTAAAAGTTGTTCATAATGATGAGTACAATGACCCCTTAAGAGGATGCTCATAATTTTAATTTCACCCTGTATACATCACATTAGGTAGTCCAAAATTAAACAGACTGTTTTTCAACTAGTTTTCTGTAGTACAATTTCCCTCTATTTCCAATTAACATTTAATACATTTTCTATTAATTTCTTCCTACTTACATCTCTGTAACGACGTGTCCAAGAGTTTATAAAAAAATATTGTATGTTTTGCTTTATTGTAGGTCATTAACCAGACATACCAAGTTCCCAGTTTGGAGGTGATTGCGTTACCTATTTAATATATGTGCTTATGTACCGCTTATTGTTGTAGTGAAAGATAGAACTGAGCTAGTGGTATATCTTGTTCATCGATTACCGACCGAAGCGTTGGCTTAGGTCACTTATGGTCCAGCCGGGGATCGCGGAAGTCGCACTAGATTCCATGATCCCCAGTGCAAGTGTGGGACGGGAACACCGGGGTGGTTTTTAGTCAGTAAGAGTCTGACATGGATGTCCTCCACCCGCCCCAAGGCGGAGAACGTCCATGAGGATTTTCCACCCCGGAACAAAAAAAAAAGGTCAGTTACGGTGATTTCGAGTGTTGACCCGGCCCGCAGCAGGCGCACTGGGCGTCGGCAGAGGGCAGATAATGTCGTCTTCCGGCCCCCCTAAATGGGTCCAGGGATGGCCGACTCCGGGACGTCCGCCGCCCCCTATCTTATAAGACCCGAGGTGGTGGCGAGTAATGTTCCACGCGCGCCCCGCTTAGACGTCGCGGGGGGAGTCAAACACCTCTCTCCCCCCGCTAGATGGAGCCCGCAGAAGCGGGCGCCAGTCGGGGGCTGCGTTGAAGAGTGCTTAATGCTCCCGTAGCTCCCGGTGCAAGTGTGCGAGGGTCCCACACGGGATGATTTTAGTCAGTAGAGGTCTGCCAGACCGCGGAGGACAACCACGAGGTGTCAACCCTGTTACAAAAAAAAAAAAGAAAAGGGTCACTTACGCTTCCGCTACAAAAATACCTAAGATCTTGTATCCAGGATTTTCCCCCTAAATACATTTGTTTTAAACACATATGGCCGATTCTTTATAGATCTCTGGTGCTCTCTCGGTCAAAATAACAGAAAAAAAAACATGAAATAGATTTTACAATGAATTTATTGTTTTCATACTTGTACACACATCTGCGGGTGCATGGACATCTCATAACCAGTGATCGGAATAGGTAGAGCTAATATACCTTAAGACGCTGACAACACCTAAACCGCGGTCACTGTCAGATTGCATAGAAAAGAAAGAGAAACGCGACGACAAAACGCTTGTAATTTATTGCAAAATATGAAGTAATTATCTATTTACTCAGAATTGAGTTGAGTAATCGAAAATAAAAAACAACCAAGTTCTGCATTAGAATAAGACGTACTTGGTATTAATTAAATACGTAATTTATGTTGATATTTAATACAGATATTTTGGATTAGAAGTCAAGGTAAGAGGTTAGTTTAACGTTAGTTTGTATCGAGATTTTTTTTTCAAAACGTGTTTTGGTGACAACCATGTTCTGGGAAATATGTTCAAAATTAACATATATTTTTTCTGCTACCACAAACTATACAGATTTGGCAATTTTCTTTCTTAAGAGAAGCCTATTTTGGTCAATTGGGTCTTGTCAGCGCCTTAAGTTCAAAGAACAGAGAAAAATAAGTGGGAGACTTCCTTACGACTAAAGTTTTTGTTATTAATACAGTAAACTAATTGAATTTATTTTCCTTTTTAACCGACATCAAAAACAAGGATAACGTTCTCAAAAAACAATTTTGTTTTTTTTTTATGGAGTTTTATTTAAACAGTTTTTCTATATTTTAGTCCGTGCATAAATGTTGTACCTACTCGCAATCCTATCGTTAAACCATATTTTACGAAAAGAAGAAATCTCGAGACGAAATTATTATATAATTTATCTCATTGTTTACAGTAATTTTTCTCCCTCATAGCAATCAAATGGCGACCAAACCTACCGAAGGGATTTTTACCTTCACCTTGTCAGTTATATGTAATTATTAAAGCTGGTATGTAAATTAGCTTCCGTGCTTATTCACATCGTTCAAACGAAGATAAGGAGATTACCTTTATTTTTTTTAAACAATAAAAATCGTGTATACTGTTTTTTTTAAACAGAAACAGGAAATTAATTCGATAGTTGTTTTACTTTATTAATTTTAATTGCACTTAAGTAATGTCCCGAAACTCGGGACATTCGTTCCGAAAAAGTATTTTGTCGTAAGGCTTCTCCACTTTGTCTGTTCTATTTCGAACTTTAACGTTAACGTCGTATTTTAGTTCACCCTTTTCCGATCACATATTACATAACGCTACTAATATTAGAAAAAAAAAACTAACATAGGAATGGGAACTGTAGAAATGTTTCGGGTGGTGATTGTATGTTTCTTTGCCTGTCGTTCCTAATATATTAACTAACTCCTTTTCTTATTTCTTTCTGTCCTTAATTGTGTTTAGCTAAGGTTTACATTTTCTTTTTCTCTTCACGTACCTATAAAAAAAAATTAACTACAAAGTAGGACGCTATTTCTGGAATCAAAGTGACATATTACAAAAAAGTTTGTAGAAATACTGACCTGTCACGTTATTCCAAAAGGTTCCATCATGGAGGCGGCGCAGAACCGGCCGTCATTCCAGACATACCTTCCAAACATAAATCCAGACCAGCCAGCACCGTCACTACACAGACAAGGCTCGTTCTCAGGCAGCCAGGGCCACAGCCACGCGCCCCTACACCGCCGCGATTCAGAACCTTACAGCCCCGACGTCGTACGAAGGAAGAAAGACATCAACGCAACGAAACGACACTCCATGCTCGTGGAGTCCAACCTCACCAAAGAGGCGAAGGAAATCAACCGGAGAAGCCATGACGTCACGATCGTGAAAAATCTCTCGATGGGTTGACCCTGCCGCTCGCACACTCCGGTTAGTACGATATTATGAACGAAATGATGGTTATATTATGTTTCGTATTATTTCGGTGTGAAAGAGTTTGTAAAGGAAACGTATGTTGTATGACACGCACGCTACGAGTGTACAGTTTGCAGCGCAAGTTAGCAAAATATTATAATGAAACTTGTGGCGACGCGTGTACAAGTGCACATAACCATAACACTAGTCATAATGTAATATAATCGAGCACGTTATATTGTTTACCGATTGGATAGTATTCTAGAATTTCTAGATGTATTGGTTACCTATGTTGCCAGTGTGTACTTCATAGACACATCACATTCAGTTCGCGCTACCATTCCAGTGATTAAATTATAGTGTATGAATCTCTTATTCCGAAGGAAAGGTATAATCACCGATTTATATGTTAATTAGCACATATTTACGTATTTATATGCCTCTATTTTGATATCATTTTCATTAATTGATTGCATTTATACAGAGTTAAATATTGTTCGCAGTCCGTCAGTCAGCCAGTAGAATTGATAAAAAATATCCCAAATTCTAAGTTTTAATTTTTCTTCAATCGTTTAAATTCACGCTATAGTGAGTGCCTTCCGTTTAGGTTAAGTCATATTATAGGCAATATATTTATTGAGAAGTTTCAGTGTTTCGCTAATCTCTTTCCATACTTCATCTCAAAAATATTTATTACATTTACAATTCAACCCAATCACAACCAAGTTGACAATATTATTATCACAGTTAACTAGGTTTTAATTGGTTTTGTTCCTGGGAATACTTGATTACGCATAATCAATCTACTGAATGCGTGTCTTAAGTCCATCGTTATAAAATAGACATCTAGAACAGACGAGAGTTTTTATATAATTCTAGCTGCGCCCCGCGGTTTCATCCGCATAAGTCTGGATCCCGTGGGAATATCGGGATAAAAAGCATCCTAAGTCCTTATCCAGCTCATAGTCTACCCAAGTGCCAAATTTCATCCAAATCCGTTCAGCCGTTTTAGTGTGAAAGCGTAACAAACAAACTCACTTTAGCATTTATAATATTAGTTAGGATTCTGCAAAAACAGTTCTACATTTATTCATAGACTACATTCGATACTTCTATAGAAATAATGAGTCGCATCTGCATCTTAAACGATGTTGCGAATCAATCGTTTTAGGAACACAAACTCTATCTCTAGGATGACAAGTTCAAATTCTATTACAACAAAAAATGTATTGAGGGCCTTTTTCAATCAAAAATGAACTTAGACTACATAACGCTAAAGTAGATAATTAATTAAGTGGCAGTACATGTAAATGATATTAGATTATGTTGTCAAGTATAGTGCAAGATGTTATGAAAATGTATCAAAGCGATTTCAAAATAAAATGTTATGGTTGCGTATTGGATCAAGTGGACGAAAAGCATTTGAGGGACCTAAAGAAGTGATCGGTATTATAATATATGTTTTATTATTATTTTGTTTGTCATTACAATTTCTTATGAATATATAAATTAATTTAATTTACCGTTAATTGAAAATTATTTTTGTTTGTTTTAAAAATCATAGCTTTTTAATAATCGTCATATGGTAACTGAACGTATTAGGAATTATATTGAAAATAAAGGTGTAATAATTGTTTACGATGTAATTCGATTATCTATAAGTGAAAGAGTATATCGTTGGTTAAAAGGTAAAACTCACTAAGTGGCATTTTTAGTAAAAATCAAAACCTTCAGTTATATTTTTTTTTTCATGCTGAAGAATGTATTAAAATGTCATCTCCTAATTATTTAAAAATACTTAGTGACTTTTACCTTTGAATCAACGATATAATGAGGTATTTTATAAAACCATATAAACATGAATAAAAAAATTGCTTTGTTAGTTTTTCGCTTATAGGAAATTGTATAAGTTGCGAGAAGCGATTGAAAAAGATTTAATAAAAAACTAAATTATAATTTAAATTCCGGTAGCAACAAATACTGTATAAACACATACAAAAAAAGTGTATATTTGAATTATTTTTACGTAGAAACTATAATATAATTATGCTTTATCCTTTTACACTGAGCAACATGTAACACACATCATTTCATAATAACAACGAAATTGAGAAATTGGATCAGCTTTATAAACTGCCATAGAATAGTTGTGTAAATGTTGAAACGAAAGTTTGTGTGTTCTCTCAAACTTTATGTTGATCCAATTTCTCAATTTCGTTGTTATTATGAAATGATGTGTATTTTATAAGTTGACAGAATTACTGACACTATCCGATATTGTTGATGATACTCTGAATAATAGGGAATATGCAAGTAATTCAAAATTTATCCATTATTTAAATATACATTGTGTAGGAGTAAAAAAAAAACAAATTCCTATTCTTTTTACATTTTTTTAATACATTACTTATTTTACAATTCATTAATTTATGTTGCGTTTTTTTTTGGTGGAACGGAACGCAAACTCAAAACGCGTCGTCTTCGACAATGCCGGAAGTGACGAAAGAAGCTATTTTAATAAAATCTCATTAACTTACCAGTAAGTAAGTGCGATTTCTGCTTAAATAAAGCACAATAAATAATTAAATTTATATGATTTGGGGCAACAAACAGATGCAAAAAAAGAAGATTCGTGGTAAATGACGTCATATCATGCCCGCGACAGAAACCGTCGTTTGAACTGTAGTAGAAAATGGTCGGAGTTTCATAATTTTTTGAGCAACAAGCAGTAGTTGAATTTAACTTTTAATACTTTTCTTGGGTTTATAATACTGTCTATTATTGATATTGTGAAAATAAAAAAAATATACATGCATATTCCCCGCTCAATTTACAGTAAAGAAATAATATACCTGTATACCTTCACATAAATAAATACACAATGTTAGAAATTCATACAAACTGAAGTAAAAAGAACCCTTAACATTTTAAGGACATTCCTGTCTCATCAGTAAGTAATTATTTAAAATTATGTGTAAATAATGTTACCTGTTTATCGAAATAATTATCAAATGCAAAATATCACAGTGCTTATTTTTAAAAGTATAATAATTGATGTCATGTTTGTTGGAAGTTTAATATATAAGTTAAAAGATATCAAATAATACTTTATGCTGATATTCTTTCGTCTCTATGGTATTAATGCTCGCTATGTTTGTGTACTAACAAGAAAGGGGGAAATATTTCATTGATTTATTGCATTTCTGTACATAGATTACGAACCTCACAGGTGGCAGCACAATTGGGTATTTGACTACTATCTATTAATTAACACTTATTTTAAATATGTTACTAAAAAGGGACGTTTTGTAAAAAAACAAATAAAATCAGTGGAAAAATAGAGAAGTTATACGCTTTTGAAATTATTCTTCTATCCTTGTCACACAAAACGATCATTGTACTGAATGGTGCGAAGTTGCTGTGGCTCTCCTGTGTTGTGACGTCAGATGCCAGTAGTGCTGTTTCTGTCTAGCATAGAATATAAAACGCAAACAACTTCGCCATTTTTATAGATTTTTAAACAATTATTTGTTATTGTGGCTTAACTTTTTTCTAGTTTCGTAAAATCAAATTAAAAATGACAGTCAAATACCCTATTCGAAAGCGATGCCAAACTTGTTTAAAATAAATTATTGTCGCAGATTCACATTTCGAAATAGTAATGAATGCGTGGATTGATATGAATATCAATTAATAACTTTACTAATAGACTGCTAATAATAACTGTTGTGTTACTGCAGTTTTTATCAGAAGTCTACTAGAATAATAATGAGACATTTTAATCACTGCAGTGTAATCAACAGAAGCATTTTCCTGAATGTTTCCCCAAATATGTTATTTCCTAATCTGTACCTGTAGTTATCTTATGAAAATGTATTGTTTACTCATACTTTTAATACTAGCTGTTTAAGGCTTTTCGGAGATATTATATCACAGCGTATATCATTTGATTGACAATAATATTTTGGTGTCCGTTATATGTATGTTGACGTGTTGCAATTTTTTTTTGGTATGTTGTTCGAACCATTCTTATGATTCATGGTAAAAGTATTAGAACTTCCTGATATTTGCATTTTGATGAATGTGTAGGACAACTACAAATGATGATGTTCTATTGTTTTCAACAAAAAAGAATGTTCTGTTGTTTTGTAAGGAATGACGGGGGGTTAGCAAGTAAGCTAGTTGGTCAAGAATTTCTACAGCCAAGATAACCTTCCTCAAAACATTCCAATCTTCTCTGGCTAGATACATGATGTCACTCTAGGACTTTGAACTTTGGGCATACAGCAGTTCATGTAAAGATATTCAAACTAAAACAACTCCTATGGCCATATCATGTAGGTCGTTATTAGTTTGCGATATCTTAGCAAAAATGTATTAAAGCGGTTGTCATCTATGCCATGTTGTCTATTACTACACGATTATCTATTTCGTTCGGATATAAAGGATTTAAATATAATGTAGAGTTGCCTCGTTCGCGTCTTATTGTACAGAACTTATTTTGATCTCTATTTTTATTATTATAAAAAGTATTTATTAGAATTGGGAAAATTTATAAATTATAAAATTAAAATATAATACCTATTCAATTAATATATATTTGATTGCTCTGTTATAAAAAAGACGTTATTTTATTTATGGACTCAATACTTTTCTTTGCAGTAAGAACTTCACCAATGTTTTATCTATAGCTACAAATATCTTTAGTCAAACTTTGTGATAATTTAGTTCAAGTTGATGGCAAATCTATAAAAAATGGAGCAAAAATATTTGAAAAATAAAGTTTGTCGTCGACTTTTCATCGCCATAACTACTCTGTACGTATAAACAGCTGCTTAGCAATGTTGTAGATGATTATGTTCTAATAGTGAAGTAGTTGCATAAACAATAACAGCTTTATAAATAACGCCAATATCATTAGATAGTGATGCAAAGTTTAGAGTGAGTTGTAATCGCTGAAAAATGTTGTTTTAGTATGTCATTTATGAGAATAAACATTTTACAAAGATTGTTCCTGTTCTTAGAATATAGAAAGAACCAGAAGCCGCGAACACGCCTAATACTGAAGCGTCAAAAACTACTCCTAAATAGAGTAGTTTGACGCGCAGCCGATCAGTTACTCTGTGAACGTCGTATCGCGTAACGTGTTTTACCGGTGTGCAATTTTATTTAATTATGCCGTCTTGTCGTTCATACCTGTAAAAATGCAGCGGGGCTAAAAATAAACAGGACGGGCTCACATTTCACGTGTAAATAGCGCATTCAAATATCGTCTTATTTAATTACTGAATAAATTGTTCAGTTTGTAATTGTCATAGAGAATCATGCATCCATCTTGTTAGTGTTGCCAGTATAAGAGTTTTGATTTTCCGTTCTTTTTATTACCTACTAATAGGTACTATGTTAGACTATTAGGATTTCTAGAGGGGGCGGGTGTATGAAACTATGTATCTATGAAAAGACCAATTGTGATTATATTATTTAAATATTCTTATCATACCAATACTCTCAAAGTCAAAATCAAAGTCAAATTATTTATTTCAAATAGGCACATAAACGGCACTTTTGAACGTCAAAATTAACAAAAAAAAATAAAATTGATTCTAGTTGCACCTTCCAAAAGGTAGTTTCGTATGGAGAAGAATGGGCAAGAAACTCCACCGTTACTCTTTTAAAATGTTTTATAAAATTTTGTAAAGGTACATTTTAAAATTATATGTGAAGACGATGCACCTAGAATAAAATAACTATACCAAAATAGGTTTAAAAAAAATGAAAAATAAAGCAATGACAGATAAATTAATTATGTGATAGGTACGTGATGCTCACATATTTACAAACATTGTAAAGTATACGTTTTCCTAAAAATAATAAATAAAGTAATAGGTCAGTGTGTGAGTTAAAGTAATCACAGAATTAAAATTCAACATTGATTTATTATTTGTATCAAATAATAAATTGTACAATTAAAATAGAAAACAGTTTGATTTTGTCTAGACTCTAGATTGTCCTGGAGCTGGACCAGCATGTTTCCAAGCACTCTTGTCTTGGATATAATCCTCTAATTTGTAATATGCTTCTCAACGTATACCCCAAGACGGGTTCATAATTTCCGAGCTAGCAACATTACGCGGGTGGGAAGTGAGGCGGGCGCGGGACGCTTGTCTTGATTTTGGACACAGCGTGCGGCTTGCAATGACAGTTGAACGCGGATTCTGGTTCTTTCTATATTCTAAGTTCCTGTTTCATTTGATCTAAATAGGTACAGATAATGAAAAGTATATATTGTTTTATTGAGCACCTACTTATTCGTCGCCGCCCATATCCTATTATCCTTCGTCGTGCGACCTCCTATAGTTCGGTAACAATAGAAAACCAGTTGGGTCTCATTACATGACGATTGTGTTCTTAGGCTGCATAATGTAACTCGTTCATTGCAAAAGGGTTTTACGTTCATAATTCCACCGAGTCATTCCATTTTTCCTCAAATAAAGAGCTATACTTGCCGGTGAATGTCTTCCAATTTCATATCAGTCCCGATGAACTATCTCAAAACAGCGCCATCTTTTGGTGAATAGCATTATCGCGACATCTACCGTCGAGTGGCAAAACGATTAGTATCGTCCATGTTAACTAGAGGTCACTACTATACTCTTCCATATATTAACGCTTTGATTTGGGATGAGCAGGAATTCAAATAAGAAAAATGGTGATAATATCATCAACATCAAATTAAAGCCGGTTCATCATATTATGATGAACCGGCCTTACTTTTCTGGAATGCCTGCTGTTTAATATCGGGGACTTAGGGCTACCAGCACCACAGATAGATTATAATAGTGTGTGTTGTGTACCTTAGCGTCTTATCTGACCTGGGAATCGAATCCCGCCAAGGTCAGCCGTCGCGCTTGCAATCATTACACCGACGAGGCAGTCAGAATTTTAGACACACTTAACTCGCCTAAATGAAAATATGCATGTAGTTTTTATGTATTATTCATGTGCGAGTGCGCCTGCGTCTACGATATGGAACGAATGGTGACAAGAAGCGAGCACTTTCGTTTTATTACGGAAGAACTTACTAAAATGGTTTCCGCGTACGAAAATTGTCTTAAAACAATTTTTATTATGTTTTGTGAATAGTTATTATTAAAGATTCACCACATCATCACTTCACAGAACAAATGAATTGGAATTAAAATCTCGAGTAAGTAATTGAGTGAACTGTGAATTATTTCGTTACAGATTTTCTATGATCAATGAGCAGTTCAGATTTCCGGTATTTCCACTCGAAACCCTTGGATTATCTGTTTGATATTGTAGAAGAGTTCAGAGTTCGGTTTGAAGGATACCTACTGCCCGTTGTTATACAGGCACGTGAGACATTAACTTTTGTATCTGGGATGGGTACGCACCTGCGGTTCGTATGGTATTACAGGATCATCAGGGCCGGATTTAGGGCAGGGCAATAGGGGCACTGGCCCCGGGCCTCCACAATTTCATTTTTTTAGATAAGAAATAAATACATCGTTTGTGCCCATCAAAGAAAAAAAGTTCACAAGCATAACTTCCTAAGGTAGGTACCTTTTTTGAATTGTTTTTTGTTTCATCTGTTTCACAAATATTTCGAGGCTTCCACTTCTTGGTTGCCCCAGGGCCGCTGAGGATCATACAAGTAAGATGCTTGTCAGCATGAATGCCACCAAAAAAAAACAACCTACTAGGTTACTAGTTCTACAAAATCAAAACAAACCTGCACCCTAATTACGTAACACACTATCAGTGATAATCTGATTGATTTTGAAAGACATTGCTAATCCATTGCTTCATATGTTCGAAAAATTTGTCACTCAACAACGTAAATAAAGCAATGAATGTTGATGAACTGTCAAAATGAAACCCATTGCTACTGTAAGTGTGTTACGCAATTACCTCGCTGGTCTCATTTCATGACATTAGGAGTGAATAAGACGGGTTCGCTCTGGGAGCAAGGCAGCCAGCGTGTCTGACGCAAATCGTTTCATAATAAACACGATTATTTTCAGGCAACTCTCCAATCGAGACACTTTTGATTAATCGCTAAAAGCTTGCTATTTTTGAATCGATTTGGCTTCATAACGTTTTGTTTGGACGTTAGCTGTAATAAAATTTCATAACTTTGTATTGACGTAAGATGGCGAAATGGCTGAAAAATTCATAAACCGTGTCGCCCCGCTTTGCAAAACGGAGGTGGTGAAGTGGGAAGGTTACCATCCGTACGGATTTATCCGGTCATGTCCGGCTTTTGAGCCATCGTTCGACAAAAGGTGTTTTTTTTAAAAAAATAAATGTAAAGTTAAATAATTTCTGAAAACATAAATATTAAAAGTAAGTAAGGAACAGGAAGTCTGGCCTTTTTTCAAAATGTCTGGCTTTTTGTCAGGACTTTTCGAATTTAGAAATATTAACCCTGGGATATCTATCTAAGACAGCCCTGAGATTCCTATTCCTGTGTGTTTCCCTAATTAGGTACTTACCCATTAAAAATAAACTAACTTTTCGTCATAATACCGTGTGGCAACTAGCAACGCACTTACCCAATGACATTAGCAACAAGATAATCAAACTGATACTGAAGCTCATGGACTAAAAAACCATTGTGATCTTCAAATTGACGCAATAAAAACACCGAAAATACATAGGTGCTTTGGTATATAATTAAAAATAATAACACGAAACCTTTAATTTTTCCAAGTGTTTGACCTTTATTCGCGTGAGAATTGTGCATAGTTCTTGGAGCGTGTGTTTTTGCGTGTTTACGTAAAAAGTAAGAGCAGGTGTGCTTACGCTGAACAGATGTAAGTATTCCCTTCGCTAAGGTCGTGTGAACGGAAGTCGTTCCGGGTGGTGTACTCTACCCGTGCGAGAAATATTGGGGGAGTTGCTTAGTTATAGAAGTATTAGTATTTCTAGCTATTTATTAATTCATATTGGTGTAAGTTCGACTGATTGTTATTTTTGAGAAGAACTTACATAATCAGCCTGTAATGTTCCCACTGCTTGGGACACAGGCCTCCTCTCTGTGGGAGGGAGTGGGCCGTAATATACCACGCGGGCCCAGTGCGGATTGGTAGATGTCACATGTCTTCAAATTATTGGTTCTACGACGTGCCGGTTTCCTCACGTTGTTTTCCTTCACCGTTTTGAGAGCAGTGGTGGTGAGATAATTTACACAAAATAAAGCGCCTGCCTGGGTTCGAACCGACGACCTACGACTCGGTAAGTCGCGGCCGTTACCACTGGGCCACCACTGCTCTCTGAAGAAGAACTTAGATAACTTAATATATTTTTTTAAACAATAATATTTTGCCCCTTACAATCTATTCTGTTATGTATCTAGGACCCCTTTATATATTTATTTATTTATTTATTTAACAGTTTATGTACCCACATACAAACAGACAATAAGAAAGGAACAGAAAAATACGTACAAAGGTGATGCTTATTTCTAATGAAATCTCTTCCAGCATACCTGCAATAGGACAGTAGACATAGAGATGTAGACACCGTGTGTAAGGTAAAAGAGAAAACAAAATACATAAAAACAAAATAAAACTATTCACTAATTTAATTATACAATAAGAGAATATACTTACATAAATACATACTTCTAAAATAAATATCACTAAAATACTTATATACTTATAACTAATAGTATAAAATAATAAATACATAACATGCAACTATGGCAAAGTGGAAAGATAGTGTTCTTTCACTCTTATATATTGTCTAACAGAACTATCTGTTGGTCACATAAATATTTGTGCCGTGCGCGGTATTTCCAATGCGTGACCCGTAGCGCACAACTCACACAATACAATCGCCCATGCAGGCACTGCGCCAACCGTGTCATTGCATTTAGGTAGGTACCTACCTAATCCATTAAAAACAAAACAAGCTAATCTAAGATAAACTGAAGCTGGGTGTCCCTGTCCACTATGTGTGCGCACACATTGTGCTCCGCGCCACGCATTCTGCTTTAAGTTTGCAATGGGGTTGTTTGTTGAAAGCTCTGCCGCGAGAGAACGCTAATTATCAGTTTTCAAAGTCATCGGAGTAAATGAAAAAGGAACCAATCGGCGACAAGACAATCATTATGTATTATAACCGCCATCTCACGGTAAAATTTTCACCAAGGAACTCCATTGGCAGCTTCTTCTTCACTTTTGATTCACTTGAAAACGACGTTACTAAGGAGTTCTCGTAGGATACGAGTAAACTTTGAATCCTCTGTTAAGTTTTAAGTCTGTTAACCTTCCACAGCAAGCGCTGAAAGTTAACGGTGTCGTAGGCTGCCGATAAGTCTACAAATACTGCGTCCGCCAGTTTCTTCGTTTCAAACCCATCCTCGATATGTTGTGTGGTTAAGGCCCTGGCCACAGCAAGAAGGTCTAAATCAAGCTTGCTTCGCAATAAGTTTTAGGTCTACGAGGTTTGTGAGATGAGCTAGCAGCAGTCTCTCGAACAGTTTGTTCGCTGCTGAATGTACCTACCTACGTAATAAACACTTACTGCTATCTTCGTAGAGCTAATTTGACAGTTTTCTTCTCCCCACGACAAAGCAGATGCGCGGAGCACAGTTAGTATCTCTATAGTATTACTGTACTCGTGCTGTTCGCGAACAGCTAACAATAGAATAGATTAACATTTTAAGATGCACAGCCTCCAGTTTGATTATAAGAATGGTTTTATCTACATCCTAAAGTTGCTTGTCTAAATATAGTAATTTAGTTTAATTCAGGCACCATGAAGGACAAATTAGTTGTGTTCATCGAAGTTAATGTGCTTTGTTTTTGTACAATTTGAAAAACATTCCTAAAATGAGTATAAGATGTACCTACCTACGTAAGTAGATAAATTAAGTAAAGTATTTTGATATAGGTTAGGTATTTACATAATTAAAAAAAAAACTATTACAATATTTCTGTTATGAATTCATTTCTTTACTTAGGTATAGGAACTATACCTACTTCAATGTTTGTTATTGTTAGTACGTAGGGTGGATGCGCTAAGGTAGCCCGCGAAATTCAAAATATGTTCATAGAGATTTTTATGATTATAATTCTATAAGTAAATATTAGTTTTTTTTTGTTGTCTTTTAGCGATTAGACCGCCCATTGTGTCACCCTATGTAAAATTTCAACATTTGTATCTGTATTTTTTTTAGTGCACATAATAAAGAGTATTCTATTCTATTCTATTCTATTCTATTCTATTCTGTTCTATTATATTTGATATGGTTGCGAAACATATTTAGATCAAGATACAACCTGATACTGTCCTGTAAATTGCAAAAAACGTAGGTAAGAAAAATTTTATATCGCGGGCTAACCTAATTAGTTACATGAGTTAATGAGTGTTCGACCGGCGTGTCTGTTACAAAGGTGGAAGGCACATGACTGCGTTTTGGAGGGATTTAGTTTCTCCAATCTCAATTTCCAATCCTTAGCTTTCGCCTAATTAACTTGCATTTTTTTAAGAAATCTAATGTATTTAGGTAATCTTGTCCAACCAAACAAAAACATTCATAAAAAGAACCCTGTTTCCTAATTCAAATTACGTCAACGACTTTCAATACGTCGTAATCAAAAGATAATAAATTCTTGCCTTTTTGCTCCCATCCATCTTATAAAGTGAACTTTCAATAACAATCATAATTTAAAATCTTTGTTGTGCACAAAGTTAACTATTTCATCGATCAATCCGATCATAAAGTACCAAGCACTGACATACAACAAAACGTAAGTATTTTTTTTAATATCTGCCTTCTATGATCTAATAGAGAATGGATTTGTTGGAAATTGGTACCTACCTACCCATAATAGCTAAGTTATGTAACTGAAAGAACTCTAATGGATTACTTTAAAGTTACAATTACTTTTCAGTGTAAGCTAATGGAAAAATATTGATGGAAAGCTTTATTGCTCCGGATAAAGCTAGTGATAAAATATTTTACCTAATTAGCAACAGGTAGGGTTGGGAACCCTACTATATAATATAGTATCCTGTAGAAGTAATCCTATAATAGTATCCTATATACTATAATATTTAACCTAAATACTATATTTCTAAAGAGAAAATATGGAAACCGAAACTAATATATTTTTATTTCAATACGAAATGGCATGACTGTCGCAATCGCAATACGGTCAGTATAAAGGCTCCTTCAAACAGGCGCGACACAAAGACACCGCGTGAAGCATTACAAGCGGTGCCTTAGTGTCGCGTCGCGTGTCGCGCCTGTTTGAAGGAGCTTTAAGAGTCTTTAATCTCATGGAAGCTGAATTAATGGTATTTTGTAACCTAAAAAATAGTTGAGAGATTTGAAAAAAAAATCCTGTTAATAAAGGTTCATAGTAGCAAAAAATATGCATCGTGTTAATCACAGCGCGACACCGATTCGGAGTCAAACAATAGAAAATCAATTGTGTCTCATTAGCCGTCCTTGACCAATTATATAATAAAAATGTTTTTGAAACACACCTACTATATTTTTATTTTTTCGACGTCCACTATATTTTTACAAACATTGGCTTCGAAAATACTATATTAGATAAAAAATAAATAAACACCACCCAAGTGCGTGTCGGACCACACACAATGAAGGGTTCCGTAGTTGGGAAGTTGGGATGAATTTATCCCAAAAACAAACTTAACATTGTATATGAAAAACATGTTCTCCCATACCTACAGCGATATATTCCACGGTCAATTCTCCAACTGAAAATTTAAGTTGGTCGACTATTACTCCTTAACTTGTAAAGCCCACTTAGCTGTGATAGTTTCATTTTAATTTCATTATATGTACTACTGCCATAAATTTTTTCACATCTCCAAAAACAACCATTTAGTTGACTGGTTGGGGGGGACACAATTGACTCTAACAAAAATTATCACTTTAATTCTTAATATTATGTAAGCAGGTCAATTCTCCAACTGCATATTTAAGTTGGTCGACTATAACTCGTTAACTTGTAAAGCCTGCTTAGCCGTGATAGTTTTCATTTCTATTTCATTATATGTACTACTGCCATGAATTTTTCACATCTCCATAAACAACCATTTAGCTGGCGGGGGGGGGGGGGGACACTTGATTCTTACAAAAATTAGCACTTTAATGTTTAATATTACGCAAGTGGATCCTTGAATCGAAAAGTGGTGTTCACAGACCGCAAGCAATATTTTTGAAAAGCCTATCCAACGATACCCCACACCATGGGATAGACGAGAAAGAAAAAAAATATCATCCCTACATTACGTGACAACCCAAAAAAATTTTTTTTCAATATTTTATTTTAGCACTTTGTCGGCGTGATTAATTATATATACGAGTACCTATGCTACAGCTTTCTAGTACTAAGCGTCTCTGAGCTACAGCGGGGACAGACAGACAGACAGACAGACGGACATGGCGAAACTATAACTGTTCCTTGTTTACCACGGAACCCTAAAAAACGAGCGAGCCTTACAGTAGTCGCATATGATGTGTAAAATCTGACATGTCACCTTGGTAATAAGCAAACTGAGCAGCGACAGAATTTAAACTCAGAATTTAAAAAAGCTAAATTCTTAAATATTTATTCTAATAATTATTCATTACTAGTGGTTGCCCACTGGTTAATATTCTACCTCCTCTATTTACAATATACATAGTACTTACCAATTCCATGCGCAGGCCTCCGCAACACAGGCAACGGAAGGAATACGGGTGGGTTTTGGTCAGTAAGAGTCTACACACCCTCCCGCTCCGCCCAGAGCGGGAGAAATTATTTGATGATCTGTCACTTTCTATCTACACACTTCCGTCCCTTTTCACGAAACCACACCCACACAAAGCAAGAGGAAAGATGTTACACATCAAAAAGCTGGCAACCCTGGCCAGAGCAACCAACCAACCCTGTACTTATAGTACACCTACATTTCGCCAGTTATGTTTAAGTCCTGTAATATGGGGCGAGCCTATTGCCATCAACCGGGCACAAACCTAGACTCCGGGCTGCTACTGAGAAATCCCTGTTGGAAAAACTCAATTAAACTTTTTCCGACCTGGGAATCGAACCCAGGACCTCATACTCAGCAGTAGCGCTTGCAACCACTAGACCAAGGATTCCCAAAGTAGTCGATATCGACCCTTTGGGGTCGAAATCGGTTTCCCAGGGGTCGACATCCTGCCGGGGTCGTGGGAAGGTATTAAACGGTTACCGAAGCCCCTGGCAACACAGGCAATGGCAGTAATACGGGTGGGTTTTAGTCAGTAAGAGTCTGACCCTCCCGTTAGTTAAGTTATTTGATGACTTCCCACCCGAAAAAAAAAATGAAGATGAAGAATGAAAATGAAGATGAAGAATGAAGGGGTCGACATAACGAAAACTCATTTTGGGGGTCAACGAGGTCTAAAAATCGACCCCTGTTAAATAATACGTTTTTTTATTTGAAACTTCAAGATACTGTATAAGTGGTGTTACGTGTACCAACTTGTTATAAGAACGAATGAATGAATGAATATTTAAGTAGGAAGTATCATTGTTGTACTTTTTAAAACTCAACCAGTCGATAAGCGTGCACAAGTTCGTACAAGATGAAAAAATTTGGCTATGTATCAGTTCATTTTGGAAAAGGGGTCTCTGGCCCAAAATAGTTTGGGAATCCCTGCACTAGACCAACACAAACCGTAGACAACCTAGACCAACGAGGCAGTTTTAATGCGAAATAAATAGTCTGGGCGGGAGTTCTAATTAAAGTGTTACCTACTGACGTGCGGTTAAGTAGTCAATGAGAAGTATTCATGCAACGATATCTCGGTAACCTCGCAGCTGTGATATGACTTGAGCGGACTGATAACCAGTTGATGTAGGTACTCACCCTGTTTTTATTGTTTCAGATCACAGACAGCAGTTTTATTATGAATATGTTGCTTGAACTTTCAACTTGTAATCAATCTTCGAAATAGCTTCGGAGTTGTCTTATTTTCGAAGTTATGTTATTAATTACTGATCGATGAGTTTTTATTCACAAATTATTTACCTTTTTAAACCTAACAAACCGTAGGTACCTTGACAAAGTGATTTCCAGATTCTTATGCAGGGTTAATGTACTCATTAACCCTGCATAAGAATCTGGAAATCACTTTGTCAAGGTGCTCTTTTTATTATTACTCTTTTTATTTACTAATAAAACGAGTAATACAGACATCTATCAGATTTTACGCATTTCATAAAAAACAGTATTTAATAACCAAACCATAAAAATAATTAAGTAAGTACCTAAAAGTAATAAGGTTGAATTAGAAAAACACTGGTCAAAACTACATGGAATAATCATTAAAACCATTAACTACCTGAAAAATCACTAACAAAAAGAAAACTTTTATGGCATCTCATGGTTTTTTGACCGCAAGTAGCCAGCAAGATGTGCATTTTATGAACTTAAATCTAAAAAGGTTGTATGCATATAAATTCAAATGCAACACGACAAAAACAATACAGAAAACTGTTGCACTGCCAGCTTTGTCAGGAACAGACTGAAAAACACCACCTATAGTTACGTGTACATTTTTATGCGACGAGGAGAACGGATCGTGTCCGAACTCTTCGTTAAAAAACACGAATCGAGCGAGCCCGAACCGAACCCATTCGTAATAAAAGAGAGGTGAAGCGTTCACAGTTCACGCACACAATGCACCCTGCATGTGTGCGTCCTATCGCCACATAGACATGGGATATTGGACTATCGATCGGTTTGGTACACTACCTGCCGTTCATGCTACCCTAGTACTTTCCGATCGGGCGTCCATTATCGAGGATTGGCGATACTTCCAATACATTCGATTCTACACATGAACACCACGTGTGTGTTGTTTGTAAACATACGACATCAACGACGTGCATGTTTGCGATTTTTTTTTTTTTAATTAATTAGCAATGGTGGCCTATTGGTAGCGACTTACGAGTTGTAAGTCGTAGGTTCAAACCAAGATAGGCGCTCTACATATTCAGCCTATAATGTTCCCACTGCTGGAACAGGCCTCCTCTCTGTGTGAGCGATTGGGCCGTAATCTATCATGCGGGCCCAGTGCGGGTTGGTAGATGTCGCATGTTTTCGAATTTTTGGTTCTTGGACATGATGATCTTCCTTATGATGTTTTCCTTCACCGTTTTGAGAGCAGTGGTGATGAAATAATTTACACAAATTAAAGCGCCTGTCGCCTGCGCTTGAGGAAACCGGCATGTTCTAGAACCAAAAATTCGAAGATATGTGACATCTACCAACCTACCGGGCCCGCGTGGTCGATTACGGTCCAATCCCTCTCACCGACAAGCCTGTGTCCCAGCAGTGGGAACATTATAGGCTGCTTATACTTATGAATGAGGCTCTAGTAAACAAATCGTGAGGCCTTAACAACAGTGTTGAGCCGTATGCTTCGCGTGACTGCATTTCTTTATTAGCCATGTCTTCGCCTTGCCTTCTATGTAAAGCAAATTAGCAAGCTCACATAATAATACTTTGTTGGGCCTTGTAGAATTGAAGCTCCACTATATCTTGACACGTAATAGCAGCGCTGCTGGTCATGACGTAGCTCAACCTTATTTCAATCTTGGAACTACAAATTTCCTTTAGTTCCTAATCCAGCCACGTGTCAAGTTATGCTGGTGGTGGAATAATTTCACTAGTGGTTCGCACGAGTGAAACCGTTGTCACTCGTTGTATAATTGTGGGTAACTCTCACGTTCATATTAACACCTGTTAGTGAAATTAAGTCTTCATTTGTTTGTGAAACAGTGGGAATCCTTTGACAGGTGAATAATATTATTTTGTCATCCATCGTATTGTTATTGAGAAGTAAGAGAGAATGCGTAATGTTATGACTATTTAAATGTAATTTTTTATTGTCAAGTAAGTGCTGCGCGGCTTCGCCCGCGTGGCCTTTTCTGAAATAAAAGCCTAAGTTACTCCTTATAACATCAGCTATCTGCCAGTGCAAGTCCCGTCACAATCGGTGGAGCAGTTTTGGATCTCCGAATAGTGTGTCTGTTTGTTTCAGCTAATCTTAGCTGAAACAAACAGACACACAATTTTCTTTAAATTTTGTTATAAGTACCGTATATACCTTCAATCAATAGGCATTTAGTAAAAAGCTGTTATTTTGACATTACAAATAGACACAGCAATTTTAATAATTTGTATGTATGTGTATGTATAGATTTTTGTTATAAGTACCGTATATACTTTCATATCGACGGTTAAAAGGTAATTGGGCATAAGCGACATTTTGGTCGAAAATGAGTTATGAATGCCATCCTACTTAAAAAAAGAGATCAAGTAGGATGGCATTCATAATTCATTTTCAATTAAAATGTCGCTTATGCCCTATTACCTTTTAACCGTCGATATGCACATTACAAACCTGTGTTTATTATGATCTGTGTTACAAACAGACACTTCAATTTTATGTATTTGCATAGATTGTGTGCATGGTTTTGTATTTCTTCCTTTTTACCTGGTACTAGGGCTTTTTGTTGACTAATCCAAAGTTCCTAAAGGCAGGCGTCCTGTTCTTCTAATTGTTGGAATAACAGCAAAACATAGAAGAGTCAACTGAATGGAATTGTAGCTGAAGATCATATGTATGTACTGTGTTTAACAAATAAATATTTACTCATTCTTTCATTGGATTTGAATAGATTATTCTATTACTTTTTATCTTCATTCTAATATGGTAGTAACACTACTATTTATTTATTATAACACATTATTTTACCTTTCATTAATATTTTAACTTTGTTAGCTTAGTTGTTAACGTTATTGTGCAGGCTGTGGTCTCCTATAAGTGAAGGAGTACACCTACTCAATACCTGATGTTGCCCTTTATTTATGTGTCAAGTATGGTGTACATCTTTTGTTGGAGATCCTAAATAAATAAATAAATAAATAAATAAATAAATAAACACATAAGTAAGCGTTCTTCATTCCTATAATTATGGTGCTACAAATAAATAATAAATAAATAATAATAAATAATTATGGTATTACAAAGCTCAGCTACCTACTCTTACAAATCTGTATCACGTCTTCATAACTTCGTTACTTTACCAATTAGAAGTTAAAACAGTTTCCAAACAATAATTCTTACAGTCACAAGATCTAAGGGAGCCCTCAGCCCAGCCAAATCGTTTTGATCTCGCTTATTAGTAAGTCTGTAAATAGCCAGACAGACAGACTGCATTAGTTTATTTGTGATGGGTTTCCTAAATCTGTACGTCTGGATGAGGTTAATGTTTGCTAAGTAGATCTCGAGATTTATCAATGCTTTAATAAATTGAAGAATCAAAATAATTAGAATGAATTTTGTCTAGATTTGCGTTCAAATTGAGACGTTCTTTTGTTTGGTCTAAGTTTTTGTAATGAGGTTGACGTAAGCATGATTCAAATAAGTATTGTAAGTAACACTGTAGGCGTTAAGATTAATCAATAAACAAGTTATGGCAACAATGTAGAAAATAAAGAGATTGATTTAGTTTTTGCAACGGGAAGCTGTAAATCATCGTTTAATGAATATTTTACAATCGAGTTAAACACCTCGCAACAATATTGTTACGTAGAAGATATAACTTGATAAATGCCAACAAACTGCACCTATTATATCAAACTTGTAAAATATAGCAATAAAAAGCGAAGTGATTCTTATCGCTAATTAATACTTTAGTTGGCTTCAACATCTCCCACGCAAGTATTAATGGCGATGATAACTTGAACAAAAACCATGTTTAATTCCAGTCTTCAAGTATCATAATTATTTTGTCAAGTGACATGATTTTTAAAAGATGTAACATAAAGATCTTTTCAGTTTTCATTTTGATGTTACAGTCAGGTGCACATAAAGTTACAACAAACTGTAAAATTTTCTCATTCGATTTTGAACTAAACCATCAACATTATGAGGTTTAATATCATTCGGAGAAATTTTACAGTTTGTGTTAACTTGAGGTGCTGGCGACTGTATGTGTACGTCTATGTTGCTTATACAGTTTGGGCCCAGTAGGTGGCCACGTCTATTGCGGCGTCAGAGGCGTTGTTCAGATCGTCAAGAATGCAGATGGTCCGACATTTGGGACACTAGCAGATGGGACATATTCTGATCACGAGCACTGTACTCACACTGAATCATGGAAAGAGTCTCCCCGAGCGGCGTTAGTATACATCGTACATTACAAAGGCCCGGTGCACCCTTTTTTTTTTTCCTTGGGTGGCATATCATCAAATAACTTATCCCGCTCTGGGTGGAGCGGGACGGTGTGTCAGACTCTTACTGACTAAAACCCACTCGTATTCCTTCCGTTGCCTGTGTTGCCATGAACTTCGGTAACCCTTTTGGACCTTCCGGTGCACCCTGGGGCTGCAGTCTCGACATAAATAGCGATCGCTTTACAACCGAATTCGGTCGCAACTCGCAACCCTAAAGGAATCCCTTGACAGTCAAAATTGGTTGACGAGCACGATAAAATCACAATCTTGTCATGCAATTTGACCGTCCCCACACAAGGTCTCTGCGACCGAATTCGGTCGTAAAGCGATCGCTATCTAGGTCGAGACTGCGGCCCCAGGATAGCTAGAACTCGGTAAAGCAGAGTCTAGTTCACCAACCCCTTCACTACGATCCAAATGAGAAGATTAAAGATGCGACGTTATGAATTTTATGTTGTTCAAGACGAATGGAAAGAGCAGATTGGCGAATTTGTCGTTCTAATAAGTCATTATGGGACGTATTTCCTCTTCTTTCTTCTTTCATTACTATATTACTCTGTGCTATTTGGATTTCCGGTGTAATCATTATAACTATCGGTAGAGTATTATGATTTCAAGTAAAAAGTAAAAAACAACTAACACATAACACACGAGCCATAAGAACAAGAATAAACAGATTGCCTATACGTCGAATTAAGCTCATGTTGTGGTTTTAAGTCATCTGTATAGAGTTTATTTGAAGTAAAAGCATATCCTCTTGCTCATAGAAAAGCATGAGAAACACAAACAAAAACTTCATCAATTTTCTCATATAGAGAACTTTAGCGAATTGGGCGGATATGATCGACATTACCCTTAATGTACTATACGACTTTGACCAACTTTAGTATCCCTGTCTCTTTCTTATTCTACGATTAACTACGGGGCAATGCAAATTGGTCGTGTTTGCAATCGGCACTTATACTGTCAGCCACGCATTCCGTAGGTCAGGGGTCGTGAACAGTGGACACGCCATATTGGCATATTTGGTCACAGCACGCGATGATTTGGCTTTTACATGGAGCTGGCTTTGGCGGTGGCTAATTAGGCATGCGTCGTGTGTGCCTAATTAGGCACAAATAAACACTGAAGTATTTATTACCTCGTCATTTTGAAGTTACATGCTTAATTTGCTTAATGTTTCTTTACAGTCTTTACTGTATCCCACCAAACCAATGGAAATACGTCAATTACGTTGATTATCATCTCACTACTTTGTCTGAATGCATCTTCTGTATCATTAAAATCATGCCAAGACAGTGTTAACGAATGGGACTTGCCTACGACTACGCTAGTAACCTTTAAAACCTTTGGTTATCACCAAAGGTTTACCAATCCCTCCACATTACCTATGATAGCAAGTGTTTGCTATGCGAAACGGCCTGTACCGTTCTATATTTTAGCATGCAAATAGTACTGCAATCTCGTCGATATCTATTTGTTTGTTAGATTTCAATAATCATAACTTAGCTTCATAATTGGTGCATGAATCAAGTGCACTATTTATGAATGCACTATTTATGAACAGACTGTTTGGTTTAAAAGGTCGATTGTACTTAATTTTATATGGTCGCTGATATTGCTTGATATTTGTTTGGTTAGTGGTTTGAATATCTAATGTATTATATCTTACAAAAAGTGTGTTGGATATTTTTTAGGTTTCTGTACGTCTGAATGAAAAATCAGAATCGTTAAAATCGTAATCGTCATCGTGTGTCTGTCTGTCTGTCTGTCTGTCACAACCATTTTGCTACGAATCGAACGGACCGAAGAAAAAAAAGAAAAATAGAAGTTTTGCAAATTGTATCAACCGTAGGAAGTGAAAACTTCTTTAGGCGCGTTGAGCGATTTTCGGTAGGGGATAATGTGTATGGGTTCGCGTCACCGACATGCTAACCGCGACATGCTAATCTGGCAACACGGGCACGTGTTGCCAGAACAAACTTAAAACTTTGGAATGACATAGGTATATATACCATGTCATACAGTTTTGAGAGCAGTGGTGATGAAATAATTTACACAAAGTAAAGCACCTGTCCGGGTTAAAACCTACGACCTACAAACTCGTAAGTCGGCCGTTACCACTGGGCCACCACTGCTCTACAGGCGCTTTACTTTGTTAAATTATTTCATCACCACTGCTCTCAAAACGGTTAAGGAAAACCTCGTGAGGAACCCGGCATGTCCTAGAACCAAAAATTCGAAGACATGTGCCATCTACTAACCCGCACTGGGCTCGCGTGGTGGATTACGGCCCGCTCCCTCTCACAGAGAGGAGGCCTGTGTCCCAGCAGTCACATTATAGGCTGATTATGTATCTACAAAGAGAGCCTCTAAACTGTGGTTGTATGATTGTTTTCTTGAAAGCCTCGATTATACCGAAAGAAATTTCGACCAGTAGTTATATTTGATCACCCTCTAATTGGAAATTGGAAGTAGCATACCGGTGTAAATTGCTACGCTCACAAATTAATAATTGTTCAAAAGCACTTGCAGGTGGCAGTCTACCAAAAAACCGGTAGAACAGACGTAACTTTCAAAAACATCCCAGTAGTTAATAGTCCTAGAGACTGTAAAACAATTAGTTTACATAATCCCACAAGAAATGATCGACAATCGATTTGAGAGATAAAATCTTTCGAATATCTTGCGAAATATTTGATTCACGGTACATAATCGTAATTATAATAGAGTAAAGAAACGAATCGCACTTGTCCCGATTTCGTAAGAGAAGGAAGGAGAATGTTACTTGCTGCTCTATGGTTTGATAATATTTCCATCGCTCTATGGAGGGCGAGGGCTTTGTTAACGGAATAGGTGATTGTCCATGGGTTACCTAAGATTTAAAGCGATTTTTTGAGTGTGAATTTTATCCAAATAGGTACTTACTTTGTTTTGTTTTGTTTTGTTTTGTGATCTTTATGATTTGACACTCGATAGTAAACTTGCATGCTTTATACGAACTTTTGTATTAATTTTGGTCAAATGTGTTATGGGCTACTTTAAACGAATATTGTCAAAAGGAACTATGGGAGTTGGTAGGTATGTCAGAAGATTGGCAGCAGCATAGTTGCTATGTGGTTAGCGCCAGTTACGTTCATGGATTTGGTTCCTAGCCAACGCAGTGTTTGTATTAAGCATCTTCACTGAGGATTAGACAGCCATTGATACCAGTCTTCCATTAATAGCTACAGGAATAGTTTATAGTTTCTCTTTGTTCATTTTATCCTTTCTTACTTCTTGAACTTTAGAACTGTCTCCAGGAAGTCACGATTATTTAATTAAACTCACAGTTAATAAAAAGCAAAGCTATAGTTTTCATTACTCCGTTAATTAGACCACGTCTGCGGTAGAACAATGAATCGAGAGCGGAACAGCGGTTATCGTAACCGACAACCGACAGTAAGTGGCAATGGTAACTAAGAACCACCGAGAAACGAACGTTAGTACGATTGTTCTTAGAAATGGTTCGGTTGCTCCATTTCTTGTACACGATTATAGCGATAACAGTTTTTCATTATTCGAAGTGTTTTGTTTTGAAGTTGACCTGGAAGTGCGAGCTATGGTGTTGTGATTACGCTTTTTTTAAATCGATATTTGAGCCATTCTCAATTGATGCATCAACGTTTCAGAATAATCATAATCAGCCAATTATGTTCCCTTTGGTAGTACGCTCTCCTCCACACACAGAGGGGGTGGGCCAAAATCACCAAGCGGGCCCAGTGTGGGTTGGTGAATGACATTTAACAATTTTTGGTTCTATGATGGGTTTCAATTGCTATAGTTGTGAAGTGATTCCTATCGGTTCCTCCTTCTCCATCTTCAGATGAAGGCAATCTCTCTCTCGTCATTACTTCTCTCTTCAATAAGTTTCAAATATTGTATAAGTCAAAAACATGTTGTAGTCTCTTCAACAGTAGTTATGTTTTAATGATCGATCCGATTCTACGGCTTCATTTTCTAAAACATAGTTCAACAATAATATTATTGTAACATCAAACCAATCTCTCAAACTCAATATTGTTACACTTTACAAGATGTCTATCGGTGAGAGAATGGAACAGACCGCTCTAATCCGACAGGCCTTATTTGAAAAATTATTTATAAATAATATCCCCGTGTTATACAACGAGCAGAAAGTTGATCCACGTTGTCGATCCCTGATAGCAAAGAGTTGCAATAACAAATTATGTAGCACCTTTCTCTGAGAAAATGTACTACTTAGACAGTACTTAAGACAATAGGCTCCTGTCTTTTGTATTGGCTCAATCAGAGGCCTTAGTGTGAGTTTTTTTGACTCACGTTCGAACGCGTTCGATTGCGAGCACGTTAGAATTTAGTATGGGAATTTAGTCATAGTGCCACCTGGTGGTCACTCGTAGAACCTAATTTCCCATACTAAATTCTAACGCGCTCGCAATCGAACGCGTTCGAACGTGAGTCAAAAAAACTCACACTAAGGCCTCAGAAGATTGAATGTAAGGGCCGATGTTTAGCATTGACTTATAATGGATTATCTACTTATAAGAATGATGTCTCTTTTAGCAAGCACAGAACGAAAATCCTATTTAAAATGTATTATAAATATGTGCGGTGTTACCAATAAATCAATAAATAAATGCATTTTCTTTACACTAGTCCATCATTTTTATGATTTTCAACTATAGTATCACTTTGTTAAATTGAATACGTTCGTTAATTTCTTCGTCACATTTTGTTAGTCATCATACTCATCATCAGTCTATATATAGCTGGACATAGACTTCTACAATCATACGCTAATTTTTGGTTATAATTAAATAATCAGCCTATAATGTTCCCACTGCTGGGACACAAGCTTCCTCTCTGCGAGCGGGAGTGGGCCGTAATCAATCACGCGGGCCCAGAGCGGGTTGGTAGATGTTACATGTCTTTGAATTTTTGATTGCAAGGTAAATATCGTGAGGAAATTATCATGTTTTCCTTCACCGTTTTGAGAGTAGTGGATCACCACTACTTTACTTGGTGTAAATTGTTTTCATCAGAAAATAATTTACACAAAGTAAATCGCCTGTCTGGGTTCGAACCTACGACCTGGTCTACAACTCGTAAATCGCGGCCATTACCACTGGGCCACCACTGCTCTGTTAGTGATTAATTGTTCTTTATTCTATACATTTGTCACAATTTGTTTTTGTCTTTTGTCCGTCGTTGTCTTTAGTTTTTTGATATTCCGAGGTCATGTAGCAGACTCCCAGTTCGCACTGAGTCTCAAACCTCCCATGGTCCTTATTCCAGATTGTCACGCTGACTTGGACATTACGGTTAACATAGGATGTGTTCATTCACTTGTTTAACTTTCCGCGCAATGTGTACGTCAACTACGGGAAATGCGTTGCTTGCTAATGGGAGGTCAACTACCAAGTCAACAATCTAATTGCTGCTTATAGATTCGAGTGGCTGACTGACCTGTGATCCCGATTAGACTTGCCTGTGCCAGGTTTTTGTTTTTGTAGAAAACTGTCATCTCGATATGCCAGAACCAGTAGATTGTAATTTGGCATGATTTTTCATTTTATCTAATAATTACTAAGAATTTTTCCGTTTGAAATCTCCTGGAGACAGTTGTTTTTAGAAAGGTAATTTAGTTTCTTGCAAGGTATGGTCAGATGGGCAAGTGTGTTACTGGGAACAAAACTAGTCCTGTCGCGAACAAGACGGTTTTTGTCAAACTCCTAGCTGTCATTCGTGGGAGCTTTGTCGAACGGAGAAATCTGTGAATATGTGACAAATATTTCGCACATGGCCACTATATTCCTTCCTTCCGTCTCTCAAGTCATCGTACACTTATCGGTATGTCATCGCACGGCGTGAGACATTTCACGACCCATGCCACAGCACCTTCATCGTATTTCCAGTAAGTCAATTTGGTTCGCCGTGTACTGAATTCTGTAACAAATTACTCGAAGCATGAACAATATTTGTCTGAGTATTCTATCACGTTTTAGATATCACTTCTATGAAATAGTTGTAATTTTATTTTGTTGATAGCATCACTTTGCTTAGTTAAGCACGTTCAATGAACTTCAAGATAGTACTGAACATTATCCAATAATAAAACTTGTATATAAAACTTGTATGAAAAAACCTTATAGATACCCAACAACCCAACTTTATGCTGACATCAAGGTGCTCACAGTCCGGCAATTGTATGTCCCAAATAAACGTACAAACCTCCCCTTTGGTGCTCAGCACAAGACCTTTTTCGCCAAACACCAGTTCTACGTCTTAAGCTCACACATATACAAAAAAATCCATAAAACTCTCAACATACTAGATTTAAACCGTCACCAACTTAAATCTAAGGTCACTAACTGGCTGCTACAACAGGACTACTCTAACACTGAGTCTTTACTAACCTACATCGCGTAAAATATTAATAAACAATTAATAAACAAAAAATGCACACCCATATACACCCCTCCCCCCCTCACACAACACACACCACACCACACACACACACGCACTCACTCACAAAAACACACACACAACTTGAAATTATACCTTTCTGTTACCCTGGGCTTTGGTTCTACAAATGTAATTGTTGTAATATTACAAAAATAAGAAATTATAGCAAATTAAGTGAAATAGTACTTGTAGACCTCGCCCCCTGATGTATTTCGTCACGCTTCCCTTGTCACTTAAATCATAATATGGCCGAACCACTGGCGCCGATTCCCTTGTTCACAAACTGAACTAAATTTAAGTTCAGTGCATCTTTTTCTTTCTATTTCAATAAGAAAAGGACAGAAGATACATTTTAGTTTAGTCCTGTCAGATTAATCAGCGCCTGTCACTACTCTATACAAGTTTAGACGCGATTAAAAACTTGCCTACTAAAATTACGTCAATTTACGTCAACCGCTGATTAATTTGACAGGACTAAACTAAAATGTATTTTCTGTCCTTTTCTTATTGAAATAGAAAGAAAAAGATACACTGAACTTAAATTTAGTTTAGTTTGTGAACAAGGGAATCGGCACCACTGTCTCTTATAATACAGGTTTCCCTAGTGTAAGAGGCAGGGTTTACATTGTCTGCGCATAGATATAAGTTATCTTGATTTAAGTTCCACACATATGTATATGTTTTTTCTTTTCTTTTATCTATGTAAGTTTTGTGAAAATAAACGTTTTATTATTATTTAATTATAGTTATCATTAGTGTCATATTGACCTATTCTATATATGTATACTCTTTTTTTTTTTTTTAGGGTTTGAAATCATCAAATAACTTCTCCCGCTCTGGGCGGAGCGGGAGGGTGTGTCAGACTCTTACTGACTAAAACCCACCCGTATTCCTTCCTGTTGCCTGTGTTGCGGGGGCCTCGGTGACCCATAAGTACCTTCCCGCGACCTCGGCATATATGTATACTCTAGGAACTACTTTTACCTGTACCTTTTTTACTGTAAAATCTACTGTAGTGTGTAGAACGATTTTTACTTACTGCCAATCTTTATTTACGCCAATATCTCCTTCAACATTTCGTGAGCATGATGCTCTTCATAAGAATCGTGTATCACCAAACAAATCATCTCTGGATTTTCAACCATATCACTAACTTAACAAGCTTCACATTCCTTTGCATGATGACTGAAGAATACACTTGACTGACATTAACATAATGTAAAAGCTTGAATAACTTGCTGATATACATATTATGTCGAGTAAGAGAAGAAGTGGAATCACTCCCACTTCTTGAGAGCTAATTGATTATGCAGATGTCATTAAAGATAATATTGTGACAATTGGCGAAGAACATGTTATCGGTGTAGTAACAGAAAGTATTGTAAGTGGTTGAAACCAATGTAACAGTGAACAATGTAATACAGGAAAATCAACTTCAAGATGGTCTTAGATAATATGAATTGTTGTCAGGATTCACAGTAAAGTCCTTGATAGTCGTTGAGTTTATTGAGATATAATGAAAATTAAAAGAAAATGAATAGGGTTCCCCGTAGAGCGTATTTAGTGTCCCTTATTACATCAACATTGTACTGTTCGTCCTCTGTGTCTGTCCCGAGTTCCTATATGTATATAGCATTATCTTTAACTTCCTTAAGCTCCTTTAACGTGCCTTTATTGGTATGGTATTTACGTGCCTTCAAGCATCATAATATACCATCGTTGTAAGCATAACTCGATTTCCATCAAAATTTAAAACTGTTCTTGTCATGTCTGAAAAATATTGTACAAGTAGGATCGTGCACGCTGCAGTATAGTTTAAATAAGGACAGTGTTGCCGCCTTTGATCTATCAATCAACGATTAGCTATGCGCGTGCGCCGACTACGTGCTCTTTGATATGCATCCGTATATTATTATGTTTAAGATATGATTTCACTATGCTAATAGAATGGGGCTGAGAGTTTAGACAGAAATAGATCACTGAAAGATATGGGTATAAAAGAAAAGTGGTTGTGATGACATTTGTCATTTCCGTCGCAATTAAGAATATTGGAAGCTCATAGTTTGTTGTGACTAGAGAATAAATATATCCATACTTTGGTGGAATTAATATAACATAACATCAGCCTGTTTTCCCGGAAGGTTTAGGCAGAGATGTAGGTACAAATAGTACACACCCACATTTCGGCAGATTCGGAATTATTTATGAAAATGCAGAAATTCATGAATATAATATGCTTTGGCACCAAAATGGTTTGCAATGTTAGCTCGTTGCACAAATAAATCAAAATACAACTTCAGTTTCCCTGGAAAGTTACCTAATACATCAAATACAATATTTTGTAGCCTACTAAATTATTGTTACAGATTTATGATTGCTTATAAATTATGTTGGTAGATTTTGTAATAGTGACGTAATGAAGCCAGTATTGTGGAGTAGATTCTGTGCGTGCATCCTCGATAAGATAGGCATCATGTTGAAACAACGGGTGAGAGTGGTGCCAGGCATCACATCGTGTCCATATATAGGGCTGCTGAGGAGATATAAGCTAATGTCAAATGTGTAGCGGTTCGGAAGTGATTCTCTAGCTAAAGAAGTTGGTAAAAAGAGTGAGGAAAATGTAGGATCAAATGCTGTGACGCAATGTGGCGAAGGCCAAACTTTTGATACGATAGTATATTACACGGTGGATTGTAATAAGTAGATCGATTGTGACATTCTTCCAATTTAAAGGCACGATCCTTCAATAGCGATCGGAATAACTTACTTGAGGGGAGCTGTATAGGTTAGACAACATTTTTTATATTGAATGAAAAGCTTGATAGTCCTTATGAGAGCATCCCAAGAGCCTCCTAAGCCTAAATTAGGAAGCTTCAGGGATGTGTTGAAATTATATCAATTTTGAATTACCTTAAACATGCAATTTTCCGATAAACTGCCAAGTGCCAGCCCTATTGCACCTATAACGTTGTTAACGGCGTCTGGCGGATGTTTATAGCTGAATTCCTAATTATGGTAAAGAGTACCCTGCGCCCGCGTCGCTGTGGGCGTTGACAAGCGCCATTTTGGTATCACTTTATTTTTACGTTTTCATCGTGTGTGTGCGGATTGCTTGCTTCAACTTGTACGGAAGTAGACTGTGGTATAAACATAGAGGTGTGAGTATTAGCGAAGTTATCAGTTCAGAAGGAAAGGTTGGGAATTAGAAATCTGGACTGTTGAGTCATTGTTGTGAACGATCTTTGGCAAAAAAGGCGAATTCTTTAGTAAGACGCGTCTAAGTTAGACTAGATAATATATGAGAGAAAGTACGGTAGTATTAAATAATATGTATAGTAATATTAATTTATTTCCAAACTTCGATACATTAATGAGGTTGTAGGAGCGCTGACACATCGTTTTGCACACGTACACAAAAAGGTGACTTGACTTGACCTCTGAATTAGGACATCTTGTATGACAGGGTTCCAGGTTTCTCCTGTTACATGGGTCTGCATGAGAAGTCTTAGTACAATACAATTTACAATTTTTTTTTTTACGAAATACCAAAAAAAATTTACTTATACAAAAACCGGCCAAGTGTGTGTCGGACCACACACAATGAAGGGTCCGTAGTTGGGAAGTTGGGATGAATTTATCCCAAAAACAAACTTAACATTGTAGTTGAAAAACATGTTCTTCCATACATCGCTAAATGCCACGGTCAATTCTCCGACTGCAAATTTAAGTTGGTTAGCTATTACTCGTTAACTTGTAAAGCCCACTTAGCTGTGATAGCTTTCCTTTTAATTTAATTATATGTAGGTACTACTGCCATGGTTTTTGAACAAAAAACGTGTGTGAGCCAAGGAGGTTCGATTCTAGTCAGTTTTTGACCAGGGACTCGGATATCATCGATGTAAATAAAACGTGACTGACCTGACACAATTATGTATGTTCCAGACATTTGATTAACTTATCGCTCACAACATTCGCAAAGAAATACAAAAAGCACCAGCGACCAACGGCCTCGATGCAAAGAAACTCTTGGTTTACTAAACACTTTTCTAACATAAGTCGATGTATTCAACAGAGTTGGCACGCAATCGGTTCATGCTTGCAGGCTTTCTACTCGAGTACTCATACTACACACTTGGCAACACCCTGTGAATCATACCACAAACATTTTGCATAACATTCTACACCGAGCACTCAACGTTAAATATCGATTGTCGATGTTACAAACAATCCGATTGCTTGTGTCAATCGGGTGCAATGATCCCCATGAATAGTGTATTCGACACAATGTATCAAGTTGCAGCCTAATGCATCGATTCTCCGTACCATGCACGTGGCCAATCCGTTACCGATTCTGAGAAACTACGCTATCGAATTAAGTATGGTATAGATTTGGCGAGTATGATTAGTGAAATGCCGACAAGATGTATCAATTATAAATAGGAGCGGTAGTTGTTACACCTACACCTGACACGACTCATGATAATTATGTAGATGACGTCATTAGTAAGATAATTGTCGATATGATATATTATGATATCAGACATGAACTTGATGAACTTTTCATATATATTGGAATAGATCAAGGTCTCACTAATTTGGCTTCGCATCTTCATCTTATATGGGAGCATTGACGTCATGGTTGAGAATAATTATGGTTCTCCAAGAGTGGGTCGACGGCGCGTTGTGTTCCACGCGCGCCTCAAAGAGATGTCAGCACAAGTGTAGGGGTCCACTATGGCCGATGCCTGCCGGGGTCGCGCGAAGCTCAAAAGTGTTACCGAGGCAACACAGGGAACGGAAGGAATACGGGTGGGTTTTAGTCAGTAAGAGTCTGACACACCCTCCCGCTCCGCCCAGAGCGGGAGAAGTTATTTGATAACTCCCCACTCAAAAAAAAAAAAGAGTGCTTTATGAAATCTCGTTGGACCGAGTGAGATATTCAGTTGTTCATCCTGGAGCAGTCCTCATGACTTGCCACATTCTTCCCTATATAGTCAAGCTTTCTGCTTGCTAGTAATGCTAGATGAGAGAAACGAACAAAAACGTTTAAAGTTTTAAATTAATGTTTCATAACATTTCTTAATCACTAATTAGATAACTCCGGATTACAAAATACATTCTCATACAAAAAAGCGGTTGATACCTCGACCGGGGTACCAGGCTCTCAGACAATGGGCAGCGGTTGCAAGCTCTTCCTGCGACTGTGTGACGCGGGAACAATGCCCATTGTACCGTCCATGTTACCATTTCGCCGGTAATTACGTGCTACTGCACTCTCATACACGACACATACGTACTCAGTAACAGCAGTGACCTCTGATAATGAAGACAGTTTTGAGTTACATCTGTAAATATTTTTGTGAGATTCTATGGTGCAATCAGCAACGCTGCACGTCATTGCATAATACATAATGTACAACAAAGCATATGGAGACTGTCGGACTGCAGAAACATGCATCTTTACTATCCAGATTGGAGCAGTATCTCATCAGAGCAGTAGATGAATTTCAAGATAGGTGGACTGTGGTTTTGCATTAACCGACGAAAAAACGGAGGAGGTTCTCAAGTCGACGCGTATATATATTTTTTTTTCAGTATGGCCACGCATAACTTTTTATAGAGTAGTTCGATTTTTATAATTCTGTTTTTATTGGATAGGGTATACTCGTACCTCGAGTTCGTTCCATATAAATTTGAAAAAAAAAAATCTCTCACAAATTGTAACGCTGAGTTGATTTCTGAATCCTGGAATATGAATTAGAACTATAGGGGTTCACTAATCCATCAAAATACAAAAATATTGTTCGGGGTTCTCATATACAAAAACTCCCCCTAGTACTCGTATTTATAAAATGGATCCGCTCCGATGATAGTCAGCAAAAGAACACATTTTTATGGAAAAGTTCTTATGGAAGAAATCTATGACTTAGAGAGATGTATTTATGATGATTTTAATGATTATATTATTAAAATTATATATTATTTTAATTCTGTTAATACATATTTGTTATGGTCGCAAATCATATTTTGATCAAGATACAAAGTTACACTGACCTGCAAAAAAATTAAGAAAATTTGAATTTCGCGGGCTATCACTACGGATCCACCTTAAAAGGGGGTTTTTAATAACGACTTCATGTTTCGTTTGTCTTTCAACAATAATGTGACGGAGAAAGAAACTAGGTAATGCAGCTGATAATTTCGTTTTTACTAAAAGTTGCAGTAGCGTTACTAGGCAATCATACAATCGAGTAGCGTACTATTATAAACAATGCATACATGTGTGGCCTTTCACACACTAATTACGATACTTAACCACTGCGTTGTACTGCGCTCCTAGTCATTTACAAAAGAAAGTTTACCTTTATTCTTTCTCCTGTTTTGTAGGCAATAAAGGTATTTTTAAACTTCGTGACATTTCATACTTTCTAGAGTTATTTAGATTAAAATGTTGGCCTTAATTGATTGGATGTAATAACATGGACACATACTTAAATACTGATAATCTCTCTGTTATTAATGAAGGGCCATCTCAACATCATTATGTATGAACTAACCTACGCATAGGCAGTTAGTTTATCTTATGATAGCTCACGCTTTTTTCTCATAATGGGCTTTAAGTACTTTCATATATAAGTACCTATATCTTCCTAGATATCTCATTAACGCCCGAAATTAACAATGTATATATCTCAATTTCAATTTTGATCTTTGACGGCTACTTGTCATTCGTCCTCTCGACGACTCAGATTGGCAAACTCGGCCGTCGATCTGTGTTTGTAACACAGATCGGTATCAAAATTGGGATTGAGATACATCATTCACTTCGGGCGTTAAAAATTAAAACCCAACGATGACAACAGCCAACTATAAAGGTATAAACAAGAAATCACATACAGAAAAAAACATAATATTAATAACATCGGCTTTCGTGTCACTGGAGCCACACGTCATTATAGGTCATTTAATTTAAGCTTAGACGTGTGACTCCTTTGGCTTTACCTTAGTCGTGTAACTACCTCTTAAAATACAGGTATACCCTAGCTTAAGACGCTGACAACACCTAAACCGCGGTCACTGTCAGACCGCATAGAAAGAAAGAGAAGCGCGATGACACAACGCTGGTAATGTATTGCAAAATATGAAGCAATTATCTGTTTACTATGATTAGATAAAGTTTAAAATAATTTCACACTGAAAGTGCTCGCCGCGCCGCTGAATTCCCGGTGTGAATCGGCCCTTATAGTCCACTAAACCAGTCTTATTTCTTGATAACTTTTTTCGTCTAATCTTTTGTGTTGCATATTGAGTCACGTCCTAAACGCACCTAGCCGTGAAAAAGCAAGTTTCTTGCAATACTTCCATTAAGACGCTGATCACACCAAAACCGCGGTCTCTCTCAGATTGCATAGAAAAGAAAGAGACGCGCGATAACACAACGCTTGTAATTTATTGCAAAATATGAAGCAATTCTCTATTTACTCAAAATTGAGTTGAGTAATCGAAAATAAAAAACAACCAAGTTCTGCATTCAAATAAGACGTTCTTGTTATTAATTAAATACGTAACGTATGTTGATATTTAATGCAGATATTTTGGTTAAGAACTCGTAAGAGGTACTCGTAAGAGGTTAGTTTAATGTTAGTTTGTATCGAGATTATTTTTTGAAAACGTGTTTTGGTAACAACCAGGTTCTGGGATATATGTACAAAATTAACATATATTTTTCCGCTACCACAAACTATACAGATTTGGCCATTTTCTTTCTTAAGAGAAGCCTATTTTCATCAATTGCGTCTTGTCAGCGCCTTAAGAGGTAGAGCCATTCTTGTACATTCTTGTTCTTGTGTTGGGAGAGATTCTAGTACAGATTTTGCAACATAAACAGTATAAATATATTTCTAAACCAAATATCAACTGTATTTCAAACTCTGTATGTTTGAAGGTGTACCCAAGGATAACCCCCGGTTGATGCTGAGAACATATTGAGCTATGGGTTTGGGAGGCTATAGTGGATCGGTTTCCTATGACTATAGAAAGGCTATGATGGCCCCTACCTGACCAATGCTTTATATAAAATACACCGATACAATGGCAGGGGATGACTTGCATACTCAATAATGGGCCCCCGAAAACAGCCGCTAGCACATAGTGACGTAGTAACAAGGGGGCAACACTTCTTGAGGTGCTTGAGGAGTGGAGAGGTATTCCACGGCTATCAGGACAATCCCGGAAGTACGGTCAAGATCCCTACCAGCATCTTACTGGAATACTTCCTTCCTCCGATCACGTTTGCTCTTGCGAATCATCACTCAAGCCGGCCAATAAAGGCAAGAATGACGTGGGAGCTCTGTTCCTCGTCAATGTTCACTCCAGCCGGCCAATAAAGGCAAATCAGAGATGAGGAACAAGACTTCTCCCAGGAGATAGCTTGCCACATGCTGCCCTGCGGGTTTCTGTATCTCTCTTAGTTTGGCTCCTTACCCCAGTGCTGTTCCGGCAAAGTAAACTCTACCAGCACAGACCTAGAGTTCGGAGCGCGCCAGCCCCACCACGACGTCAACGTAGAGTGTCACGGCGGTGAGGTTATTATTATGTCGTTTATTACATTTTTTGTCTTATAAAATACATTTTTAAATATTTCTTAGAAAAAATATTAAAAAACATTTAAAAATATATAAAATAGTGGTCCGCCGGTATCGGGAGCAGGGTCCAAGCTACCGGTGGTTAGGGCTCCAGGGACAGGAACCTCCTCACGATGCGAGCCGTATCGAGGAGTACTGCCTTCTAAATCAGGCCCTTAATCCAGCCGTCTAACGCGAGCCTCGAGAGACGATGGTTGAGGCTTCTGGCCATCAGGCCATTGGCCGTAACGACAATCGGCACAATGACAGCCGAGTTCACATTCCACATGTCAACAACCTCGTGTGCTAAGTCGAGATATTTTATTTGTTTCTCTTTCTCAGCTTTCACGAGGTTATCGTCATGTGGAAAGGTAACATCGACTATCATTGCGCGGCGCGGTAATCGATCTATCACCACTATATCAGGCTTATTGGCGACAATAGTCCTGTCAGTAATGATAGACCGATTCCAGTACAACGTGACATGGTCATTTTCGAGAACTGGGTCGGGCATATACTTGTAATACGGTACCTCAGAGTTCACAAGTTTATATTTCAAAGCAAGTTGCTGGTGAATAATCCTAGCTACTTGGTTATGTCTGTGCAAGTACTCGCCGTTAGCCAGACGAGAACAACCAGAGATAATATGTCTGATAGACTCACCCGGACGGTGGCATGCCCGACACACGTCAACCGTCCCGTCCTTCATAATATGTCTCCGGTAGTTATTCGTCAAGATAACTTCAACTTCGTCCACAATTGCACAGACAAAATCTTCAGTTTTCCCGAAAAGGTCCCCAAAACGTAGCCAGGACACGGACGCTAAGAAATCTACACCGGGCTCATGAAGAGCCCGATAGAAGCGCCCGTGTACCTCCTTGTTTTGCCATATTCTTGCGATCATCAGTAGTAAGTACTACAGGTTTGCACCAGTTCTCTTTAGCCATGGAAAGTGGGGTGAGCCCCTTGTCCACTGCGACCACATCACGGTGCATACCCACTTCGGTTTTCAAAAAATATTCCCTGAGACTGCATATCTCGCGGTTGTGGGGGGTCTTCGCATTTAAAAAGCCTCGAGCCCCGCACTTCCGCGGGATGTACAGTCTCATCACCAATGATCGTGGGTGGTGCATCCGGTTTGCGGTCAACAGTGAACGGACCCTCCTATCCAGGGCGTCTAGTTAGGTCTGATTCCATTTGAGTATGCCGAAAGAGTACATCAAAACCGGCATGACCCAACCGTTGAAGGCGCGCACCTTGTTACCGCCTGAAAGAAGACTAATCAATACCTTCTTTAGGCTGCCAAAAAAGCGCTCCTTCAACGATTGCTTCATGTCAGTAACGTTGATGCCTAACGCTTCCGACATTCGCAAATACTTATAGCTTTCGGGTGAGGAGAGGGATCTAAGGTGTATGGAATCCGAAAGTTGAATTCCCTCGGATTCCATTATCTCCCCTCGCTTCACATGCATGACTGCACATTTGTCCACACCAAACTCCATTCTGATGGCGCTACTGAAAGTTTCAGTTACCTTCAGTAGCTCCATCAGTTGCAATTTGTTGGGGGCAAAGATTTTCAAGTCATCCATGTAGAGGAGGTGAGATATGACCTGACCACCTCTCCTCAACCGATAGCCTAGACCTGAATCCTCCAGCTGCATGCTTAGAGAATTCAGTGCTAAGCAGAACCAAAGTGGACTTAAACTGTCGCCCCGAAATATTCCCCGTTTAATCCATACAGGCTCATCATTCCCCTGGATCTGTCGACACCCCGGATAGCGAAGGACTGTCCTCCATTGCCCCATACACAATTCAAGGAAGGTGCGTAGAGTCATATCTATTTTGTACAACTCCAGCACCGAGTCGTAGGCCTTCTTATAATCTATCCAGAAAGTCGACAGATCCTTGCGGGATCGACGAACCTGTTGGCTAATGGCCATGTCGATGAGAAGTAGCTCCTTAGTGCCACGAGACCCGTTCCTACAACCATTTTGAGAGGCAGACATAATGGAATTACTGTCAATGTGTGTGTTAATTTTCGCTCTCAAAATGGATGTAAGAAGTTTATAGACCGTCGACAAACACGTGATCGGTCTATAATTCTTGGGTTCCGAGGGACTACCTGACTTATGGAGCAGGTGGGTAATGCCTGTCGTCATAAACTGCGGTAGCGACCCAGACTCTAAGGATGACTGGAACTGAGATGCCAGGCAAGTGTGTGAACTAGTTAGCCATTTCAGCCAAAAGTTGTGCAGTCCGTCCGGTCCCGGTGATTTCCAATTCGGTAACGGACGGACCGCTCTAGCTATATCTGATGGCGTGATAATGACTACTTCCATTTCTGGTATAGTTTCACACACTCGCTCGACTTCGCGCATCCAGTCAGCCTCAACATGGCAGACAGGTACCGACCAGATGCTGCGCCAGAACGCAGTTGTGGTGGCATCATCCGGGCGGCACACGTCTGTCTCGTTTTGTTTAGGTCGCTCCCAAGCTCTATATACCCATTGTTATTATTATTATGTAGTTTGTTAATTTTTTTTATATATATAAAATATATTTTTAAATATTTCTTAAAAAGGTATAAAAAAACATTTAAAAATATAAAAAATAGTGTTCCGCCGGTGTCGGGAGCAGGGTCCAAGCTACCGGTGGTTAGGGCTCCATAGATAGGAACCTCCTCACAATGCGAGCCGTATCGAGGAGTACTGCCTTCTGAATCAGGCCCTTGATCCAGCCACCTAACGAGAGCCTCGAGAGATGTTCGTTGAGGCTTTCGGCCATCAGGCCATTGGCCGTTACGACAATCGGCATAATGATAGCCGCGTTCACATTCCACATGTCAACAACCTCGTGTGCTAAGTCGAGATATTTTATTTGTTTCTCTTTCTCAGCTTTCACGAGGTTTTCGTCATGTGGAATGGTAACATCGACTATCATTGCGCGGCGCGGTAATCGATCTATCACCACTATATCAGGCTTATTGGCGACAATAGTCCTGTCAGTAATGATAGACCGATCCCAGTACAACGTGACATGGTCATTTTCGAGTACTACAGGTTTGCGCCAGTTCTCTTTTGCCATTGAAAAGAGAACTGGTGAGCCCCCTGTCCACTGCAACCACATCACGGTGCATACCCACTTCGGTTTTCAAAAAATATTCCCTGAGACTACATATCTCGCGGTTGTGGAGGGTCTTTGCATTTAAAAAGCCTCGACCTCCGCACTTCCGCGGGATGTACAGTCTCATCACAGATGATCGTGGGTGATGCATCCGGTTTGCGGTCAACAGTGTACGGACCCTCCTATCCAGGGCGTCGAGTTCGGTCTGAGTCCATTTGAGTATGCCGAAAGAGTACACCAAAAGCGGCATGACCCAACCGTTGAAGGCGCGCACCTAGTTTCCGCCTGAAAGAAGACTAATTACTACCTTCTTCAGGCGACCAAAAAAGCGCTCCTTCAACGATTGCTTCATGTCAGTAACGTTGATGCCTAACGCTTCCGACATACCCAAATACTTATAGCTTTCGGATGAAGAGAGGGATCTAAGGTGTATGGAATCCGAAAGTTGAATTCCCTCGGATTCCATAATTTCCCCTCGCTTCACATGCATGATTGCACATTTGTCCACACCAAATTCCATTCTGATGGCGCCACTGAAAGTTTCGGTTACCTTCAGTAGCTCCATCAGTCGCAATTTGTTGGGGGCAAAGAGTTTCAAGTCATCCATGTAGAGGAGGTGAGATATGACCTGACCACCTCTCCTCAACCGATAGCCTAGACCTGAATCCTCCAGCAATGTGCTTAGAGGGTTAAGGGCTAAGCAGAACCAAAGTGGACTCAAACTGTCATATATTCTCCTAGTAAATATTCCCCTTTTAATGCATACAGGCTCATCATTTCCCTGGGTCTGTAGACATCCTGGATAGCGAAGGACCGTCCTCCATTGCCCCATACAAGACTGGTGGGTGCGTAGAGTGCGTAAAGTGTGTAGAGATCTATCTTGTACAACTCCAGCACCCTCATGAGCCACGTATGTGGCACCGAGTCGTAGGCCTTCTTGTAATCTATCCAGCAAGTCGACAGATCCTTGCGGGATCTACGAACCTGTTGGCTAATGGCCATGTCGATAAGGAGTAGCTCCTTAGTACCGCGAGACCCGTTCCTACAACCATTTTGAGAGGCTGACATAATTGAATTATTGTTAATGTGAGTATTAATTTTCGCTCTCAAAATGGATGTAAGAAGTTTATAGACCGTCGACAAACTTGTGATCGGCCTATAATTCTTGGGTTCCGCGGGACTACCTTACTTATGGAGCAGGTGGGTAACGCCTGTTGTTAGAAACTGCGGTAGCGACCCAGATTCTAAGGATGTCTGGAACTGAGATGCCAGGCAAGTGTGTGAACTAGTTTGCCATTTCAGCCAAAAGTTGTGCAGTCCGTCCGGTCTCGGTGATTTCCAATTCGGTAACGGACGGACCGCACTGGCTATGTCTGATGGCGTAATGACTACAACTTCCATTTCTGGAATAGTTCTACACACTCGCTCGACATCCCGCATCCAGTCAGCCTCAGCGTGACAGACAGGCACCGACCAGATGCTGCGCCAAAATGCACTCGTGTCGGCATCATCCGGGCGGCACATGTCTGTCACATTTTGCTCAGGTCGCTCCCAAGCTCTATATACCCACCTTTCATAGCTCTGGAACATGCGATTTTGCGTGTATCGATCAACTCTCCGCTTATACCGCCGAATACGGCTCGTCCATGCACAAACTTTCTGCTTCAGGAAGTCGATGCGCTCTGTGACACGGGATATGTATTCTCGATGGCTGATTCCAGTCCCCGAGAATGCCCGCCTCACAAAGCGCATCACTCGTGGTCGTGTATTGCCCTCCCTGAAGCAATATAGTTTGCCGATGAGTACCCTGGTCCCATCGATACGACGGTGGATCCTGCACTGCCAAGCCGGTACGGCTGGTTTTGGTCGAGTAGCTCCGTTACAGTTTGGGAACTTAACGTTCGCTAAACGACATGCCGCAACAGCCGCGCAATACAGGATCGAGTGTGTATCCACGAGATCCTCGCTGCTTTCGAAAAAATCCTTAAGCTGCGAGTCCAAGGTACACACCAGCGTCCTATTTTTCTTGTGCATGGGTAGGCGTGGTAGTCGGGGTCTAAGTTCGGTTGGAGTGGACCTATACTCGCGAAACGCATCTTCCAGTGCGCTCCTCAATCGGTCGTTGCACTGGCTACTTACTGTGGCAGCCCTATCATCCTCCTCTTCAACACTGTAATCGAACCGCGGCGAGATTACATCAATAATTTGGGCATGTGCCGCGGTTTGTGTCGGAGTCGATACGATATGGTTGCTCAGTACCTCTGAACGCAGCCTATCAAGTGCGGCATCGTCCAACCTACGATTGCGTTGGATGACCCGCACCTGATCTGATAATCGTTGTGCCGAGACGTTGACGGTTGGCTCTAGTTCCTGAAACAGAGACAGCATCCTAACACGATACGCAGTGAGGTTAGTTCCCCCCTCTGTAGACCCATAATATGCGCGCATGACGTTCTCGTTCATAGACTGAGTCCATCTCATGCGCTGCACACAACCACCGGCAGCGGGGACCCGGCTCGGGGCCGGATGGCCCCTAAGTCCCAAGCTCTTCGGTGGCCGGCCTCTCCCCTGCCGACGTACAGGTGTTGGCGACGTCGGCGGGGAAAAATACTCGTCGCTCGAGCTCGACGCAACCGCGGCCGGTGTAATCACTGCGCTCTCAATGGGGCTGGGTACCGGTGGCGGCGAGGCGGAGCTGAGCGAAGAGTCCGGAGGTGGTGGGCGTGCTCGTTTCGAAGCTGCTCTAGTCAACATTTTTTCAATTTCTTATCCGTATTCATGCTATTTTATCGCGAGGTGACATCTGTCATGTCACCATCCATTCTGCAGTTTTTGATTAAAGTGTATATGTTATGGTTCATTTTGCTATTTTTTAATTTATGTCGTGATTATTTTGGTTCAAGGCTTGTTGCAGGGATTAAATGAAATAAAATAAAACTGCTTCTAAAATTACTGATGTTTAAATAATATGAATCGAATTTCTTGACGTTGATGTTGGTGTTGCCAGCTTATTTTTATTATTATTGTTATTATTATTATTAAATATATCTCCTAATTAAGTATTCATCTACTCATGATGGATAAGTGTTTCTCACGTAGTGTCAGCGCTACATCAAACTGTCCTCCTCTTTCCGCAATCTTTCTCAGCTATCTGAGAACAGATAATATCATCAAATTGTTAGTAACTATGAAGTGGTACGAAGACTATACTTATAATTGACACCTGAGAATTTCTCTGAATTCTATCATGGTTCCAATCTAATTCCCATAATGATGTGATATTATATTAATATAATAATTTACTATTGCTTTACAGGCCTAAAGTATAGCTTATGAGTAGATATCTGATGATATGTCTACTATTACAACTGTAGGATTACACGCAAAAGGTACGCCTTTGCGTGTAATTGTGTTTCAATATCACTAATTAATATGAAAAGTGTTATAAGGAATTATAATAACTTATCTTCAAGTTGGTATTCTTTGCTTCCTCATAATACTTTATGTATCTACTGAGATCACACAAATATCGTAATAAACAGGGAGTGCTAAATAAAGATATTTCATATGTGACATTATCCACATCATAATAATGGCTTGATTTTCCCATAAAATAAACCAAACATGCTGATTATTTTGAGGCTCATGTTCCGACGAGGCACGACTCTATCAATTGCACAATCAACCAACAACAACCTTTATTAATATCAATATTTAATTTGGCACCCAAAACAGTATCTCCGGAAGTGTTATAACAGCAATTTGCCTGTTTCCACAATGGGTCCGTTCCAGTTGCGTCATTCGATCAGGAAGCGATCGCAGCTCGGTCGCAGTCGATTGTAAGTTACGACTGGTTGTCACGGGTCATTGGGCACTAACAATGAATGGGGCAAAAGCTATGAAGCCCCCCAGTGGGTTAAGTAACTGGGACATTGTTCCACGGCTTTATTTAAATGGGTTGGTAGGTTTCTGCTGGGCCAATAGTCTAGGCTGTCTACAAAATCTCTAAGTAAGTATAAACTTTCTACGTTAAAAATAGATCTTTTGAGATCACAAGACTTTTTGACAATCAAAATGAGCACGACACTAATATTTATCGAAACCACTTTTGGCATATTGAAAACACTTGGAGACATAAAGGAGTCACTTATCCACAAGAAGTCACCGAGAGAATTTATGGGGAAACTTGCAAGCATGAGCAATTACGACGACGACGAAGACCGGTCAGCTTTGCTACGACCTTCGACCTTCGGCGTTAAAAGTAACTGCATACGGTACGTTATTAGTACCGTTAGCTTTAATATTGATTTAGTTACTCAAAGACATCGCATCAGCTGATATTGCAAGATAATTTTACGTACCTTGGTTTTTAATATGCATCCAATAGTTCTTATCGCGATATCTTTCAACTTCAGACATCATTCGATTTAGTTATCAGATAAAGATAAACTAAGCTGATAGATAAACCAAACACTTCATAACAGACTGCAGCAATATCTCAAAATATGAATAGCCTTCTAATCTGAAAAATAATAATAAAATAAGTCGATTTCAACGACAACTACGAAGCTACACATCACATCATCATGATAGGTATATTAATTCATTACCTATTCTTAATTTCTCATCATATTTAGCTAGATTGCTAACAAAGATGTTTCCCATCTTGTCTTGTCTTTTAGCGCCCCTGTCAATGTCATTTAGACGCCAAAAGAGCTTTGTAGCACTCTTTTAAATCCAGCCATCCATCCATTAATTCACCGTAAACCTGTCACCTGTCAAAATCCCCGTCAATCGACCTGTCCTGATGCGTCACGATTCCGACACGACCGGCAAACCATGCCATTTGCGTGCCATATGCGCGTGCACATGACGTGTGACGAATTCTGACACGTTGCATGTGCCGAGCCAATCAGTACCTGACCTCTTGGACGAAGATGTAGGCTGCAGTGACTTCTTTTCAATTAAATGATTGTCTGACATGTTTTTGAAAGGAGGTTATCTACGAAAAGTTGTATTTCTTTCGTCTTCACTACCTTTATCATATAAATTTTGCAATTGATAGTCAGCAGACTGTTGAGTCTGCCCAATTATCAGGCTCTATGTTGATAGATAATAATTAATATAATGCTTTTTTGCTGTCAGTCTATGGCTGTATCATCCCTTTACTAGTTTAAGCCCTCCTGCCCGGATCTTTCCGGAACTTTTCCTCCTAGCTAAGGTCTTACCAGACCTTATAGTTCTACAGTTTTGTGCATAGCTCAAACATAAGTAACCAACGTGATGCATCATGTGACAGAATTTCCATTGAACTATATAAAACATCCTTCTGATATAAATTGTGAAACATCGAATCCACATTAAAATGCCATTCCAACAATCTCAGTTTCCCAACGTTCTACTTAAATAATTAGAACACCATCTTGATTCTAGTATGCGTTTGCGCAATTAGGTGACAAACTGTCCCCAATCTGTGTGGATGGTGCAACCATGGTTTATAGAGGCATTAAGATACCCTGAACATACATACTTACTTACATAAAATAGTTTTACGGTTTCCATGTGGCAAAAGTTGGAAACATTTATAGACTTTCAAAGAATACAATAAAACCAAGGAGCAAACAAAGGGAAATGTCTTCTCGAAAGAAAATTATCTACATTATAAGTGCCTCGGAAGTCGCAAGTCCCGGCTGTCATTTGGACGTGGTTACACGAATAGGATCCAATCCACAAAAATGTCAAAATTGAGTTAAGTATACCAAAAAGACCGTGAAGCCTTTACGGTCTTTTTGGTATACTTAACTCAATTTTGGATTTTTTGTGGATTGGATCCTTTTCGTGTAACAACGACCATTTGTAAATCTTTGACAGTCGTCAGAAGCCTGACAACCAGTCTTACCAAGGGGTATTGTGTTAGATACCCAACAACTAGGTTGTGGAGGTCAAGTAGGCAGTCGATCCATGTAAAATATCTGTGCATCCAGTTAGACTGGAAGGCGAACCTAATATCGTTGGTAGAATAGCTTAAGCAGATATTGACTTATACATGGTTAATAAGTAGACTCAGAATATATACAATATTCGTTTTGATATCATCCCAAATATTTAAGTGAGATGATTGTATATCGTGATAATAGGTATACTTTACGAGGCGAAATGTTATGGATGGCATTTTCAAATTTGCAAGTGACTTAATAGTCTATCAAAACCATGCCAAAACACACTTTAAAATCGGTTTGGACATAGTGACTGCTGCATTTACTCCTGGGTAAATCTACAAAGCTTGTGATGGATTGCACGTTATTACGTATAGGTGCGATCTAATCTAGAAGCCCATTATTCATAATTTTAATATCTAAACACATTATAGTAGCATTAGCTACTGATAGCTCAGTATGTTACGTTCATAACTCTAGCGAGAGCGAAGCGGTGTCTAGATTTCTTAACTTTTTGTTGTAAGAAATGCCCGCTTTTCATCAGTAAAAGAAAAACATACTTCTATAAATAAAACGTTCTCCAAGAAAAACAATTCCTAGGAAATTTGATTGCAAGATGGGAGTTATTACGAGTATACTTGCTTTTTCCTTACTTATTTTGAAAGGGAAGGCTGGAGTTGCTGGATGAGTTGAGAAATCTGGGAGCAACCACCGCCTCTTATAGCAGTATTATTTTAACATTGCTTCACAGTGGGAAAGAGATGGAGCTATACCCGCTGTATACAGGAAGCTTCATCTTATTCTCACACTGATTTAATTAGGCTGTGGTTGACATCCAGTTGAGAAACGCCTAATCTCATCATATTCTATACAGCATGTATCAAAAAAGGTTTGGTCAAATTTAAGGGTGTGGTACAGACCGTCAAAGTGAACAACTATCTACATGGGACTCATATAGTAATCGCGAAAAAATTATCACCATACATTTGGGATGAGTAGATATTGAAGTTTTGTATGGGACAGATGATTATTTTTCTGTTCCCCACTTCAGGACTATTTACAAGATTACAGAAAGCTACTACATAAATAATTCTACATGCCATGTCTAAGCAAACGTTTTGAAAATTGTCTGTCATTAAAGAGTTGAAAGTAGCACACAGAACGAAGAGCTCCTATTCACGAAAGCGACCGCTTAACTGCATCAGTTAATAGGCATAAAGCACCTTTAGAAATGAGATCATCGATACAAACAGCAGATGATTGAAATTTATACTGCCGACCGACACGATATCACGAGAGTACGATAAGATATCGAAATTATGTTTTAAGGACGCTCAAGTGGATCATCCGAATTGTTTGCATCCAATTCGAATAGTACGGCACTTTTGATAAGGTTTGTTTTGGTCGTATGGATAGAATACTCTTTATTATGTACTCCAAAAAAATTACAGACATAAATGTAGAAATTATTAGCACGTCCGCTGTAACAAAACCAAGCAAGCTGGCTTCTTATTCAATCATCATCTGCCTAGCCTTTTCCCAACTAGGTTGGGGTCGGCTAACCGGATGCGTTATTTTACATGGATCGACTGCCTATCTAACCTACAGAACCCACACGGAAAAAAGGATGTCTTAAATTAAGACAATATCCTTTTGGTCAAGACAAATATTGATTAATTTAAGGGGAAAACAATATATTCTTGAATGAAGTAAAATTTTGTCTTAGTTTTATTGTCTTCTTCGAAGACATTATACTTAAATGAAGAATTGTTAAGTTTAATTTTAAGAATATTGTTTCTAAAACTAGATAAAAACTAGAAATTTTCTTCAATTAAGATTATTATAGTCTTGAATCAAAACTATTTGCTTAAGTCAAGAATAAAAACCAAGTATTTATTATTCTTAATTTGAGTAAACAGGTTTTCTTGGACTGAGTACATTTACTTACCTACGTTAAGAAAATATTTACTTGGATTGAAACAATTTTTCTAAGAATATTGATATTCTTCGCTGAAGAGATCCTTTTTTTCCGTGCAGTAACTGGGTAACACGATATCCCTTAGTAAAACTGTTTGTCAGACTTTCGGGCTTCTGACGACCTACAGGCATAGCATGACGCTTTGTATTCCTACTGTACTGTAGAATATAAATCGCTTGTCTACATTTCTCGGTAGAAAACTGTCAACTGTCTACACAGAAACGTCATTTTTGTCTACTCTTCTGTCGATAAAATGTTTATCTACAGTGGTCGTGCTAAGCCTGCTGGTAGGACTGTCAAAGATTCTTTTTATTTTTATTTTTATTTTTATGAATGGCATTTCGTAGTAGACCTTGAGAGGTCGTAACTATTCAACCGGATTATCCTGTGGCTGCCTTAAGCAGACTCAAAGCCTCTAGCCAGGGGCGAATTTCTTAAGTTACTAAGCGACTGCACGCTAAGGGCACCCCCTGTGGGGTACGGACCTCGGCTTAGGGCGTCGCTGGGGGGAGGACAGCAAGGTGGGACAGGTAATTTGCACTTAAGGCGCTGACAAGAGGCAAATGAACAAAATAGGCTTGCCTAAAGAAAAAAAAAATTGCCAAATCTGTATAGTTTGTGTTAGTGGAAAAATATATGTTAATTTTGAACATATTTCTTAGAACCTGGTTGTCACCAAAACACGTTTTGAAAAAAAATCTCGATACAAACTAACGTTAAACTAACCTCTTACCTTGAGTTCCAATCCAAAATATCTGTATTAAATACGTTACGTATTTTAAGAACAAAAACGTCTTATTTGAATGCAGAACTTGGTTGTTTTTTATTTTCGATTACTCAACTCAAATTTGAGTAAATAGATAATTGCTTCATATTTTGCACTAAATTACAAGCGTTGTGTCATCGCGCTTCTTTTTCTTTTATATGCAGTCTGAAAGTGACCGTGGTTTAGGTGTTGTCAGCGTCTTAAGGCACAATTACTGCGTGCATTTAAAACGGAATGGAGTCTACCGAGAGCGAAAGCGGCACGCGAACGCACCTGCTCTATGTTGTCAAAGATTCACAAATGACAAGCCACTTCCCTATTCTATTGAAATTCCGTTCTACGCTAGACCAACTCTTTTTTTTTTTTTTTTGAGGGTGGGAAATCATCAAATAACTTCTCCCGCTCTGGGCGGAGCGGGAGGGTGTGTCAGACTCTTACTGACTAAAACCCACCCGTATTCCTTCCTGTTGCCTGTGTTGCGGGGGCCTCGGTGACCCATAAGTACCTTCCCGCGACCCCGGCAGGCATCGGCCCTAGTGGACCCCTACTACGCTAGACCAACTCTTGGAAGTATTACCAATGACGTGAGGTCGGCTGTACATATAGACAGTTATTGTTGTAACTAGTGTCTAGAGTTATCAATAGGCAGGATGTCCCTAGGCCGGGTAGAAATAAATGAAAATATAATAATATAATATGAAAGGTATCGATTGATTTGAAAAAAGAAATCGTTATATTCTGAAATGTTGATGGATAAACTTCTCTATTTCTCCCTTTACTTAGCCGCCACTAAAGTACTTTGAGAAAACTTGTCTAACTTTTGGATAACGTTTTTTCTCGCTTACCTAAAATCGCCTGTCTGGGTTCGAATCTTCGACCTAAAACTCGGTAAGTCGCGGCCATTTTGTTAGATAGAAGCAGCAGGCTTAGAACAAGAACATAGAGAAGCGTTTTGTCGACGGAAGAGTAGACAAAAATGACGCTTCCGTGTAGACAGTTGACAGATTTCTACCGAGAAATGTAGACAAGCAATTTATATTCTACAGTAGAGAAGAAATAAAAAGCATGACGCTTTTTATTTCTTCTAAGCCTGCTAATAGATTTCATACCGAGACCCCTTCGTGCCTCCGGAAGCACATTAGGACGTTGGTCCCGGCTGTCATTCCTGGATCTTTGACAGTAATTACGGGTAGTCAGAAGCCCGACCCTAACATAGTTGGAAAAGGCTAGGCAGATGATGATGAGGAGCAGATACATTTCTTCAGTCGCCTGAGTCTAACTTGATATCGTGTTACGTGAAACCGTGACGTCTTTACTGCTTCGGTACATGATCCACGCCTGTGCAACAACAACGTGAATATAAAGAAAGTATTCAGAATGGCATTACAATAAAATTAATGTGTCACGAATACGATTATATGGAATAATTGATGGAGGATCATTTTGATAAGGATGATTCTTGTTAAATGGTTTTTTTCCTTACTTATGAAGTGGAAAAGTTTGAGCCACTACAAACTTTTAATGCATATCCTCTTGAGAACAAATTGTACACAATCTAAAATATGCTGAGGAAGGGTAATAAAACTCTTTCACAATTAGCAAAACGAGTGGAATACAACGCGCCGTCGACCCGGGCCTGGTCCTTACCGGACGGTGAGCTACCCATTGCTCACCGTCCGCAAGCCCGCGCCTACGGTGGCCGGAAATCCGCCCGGGATTCCCGACGCCCAGGGCGTCTCCTGCGGCGGCTAGGGGCGAGAGGGCGCGAAATTTGCCTTTCCCTCAACCATCTCGCCTCCTCCTTCGCGAGCATTACTGCTTCGCAGAAGGAGGTGACGGCTGCCCATGCCCTCTGCCCAAGCCGGGCAGACCTCCACCGTATGCTCCACCGTGTCCTCCGGGCGATCCACACAGTGGTGACACCCGGGCGTTTCCTCCCGCCTTATCCGTCACAGGAACCTCCCGAAGCTGCCATGTCCGGTGAGGACCTGCGTCAGGCGGAAGGTGAGGACGCCGTGGCGCCTCTCTGGCTACTCCTCAAAGAGGGGACTTATCGCCGCAATTGTGGCGTGCCCAGGGAAGCGATGCTTGATTTGAAGACTAATTTCAATAAAAAATCATAGTATGGGCCACTACACTATTTAAGACTATTACAAATCATCTAATGAGTAGAGACATCTTTCCAACAAGAGTGCCTTGAGCCTTGAATGATTCTGTATACTGTATATGTATGCTTTTTAACTCAAGCGGTAAATTGTAAAATATGTTAACTGCATGATACTGTAGACTATTTTTAACTATTCAAAGAGCCGGGATGATTTTTTTCTAAAGTCTTTTCTACGCTTTTTTTCCCTTACCAGCATATTCTCGTCTGTTTCGTCGCCATATGTATGTTTTTTAAAGGTGTTTAACAGTACTACTTCTTAAAGGCTAGGTACTGTGACAATACCACGTCTTTCTAGAAGGCATTTTTTGTAGAATGCATGCCCTGTGCCAGTTATAATGGTAGCTGTTTCCCCAAAACTCTATGCTATGGTGGCTTATTTTTTATGTGCCGATTCGGTGATACATTTCAATTTTGTGGACACATGTCTATTTTTTCTACTTCCCAACCCAAAGGCCCAATTCGTCAACCCGGACCGCAATCAATAAAACAGATGATCATAATAATCATATTTTTTTGTCTATTTTACAAAGTTTTTTTGTAATTTATTTTGGAAACTTTAATTTTAACACTAAGACCTTAAAACTTTCACTTGATGTATTACGTTAATCTTGTTTATGAACTATTTATAATTCTTTATCTTATTAATCAAAATGGATCACTACTTTCGTTTTAGAATATAATAACCCCACATTTTTTTAGGATTCCGTTTCGTTACGTTACGCAACAGTAAACTTCGATGAATCATGTTAATAACTTCCTATATGTGTACATAAAATTATAAAAAAAGTTATGAAGCTATTACCGTCTATGCTGTATAAAATTATTATGATAAAGTACAGCTAATGTTTTGTTTAAAAATATGTTTATTAGGCCAATAAATTCTCGTTAATAAAAAATAAATTGGGATTTCTTGCTATTTTAAATTTCGAACTATTTAGAACCAAGCAGTATGTTAGTCTATACTGCTTGGTTCCAAATAGTTCGAAATTTAAAATACCAGTAAGTATACTCGTACAGGGTTGGGTTTGAAGTGTCTATAAGGAGAGGTCAATCAATCTACCTATTTAGTCTTTTCCCAACTATGTTGGGGTCAGCTTCCAGTCTAACCGGATGCAGCTGAATACCAGTAAATTACATTGAGCGGCTGACTATCTAACCTCAACAACCCATTTACTGGATAACATGATACCTCTCGGTAAAACTGGTTCGCAGACTTTTGGGCTTCTGGCTACCCGTAACGACTGTCAAAGATGTAGATCTTTGACAGTCGTCACGTTGCCGCGTCGACGTCGTCATTCGTAGGAATGACAGCCAGGAACGAGCCGGCTTTATGTGCTTTCCGAGGCATGCAAGGGTTAGATATCAAATGGATGGTTACCCATCCACGAACTGACCGCGGCAAGTCTGGCTTAACCTACGATCGACCCATGTGATAGTTATTATTTAACCAAGAGCCTCACTAAAAAGAAGAAAAAGTCTAATTGGTCAAGGACAGCTAATGAGACACAATATATTTTCTATTGTTTGACTCCGAATCGGTGTCGCGCGGGGCTTAACAGGTTAAATTAATCACGCAAAAACTCCGTTTATATAATTTACTTCATGTGCGGAACCCAGTGCACGTTCATCGTTATCTCCGTATCTTGATGATGCGATATTTTTGAGTCGTGCATTGTTTTCCCAGCTATCTGGCGGCAGCTGTCACCGCCATATATTAGGGGAGTTTGTACAACGAATTATGTGGACGCGTCCTTTCTCTTTGAGACATGTCAAGCTTCTCTGATTAGGCGAGCTCTAGTTTAAGCAATTTAGAGATGATAGCTTTCGAGTTTCGTTTGTTTGGATGTATTTGGTTGTATCGTTTGTCTAAGTTTGTCTTGTGGTAGTTGAAAAATCTGCTAGTCAGCTAGTATAATGGCGGAACTGACTAGAAAGGGTACGCTAAGCCAGACCACTGAGCAGACGGCAGAGTCACTCGATCTTGTGATTTTTTAACACGTTCAAGGACACTAAACGACGGCGACGGTGACGGCGTCATAACAATAAAACTTCTATTGTGTCTGGTTCAGTGTCCTTCAACTTGCTAATGTAAATTTAATTTTAAGAGTTTATGTCTTCATAAATTATCATTTATCAGCTCTAGCTGTCTTTTACAGTACGCGCAAAACTTTATTAGCCCTCTGAAGTTGCATGCGAGTGGGCTTTTTTTTTTTTTTTTTTGAGGGTGGGAAATCATCAAATAACTTCTCCCGCTCTGGGCGGAGCGGGAGGGTGTGTCAGACTCTTACTGACTAAAACCCACCCGTATTTCTTCCTGTTGCCTGTGTTGCGGGGGCCTCGGTGACCCATAAGTACCTTCCCGCGACCCCGGCAGGCATCGGCCCTAGTGGACCCCTACTTTGTGCTGACGACATCTCTTTGAGGCGCGCGTGGAATACGACGCGCCGTCGACCCGGGCCTGGTCCTTACCGGACGGTGAGCTACCCATTGCTCACCGTCCGCAAGCCCGCGCCTACGGTGGCCGGAAATCCGCCCGGGATTTCCGACGCCCTGGGCGTCTCCTGCGGCGGCTAGGGGCGAGAGAGCGCGAAACTTGCCTTTTCCTCAACCGTCCCGCCTCCTCCTTAGCGAGCATTACTGCTTCGCAGAAGGAGGTGACGGCTGCCCATGCCCTCTCGCTCCGTACCATGGCCTGAACCAGGGCCGGACGCGAGAGGTCTCTGCCGCCGATCGCCTCCACGAGGACACGGCGGTGCTCTGCCCAAGCCGGGCAGACCTCCACCGTATGCTCCACCGTGTCCTCCGGGCGATCCACACAGTGGTGACACCCGGGCGAGTGGGCTAAAAGTATATTAAATTTAATAGCTAATTACATAACATAACATTTTATAGTATCTATATCATTGATTTGTTCATCACAAAAATAATAAGCTATTAATATACGGTTACATACGAGTATTATAGGAAAATGTCGCGAGGAAAGTCTTGAGTATGAATGTCGATGGCTATAAAAGTAGGGGAAGTCCAAAGAAACGATGGATGGACTGTGTGAAAGATGATATGGCTAGAAAGGGGGTGACTTCCGAGATGACAACTAATAGAGAAGTATGGATGAAAGGAACATGTTGCGCCGACCTCAAATAAATTGGGTTAACAGGAGGTGATGATACGGGTATTATAAACCGGGTACCTACCTACTATTGATTTATCTGTGGTCAATAATTGTAGCAAAAATAAGAAATTTAAGAAAACACAAAAAAAATCCATAGATATAATATATTTTTCGATAGATTATTATAAAAAGCCACCCTTTTACAAGAACTGACTCAGAATTTTGACGGAGACTTAACTTTGCCGCTTTCTCGAAGTCCATGAGTATAATATTTGTGTTTAATGATATGTTATTTTCATTGCAATATTACTTTGTTTTGTATATTTTTGAAAAAATTATGTTTAGATTTTACCATACCATCTACTGTTATTGAATCATTTGGGTTAGGTTAGGTTAGAACAGTGACCATTAGCGACCAGATCCCCTCTATTGTCGGTAAATCATTTGGGTTAGATAATGATAATAACAGTATGTACCCACCAGTTTAGAAATCAATCCAGCGCCAATATCTCAAAAAAATCATTAGATTAATCGTTCGTCAGTAAGATTAATTTTAGTTTAATCAAAATTAATTAAATAAAACAGTACTTGAGTCGACCAATATGCGTTATGAGCATATGTGAATCAACCGTTAGTTGTCTCGAAAATAGTTACAATACGCTTAGATATTATAATATGTAACCTAATATACTTTTAGGCCAATCGCGTGCAACTTCAGAAGGCTCATTAAATTTTGTGCGCACTGTACTTAAGTAATTACTATCGGTTAGGTGAAAAAAAAAGTTGTGATGGATATATACATGGATATACCACGTATTATGCACATTATTACACATAATATTAGATCCAATCGATTTCACGTCATATACATGTAGGCAGGAACCTCTAAAAGACATTACGGTAAGTGTAAGTAAGTATGTTGTATAATGTCTTCCTGATTGCTATGATCGGTTCTCTTTATTATATTTTACTAAGAGACGTGCTTTGTTTAAATTACTTACCAGTAGATGTGTACTTAGAATAAAATGGATATTGTTGTATAAGTATGACGACCTTATAGCGACTTCAAAGTCTTTAATATAAGTTCATTGTCAGTGCTGTTCGACTTATTGCTTATTTGTTGATTGTGTACCGATTCTGATAAGATCGCGTAAAGATATAAAACATTAACAAGACATGTTGTACACTCAGATGCACAATTAATTATCTTGTTTTCGACAACGCAATACATAGATAACACATAATGCAGCATTACTTCTGTTGTTTAATACTTTTGGCGCGCAGCGGTCAAGTACTTACTTTTTATTCTTAAATTTTTATATATTCAAATATGATAGTTTTCCAAACAACTTTATTAAAATTGGGGAATTGAAGAATTGGAATTTTTGGTTTAGTCGTCGGAACTTTTGGATTATAGATTAAAAATGTATAATGTGCGGTGAAATAAAATGTTTAAGCTAAGTAGTGCAGATGATGTATTGGTAAAAACCCGACATAAATTCATCCCCAGTGTGGTTTTTCTTTTAAACTAAACTACTGTACTGTCGCTGAAAACCAGCAGGGCTCTGTCTCTCTCTCTCTCTCTGACCCTATGGTCACAGCTTTATGCTGAGTGATGGCCGTTATGCGTGGATGTGGCGCATATTTTGCCCAACTTGTTCTTTTTTGTATTTGTGTTCCTTCTTTGCGTCATGTTTATTAAATGCGATGTACCAGTGAAAATAAACTATGTACTTAGCCATCTCCGGTGTGTTTTTCCTTATATGAGAGATTTATTCGTCAAACGGTATGTATTCCGTGTAACGGACCGGTAACCTTTCTTTCACCGTTTCAACTTAATTTTAAGTTTTTCTCTGGTCTTAAACTCCTTTATTTGTCATAAGTATAAGACCAGTTAAAAAGGGCAATTTTTGGCACGAACTACCGGGGTCCTGTAGTCCCAAGCCGTTCACACCGCGCGCCGGCCGCATCTAGTGCTGATCGACGACGCCGACGTGTGCTTCACGCTGCGTCGCCTGTGAGGCAATCCAGGGTGATTTACGCCTGAGGGTCTAGGTGGTCGTACTACGTGTCGTCCTTCGTGGATCCAAGACCTGGGTGCAGCTTTGTCAGGAGCGGTTTTTCTTCCAAAGCTATTGGAATATTGTACTTATACATATTCGCATATTAGTTTAACGTAAATTCTATTTACTAATCTAAGAAATAATTTGCGTTAAACTAATATTCGCATATTAGTTTAACGCAAACTCCAAATATTTTTTTAAATAGAATTACTTATAAATATTCGCACGGTAGTGGCCCCGCCAAAACGAGCCAAGCGAAGCGCAAGGGCACTACCTCGGGACGGTTGAGGGAAAGGCACGTTTCGCGCCCTCTCGCCCCTAGCCGCCGCAGGAGACGCCCTGGGCGTCGGGAATCTCGGGCGGATTTCCAGCCACCGTAGGCGCGGGCTTGCGGACGGTGAGCAATGGGTAGCTCACCGTCCGGTAAGGACCAGGCCCGGGTCGACGGCGCGTCGTATTCCACGCGCGCCTCAAAGAGATGTCGTCAGCACAAAGTAGGGGTCCACTAGGACCGATGCCTGCCGGGGTCGCGGGAAGGTACTTATGGGTCACCGAGGCCCCCGCAACACAGGCAACAGGAATGAATACGGGTGGGTTTAAGAGTCTGACACACCCTCCCGCTCCGCCCAGAGCGGGAGAAGTTATTTGATGATTTCCCACCCTCAAAAAAAAAAAAAAAGGGCACTACCTACCTTTTCTCGAAGAGCTTCGTCGTTTTTTTGAACCCTGATAACTTGGGTTTGGATTATACCAGATAAGCAAAATTCTTGGGATATGATGTCATTAGTGACTGACAAACTTTACACCTTAGTTAAAATATGTGGCTTAGCCGTTTGTGAAGTTAGGGCTTCTAGAGTTAGGGCGTGTAGAGTTAGAAGCTTAGCTCTACATGAGATTTGATATATTTTTGACAGCGCGAGCTATGTGGTCTCGTCTTGGCAACATTTTACATGAAAATGTTTTTATTGGGATAATATATACTGCAAAACTTAAGTTCATCCTTTTCTTTAAATACCGTCTACCGACGTAAATAGCAATGCGAAATATCGCGCAACGGCCGATTGAAATCGTTCCGAGCTCATTTAAAAAGTTTTTCTCCTAAACCCTTTGTTCTTTTTAACTAATTACTTCCACGACTACTACGACACGACTAAGCCGTTTTTTGTATTTTATATCGCACCTTTTTTCATTATTTTTTTTTAGATGTTCGAGTATTTTTATACTTAAATCAAAATTAACATACGTGGGTTATGTGGTGAAGAATCCTTTAATTTCTCTAGAATATGCGTGCGGGGTTTGATTCCCCGCCCCAGCCTACATTGTCACTACAATAGGTGAGAAGTACATATACAAGGTGTTTTTTTTTGATATCCCATAACTCTAGGGTATGAATCAGATCATAACAAAGAATCAACTGACATATGAATAATTTTTTTAATTTATCATTTTTTTTGTTTTTATTTTCCATACAAAATAATGCGACAAAGTCACTATTGTTAATAATAATATATTAATAATAATAAATAATATGAATAAATAAATTTAATTTATTTTATTTATTTAGTTTATTAATGTAAAACACCCTTACGTGAAATATGACAACGTCGCATTTTGTTAGCTTTAAATATGAATGATTGCTTTGAATGAAAATTAATTGCTCGTATTTATCAATAAAACTTAGATACCGACACACATCGAGAGTCTAGGGTTAGTATTATGATATCTTCGAAATTATGCATTTTTGGACCACATATTCTAGGACTTTTTGTATTATTTTTACTTATAGAATATAACCCCAGAGTTATGGGATATCAATAAAAACAAGTTGTATAGTCTGACATTATTTTATACAATTTCATAATGAAGCATAGGTATAGTAAGCGGCAAGTCTTATAAAGCCGCGGTCCCATGGCCCGTCGAGGCCTGTTGCGGCCAATGCCGAACATTCCCACCACAGGCTGATAGGCCTCATGGGATCGCCTGTTCCCACGGCCTGTCCGCCTGGCCTGGCGCGATCTGACCTATGAGAAAGCAGACCGTGGGACCGCATCATGAAACTGCTACTTTAAATATTTTGCACATCATCTAAATTGGCACAAAATTATTTGACACATTGTATATCATTTCATAAATTAGCTAAGAGTTAGATTTTTTTAATTTTATTTCTGTTCCGATTTAAATGAAGTATTTATCTCAATAATTAAGATTAAAAAATTGAAGTTGTAATTACCCGACTTCCCCAGAAGGAGGGTAATGTTTTTCGAGAGTATGCATGTATGTAGGTATGTATGTATGTATGTATGTATGTTTATTTCTAAACGGCTTTTGGTTTAAGGACATGCCGGATTTTTCACGATCTTTTGTCGCTGACAGAACAAAAAGGAGTCAACATTCACTTTACTGACAGAAGTGAAAACCTTTCTTCTATTGTACCACCACCAGTCTTCAAGTGTCAAAACGCTGGTGATTTTCGGATCGCCTTATCTATAAGAAAGTACAGAGACTGTCAACATTCGGATGATTTACGATTCCTTTTATTTCGACGTGAAATATTTCAACGCAGAACGTGAGATAATTTATTGGAGACATAAATCATCCCAATGCTGTAATGTTGTTACTTTTTATTTTTTAAAACTAGTTCGAAGCACCGTGATTCAATTTGTTCTGTGTCTCATTTTTTAATTTGTCAGGTGAGATATTTTACAGTATACAGGGTGGAATTTTGTAATGCCACCTGGAAGGAAAGTACTCTTAATACTGCAGATAGAAAGTTTTACTCAAAGGAAACATTCCTTTATTTTTGAATAGAAAGCAAACTGCATTCAAAGATTTTCGAAAATTCTCTTCTCCCACACCCGGGAATCGAACCGGCTAAAACCTGAAAAAAATATACCCTGTACTTTTATTGCATCGATCGTTAGGGTCAATTATAAGGATGAAATCTCTCTAACAAACATAAATTAAATGAAAGGAAAACCAGGAAATCTTAAATTAATTTAATTATTTACAAAAAATGGTAAACTAACTAATTAGTTGATCGAAATGGGCTCCATTCTCTTGGATACACAAATTTATTCTTTTAACGTATTCATTTCTAGTAACCTTTAATAAAGTATTGTGGTGAATATTATAAATCGTATTCTGAACTTCAACTCTCAACTCGTTGTCATTCGCATAAGATTTCATGTAAATTTGATTTTTTACATATCCCCACAAAAAAAAAATCTAATGGAGTGAGATCTGGCGATCTCGCAGGCCATCTGATTGTGCCGTTTGTACCAATCCAGGTATTAAAATGGTTATTAATGTAGGCAGTAGTGATTCTGCTGTTATGTGCTGGAGCACCATCTTGCTGTAGAATTATTTGGTTTCGCTCTTCCTCGGGGAAACCATTTAGCTCGTTTCTTAAGAGATCCAGTATTTCAATATACTTGACAGTGTTTAAATGACCTTCGTACACGTGGACTAACAGTACATTATTTCTCATAATTCCGCACCAAACGTTGAAAGAAAATCTTACTTGATTGTTAGTTTCATGAATACGAACAGGATTCACTCGAGACCAATAATGGTTATTGCGGCGATTGTACATGCCATTATTGCTGAAGTTGGTTTCGTCAGACCATACAGTGTTACTCAAAAAATTAGGGTTTCGGTCAATTTCTCCAAGCATGTTTTCACAAAATTGTAATCGTCTGTCACGATCCCCAATATGCAATTTTTGCACCAACCGACCTTCACGATAGCATTTATACTTATACTTTTTCAGTACTTTAAGGACGCGAGTGTGGGTTGTTCCTAATTCATCGGCAGCATCTCTACTTGAAGCCTTTGGAAATGATTCAAAGTATGTTAAAACATCTAGTTCAAAATCGAAATAGTTTTGCTGAATAGTTTGCCGTCTCTTCTTGAAACCACCCGTATTCTTTAAATTTTCTACCATTCTTTTCAATACGAACCGAGTTGGTGCCTGTCGGTCTTGATATCTCTCTCCATACCACCGCAGAGCTAGATTCAGGTTTTTGTTATTTAAAAAATAAGCTTCCATTAAATCAAACTGTTCTTGATAAGCCATTTTCACCGTGAGACAAAATGTGAAATGAGTTGTAAAAACAATCAAATGTGAATAACAACTATGACAATCTAATTTTCAAATTTTAATCTAACATTCCATATTTAAATTACCTCACACACGCAGCTACGAGTATGTCGCAAAGGAGTCTGCATTACAAAAGATGGATGTTAGTTAAAGAGCTTTAACTTGACTCATTGAATTTGTAACTTCAGATTTCCTGGTTTTCCTTTCATTTAATTTATCATGTTTGTTAGAGAGATTTCATCCTTATAATTGACCCTAACGATCGATGCAATAAAAGTACAGGGTATAATTTTTTCAGATTTTAGCCGGTTCGATTCCCGGGTGTGGGAGAAGAGAATTTTCGAAAATCTTTGAATGCAGTTTGCTTTCTATTCAAAAATAAAGGCATGTTTCCTTTGAGTAAAATTTTCTATCTGCAGTATTAAGAGTACTTTCCCTCCAGGTGGCATTACAAAATTCCACCCTGTATAATAGGTATATTTAGAAATTATGAAAGTTTTGTAACACCCTTATGAAAAGCTTATAAATATGCTTTTTATGATACTTCATTTAAATATGGTTTGTATTATCTAATTATTTAATTATAGAAAATTGCACATAATTGGCACCGTGAGACACCAAATTTCTTTCAGGCTACAAAACTTACCTTTTCACCTTATATTTTTATTTACTAGTGATGAATTATAAACAGCTTTCAAAGCTACCAATTTTGGTTTATTACCAGATAAGAGTGATTTCTAAAAACTATTAATTTATCACTTCACTATAGACTCAATTTGGTTCTACGTACGATGTAACACATTGTAGTTGCATTTGGCAAGTACTTAAAACAAAGCCGACGATTTGTGTAACTGAACTGTTTAGCGCACCGCCCACTCTAAATAAACTATCATAAAAACTATGAATTTCTAAAAACTATTAATTTATCACTTCACTAGACTCAATTTGGTTCTACGTACGACGTAACATATTGTAGTTGCATTTGGCAAGTACCTACTTAAAGCAAAGCCGACGATTTGTGTTAATTGAACTGTTTAGCGCACCGCCCACTCTAAATAAATTATCATAAAAACCCATTTTCGATAAACTTTCGCATTCTGATGCACACATTTACAGCTCTATTTAAAACCACAGAAGTGCGTCGTTAAAATCTGATCGAATAAACGCGTTCGCACTTAAATGTTTAAGGGGCTGACAAGACCCAATTGACAAAAATAGGCTTCTCTTAAGAAAAAACATTGCCAAATCTGTATAGTTTGTGGTAGCGGAAAAAATATATGTTAATTTTGAACATATTTCCCAGAACTTGGTTGTTACCAGAACACGTTTTGAAAACAAAATCTCGATACAAACTAACGTTAAACTAACCTCTTACATTGAGTTCTAATCCAAAATATCTGTATTAAATATGAACATACGTTACGTATTTAATTAATAACAAGAACGTCTTATTTGAATACAGAACTTGGTTGTTTTTTTATTTTCGATTACTCAACTCAATTTTGAGTAAATAGATAATTACTTCATATTTTGCAATAAATTACAAGCGTTGTGTCATCGCGCTTCTCTTTCTTTTCTTTGCAATCAGACAGGGACCGCGGTTTAGGTGTTGTCAGCGTCTTAAATGTGCCTTTAATGATCCCGATACATGCTCGACATACGGCGTGTGTTTAATTGCTAATTAAAAATATACTTATTCTGGTTCAGCGTAGATTTCGTAACGAAAGTGGATTAGTTTCCTCATTTTCCCGTTAGCTTGCGAGTTTTTTCCGTGCCGGTCGGAAACCTTACGACATAACGTAATGATGTCGCAGACTTATTCTGGGTGTCACATTCCACACGTACTCGATAGGTGATATGTTAACTATTTGTTCACGGATTATGGGAAATGTGTGAAGAGTATTAGAGAGTCGTAACTTAATATGATTGGTTAAAAATTAATACCTTATGTGGAAGTTTCTTTTGTGGGTAATGAACTAGACTAAATTGACACTTCGTGTTTTAGAGCTGTAAACAGTATCATTTATTGAACTAATGCCTTTGCAGTTAATTGCAAAAAGTGGCAAAGATTCATACAATTTAACTAAATATATAACTAGGTAAAAGATGATTTTTTATATCAAGCATGGTTTTGGTGACTATTCCCATTTTTTGGGGCCGAAAGGTCCTGGAGTGGCGACCGCGTACCGGAAGACGTAGCGTTGAAAGGCCTCCCCCAAGGAGGATCGACGACCTTGTGAAGGCGGCAGGAATCCGCTGGTTGCGAGAATTACAGAATCGGTCGAAGTGGTGGTGCTTGGGTGAGGCCTATGTCCAACAGTGGACGACTTTCGGCTGAAATGATGAAGAAAATAAATTCCAACATATTATTTTTAAGTTAAAATCTTATTTAGAGCCATAAGCAGAATAAACGGTGCCACGACTCCGCGTCGTTTAATTCACACCAGAATAGGGGCGCGTGACTTTCCCGCGTGATTCGCGACCGCAGCGTTTCTAGGCTTACCAGTAATGCTGCACATTTGTGGGTTTATTCCAGTTGCCGCCAGAACAATACTTGCCTTGATCATTCTAATAACACTAGATTAACCGCAAACAAGAAGTGACATCCTAACTAAAATAAATGCGAAAGTGAGTGTGTTTGTTTGTTACGCTTTCACGCTAAAACGGCTGAACGAATTTGGATGAAATTTGGCATGACCATGGTCTACCCATGTGCCAAATTTCATCCAAATTACTTTTTAGTATAATTTCCAACCCCCATGCGGACGAAACCGCGTGCAAAAACTAGTATTCCCATAAACCTCATCTTATTTTGCGTTACTTTAAGTTATTCTCCAGTCAATATAAATTTCATGCAACACAATCTTTAATAAGACTTAATCTACAAAGCCTACATTATTTATTTACTGCTGTTATACACTTTAACTCGATTCCAACGAATAGTGAGGTAACGTCGCTTTCTGCAATAATGCAGTCAAGATGACAACAAATAAAAGGTGCATTGTGATAATAAGTATGTATGAGGTAGTTGCATCCCGCGAAGCAGTCAAGTAGGGTTAGGTTTAAAGCTTGTCCCTGTGGCCCTAACTCGTTTTGACTTATGCAGAGATATGGACTTGCTCAGCATAGCAAGAACTTGTGGAGATAAACAAAAGAATGTGAGAATCTTTATTTGAAGTGGTAGTTGATAAAGCAGCAGAGGAATAAGTTACAATCAATGATAATAATAATAATAATAAGATAAAACAGATCAAGTATCTTGACTTGGCTCACGAGGTTGTCGACATGTGGGATGTGGATTCAGCAATCATTGTGCCGATAGTCGTATCAGCCAAGGGCTTAATTGCCAAGAGCCTCGACCAACACCTAAGGAGGCTCACGTTGGACGGCTGGATTAAGGGCTTGATTCAGAAAGCGGTACTTCTGGACACGGCCCGCATTGTTAGGAGGTTCTTCTCTCTGGAGCCCTGACCGCCGGTAGCTTGGACCCTGTTCCCGATACCGGTGGGCCACCATTTTTTTATATTTTTAAATGTTTTTATATATTTTTGTATATTCTAATATTTAAAAATATAATTATATTGTGTAAATAATGAAATAAAAGAAAATAATAATAATAATGATAATTTATAACACCAAAAATAATACAACGGATTACGCATAATTATAGGCTAGTAATAGGGAGTATATAATATGGAAGCATCTGTAGCCGAACTAGGACGAGTCCTGTATCTCGGCATACAGCGCCAGACCCCTCAAAACTGACAATAATACATCATAATAGCTCCATAGACATGCAAAAAGAAGCATCAGTAAATGTTCATAAACAGAAAAATTAAAGAATACAAAAATGAGTGTGTCTGTATGTGTGTGTATATGCGCGTGATTTTGTGTAGGTAAGTGTTGAGTAGTGAAAGGTGTTGGGGTGTTGGCTAGTTAAATACGTCTTGAATGAATGAATGAATGAAATGCACCAACCCCAGCGTGGTTAAACCAGACTCGATTGCTCGAATGAACCCAAGGATTCGCACTAGTCCCTGGGGCCTCATGTTTCATGGGACTACAGAGACCATTGCATATCAAAGAGTAGACCGGGGGGCGCGGTAATGGTCAGGAAGACGTACCCTTAGGATAGGAAGGATTATTAGAGCCTACCGGATATGAATCCTTGAGCAAGCAATGGAATAGTGGAGAGACGGGTAATTTATCTATGGGAGGGCATCTTTTAACAACGTCGCTGCCAGGTTGGCTCAGGTCCAGTTGCTTTCTCGACTCTTTTCTGTGTCACTGCTATGCTGTGTTGCACGTGGCTGTTTCCAATGTCTTCATCTGAGGTCTCGCTACTATCCGTTTCTGATTTCTTGTAAATCACGCTAGCAGCCTTCCTGATCTTATCTCGATCTTCGGCCGTGTCCATCCAAAAGTTGATTTCCATGTCGAAGTACTTCATGTCCTGCTTTAGGTTGTCATTCCAGGTGTAAATAGGTCGGCCGACTTTCTTGGATTTGACCTTATACTGCATTCCTGCATGTAACAGATGTGGTTCGCGGCGCCTGTGCACATGTGCAAGATAGCACATCCTGTGGTTCTTGATGCGTTTGGTTACAGTTTTTCCGTCCAAGATTTCATGCAATTTCTTTTCCTTTGGTTTATTCCTAGCGTGGTTATTCAAGTCTCTCATGATAACTCTCTCGTACCTTCTCAATCTTGACCTGTTTGCTTTAGTGAGTGCCGATACTTTCAAATGGGTAGTTTAAATACGTCTTACCGAAAAATAAAATTAAATTAAATTAAAATTTGTCAAATTAAATTGTTTATTTGATAAAACCATTTTAACTATCTCTGAATAATGAATAGGTTCTCTGTTGCCTCATAGGAAAGGGCAATTAGGTAGTTATGCACCTTCTTCTTAAATAAAGATTTATTGAGCGGATAAATATTAAGTCCTTTATTTATTTTATTGTAAAGATAAGGAGCAATAACAGTGTAAAATCTTCTTATGAAAGATGATTTTGGCTCATAGGATCTTGTACATACTCGTACCTCGTGCTTTCAATGTCAAATCAGTTACAATATTTGACATGGAAATAGCAACAGATAGTTATGAAATTTTCTATGACAATAAGATCCTTAGATAAGAAAATACTGCCTCAAATAAATGTCACAAAGTAAGCAGTCTGTTAGAAGAGTAACCTTTCTTTCAGCGTACGATCAACACAGAAGCCACACACTTAAATGGTTCTTTGAATACAATTTTACGCTTTACAACTTCAAGCCAAAATACCGTTAAGATGACTTCGCATTCAAGTAGCGTTCTGCCTATACCATGCAACATAGAAGTTTATTGAATGGACGTAAGATTGGTTTAAAACAAATACCACAAAATACTTGGGTTCTTTGGCGCTGCGCCAGCAGCCATTCTGTGGGAACGTAATGCATCGTTGTATTAGCTAGTTTCTTTCCAAATTCGCTTCCGATATATTAGTAAATATATTTTGTTTTGTTTTAATAAGTGCTGTAGGAACATGTTACTTTTAAGGGTTATTTGTATGTTGTCGTCACTTTCTTCACCTAATTTACTTTGGAAAGTCGTACGTATTATATTATCACTAGGATGATGAGCAGTATGTACCTCATATCATTCCTCAAAGTCTGGGGCCCTATTGCCTATTCCAGAACTAAGCCATATTAGGCAATCCCTGATTTTTAATGCACGGGATACCCTGCAAGAAATAAATAGGATTAAAGACAACGATTGGCCGAAAAGAGACGAGCCGAAGATTCGTGACGTATTGTTGGAACGTCATTGGCGTGTGATTGCAGCAAATAATAGTTTTACCCGAATGTTTCCCTCGGTGATCAATCACACACAGACAGTCTATTTCAGCCAGTCCAAACGCAAACAGTTCAAAGCAACACAAAAGATATATCATACGAAAGATATATACAACACACGCGCAACGATTGAGTGCCAGATTTTCAAGCTGACCGACTGAAGGAATTCGAAAATAACTGAATCTAATTTACAAATTTATTTATTTATTTATAATATTAAAGCTTACCAACTTAATTAACACATACACAGCATTAACCCAAAGTCTTTGTCTTAATAAAGATCTCGCGTGTATCTAAATTATTGGAGAGCACGGCATTATCAATTAGTGTATAGAACATTATAGGTACATAACAATAGTAGATTGTACAACTAGTGCATAAAAGAAGCAAATGAAATAATAAAAAAAAAACTCAGGCATAAACGAGCAACAGTTTTGAACAGTGAAAAGTGATTTAACTAAAATAATGGAATAGTGTGACATACTTTATGCCTGTTTCATTTTCTCGCGATGGAAGTGGAAAGCAGAGTGTATAACTCGGGCATAAACGAGCCATTTCACCCCTCGTCTTAATAAATCAAATATAAATATAAAACGTCTCGGGGTAAAATGGCTGCTTTTATGCACTAGTTGTACAATCTAATATTAAACACCTAACAGTAATAAAACCATAGTATAAAAAAATATAAATTATCGAATACTGGAACAAAAACCAGTTTATGTGGATAATATTGATAGTGGAATCCCTAAAGTACTAGGACAATATATTAGAAAGCTGGCCGCTCGCCAGAAAGCTGTTTATATTCTTAATTTCTACTTTTTACGCAGTCAAGGGAATATAAGGAGCTGTTAACGTTACGTAAGATGTAGATGACCGAGTTCCGCGTTTTGAAATGTATTGTAATGGGTTTTGTGAAAAATGGACTGAAATTCTGGGTATATAGCTGTCTGCCTAATTAAGTGATGTTTGGAAATCGTTGGAGCTTTGATATTTTTCTTCCCATGTCGCAATAAGGTGACGAAATATTTTTTTACTCCAATCCTGGCATTTTGTTATTTCATTGAGTTTTTGAAAGGCTTTTTACAAGGATTTCTTCGTTCTTCCATTGAATGGTACCTGTTCCCAAGTAATACCAAATTCGACTTTTACAACTTTATGTAACATTTACTCGTATTACACTTTGCCCAAATTACTATCTTCGTCATTCGTGTCCTAGTAACCTTTAATATTTCTGTTCGTCGTTTGGCTCATAACATCTCATTTCTTACACTCTTTGATCGCTATACCTTGTTAAATTCTATTCATAGAAGTAATAATTATCACCACTAGTTTTAATGAACTAATGTGGCTTAATTAAGGCGCAGATATATGATTTTACTTTTTAGTGACTTTTAAATCTGTTATTATTATTAGTTATTACATTCATATAATGCAAGTAAGTTATGCAAAAAATGTATGTTAAACTAGGACGCATACACATCAATTCTGTATGTCAATATTTATGTCTTTCAGTCTATAATGTTCCCACTGCTGGGACACAGACCTCCTCTCTTCGAGAGTGGTGGTGTCTCCTCAGTTCGGGGTGGTAGATGGCACATGTCTTCGATTTTATTAGTTCTAGGACATGCCGGTTTCCTCACGATGTTTTCCTTCACCGTTTTGAGAGCAGTGGTGCCGAAATTATTTACACAGTGTTATGCGCCTGCCTGGGTTCGAACCCACGACCTACAACTCGTAAGTCCGGGCCGTTAACACTGGGCCGCCACTGCTCCCCAATTTTTAAGTATTTTAGTACAATACTTTATGAAATAAATTAAGGAAGTAAAGCCTCCCCAAAGCATAAAAAACTATATTACTTTCAAATCAATTAAGATATTTCATGTTTTTTTTTTGTTGAACAGACTATATTTTATTATCTATAATTCTATCTGTTTATTTCAAATATTCATATTTTCATTACTAAAAATAAATATTCCCTATGAAACCGAACGGCGGCGGCGCGGCGCGGCGTAGGCGCGACGCGTATGTGCATGGCCAATATCAACGGCGATTACCCGTCACTTAAGGTGAATTCAATAACTTTGTGATGTCTAACTGTGCTGACACTCTTTATGTCTACGGTCGAATCCTAAAATTGATTATAAAAATAACCAGAACTTGATCTGCATCAATTAATAGCACGATTCAGAACATAATGCCAGTCAAAAGTTCTGAATGCAAACCTAAAGAATTAGGACCATGAACTTTTCAAAAAGGTCAAAAGTAGTAAGTTTATCGCTCGAGAGCCGTTACCGGCAACAACAGAAAATACAAGCAAGAAATTTACACAACACATTATTTTTACATTAACTCTTACAATAGAAATGCTGTTTTTATAATCGCACAACTTGATTGTGGAATCATTTAATGTCCATCTAATGACTACGCATCCAATCGGGAATTATAATGTATGTGAATGAATTTCTAAAAGGCTCAGAAGAAACGTTCCATGGCAATGGCATAGAGCGCACGAAGAAAGACACCTATCAGCAGCACAGTCTTTTGTTTTGTAAACTTTCAATGCTCGAAAGTTATGATATGGAAAGGCAGAGAGAAATCTTTATTGTAAATAAATTCATAAATGCCAATGGTAAAATGTTTATATAGCCCAAATTATATACAAGTAACTTCTTTATTAAACAGTTCTTACATTTCTGTAAATCCACTCATAAGAAGTCTTTCATTACAAAAGAACCTAAATATTAAAAAACTATCTCAATATTTCACGATTCAAATCGTACAATCAAAAGTATAAAATTGTTATTATGAGTAAAAGCGTCCCTACGTGATCTACAGCTGTTTATTTTTTCACAATACTCTAATTTCAAATTTGGGCATAGACTCACGCACCACTTTTTCTGTGTTCCGCCATACTTTCTCTATATTTACTATGGCGTGCCGTAATTCAACGTAAGTAAGGTAATCGTGATCTGTGTGACGATTAATTCGGCAGTTATACGGTTAATGGGGAGAATGTTTTGAGTAACTGTATACTGACTGAATACCGGTAAAAGGTCAGGCCTTGGTGTTATTACACACTGATGTAACCCAAAGAATATTGTTCAGAAGGATATGTTATCTTAAACATTAATGGTATTCATTGAGAGTACCATATAACACACAGACAAGTTTAGCTAGAAATCTTGTTGGCAATATTACAGAATGTAGGTGGTGTACCTAGCTCTTCAGTTCTCAAAACACTGAACCCATTCAGAGTCAGAGGAGAAGTCAGGTAGAGGAAATGCTATCAGGCTCCTATTCTGGTCCATTAGATACGATGAATGATACGATAATTGGAGCAAAATCCTTACAGCTATCCCTATGGCACCCCAAGCAGGACAGCTTGTGATGCCAAAAGTACTTTGGTCCATAGAGGCACATCTGCACTTTTGGAAAGTTAAACTTATGACACGTGTAAGGGACCAACTGGACTGGTCATCCAAAATATTTAGTCTTTATGAATGGGACAGCTGCAATGAGGCGTCGTGGTCATACAAGGAAGGACCCCGGAGGATACAAATAAAAAAAAATAAGTGGTCAAGTCAATATAACATGGAATTGTATAGCAGTTGACATTGGCATGCAGTCAAAATGTCTTAAAAAACACAGCGACAGGTAGCAATGTACAAAATATCTGTGTGGACAGGTTCCGAAGTTGCCTGTTTTGGTGCAAGAATGTGTTAATTTTTACATACAACTGGTTCCCAGCCCGCAAAATCTAGTTTCGCGTTTGTCGATTCAGTTTCCGTTCAAGGGGCAGCAGGCAAAAGCACAGCTGAGGCGCGGCACGATGGCGTCTGGCGTTTTTTTTACAGCGATAGATATCTGAGGAGAGATCGCAGCGCGCGCGCCACGGCTGCCGCGCGCCAGTCAGCCGCCGATCCCCGCCGCGCGCGCGCGTCTCTGTCAAAGGACAAGTACACCTGTCCCGTGCACAGTCGCACAACCAACCGTTATCGCCCTAAATGACCACCTAATGGACGAACGAAGAGGTAGTCTATGCATGATTGTGCTAACAGTGTGAACTTACTGGTGGAGTGCAGTGTTGTGTTGATGTCCAAATGGAGGAGGTCCGGATTTCGGATTGGCCCGAGCCCCCTGGCTCCCATGCATGGCTCCCTGCTTATGGTTTCCAGCATGACATAATGGATAAGGATGACTATTTTGGCACCAACGGTGAGTGCCGTGTAGCCTAGACCTTTTGGTGCATTCAAAGTTGGAATCCGAATGCCGTGTCGTTAAGTTCGGCACAGTCGTGACTCTGATATGATGAAACAGACTGTTTGATTTGCTAAACTGCTTGGCAGATTGCTTTGTTTGTAACTTTTAACTGTACGTACGAAGTCATTTCAGTCGTTAACTGGCCAGAATCACTTTGAGAACATATATTTACGTACCTACATACAAGTTTCGTAATTCGTTACCCTCATTAAAACGGATCGCTATCAGATCTGCCGCTGACCCAGTCATTACCAAAACAGTTTTAGTTAACTGACTGGTGTGGTTGTACTGTAACTGGCAGTCAAGGTACAACAAATGACTTCGTTCGAACGTAACGTTTTTGTGGCCATGTTGACTCACTTGCATTATGCAGAAAGTTCAATGTCGAATTTGTTCTTCCTGACTAACACATTAACTATCCGTCAGGAAAGTAAGGAATTGCTTACTTTCTGTCAACTTTTCCGTTACTGAAGAATTACAATACGCATTTGCGATTTAGAAGCAGCGAAGAGTTCAATTAAGCGAGCCTTTGTTGCGCAAAAACAAAACATAGGTATTCATGTACGTGAATACACGGTGTTAAGTAATTCATTGTTGGGTTTATTGCAGACTAAAGTATTGTTAACGATACTAATAATTATTCTAATGCATATTAAAACAACAATGGTCTGTGCCTGATGTGGTAAACGGATACAGCCAAAAGTAAATTATGTGAAGAAAAAAAATCCCACACAAAAACAAAGGAAGATCAATAAAACTGTATACTTATAATGCGGGTTGGACTAAAAGTTGCCGCATAAAACAAACATTGGTTAAAAAATAACGTAAATAGTCCGACAGTAAGCATCGAATGATGGAGATATTTAATAATAATTATGAACAAGCTTCAAGCATATCTTCAAAACTTAAAAGTTTGGTCATCCTAGGTGAACTTATGTCCATACGCTATCTACACTCGTAGTCTTCTTAAAACTTGGCTCTAAAAACAATACAATTATTTCCTCAAACTAAAGATTTCAAAAGGTCTATTGGAGTTATAAATATATTAACAACAATAGAATCTTCGCCAATATCAGAGCGAATTAATTGCGTACAAAAGAGAGAGCATTTCTAAATATTTCGAAAGAAATATAGCAATAATTCATTTTAATAGTAGATTGCATTTTTGTTCCAATCTTGACAGAGAAAATCGGAGAAAGTATATAATTAGTAATGTTAGATGTATGAAGTTTTATTACAAATCATTGAATTTAGACGCATCTATAATTACACACAGGCCTTTCTTCTTACTTTCGATATTTCATATTATACAGCTGATGAAGATAGTGCAAATCTATTGGTAAAAGTAGATTTAGTTTTGCTTGTTGATAGGTCAAATTAAATACTTTTTCGTCTAACATCATTCAATTCATCATCTAAGTAACTGTCATTCTAGAGCTCGATTTCATTTCATCATTTTCATTCATAAAATATTTTTATCGTCAATGCCAATTTTACTTGCTTTAGCTGTCTTTAAATTTTCTTCATCATTTAAACAATTAAATCTTACATATTTTAGACACGTGCCTTACCTACTATGTTTACAAATGTACAAGATATAATCCTCCATTAAAGCAAAAAAGTCGCCATCTAAAGCCAATGTCCTCATAACATATTCATACATCACACATAAATGATGAGATTAGTCTGACGTCACCGCTCAACTTTCCACGCTAATATTCATGTTATTCACAGTTAATACAGCGCCAAGACAGTTTTATAGCAGTTTCTTATACAGCAAGAAATATTTCTGCAGCTTGGTTCCAATACCGCCATTGAAGTCATTTTTGGACGGCTGAATACTTTTCTATACTTTGAATTACATATCTGTGGTGGTAAGTGTATGGTGATACTAGAGGTGTAAGAATTTAGCATCCAGCTGTCCGTAGCAACGTCTTTTAATTTAACAAGAACTCTTTAGAAGACTTGAAGCTCCTGTTTGTTAATCTATCAGAATGGTGGGATTTAATGACAAATTTTTGGCCAAACATCAATACGAAGTCTTTTACAAAAGTAATTTATTTGGTCTTAGATTTAATTCTACTATCATCATTGTCATCGGCAGCCTTATTCCACCCACTGCTGAGTATATGCCTTTACCTTTAGTGCTATGCTTCTGTGGTCACTTATAGCGTACCTTATTGTAAACTCGAATGTCTATAATCCACTAGATACTATTTTTACGCCAGTTCATAATTACTAAGCCAAACCTTGCAATCTATCTGGAAATCCTTGTAAGTTAACAAGACCTATTATTAATGTATACCCACGTCGTTAGTAGTTATTCCGGCTAAAGTTGCTCTAAGTAAACCTGCTTAGAACTTAAAATGCCCTTCACTGTTACAATATGAATGCCCTAAAATGAATCATACGGATTATGTACTTACTTATTTAATTTAGAAACTTTACGGTTATTGAGAATTATTGCAAGAGTTAGGTGTATCACTTCACATAATTGCTTCAAGGATACGATATTATTAGAAATCATTCGATGTAAGGTTTTATTTACACGATTTTTCAGGACTAGACTAGGTATATAATTTGATTCGTATTGAAACCGTAGAAACTACCCAAATATTAATTGCTGATAAAAATATTCTAATGCATGAATACGTGAAACTCTAAATTTTATATGTGCTACATTATTCAGAATTTCTGATAAGTTCTACGAATATATTGAACTCAAAATAAAAATGAGAAAAAAACGCGTATCATAAATATCTTTGAAAAAAAATTACCATGCTGCAGGATCCAAGGACATACGAGTAATACTACATTCAGAAAATAACCCTAAATACTAACAACAAGATATCAAAACAATTTGAAAAATACTTGCATAAAGAGAATTTCAATTAAAACATAAAGAAACATTTTAACGTTGAATTTTTATGACGGCAAGCCGGCTTCGGCGACGCGTTATAAATTCCACATGGGACCGAGTGCAGAAGCATGTGGTCAGACCAGTCCTCCGCCCTAAAGGTCATTTCTTATCCGTAGGCGAATCGCATGCTTGGGACAGCGCCGAGTCAGTTCTAAGAAATTGTGGAATACCACAAGGATGCGTTCTCAGACCTAACTGAACTTGGGAATGTCGTGCCGCAAATTATGTTTTAATTTAATATCGTTTGTTGTAATATTTTATAGCATGTATAAATAAAAATCTGTATGTTATTTTTTTATTAAGATCATCAATTATTTTAGGGAAGGTCGGTTGAGAAGAGCGGTTCATGAAATCAGTATGGTAGGAGCTATTAAAATCATTAATTCGTTATTGCCAATTCCTGTGTACGGCTACCTTGCAGTGTTTTGATGAAGGTTTATTGCTTCGGTATATTGACCGAAGATAACACTATTATCAACGCTAAAAAACTATACGCATAGGTATTGTATGTTTCTACAAAAGAATGTGTATATAACAATAATAATTATTGTGTCTCACAACTTGTGTACTATCGTTTTCTGTATATAATTCCAATATTTCCAATGTCAGGGTTACGTTCTTTACAAATACTTCGTTGTCTAAGCATTTGTGTCAATAGTAACTAATACCAAACGCTAGAATGCCTTGATTATTTTTATTTGCCGGATTCTTTTAACGATCGGTTTATCTTTTGCCAAGATTAGTGTAGGCCTTGAGTTGTCTCTCACTGTTAGATAAAACGTAAGCTAGATAATTTGGGATAACGCAGCCAAATATGATAGGCTATTTACATTGTGGATTTTTATTCCCAAAGTATGTTTCACAATATAGTCGGTTTATGTTTTTACGGACAGGTGAATGTGCTAGAAGTTGTTTTATTGCCAATACATAAGTATTCTCATTAAAATATCTGTTTAGTATTTGTTTGTTCGTGTGCTGTTCTTATTCAAAGGCTTGTTTGAATTCAAAATTCCGTTTTTCTTTTGTTTGATTACAATTACTTCGATCGTTATACGATGGAAATAATTATTCTTGAAACTAAAGTAGGTATACTGTTATGGGATGGATTTTGAGGTTACAGTTTATAGGTTTGTATGTAGGTGTTGCAGGTAGTCGATTTAAAACCAATTGATTTTAATGTACGTCAGTTGTAGTCGAAGGCTCATTAATAAACACCACGAAATGAAGATAGAGTGGAGCGACATGAACAAATGACTTTTAAAATGATTTTGAATGTGAGAATGATTGCTTATTCATGCCTAGCACACTAGTAATGATTAAATTATAGTTCCAAATTAGATATAATTAGCTTCTGTCCGCGACTTCGTCTGTGTGGTCTTCAGAATTTGGTCCAGAGAGAAATGAAACATGCAGATAGACATAGTTGCTAAAGTTTTTGCTAATAGATATTTTTAAGACAAATCATTCAGTTAAATTTTTTCATGTAATTGTATTGATTTACGCGGCGCAGGCTAGTAAAGCTCCCAGTCGGCATGATTTTTTTTCGACTTCTCCATACACTAAACTTTAATAAATTATACACCTAACACCTAAACCTTCCTCATGAATCACTCCGTCCATTGGTGAAAACCTTATGAAAATCCGTTTGCTAGTTTTTGAGTTTTTCGCATTCTGACATACAGACAGACGCAGCGGGGGACTTTGTTTTATAAACATCATTCTCCTGCCATTACCCCAATTTATTTGTGGTCGGCGCAACATGTCCCTTTCTTCCATACTTCTCTATTAGTTGTCATCTCCGTAGTCACCCCCTTTCTAGACATATCATCATTCACACAGTCCATCCATCGTTTCTTTTGGTCTTCCCCTACATTTATAGCCATCGACATTTATACTTAAAACTTTCCTTACGACATTTACCTCATTCCTCCGCATCACATGCCAATACCATGACAACCGATTTCCGCACAACTTTTCAGTCACCGACGCCACTTTCAGACTTCCTCTTATGTGCTCATTTCTTGTTCTATACATTCGTGTCTCACCATACATCCCTCTGAGCATTCTCATATTCTCATATCGGTAGTCACAGTTCGAAAATCGTTTGAAATTAGAGAATATTGGTAATGCATTTCATTACATTTTGGTTGAAAGTCATAACTTGCTGGGTAAAATTGTAAAATACATTGGCAGCTATTAAAGTTTGGCCTTATTGTTAATACCCATGCTCATTGCGCGTATATCGGAGTGACCCTTGACACACTATCTAATACCATGATTATTTTGTTACGCACTATAGAAAATACACGATTTTAATTACCTGTGCTACCATTAAGCAGTCAGGGCTGTATCTCTTGAACTGTAATAGATAGACACTTGAAATTTTCACAGAATTTGTATTACTATGGCTGCTATAACAACAAATAATGAAAATAACGCTGGACGGTCTAGTTGATTCTTCTGTAAGCATTGGTCTCCGGATGAACTTGAACAAAACCCAGGTTATGTTCAACGAACTCGTCACTCCGGGACCGATCGCTGTCAATGGCGGTGCTCTCTAGGTTGTTCGAGAATACTTTTACATCGGACAAACTCTGCAGTTTGGTAAGAACAATTATGGGAGGGAGGTTAACAGAAGAATTCAGCTGGGATGGGCAGCGCTTGGGAAGCTTCGTCGAGTCTTCTCGTTGCGTATTCCATAGAGCCTAAAGACGAAGGTTTTCAATCAATGCGCCCTGCCAGCTATGTATGAGTTACGGAGCCGTAACGTGGACACTCGCGGTACAGCTGGTCCATAAATTCAAGGTCGCTCAGCGAGCTGTGGAACGGGCTATGCTTGGAGTCTCTCTGAGGGATCGAATCCGGAACGAGGTGATCCGGCAGAGAACCAAAGTTGTCGACATGGCTTACAGAATATGCAAGCTGAAGTGGCAATGGGCCGGCCATATTAGCCGTAGAACCGATGACTTTTGGGGTAGACGTGTTCTTGTGTGGAGACCGCGAATCGGCACACGTAAGGTAGGACGCCCTCAGGCTAGGTGGAGCGAGGATCTTGAGCAGAGGACTGCTATGGGCTGATGATGATGATGATGAATAAAAATAAAATAAAGGACAATGCCAGAAACTCTATAGAGCTTTGACCCATCATATAAAAGTTAGTTTACAAGCATGTCAAATTATAGCTTGCCTATTGCTGCTTTATTGGTAATTAATAACTAAAAATATGTTTAAATGTCTTTAGAACTTGCGGTTTCTGCTTAAATCTAAGAACAATTATTAAATTTAGGTTAGGTACCTAAGATTAGGTTACGTGCTGTTATTATTGTAGACATAATTAAATAAGTGCCATATATTGCTAGAAGGCTGTCCTAGGATTTTTGGCTACGTAAGGAAGGAATGACATAACACCGACATCAACTTAAGATAAGTAATACTTTTGACTTAGGACATAACTATCCTGACTGTCGATCGGTAATAAAATAAAACAACTTATAAAAGTGATTGATTTATGTTAATCTTCAAATGTTTTAAAAACATTATCAAGAAAAGCTGCCGGCTGATCAATATTGTCTTGATGACGTTCCCAACCAAGGTACCATATAATGGTCATAACATGGCAACAACAACCAACCGTTCGATTACCCACAATACAACTGCAGCAATATCCTAACATCGAGTCGATTGCGCCGCTACTGGTAGATTGTCTATCAACTAGGATATAAGTAAAATAGTGTCTATGGCAAATATTGAAGGGCGTCCCCATACAAGAAACGCGTTAAAGAAATATAGAGTTAAATATTGTACGGTGGTACGGAACCCTTTGTGTGTAATAGTGTCCAAGTGCGAGTAAGACACTCGCACTTGGACGCTATTTTCAATATTCTAATCAAACCAGTTGACTGACGCAATTTATATCAATTCAAAAAAACTCGATAACGGAATTTCGATGATTGCGCAATTAATCGATCCATTTGCCCGTATCGAATCAAATCAAAGGTACATTTTTGCGTGAAAAAATTACCTATCGTGACAATATTGTAAATATTTAGGCCAGTAAATTACATCAATCACGCATAATTTTATTGTGCTACACGGTATAGAATTGTTGCGAAGAAAATTGTTTTGGTCCAATTCTCGGAACGTAATTAAGGCGCTGATTTTAGTGACTTTTAAATCTATTATTACGCCTTCAAATAATGCAATAAGTTATGCAAAAAAATGTATGTTAAACTAGAACGCGTACACATCAATTCTATTTGTGAATATTTAAGTATTGTAGTAAAATACTTTATGAAATAAATTCAGGAAGTAATGTCTACCCAGAGCATAAAAAACGATATTACTTTCAAACTACTCAAGATATTTTCATGATTTTTTTGTATGAACAGACTATTATATATCTGTTTTTTCCGTACCTCGGAAAGCACGTTAAACCGTTGGTCCCAGCTGTCATTTGTAGATCTTTGACAGTTGTTACGGGTCGTCAGAAGCCCGAAAGTCTGACAACCAGTCTTACCAAGGGGTATCGTGTTACCCAGTAAATGGGTTGTGGAGGTCAGATAGGCAGTCGCTCCATGTAAAATACTGATTCGGTTAGACTGGAAGCCGACCCCAACATAGTTGGGAAAAGGCTAGGCAGATGATGATATCTGTTTTTTTTTTTTTTCAAGTGTTCATATTTTCGTTAAAAATAAATATTCCCTTCGAAACCGAACGGCAGCGCGGCGTGAGGGCGACGCGCATTTGTATGGGCAAGGTCAACAGCGTTTACTCGACCCTTAAAGTAAGTTCTACATAGTATCACGCCTTTATTCCCCGAAGGGTTAGACAGAGGTATACCTATAGTACACCCACTTTCGCCAGTTATGTGTTGGTGGCATGTGATTGGGGGCGAGCCTATTGCTATCAACTGGGCACAGATCCAGACTCCGGACCGCTACTGAGAAATTCCAGATAGAAAACCCAATAACACTTTGCCCGACTTGGGAATCGAACCCAGGACCTCGTATTCAGCAGTAGCGCTTGCGACCACTAGACTAACGAGGCAGTCGTAAAGTAGGTACTTATACATACAATTATCTACAATATACTAATATTATAAAGCTGAGTATATTTGTTTGTTTGAATACGCTTATCTCTGTAACTACCAGTCGGATTTAAAAAAAATATTTTTGCCTCTACCAGTCAACTCCTACCGCAAGCCGTGTTGAAGAACTTTGTTCCAAACAATCTATATATATTTAGTATTTACTAATTCCATGCTATTAAAAAGTACTTACTTACTGCTCAAGCTGTCACTTCCTGTCTACACACTTCCGTCCCTTTTCACGAAATCAATCCCACAGAAAGCGAGAGGAAACTCATCAAAAACCTGAAACGGATAGTATCGAAACCTCAGACGAAGACTTTGGAAACAGCAACGTGTAACACATCATAGCAGTGACATAGAAAAAGTCGAGAAAACTGTTTAACCCCGTCAAAAGATTCACCATTCATGATTCGGTGAAGCTGGACCTGAACCAACCTGGAGGCGACGTCATTAAAAGATACCCATAGATAAATTATTCCAAATAAAAAACCACTTTTCCATGGCATGACTTGGCTACGCCTACGAAGACGTAGCGTTGCATGGCCATTTTTTTTTGTTCCGGGGGTTGAAAATCCTCATGGATGTCTTCCGCCCTGGGGCAGGCGGAGGGGTCTGTCAGACTCTTACTGACTAAAAACCACCCCGGTGTTCCCCTCCCACACTTGCACCGGGGATCATGGGATCTAGTGCGACTTCCGCGATCCCCGGGTGGTGCCGGCCTGCCATTGCAGGCCACCTCAAGCTCGCGGGGGGCATGAGGTATAAAACTCCCCCCGCAACGTCCAATAGGGGAGCGCGTGGAACACTACGCGCCGCCACCTCGGGTCCTGCTATGTGGGGTGCGATGGATGTCCCCGAGTCCGTTGCCCCTGGACCCGTTTAGGGGGGCTGGAAGAGGGCGTTGCATGGCCTCCTACAAGGTGGAGCGATGGCCTTGTGAAGGCCGCAGGAATCAGCAGTGGACGTCTTGCGACTGAAATGATGATGATGATTCTAAGGGCACCCGGTCTACTTCATGATATACAATGGTCTCTGTAGCCCCATGAAACAAGAGGCTCCAGGGCAATGTGTGAATCTTTGGGTTCATTCGAGTAATCCATTCTGGACAAACGACGCTTAGGTCGGTGCCTTTCATTCATTAATTGATAGCCCAATTGTTGAGAAAGGTTATTTAACATCACGATACGACCCTTGGTGATGAGCAAAAAGAAAAAAGTCAGAATGATTGCTAAGCGAAAACGAAGAAATAGCGGGGGCGGGCGATGCGATGCGACGCGGTGAGTTGGCGGAACAAAAAATTTCACGCGGGCGAAGTCGTGGGTAGAATACCTAAATCGATCACAGTATTTTCAGTGCAGTTATTGTAATATTACTCAAAACAAAAAAAAAGTAAATTATGTCATCACCACTGCTCTCAAAACTGTGAAGGAAAACATCGTGAGGAAACCGGCATGTCCTAGAACCAAACATTCGAAGACATGTGACATCTACCAACCAGCACTGGGCCCGCGTGTTGGATTACGGCCAACTCCCTCTCGCAGACAGGAGGCCTGTGTCCCAGCAGTGGGAACATTATAGGCTGATTATGTAGGAAACATGTAGAACGAACCGATTTGCGTGTTAAACTCAAATGAATTTAATTTGAATAGGTCATCTAACTAAAGACCTAGGTTAAATTAACAAAAAAATAACGTGCTTATCACGCACGCTATAAATCTCAATACTTTGAGTGTTCAGTCAGGTATAATAGTGGAATATTTTGCCAGATTATCGCTTATCCGAGGCAACACGTCTTTTTTTATCAGTGCATAAATAAAACTTGATAAAACTTCTCGTGTAAACATTTGCAGTCCTAAAAGTTGTTTTATTTTCTATTTATGATGGAAATCTCTGAAGTAAATCCTGTGGATTTCAAGTAGCACTTAACTATAATGATATTGATATTAGCTGTTACCCGCGGCCTCGCCCGCGTGGCTTTTTCTAAAATAAAAGCAGCCTAAGTAATACCTTATAACAACAGCTATCTGACAGTGAAAGTACGGTCAAAATCGGTCCAGCCGTTTCCGAGACTAGCCGGAACAAACGGACGGACAGGCGACATTTTTATTTGTTATAAGTACCGCGTATACTTTCATATGCATTTAGTAAAAAGCTATTATTTTGACATTACAAACAGACAATTCAATTTTATTTATTTGTATATGTATATATAGATTCCTATGTAGGGAAATAGTAAACAGAAAATTAAACTTATGTGGGTTTAATGTAGTGTAACTTTGAAGTGTGCTGTTTTTCAAAACAGTTAGCTGATAAGGTCAATTTATAAGGTTAAGTAAATAAGAGACTTTAAATTATTCTGAAAATGAAAAATATTTCGTTCGATTATATTCTAGTAATTTGAAACAAACGATTAACAATACAAAAAAAAAACATACTTAAAGCCTTGACATTTCATGAGATCGCTACTCAAAGAAAAGGTTTGAAATGGCAGTGATATGAAATCTCAATGTAGTTTTTATGAAGACTTCTTTAATTGACTCTGTAAGAAATACAATTGAAATAAACGGTAGGCAAACATTGCCTCATTCAGAAGTACTTATTGGCTAATGGTTTGACGAAATCATCGAGATATTGCAGATAATAGATAAGATCATGGATGAAAGAGCAGATATAGTTGGCGCAATAGACTGGGTAGACTTGAAAATAATAAGGATATAGAACAGAGGAAAGTCAGCAGGAAAAAACAGACTATTCTAAAATTATCAGTGTTTGCTATATTAACAACTAAAGTGACTAATCTAACCTTGATATTGTTAATGATGAAATTATCTATGACGTACGTGATATAACACAGAAAATTTTAATGTTGAAGCGTTTGGTGCTGAGTACGATATACGTAGCAGATGGTTTTGTTTCCAAGCAAGTTACTAAGTTTATCACGCTAACTGTACGAAATGAGTGCATTAGTTGAACATACAACGAAGAGGGAGTCAGCCTTCCTATTAAATGCAATTAACTCAATTAGATTAACTTAACCATAAGTTTAATGTCATTTACTAGCTAGAACTTTCAATAGCTCCGTTGTGTAGATTGTAAGTAGTTCCCAAAAGGAATGACTAATTATTATGCTTAACTAACCTCTTCTTCGTCATATTTAGATGGATAATAATAAACAGCGTTACAAAAAAAAATTAGGTACCCACTTCAATTTTTCCGGTTTATTCGTTCATACACATCGCTCAATAAGAATATATGAGTACTTTATTTCTATCACGTACTGTTTTTTAGGTACGGTTATTAACATATATAACTATTAGTAAAAAAAAGTAAAGTTTCAGTACACACATTATTTTATTTAATAATGAAAAATGATTATAATTTATTTAAACTATAATTCGAGTAAAACCGAAAACAAAACTAATCATTAAAATATTTGCACATATTAATATAAAATATATAGCGAAAAGTACATATTGTACACAAAAAGAAAATAAATATATTTCACTTTTTCTTTTATGTTTGGAAGAAGGTATCTTCCGCCAACAGTAATATCTTAGAACATAGAAAAATAAAAAAACATAGGAAATACGCAGTCCGTACTTTTTAAGATACTTTTTTTCAACTTGTCTTGTAAATGGCACTGGCGGCGACTACTTTTTTATATTCATCTCGAAAACCGTACAATTACACTCAAAAACAGTTAACACAAAGATACCAACCTAAAATAAACATATTTTGTCAATAACAATACCATATACTAATATGGACGCAATAAGGATCGCTGAAAAAGTTATCGCTGTGTACCTCAAATAAAAGACGTTAAATAAACAAAAGACAAACACTGTCTACTCTAGCTAACAGAAAACTACAATAGCAATCAGTTTTCCGGGTACCGAAATCGTGTCACGCAGTGTATTTACAGTAATTAGTTATACTTTTCAGTTTAGACTCAGTTTTTGCTTTACCATATTGTGCAGATGCACCCGCTGTAGCCCATATGTTTGCCTCCACATCAAAACTCAAAGCACTATGTCACATGTCTTTTTTAAATAGGCATAAAAAAAGATTACAATTTCAATCAAAACCCCACTTTCAAAATGAGATAGGACGTATTCATATCTAATATACGAGTATATATATTTATATATATTAGAGTTGAATACGATATACACACATCAACACGGTCTAGGGATATTTCATACTCAATTAAATAACTCGAAAAGTACTGGCCGCATTGTAATCTTTCATCCACCGATTTGTTTGTAATTTATCTCAGACTAATTCCAAATTCAAATTTTTGAAAATTCTTTTGTTTCGGTGGCATAAAAATGTCTTGATGTGTAGGAGAGGGAATTTTCATTTGTGCGAAATTTAGAAAACAATACGAATTACGTTTAGTTACAGTTTTTTTTCATTTTTAAACGAAAGATAAAGTTAAAATTGAGGTATTGTAGCCATGCAACGCCAACATTTGACGAGGGCGGAGATGTTACGAGCTGTGGGAATGCTGGAAGCTGGGTCTGTTCAGCGTAATGTTGCTGAGGCCATAGGGACCCACCAAAATGTAATTTCAAGATTGTGGACACGCTATCGTGCCACAGGTGAAGTAGCGGAGAGGCACCGGGGGCCAAGTCGCATCACTACCCCCAGACAAGATCGATTTTTGCAAATTACTGCGCGAGCTCAACCAAATGCAACGGCGACTCAATTGGTCCAAAGGCTGCGAGTGGAACACCAAGTGCTTGTGAGTGACCAAACTGTAAGAAGGCGACTGCATGAAAGCAATCTACGCTCTCGTAGACCACTCCGGGTCCCACCTTTACGGAGAGGCAATCGTGGACGACGATTAGAATGGGTTCGGAACCACGTGGACTGGGGCCGTGAGCAATGGTCCAATGTGCTGTTCACGGATGAATCCAGGTTCGGCTTCCATCCAGATTCACGAAGGACGCGTGTTTGGCGAGTTCCTGGACGATGGAGCCGTCTTCAGAACCCTCAGGAAGTTCACCCATACCAAGGAGGAACAATTATGGTTTGGGCAGGAATTCGTCTTGGAGGACGGACGGATCTCGTTTGGGTGCGGGGCAATATGACGGCAGAACGATACGTCCAACAGGTGCTGCGGCCCGTAATCTTGCCCCACAGAACACAAATGGGGCAAGATTTCCTGCTCATGCACGACAATGCCCGGGCACACACGGCGAGAACGGTAGCAGCTTGGTTACATACACACAATGTTAGGGCCTTAGACTGGCCTGCTCAATCGCCAGATCTAAATCCCATTGAGCATGCGTGGGATATGCTGCAAAGAAGAGCTCTGAAGGAAGTTCCTGAAAATCTGGCTACAGAAGATCAACTTTTTGCGCACCTCAGAAGGACATGGGACAATATTCCGCAGCAAGACATTGACAACCTTGTTCTGAGCATGCCGAATCGTTGCCGATGTGTTATGAACATCATGGGCGCTTTCTCAGACTACTAACTTCAAGTTTATAAACACAAATTTAATGATTTTTCTATTTTTTTCAGTTTTTACTCATAAATTAAAAGTTAATTCATATACGGTTTCCGTCTATGCTTAATTTTTTTTCCATTAAATCCTGAAATTTTAATCGAAGTACCTTAACCATTATTAAAAAATGGTAGAATATTAAATAACGTATCTTTTAAATATATACATGTCATATAAATAATTAACACATTGATAGTAATTCGCTTTTTTAAAAATATCCCTAGACCGTGTTGATGTGTGTATTTCAAGAGAAAGGATGTCGCAAAGCACAAGATCTGAATGCAAATACAAAATACCGCAACTTATGCATAAGCCATACGGTAGCACTTGATTCTCAGAATGTGAGAACTGGCGGTAATTCTGTGTAGTAACGCAGGTGAAGGTCTAGTAAACGTCAGCTGGTTAAGTAAATACTGAAGTGATACTGATGAGGTTTCGTTAAAGTGCATCATTTGATTAAGAATTTGCCACACATATAACTTTATTGAGATATACATGGAAGAACTAGATATGCTGCGTCGACGGTCGACCCTTAAGGCGCTGACAGGACCCAATTGACCAAAATTGGCTTCTCTTAAGAAAAAAATTGCCAAAACTGTATAGTTTGTGGTAGCGGAAAAAATATATGTTAATTTTGAACATATTTCCCAGAACTTGGTTGTTACCAAAACACGTTTTGATAAAAAAACTCAATACAAACTAACGTTAAACTAACCTCTTACCTTGAGTTCTAATCCAAAATATCTGTATTAAATATCAACATACGTTACATATTTAATTAATAACAAGGACGTCTTATTTAAATGCAGAACTTGGTTGTTACCTATATATAAAACCGGATTTCATTTCGGGAGTAGGTACCTACTGTTAATGTAATTGTTGTGACTGAATCAAGTATTTAAATATGTTTCATTGTTATTAATATTCGTCTTATCTTAATATCTTCGTGCATTGTCTTGCACTGTCACGGTTTGAAAATCACGATAAATTGCCACGTGCAACTGCAATTTTGTATTGCACATTTAGAATATCTGTCTTTTTATCCACCCAGCTTATTGTAATAACCCAATTGGCAAACACTTTACACACTAGTTCTCCGCTCTCCAGAATCTTCCATTTAGCCTTCATAAATAAACTTACTACAATTTGATACTCCTAAATCTGTCACTGAAAATAATAATGGAAGACCACCAAAACCACCCTTAAGGCTCCTACATACTGGCGCGACTTGTCGCGCGACGCGACGCGACACAAAGACACCGCGTGTAGCGCTACAAGCGGTGCCTTTGTGTCGCGACGCGTCGCGCGACAAGTCGCGCCAGTATGTAGGAGCCTTTATACTAAGAAATCTGTAACCCAGTAGGTACCTACATGTATAAAAATGAAGGGCAAACACCTCAATACGTCACGTTGAAACCTTACGATGTCTAAGCATACAATGAGGATAAAAATAAAGTTGTACACACATTACACTGTCGTGAACGTGCAACTGATTTTTATCTTTAAACCATAGTAACAATACGTATAGTAATTGCATGTAAGTTTAAGTGTGGATGTTACGGTTGTGGTCTGAATTTACGATTGAGGATGTCGAAGATCGGGTAGAGGAGGATATTGGGCAAGAGGGGACCCAAAGCTAATAAGTTTATGTCAGATTGGAGAAGTTGTAAATCTGACGGCCAAGTTCAAAATCTAGTCACAATCACATCTCAGCGATAATGAATTTTAAAATTCATCGTTACGGGTCGTCAGAAGCTCGAAAGTCTGACAACCAGTCTTACCGAGGGGTATCGTTTTACCCAGTAACTGGGTTGTGGAGGTCAGATAGGCAGTCGCTCCATGTAAAATACTGGTATTCAGCTGTATCCGGTAAGACTGGAAGCCGACTCCAACATAGTTGGGAAAAGGCTAGGCAGATGATGATAAGCATACAACATTTAGTAGCCTAGCTTGATTTACGACAACGTGCCGATAACATCGTCCGAAAAATGATCAACACTGAAAAATTGTTACAAATTAATTTTAATCATGAAAACATTCTTCTTGACCACACAACAAAGTAAACTTTACAACACTTCAACAAAGTCTATATTCAAGTAATATCCACTATAAGTCTCGCAAAAGACGTACCTAGCTGTCTACTTGGCGATAACCATGACGGTAAAGACGAATAATCTGCTATAGATAACGCATCTATTGACCAGTGATTCATTATAGCTTACACCTGTCCGTCCGTCCTTTTCAGGGTTGGCTGACAAAACAAAGAACTTGGCACAATGGTACATAGATTACAAGCAGTAAGAAGTCGTGACAAGTTCGTAGATCGTAGTACATATAATTATGTAGGTACGACTGTAGTCTCCCAGTGACGTTTCAAGGTTCTGGTGATTGTGGACTTGAACAAGATCATTTGTAATACAATTAATATGTATGAGTGTTTTTGTTATGACCTGACGAAACGGATTTTGAGAAAAAATTGTTTCGTCTGTGTTTTTCATAGCTTGATAGTTAACGTCAGTATATAACTATCAAGATACGAAAATCCCCCCCAGAGTCATTTGGGAGGGATTTATGATTGGTAATGGATTGCAGCGGAATGAATGTCTATTCATCGATTAGCTATAAGTAGGTAAATGTATGTATTAATTAATTCATTGCTTCTGTGTATGACTATTACTGAGATGAGGACGTTAATGGATGCCAAAGAAACAAGCATATATCATAATTTTTAAGGCTCCCGCAGGCAAGCGCGACGCGACACGGGTAGAACAATTTCCGTGAAGTTTTCAGAGAAATTGTTCCATCAGAGTCGCGTCGCGCCGTCGCGTTGCGCCTGTCTGTGGGAGCTTTTACTTCACAATCAAACGTTACCACGTAGGTAATTATTTTACCTTTGAGTTAGAAATGTTCTTTATTACCCACTATGTTTGCAGTTAAAGATTTATAGTTTTACCAATACCACTTTGAATGCTGCTGAGACTTCACGTTTTCTTCAGATAGCTTTAATTAACGTAATTAGTTATAAACAAGTTAAGGCGCTGACAAGACCCAATTGACCAAAATGGGCTTCGCTTAAGAAAAAATATTGCCAAATCTGTATAGTTGGTGGTAGCGGAAAAAATACATGTCAATTTTGAACATATTTCTCAGAACTTGGTTGTTACCAAAACACGTTTTGAAAACAAAATCTCGATACAAACTAACGATAAACTAACCTCTTACTTTGAGTTCTAATCCAAAATATCTGTATCAAATATCAACATACGTTACGTACCTATTTAATTAATAACAAGAACGTCTTATTTGAATGCAGAACTTGGTTGTTTTTTTATTTTCGATTACTCAACTCAATTTTGAGTAAATAGATAATTACTTCATATTTTGCAATAAATTACAAGCGTTGTGTCATCGCGCTTCTCTTTCTTTTCTATGGAATTTGACAGTGACCGCGGTTTAGGTGTTGTCAGCGTCTTAACCGGGAAATTACGGGAAGTCAGACATTTTCTTAATTGTCAGGATTATTTCTACTACTATATGAGGGTACCTGTAAATGGGTAGGCATCCTGTCAAAACCTGTACAACGTTTATGATAGACGTGCTCCTGCAGGAAAAGGAAACAGTTTATGATTTGCATCTTCAAATTACCCATAACTTCTGACCGCCCATTGTGTAAAATTTCAACATTTAAATCTGTAATGTTTATGGTGTACATAATAAAGAGTATTCTAATCTAATCTAATCTATTTTATTCTATAACTTGTACTCAAGATAAACATTAAAAAAATTACGCAGATGAAGTCGTGGGCGAAGTGTTTCAATAAAATGCGATCATACTTAAATCGATCACAGTATTTTCAGAGCAGTTATTGTAATATCACTCAAAACAAAAAAGTTAATTATTTCATCACCACTACTCTCAAAACTGTGAAGGAGAACATCGTGAGGAAACCGGCATGTCCTAGAACCAAAAATTCGGAGACATGTGACATCTACCAACCCGCACTGGGTCCGCGTGGTGGATTGCGGCCCACTCCCTCTCACAGAGAGGAGACCTGTGTCCCAGCATTTGGAACATTATAGGCTGATTATGCTATGTATAACACTGAATTCGTCGATCACCAATCCTCTACCTAAGTAGATATTATTAAAAGCGTAGGTAGCGCTTGTATGCATGTATGTACAATGCCTCCATTTCAACCAATTTCAACAGGCGATCAGGCCTTATTTTCAGCACTGAAAGTTTGCCCTAGTAAAGTCACGCAGACACGAATGCAGTGTTCATTAGCTGGGTCACACAGGACGATCCAAGGGAACGGCACTCCTCGATCCACGATCATGGAACTGGATTCTCACGATCCGTTTTAGCAAACCCGCGATCCTACCGCTAGCTCCAGTCGCCCCCACTATCAGAAGGTCGCGAGCCGCAGTTGCTGGAGGAAGTGGTCTCAGCTCTTTTCCCTGCAGCAACCACCGATGGCTCTGCCTAGATCCGCAGAGTCGGATGAAGAGGATGTCGTTAGCGTCCCTGAGGTGACACAGCCATGATATTGAACGGCGACTTTGCGCATTATCCATATTGCCCGATCGGCCAATCCACGCACAGCCGTCCACCCACACCGAGTGTGCCAATCGGCTGAGGCGCCTTCAAGCATTGTCAAAAAACTGACAGCGCTTTGATCGGCCTCTCCACCGCGTGTGCTCGGATCACGCGCGGCACATCCACACAGACCGCGCATTTTTTTTTTTTTTTGCGGGTGGGAAATCATCAGATAACTTCTCCCGCTCTGGGCGGAGCGGGAGGGTGTGTCAGACTCTTACTGACTAAAACCCACCCGTATTCCTTCCTGTTGCCTGTGTTGCGGGGGCCTCGGTGACCCATAAGTACCTTCCCGCGACCCCGGCAGGCATCGGCCCTAGTGGACACCTACTTTGTGCTGACGACATCTCTTTGAGGCGCGCGTGGAATACGACGCGCCGTCGACCCGGGCCTGGTCCTTACCGGACGGTGAGCTACCCATTGCTCACCGTCCGCAAGCCCGCGCCTACGGTGGCCGGAAATCCGCCCGGGATTCCCGACGCTCTGGGCGTCTCCTGCGGCGGCTAGGGGCGAGAGGGCGCGAAACGTGCCTTTCCCTCAACCGTCCCGCCTCCTCCTTCGCGAGCATTACTGCTTCGCAGAAGGAGGTGACGGCTGCCCATGCCCTCTCGCTCCGTACCATGGCCTGAACCAGGGCCGGACGCGAGAGGTCTCTGCCGCCGATCGCCTCCACGAGGACACGGCGGTGCTCTGCCCAAGCCGGGCAGACCTCCACCGTATGCTCCACCGTGTCCTCCGGGCGATCCACACAGTGGTGACACCCGGACGTTTCCTCCCGACTTATCCGACACAGGAACCTCCCGAAGCTGCCGTGTCCGGTGAGGACCTGCGTCAGGCGGAAGGTGAGGACGCCGTGGCGCCTCTCCAGCCACTCCTCAAAGAGGGGACTTATCGCCGCAATCGTGGCGTACCCAGCACTGGGTTGCGACAACCGTACTTTCCATGACGCCATGAGATCCCGCCGGAGCTCCGTCCGCTGTGCCGCGATTTCTCGCGGCAGCGGACTTACGCCCCGGCGTTTCGCCTCCTCGCGCCACTCCCATACGTGCGCGAGGACATGATCCATGATGGACAGATCCCATGGCGGCAATCCGGCATTTGGATCGCGTTCCTGCCGCGCCCGATCGGAGCGTCTTCGTCCGGTGCGTACCCAGCTAATGACCATTGAACTGTTGATCATACTAATCAATGAAAAGAAATTGAATGATTTAACGGGCCTGACAATGTATACGGAGTAGAATGCTTACCGTCAAATACAAAAGAGCAAATATTATTAATTAAGAACAGTGAATCAGTTCAATTAGCGAATGAATGAACAAAAAGAAGGCGAACGATTCAATAGGCACTGAAAACTTAAACGGAACACAATACTTAGTAACATAAATGAAAGAGCATCACAAATATAATTGAGAACAGTTAGAATCTGTTCAATGAGTGAACAATACGTGTCGACGACTCACCGATTCAAAAACAATTGTGGCCGAAACAATTAATTTCACGGATATTTTGCGCTCACGCATAGTACGACCATTATGTTGGAACGTTCGCAAAATTGTTCACGTTGCAGGCTGGTTAGCGCATATTAATGTAACTGTTGGTGGTTACAGTAATTTCTGTTTATGATTTTAGTGGAGATGCATAAAACAAAATGTCTACCCCTTCTCCTGAAAACGGGATTCTGTTGATGAGGTCCGAGTTTTAAATTGACTATTGCGTTTTAGTCCAATCCTTCAAAGTTGTGTTTCCAATAGACTTGCTTGATATAAACTTCAACATAGTTTAAATTTCGCTGCAATTTTGTAGTAGAAGTCGTGCTGTTTTTGCTGCTTCCTGTAACAAACCGTAGTACATGAAACAATACAATCAACTGTACATTTACATCGTATATACCTACATGTGTGTACAATCCAGTCCATCTGATATCATAGCTATTACAAAAGTCGGAAATAACGAAGCCAAGCACATCAAAAACACATCAAGTCAATTCGGAGACCCGTGCAACGCCACTTTTACTGCTTAAACCACATCACACACTGGACCGGTTTTACGATTCAAATCTACGAATTACTTTTTCGACTTTACGATGATAGGTAGGTACCCAACTGAGCGTGAACTTAGGGTACGTTGAAGCTCGTAATGGCCCACTTTCGACTAATAACGAAGTAAGATATACACGTGGGCGCACCTTTGTTCGAAATCGAGCGAGATCGGCACGGCCTATAAACGCGAAATTGTTACGATCAGCGAATTAGCATGTTGCTGTGGAAAGTAACGCTCACACGTGTGGGCTGTTAGAAACACAATTGTCTTCCTAAAGGTTTGCAGCAATATGATGACGTTATATTATAACGCTTCACTGGTATTGACACATCATGTTGTGGACGTTGAGGACACTTGGTCATTCTTGTAATTTTCTGAAGAATACTAAAGTTATTCATCCGTAAGTCATAGGTAATATAACCTAAAGTTTCATCGTGATTGATGTTCTCAGTGGCAGTAATTGTGTAACTACAGCAATAACGTAATTACCTAGGTATTTCATGCGAAAACCTGAATATGATAATGACTAAGCATGAGATGAAGATTGTGCGTCTCGTGAAAATTTATTGTAGGGGTTAGGTTGTTTTTTATTATATGAGAGACGTAGATGATTGATTATGTCCATCTTTGTACATCTTCAGTGATTCAGGGATGCTCCACCAGAGCCAGCAGCCAGTCACCCAGTGTTTCATATAATTATATATAGAATAATTAGTCTCAACTATATAGGATTTATACGCATATTCTATAATAGGACTTCACTATCAAGTTATATTTCCTTCTTTACCCAAAACCTATTAATTTAAAATCAGTCGTATTTATATTCGCTTCATTGATCGTAAATTGGTTAGATTTTATTTCCATCCGACATGAAAAGGCCAAACATACAATTAAGCTGTCCGTAGGCGTAGCAATAAATCTACGCGAGATTTTGCGCGTGCCGAACACTAGCATAACACGTTACGCTGCAGTGGGCGGGGGGACCTTAATAATAATTTATATTTTTGCATAAGTTTTACCATTTTTAAAACTTTTAAAAGGTGTTAAATAGGAAAATAATAACTATTTATTTTCTCAATTAACCAGCTCTGCGTTTGATTAATAAATGAGTACATATAGACTTACTAAGAGCAAATCGTGATAATTTACACACGCATAGATGCCTTGGATGTGCACAGCAAAAGCTTTAGCATGAGACGTTGTTTGTACTAACAATTTAATTAGTTGCTGCTGAGATTTTATTACTAAACAAGAACCGTGTGAATTAATACCCTGCATCCCTACCCAAGGTTGCCGACTCCATTACGACACCAAAATATTCCATTATAAAAAACAAAAGACTATCAATGTGAAATAAAAAGTGCAATAACCCTCTATGAAAACTGAAACAAAATCTTTGTAACATTATGGAAACACCACAACCACTGATTATGTCCAAGCCAGCTAAGAACGGTAAGGAATGTTTCAATTTATTACAAAGTAGCTTTTGCTTGCAGCTTCACCCGCCTTTTTTTTTGGGTGGGATATTATCAATTAATTTATTCCGCTCTGGGCGGAGCGGGAGGGTGTGTCAGACTGACTAAAACCCTCCCGCCGTTCCTTCCGTTGCCTATGTTGCCAAGGGCCACAATAACCCCCTTTCGGTCTTTCCCGCGACCCCGGCAGGGCTTCGCCTGCCTGAAGGTCGGGAATTATCCCATGGAACGTACCTACTACCGGGACCTAAGTATGTCTTAACTCGGATTATGGTCTACCTGTGTGCCAAACATCGAAATCCTCTAAGCATGAAATATAACCGGGAGACAGAGTTACTTTCACATTTATAATATAAAAGAACAATATAAAGTATAGATTAAAAAAAACGAGCGAGCCTTTCAGTAGTCGCATATGATGTACCTATAGCATCTGATATCTAACCAACTGCGCAGCATTAGATAAATTAAAAAGCTAAATACTGAAATCTTTATTCGAATAATTATTAAGTACTAGAGGTTGCCCACTGGCCGAAATTCTACCTACTTACCATCTATATAGTACTTACTAATTCCATGACTACACTAATTCCATGCTCACTCATGCTGTCACTTCCTGTTACACACTTCCATCCCTTTTCACGAAATCACTCACATAGACAAAAAAGATGTTAAAGATGTTACACAAAAAAAGTTTCATGCATAGAACCTCTTTTTGAGGAGGCCATCAGCTGATATTGTTATATACTGAACAGCGCACATCTTACAACAAAAAATAATTTGTATTGGTTTTACTATGACGTAACATCCGCAGTTTTCTCACGAAAAAGTAAACCTGAATCTTATTTCATAGGAAGTTATGCGCAATACAATAGTAAAACTTGTGAAGAAAAATAACAGTGGAAACTGGAAATACATCACGACAGTACAATACTACACGAACGTCACCTGTCGCCATAAATCCAATCACATAATTGAACTAGAACTTTAAGGGAGAGCTACACACTTGTTCGGGTCGGCACATTCGATTCGGCAGTATTTATTAAACAACAAAGCCGACTTGAATCAATAATAAATTACACATAACCGTTCGGCATATACCCTCGCTGAATCATGTTCGGATCGGCTCGGCATCAAGACGAGCGGCTTTTCCCGAACGTATATCTACATCTGCAATCTACATAATACATTCGATTTTGCCCACCAGCTGTGCCGAATCTTTCCGAACCGAACAAGTGTGTAGCACCCCTTACTATAGGATGAGCGACTGCGCGAGCGCCATTCTCGTGATTAGATACAATTTCCATAATAAAGGTTCCCAAGCTCTCCCATATTGTGTGCAAGGTTGCGTGACTGTTCCCATAGCAACTTCGACATCTAGCTAGATCCGAGATATTAATAATTTTCTCTCGTGTTATGCAAGAAACAATGGCAATAGACGGCCGTCTTTATAACATAGGACTTATCTTCCCCTTATATATCCCAATTTATTTGTGGTCGGCGTAAGATGTCTTTTTCTTTCATACTTATCTATTAGTTTTCATCTCGGTAGTCAGCCCCCTTTCTAGCCATATCATCTTTCACACAGTCCGTCCCTCGTTTCTTTGGTCTTCCCCTACTCTTGTAGCCATCGACATTCATACTCAAAACTTTCCTCACGACATTTGCCTCATTCCTCCGCATCACATGCCCATACCATGACAACCGATTTCTGCACAACTTTTCAGTAACCGACGCCACTTTCAGACTTCCTCTTATGTGCTCATTTCTTATTCTATACATTCGTGTCACACCACACATCCCTCTTAGCATTCTCATATGTAGTGATATCGGTAGCCACAGTTCGAAAATCGTTTGAAATGAGAGAATTAATAATGTTTTCTAGCCACATCATCTTTCACACAGTCCATCCATCGTTTCTTTGTTCTTCCCCTACTCTTATAGCCACTCACATACATTCTCACATAGCCCATCCATCGTCAACATGGATCATATTGGTGAAATTTGGGTGTGCTAAATATACCTCTGTCTTCTACTTTACCGTCCTCTTCCAGGGATACAGGCGTTATGGTGATGCTATGTTATGCAAGAGAATGTCTTTGTCAATAAATAATTTTAAATAATTGAGTAATACACTTTTACCTTATGTAAGTGCCATGGTAGGTGCGCAAGCGCAGCTTGGTACGGATAGGTGTAACGTATCGAATTCGAAATTGCAGTTAGTGACAAGACTTGTTGACTATGAATTTCTATAGATTAAAATAACACTTTCCTTTAGTTGATTTTTATAAAGAACTTTCAATGTAAGATTCAACTCTCTAAAATCTGTCTCTATCTTGATTCACAATACAAGTATTTCGAGTTTAAACAAGGTGTGCAGGTATATACATACGACGAAAAAAATATGAACTAAGTCTGTATCTCTTTTTGACTAGGTAATTCACTTTTTATTTCAGTTCTATAGTAATTAATTAATTAATGAAAACGGTCATACGAATGAGCGCGGTTGTGATGGACGTGAGTGCATGTAAGCTATTTTAAGATAATCTAGCTTTCGCTTGCGTCTTCGCTCGTGCTAGTAAGTAGGTTGACACATTTTTCTGTGTTTCACAGCATCCTGACGTAGCCAAGGCGTGGCAGCGTTGGTTTTCTTTCCTGTGACAGCTTTGAAAGTGAAACGTTGAAGCTGGTTTAGCCATTTTCTGAATATTGTTTCCTGTGAACTTTTTGAATCTGTATATTCAATTTACTAAAGGTGGTAGCGAAAAACGCTTTATATAAATGCTTGCCTTATGATGAGCTTAATATTTACCTAGTAGTCACAGAATAAAGAACAGAAACATAATTAAGGGCTTACTTGGTAGATTAATGTTTGAATAAGAACTGAAAATTACATACAGATCACGTGCGAATCAATACCACAATTCCACTCCTTATAGCAAAAGGAACACTCTGAGGTTTTAGTTGGTAGGAACTATGAACCCGACATAACCCTCTTTTCTCCCAAACAATGGGAAAACTTGAGGATTTCCCTACGAGAATAATAGCACACAAAATGAATTCAGTAAAAAAAAAATGTTCAAAGTCAAATAAAAAATCATTCAAAGAAAAAAAATCAGTCGAAGTAAAAAAAAAACACAGTCAAAGTACAAAAAAAATAATTCAACGTAATTTAGAATTAAATGACTTGCTTGCTTGCTAGCTTGAAATTAGACGCGACCCACTACACAAGCAATACCTACTCGCATTATAAAATATGAATGAAAGTAGTAAACGCGAGGTGATAAAACCAATACAAGAATTAACGTTATTTACGTTAATTTAATTCTTGTATCTGGTTTCCAGTCGCCATGCCGAGGATTTTAGTATACTAGTGTAGTTGATACGTGCTTGCCACTTCTTGCCATTTAAGTCTTGAGCGTGGGCGAGCTAGTTACTGGCTTCCATAAAAATATTGTGAGCGTGTTTGAGAGTTTGAGACAAGCCTTAAAAACGAAGCTTATACATGTGGTATGAGTAGCCTGTTTGTGAACTTTCAGATCTGATGATGTGACGAAACCGGAATAGAATTGAATAGAATAGGATCCTCTTTATTATGTATACCATATAAATTACAGATCTAAATGTAAAAACTTTACATAGGGTGACACAATGGGCGGTCCTATCGCTAAAAGCAATCTTTTAAAGACAACCTTTGGATGGATTAAAGGGAGAAGGAGAAACTAAAAAGAAGACGAAGAAGAATTGGTAATCGCAGCATGTTTGTTATTAGAAGAATGGGGGACGTGTCTGCCTTCTCTGTATAAACTGAGAATATAGTTGTTATTTCACTTTTACATCCACAACATTCAGCCAAGCGTGATAATTATGTTGATGTATTAAATGGAAATGTAACAGATTATGTTCCTTTCAGAAGAACTATGCAAATGAATAAGCAAATAAGAACTCTGCAGGATTTAAAAAGCTCCTTATGAGCACGTAATTACGTGAGAGATAATTTAGTACATAATGTGCGAAATGTGGGTGTATTATTGCTGCCCAACCCTTCGCGGAATCAGGCGTCGTGTTATGTTTTGTGATGTGTAAAATAGTAAAACAATTTGAAATATTTGAAGATAGAACACACTTAATTGGCTGCGACTAACAATTCGAAATACCAATCTCCCTAGCCTCATCTAGCTTTATTTAAAAAAATATGATTTACGTGTAAAAGTGTTTGTATAAACCTACTTACAGAAATAAAAATCATTAACATTTATCAATTATCAATATGAATCAAATTCACTTTTCCTCAGTAGCGTAGCGTGGGGGGGGAGCAGAGGGGGCTATGACCCTGGGTGGCGCAGATATAGGGGCGTCAGGTCATCATCAGATCAGATACCTCTATTGTCATCGGGACTATATAGGTAATTATTTAAGAAAAATATCAAGACAGTGAGACAAGTGGAATGTGTTCAAAATACTCGTAGAATTGCAAGATTTGACGTCAAAGAAATACATTAGAGTTCCATATTGTCATGTGAAGTTAAATAGGCTTGTTACGAATGGAAACTGAAATTGAACCTCCAAGAAGAAAAAGAAAGCACATTTTTAACTACGAAAGTAGAGATGTTGGCTTATCCTACGGGCGAAAATTGTTTTCTACATTAGATAGAGTAACTGCTGAAATTCGAGAAAGATTCCAGCGACTCCGAAGTTGAGCAGAAAAATATGAAATATGTCTTCCTAAGGCCGGAATACAACCTCGACCAAACTCCTCAAGATATTGACACAGAAGAGTTTAAGGTTGAGTGCGTGCGTGTGTTCGTAGGTACAAGACTACAAAAGAGTGCTTATCCGGCCCATTCAGTATATTGAAGTTTAATTTTAAATTCAAACTTCAAGTTTGAAGTTTAGGACTTCACTTTGTTCACTTCACTTTCTTAACCTTTTTTTTTTTTTTTGTTGCCGGGGTGGAAAATCCTCATGGATGTCCTCCGCCCTGGGGTAGGCGGAGGGGTCTGTCAGACTCTTACTGACTAAAAACCACCCCGGTGTTCCCGTCCCACACTTGCACCGGGGATCATGGGATCTAATGCGACTTCCACGATCCCCAGCTAGTGCCGGCCCGCCTCTGCGGGCCACCTCAAGTCTGGGGGGGGTGAGGTGTTTAAACCCCCCCCGCGACGTCTGAAAGGGGCGCGCGTGGAACACTACGCGCCGCCACCTCGGGTCCAGTGTGATGGGGGGCGGCGGACGTCCCCAAGTCCGCCGTCCCTGGACCCATTTAGGGGGGCCGGAAGAGGGCGTTGTCTGCCCTCTGCCGACGCCCGGTGCGCCTGCTGCGGGCCGGGTGAGCGGAAGAGATCTCCCGCTCCCGTTCCGCAGCCTCCTTCTGCGACACGACTGTTTCGCAGAAGGATACCACCGCGTCCCAGGACTCGTCGCTGCCGACCATCGCCTCGACCACGGCCGGCAGCGACAGGTCACTGCCCACTCCTGAGATGAGGGCACGGCGTGGCTCCTCCCAAGCGGCACACTCTGCCAGCGTATGCCGCGCCGTGTCCTCCCGACAGTCGATGCAGTGGTGACACCGGGCGTCCGGCTCCCTGTTTATGCGACACAGGTACTTCCCGAAGCAACCATGCCCCGAGAGCACCTGCGTCACCCGAAACGACAGGGAGCCGTGCCTCCTCCCGAGCCAGGGCTCGAGCACTGGCCGGACCGCCTCGATGGTGGCGAGGCCGGCGGTAGGGCGTGAAAGCCTGTCCCGCCATTCCGCCAACAGGGCTGCGCGGAGCTGTGACCGACGCAGCTCCATATGTCGCTGCATAAGCCACTCGCCCCGCGCCCTCGCTTCCTCGCGCCACTGGTACAGCGACGCGAGTACTTTCGCCTCGAGGTCCCAGGGCGGGGATCCGGCCAGTACGCAAGCCGCCTCGAAGGAGATCGTGCGATATCCCCTGATGACTCTGACGGCCATCGCTCTCTGCGGCTTTCGCAGGACAGCGATGCTGCCGGCCGTCAGGTCAGCCGCCCAGATCGGGGCCCCATACAGGGCCATCGATCGCACAAAAAGGGATCGATGGCCATCGATCGCACTTTCTTAACCTAACCTAACCTAACATAGTTGCGAAAATGGGGGGGGAGGGGCGCCAAATTTAGGGTTTGCCCCGGGTGGCAGAAATTCCACCCGCCACGCTAATGCTTCTCATCAATCAAGGATGTAACGTAAAATATGTTAAACGAATTATTATTCTCAATTGCTTAACTTAAAGCATACAATGTATCGATCATATCGACGTATCGACGTATCGATAGTTAGGAAACACGGCTAATGATGCGTTCACTGGCACATGAATGCGTTCCAAATTACTAATTCACATAACATTATAGTTTCGTAAAAATATTCTGAGATTTTTTCGTTTCAGTACCTATGTTTTTAATTTAATAAGCATTGTAGTTTAGGAATTAATGATTAATGAAAACTGCGTTGCATGTAACTATTTTAATATTTAGTTCTTTGACTGCCTTGTTCGAATAGTGGTCGCAGGCGCTAAGCTGAGCATGAAGTCCTGGATTCGATACCCAAGTCGGGAAAAGTATTATTGGGTTCTTCCACCAGGAATTTCTTAGTAGCAGCCCGTAGTCTGGATTTGTGCCCGGGTGATGACAATAGGCTCGCTCCCTTTGCTTAGGCCTTAATTATAACTTACTGGTGACATGTGGGTGTTACTAGAGGCACCTCTGCCTATTCCTTTGGAGGTTAAGGCGTAATGTTATGTTATGTTATTTTTTTGAAGAATAGAATGCAGTAGGTAACATGAATAACTTTAATAAATACGTTTCATGATGACTTCATTTTGCTCTGTTTTTTACTCACCTTTTCCATTTTTGGTAATATCGTATTGTTTCGTCACTGTTTACTTCTTATTTCAGAAGAAAGTGATTTTTACATAAAAATACTTTCTTATCTTTCCAAAATTTCGAAAAAGTCTGCAAGTTAATGGATTTAATAGGTATCTTTATAAACACACAAGCATTGACCGTTTAATATTATATTTAATGCTACATTAATGTAATTCAGAAAGTTTGTATGGCCTCCGAGAGAAAGTGAGTTCATTGAACTGATTGACATTACACAAAATGATTGAGGTTATGTTGAAGATGTTACGAATGTTACAAGATATGAAACAATATATCAAGTGCATTCTATGAATATCTTTCATCATCGTTTTTAACAGTGGTTTTAAATGAATTCATTGGTTGTAAAAATGTTTACTTTTCTCAGAGTAGCTGTCATTTGAGTCAAAATTTGAAATTAGAATGTTATTGTTTTTATTAGTCTGATTTGTGTAGGTATTTTACAGACTTTCGCTAATTCTACATTGGAAGCGAAAGTCAGTTGCCCGTAAACAAACAATTTATAATACATAATGAATAGAATTTACTTCATTGCAATCTCAGTTTTGCCCGCGAAAATATCCCACGAGAACGTACTACTGGGATTAAAAGTACCCCATGTGTTTATACAGGCTATAAATAGGCTATCTTTGTGCCAAATTTCATCCGTTCTGCCGTTTTTGCGCTAATCCGGAACATACATCCAGACAAACGGAAAAAAATTCTTCGTTACTATTTTATTATAAGTAGAGATATAGAAGTTGTATTAAATAAAGAGGACTTTTATTTTTATTATAGCACACGTTTCTCAATATAGCAATAAATAACATAATTATCCGCTACATACCTATTTATTTACTGATCAAATTACACCAGCTACATTCATTCCAAGTCGGTGATTACCGGTAAAAATAACAGGTACCACAAAATAAGATATAAAATAACAGGTATATAATAACGACTACTACCAGGTACGTGATCTGATGCTGCGGTTATTTTGCAAGCGTCTGCTATCTTACAGTTACGCGCCAGAGACAACCGCATAACTGTTTGTTTATTTTTTTGTTATTGTTGCGTAAAGAAAATTTAATAGAGGTGAAGATGGTTTGCTTGGGGCATATAAAGTTGTTTGTTTGATGATATTGTTTTTATACTACGAAATAAGTGTTATAATTTGACGTTCTAAGCCAATAATGGAGCGACGGTTCGCTGAATTTGTCTACTTCTGAACTTTCCTTAAAGGTTGTGCCTTTAGAAAAGGTCCACATGATAATGAGTCTAAATTAAAAGATATCACAAGTGTATAGTAGGTAAAGGACCAGACCGGACCTAAAACACTTCCTTGTGGTATGCCAGCTTTTATTTCTTATAGTTCTACGCAAACATCTTCTTTACCGATTCTAAATAACGCTATTAAGAATGTAGGACTCCTTGATATCTGCCAACTGTATTCGTAACTTCGTTTTTAGACTATTATAACGCCTCCATGGTATCATACTTTCTCAAACGCTTGTGTCACGTCTAGGAACGGGGTAGAGCTTATCCCTGGTGATTTTAATAAATATGAGAGTTCACTAATATTCCAAGAGTGTAGTTATGTTAAATTACCTTATTGGTTGGAGAATTGATCATAAGTTAGTATACTAAACCACTGGAATGCTAACAATGAACTTTGTTACGTAAACACGACCTAAGATAGTATTGTAAGGAAGCATGTTGTAATTTACTCCCCAAGTCTATTTATCCAATAAAATCAAAGTTCTATTCTCACGTTTGCGCCCGAGCACGTGTTACATGCACATTTAATCATTAATAACAAAACTTATATAACGCGACGTATGTATAACACATTCGACTCCTACAAAAAGATTTACATGACAGACTATTAGTGACGGGCGTCGAATCACTAGTACACAAACAGTCGAGCCTTGCTCTTGACACTCGGTCACTCGCTACGCATATTAATAGACTAAGTGATTCACAATTCACATCACTTTAGTTCAACCATTTACTTTATGAGTCGAACGCGAGGTATGACTAGGAACGAACGCCTTTTGTCTCCAAATCATAATTCGAAAAATAAATTCAAAAATCGAAGACGATGTAGTTTTTCGCGGGTTCCAGTGATGTTATGTGCTGTGATCTGTGATAAATGTCGGGCCGGCGGAGATTAGGCAAGTTGCACATTTATTGATTGTTAATTTTATTCAAATATTCTAGACTTTAGCGTGCTTGTTGTGTCTGATAGATAAAGGAAGCTTCGTTTGTGTTATACGTGATATTATGGTGCTATGCCATTTGTTTGTTCAATCTTCGTGTCGAATGTGTTCATTGCTTTTGCCCAGCACCGAACTGGCCTGACACTAAAATTGATGTTATCAGTTGCTATCACCTTTATTAGGAAGACCATTTTCTGCTTATCCACCCAGGTTGGATATTGCAATGGTGATGTAATTTTAGTCTTGTGTTTTTTATGTTTTTTTAGGGTGTTCACCTCTACTTAGCGCGGATAATCCAGCTTTATCTTGGTTGATTTGATGATACAAAAAGACAAAAAGCTGAACATTTGTAAAAATAAATGCGGACATTTCACTTTACACTCTTTCTTAATTTTCTGTACTCCTTATAGTGTATTATATCCTAAAATAACTCTTATGTCGAAAAGTCCGGACAAATAACAAGGCTGGACAAAGTCCGGACGGGTGCCCAAAAAGCCGGACATGACGGTAAACCTATAAGTTGGTCTTACAAAACGTCAGTATCATTTATGAATCTTAATTAACCACTGAACACACCATGTTAAAGTTTGCATCTTCCTAACTAAACCTAATTGGCTCTACACAAGAATTCCACAGCGCTCACGTACACGTAGTATCCTAAAAATTAAACATCGACCTATTCAAAAATCGAATGGCGAATTCGTATCGATTGTATAAAATCGAAAATCGTTATCTTAAAATGCAGTCGTGTTGTTGTTATCCGTTCTAATCATAAAAGCGGCCAGCATTGCGGGTCGGCATTCCTGGGATGCCGAGCAGTATCACGAATGTTGCCATTACATATAAGGAACCGGTTCCACATCCTTTGAGGCCGTGTCTTTGTTTGTATGTTTTGTATAAGGAATACTTTTGCCGGTTTGTGAGAGCTCGATGTTTTTTCTTGGTATGCCTACCTTTGCCTGAAATCCAGAAAAAGGAAAGGGCGTTCTGTCTCGCGGGAAAATTGACCCTTTTGATTCCGTCTCATGAAAATCAATCAAGCATAATATTTGTATTGGATGCAAAACAGGAAATGTGCGAGCAATTTCGAATAAATATGAATACATTTCCTACTTCCGCTAAAATGTTATTGAAGCTCAAGACTTCTGGCACGAAGTTTGATTTTTTTTCTCCCCGAACGAGTTGGCGACTTGACGTAGACTGAAAAAAAACTTTGAAGAAAGTTAGTTTAGAAATGGCAGTGGTTGGGTGGCTCATGCTCTTTCGACGGGATTTGGTTTTTGTTAAGTAAAATTAAACAGTTATGTAGTTAATCTATCAAACCCAATAGTTTCCAAGTCAACCCCAGTACCAACCTTGCTGGCTGGCCAATCTTTGACACAGTGTGAACTATTCTCCTAAGCTGAAGAAGATTCCCATGAAAAGAAGAAAAATAATTCAATTCAGTAAAGTGAGTTTGTAAATCATTAAACGCACGAAAGAAATACTCAAACAGCTGGCAGTAGCAGCTGGCTGGCTGTGTATGTAGTTATTTGTTCAGAGTCCAGACTCTGAACAAATAACAATACAAATATTTATTCCAAATCTGAATCAATCCCACGACCTCGAATACAGGCAGTTGAGCCAGATTCAGCTTTATGTTCATTACGTACCTACGTTATAGCCATGGGTTTTAAGATTGGTGCTGAGGGCAGATAATTACGACAACATTAATAAGAAGTAGGTACTAAAGAAATCGAATCGTGAAAATGACACGAACATAAAAAATGTTTAAGATTTTAAAATGCGGAATGCTACTTATAGAACCACAAGATTTCTATAAACCAGAATATTATTGTAACTTTTGTAAGTTCCAACCAAAATGCAGGGGGGCAACCATCACCTCTTCTAGCAGTATTATTATAATATTACTTCACAGTGGGAAAGTGATGGAGCTGTACAGGACTGATAGCTCCATCTTTTTCTCACGCTGAAGTAATATTGAAATAATACTGCTTTAAGAGGTGATGGTTGGCCCCCAGGACTAAGCATCAATGAAAAACGACAAATAAAAAAAATGCTGATAAAGAGGAGAGCACTCCTAGACTTTTCGTAATTTAAAGCTAAAGATTCCGTGCAGAACAAAAATCCAGTTTAAATTTTTATAAGTACAGTCGGTCCAGTTTAAATTTTTGTAGCAGTAGCGTATTAAAATTGTTTCACCTTATAAGCCGAAAAGCCGGCTGCAAGATTACTCCATTAAGGTCGCTTAGCCAATTTTGGTGACGCACAAACCACTAACAGGATCTTTTCCAAGTGTACGATTTGCCACCAAAATAGGATGCTGCACGAATATTTTTTTAAACAAATTATTAACAGACTCACTTTTATTCATGAACGCAGTTTCTACACAAAGATTTCTGAACGAAATGAACTAGGTACACACATACACTTTCTCTTGTATTTCGTTACGGTATTTGATCGATGTTTAATGAAAAATGTTTGCATTATGTATTTACATGTTTTTGTGCTTATGATACAAACGTACTTACGGATATCAGTACATAATTAAAAGTACGTAAAACATTGTTGTTGTGAATAAAATTGACATCTAATTTATGAGGACGCTTGAAGAGTTGTTAGTGCCTGGTTGTTGGCTAGTTACAAGTTTACAGCTTAATATTCATATGCAATAGTAATAATAAATGCTCATTGAACCCGCGTTGACGAAGCGATAGACGCGTTGACGTTCTAATGATAAATTATTCAAACCGCGGCGATTTCTCAACGAATTCCTGAACGCAGCTGCAACCGTCACCCTTGATTGGTTGCGGCTAGCGTTCGATTTTCAAATCGTACCGCCTTTTTTGTCATGGCTGTTAGAGAGTTCCATGTACTTTAATTACAGTGGAGCAGTGATGAATGGTATCGATTACTTACTGCGAAAAAAGTACAATAAATTATACATTTTACTGGGATTATAGAAATTATCATACATGACCATGGTTGGCCATCGTGACAACTGACGTTATTGAATCCATTTAAACAAACGGTTGTAGTTGAGACAATATTTCAACCAGTAGGTACCTAACAATAATAAAGATATGCACACATGTCAGATGCCTTGATTGATATTATTGGTAGCGAGAACAAACTTCCTGACAATGACACAAACGCGGATGTGAACACAACACCCGCTTCACCGACAATTTGTTAGCGTAATATCATACAATCAACACTGGGTAATTATGCAATTTTCCTTTGTAATTTTGTTGAAAGGAGTGGAGAATATTGGCTCGTTGGCGATCGAAATCGAGTTATAATTGCGTTAAAAGACGTTGTTGAATGATGAAAACAGGGCTGTAAGTACAGCTAATTCAATGGATAGGCACACAAGGACGGCCTCATGAATTTGTCATTTAACCCGAAAATGACAGCGGTTAATAAAAACTTCAATAAGACCGATACAGTGACCGAGAGTGGTCGGAATCTTGAAAATATTGTGACCATGAACGGCTTAATTGTTCTAGTGCAAAGAAACACAATTGTCTGGGATGATTAAAATCATTTAGCTCAATGTGTTCCCAAATATCATAAGTTGCTTCTATATCTATACCGATATACATATTATAACTTAAGGTGTATAGCGCGCCTCAAAGAGATGTCAGCACAAGTGTAGGGGTCCACTAGGGCCGATGCCTGCCGGGGTCGCGGGAAGGTACGAAAGGGTTACCGAGGCCCCTGGCAACACTGGCAACGGAAGGAACACGGGTGGGTTTTAGTCAGTAAGATCTGACACACCCTCCCGCTCCGCCCAGAGCGGGAAAAGTTATTTGATAATCATCTAAAAAACAGGTGGATAGCCCGCGAATTCAAACTAGGTAATAGTTAGTAGTTTACGTTTTTTGCAATTTGCAGGTCAGTGTCAGGTTGTATCTTGATCAAAATATGATTAGCTTTTTATGCAATCAACAAAAACTATTCGAGAACAAAACTTACCTAGAAAGATGTATTCATGATTCTAATGATGCTCGGAAAAAAAGGATGTCTTAAATTAAGTCAATATCCTTTTGGTCAAGACAAATATTGATTCATATATGGGGAAAACAATATATTCTTGAATGAAGTAAAATTTTGTCTTAGTTTTATTGTCTTCTTCGAAGACATTATACTTAAATGAAGAATTATTAAGTTTAATTTTAAGAATATTATTTATAAAACTAGTTTCCTATATAAAACTATCCTATATAAAACTATTTTCTTCAATTAAGATTATTAAAGTCTTGAATCAAACATTTGCTTAATTAAGTCAAGAATAAAAACCAAGTATTTATTATTCTTAACTTGAGTAAACAGGTTTTCTTGAACTGAGTACATTTACCTACTTACGTTAAGAAAATATTTACTTGGATTGAAACAATTTTTCTGAGAATATTGATATTCTTCGCTGAAGAGATACTTTTTTTCCGTGTGGCAGTGTCCCACCGCCGCGGGCGAGAAAGCGACTAACTATCGGCTATTTTCTCGCTTAAGAAACGTAGGTACAATAGATAATATTCCGTGTAAACAAAAGAGATGCATTTATTAACAGTTGATCGCTGACTGTTCACACCGCGAGCGAGTACTCACTCCACTAGTTTGTCGCTGAGCGACAAAAGCTATCACTATCTACTCGCTCAGCGATACTTGCTTCGCGATGATCAGAACTCACGCCGAGAGACCCACCAGCAGTCGAGCGAGTGGTGCGAGTAATCGCCCGTCACACTCGGAGACTGGCTGATAGCCTAGCGACAAAACTATCGGAACTACATACTCGCTGCTCGCTGCTCGCCAACTCGTTTTCAGTTGCTAGCTCTACTAACTACTCGTTAATCGCCGGAGGTGGGACAATTGCCTTATTGTCGCGAATCATATGAGGAGTAACAGATCAAAGTGTATTAACTCCGTCAATGTAACTTTTGAGATAAAGGCATAATCCATAATACTTTAAGACGCTGACAACACCTAAACCGCGGTCACTGTCAGATTGCATAGAAAAGAAAGAGAAGCGCGACAACAAAACGCTTGTAATTTATTGCAAAATGTGAAGTAATTATCTATTTACTCAGAATTGAGTTGAGTAATCGAAAATAAAAAACAACCAAGTTCTGCATTAGGATAAGACGTACTTGTTATTAATTAAATACGTAATTTATGTTGATATTTAATATAGATATTTTGTATTAGAACTCAAGGTAAGAGGTTAGTTTAACGTTAGTTTGTATCGAGATTTTTTTTTCAAAACGTGTTTTGGTGACAACCAAGTTCTGGGAAATATGTTCAAAATTAACATATATTTTTTCCGCTACCACAAACTATACAGATTTGGCAATTTTCTTTCTTAAGAGAAGCCTATTTTGGTCAATTGGGTCTTGTCAGCGCCTTAAAGAGAGCACACAAAGAAACAACTTTTCTCTATAATAGGGTTTATTACTCGTAGCAGTCAATTCAGCAAATAAAGCTGTAATCTACATACATTCTTATTATTAATTATCAAAAAAATCCGTTTGTACTATTCTTATTACGGTGGGTGGAGTTACTCCTCATATGATTCGCGTCGCGACAATAAAGGCTCCTACATACTGGCGCGACTTGTCGCGCGACGCGTCGCGACACAAAGGCACCGCTTGTAGCGCTACACGCGGTGTCTTTGTGTCGCGTCGCGTCGCGCGACAAGTCGCGCCAGTATGTAGGAGCCTTAAGGCATTTGTCCCACCGCCGGCGATTAACGAGTAGTTAGTAGAGCTAGCAACTGCAAACGAGTTGGCGAGCAGCGAATGTGTAGTTCCGATAGTTTTGTCGCTAGGCTATCAGCGAGTGTCGGAGTGCGACGGACGATTACTCGCACCACTCACTCGACCGCTGGTTGGTCCTCCTCATATTTTAATCAATATACAACCTGACACTGACCGACAAATTGTAAATTTTAATTTCGCGGGCTAGTACTGCGGATCCACCTTAAGACGCTGACAACACCTAAACCGCGGTCACTGTCAGACTGCATAGAAAAGAAAGAGAAGCGCGATGACACAACGCTTGTAATTTATTGCAAAATATGAAGCAATTATCTATTTACTCAAAATTGCGTGGAGTAATCAAAAATAAAAAACAACCAAGTTCTGCATTCAAATAATACGTTTTTGTTATTAATTAAATATGTTACGTATGTTGATATGTAATACAGATATTTTGGATTAGAACTCAAGGTAAGAGGTTAGTTTACCGTTAATCTGTATCGAGATTTTTTTTCAAAACGTGTTTTGGTAACAACCAGGTTCTAAGAAATATGTTCAAAATTAACATAGGTATATTTTTCCACTACCACAAACTATACAGATTTGGCAATCTTTTTTTTCATTAGGCAAGCCTATTTTGGTCATTTGGGTCTTGTCAGCGCCTTAAAGTCGCTTTCTGTGTCTGTCTGTCCGACCGCGTTGTTCTCCATAACTACGCAACTGATTTTGATGTGGTGGTTTTCACCGTCATTTAGAGAAATTATTCCAGAAGGTTAATACATTAATATTTACCACTCGTATAGTTGCAGAAACAATTAAAAAGCCATTGTGTCTCGCGTGGACCCACGTTACGAACGGTTAAACTTACATTTAATCAAGAAATACCGATGTTTTGTCAAATCGTAACAACCGTGCGAAGCTGGGGCAGTCGCTAGTAAATATAAAATAAGAAACAGTTGAAATATCTAGTAACCAACTCACAAACATCACATAAGATAATTTACTACTGAGAAATAGTGGTTAACACGCTGTCATCAGCTAAACCCCGGTCACTGTCAGACTAGATAGAAAAGAAAGAGAAGCGCGATGACACAACGCTTATATTGCAAAATATCAATGAATTATCTATTTACTCAAGATGGAGTTGAGTAATCGAAAATAAAAAATACCCAAGTTCTTCATTCAAATAAGACTTTCTTTCGTGGGAAGGTACTAAAGGGTCATCGAGGCCCATGGCAACACAGGCAACAGGAATGAATACGAGTGGGTTTTAGTCAGTAAGAGTCTGACACACCCTCCCGCTCCGCCCAGAACGGGAGTTATTTGATAATTTCTCCCGCTCTTCCCACCCAAAAACAAAAAAAAATAAGACGTTCTTGTTATTAATTAAATACGTAATGTATGTTGATATTTAATATAGATATTATGGATTGGAACTCAAGGTAAAAAGTTAGTTTATCGTTAGTTTGTATCGTGATTTTTTTTTCAAAACTTGTTTTGGTAAGAACCAAGTCTTGAGAAATATGTTCAAAATTAACATACACTTCTCATCAGAAAAATCAAAACACCTTGCAAGTTTATGTTTTGTAAGGATTATCAGAATGTGTATACTTAGGAATATATGTCAAATGTTGTTGTCGCTATGAGATTTTCAAATCATAATGTAAATGTTCTAAATTCAAATAAAATTTTCATAGGTTTCGTATTTTGTTTAACAAGTCATTTTTACCCTGTATGGAGTATGAAGGAAATTGATTAAACAACACACGTAAATGAAAAAAAAATCTAAGAAACGTTTATTTAATAACTTGTATTTCCCTCCCCGAGCTCTTATTACGGCTTCTATACGGTTCTTCATCGATCGGATGAGAGTCATGATCAAATGTTGTGGCATTCCATTCCTCTTGGATTGCATTTTGCAGCTGGCTAAGTGTTTCTGGGGCAGGATCTTTTGCAAGAATTTGTCTCTTTAATTCATCCTATAGATGTTCAATCGGATTCATCTCCGGGCTTCTTGCTGGCCATTCCATAATGGAGATATCGACTTCGGTAACATAATCTCGTACGACGCTCGCGGTGTGAGGTCTAGCATTGTCGTGCATGAACATGAAACCGTTAGCAATAAAATGTGCATAGGGCATCACGTGAGGCTCAAGACACTGTTCGATGTATCGATGACTATTTAGTGCAGGCAGACGTGGCCTAGACACAAAGACAAGCTCTGTCTTACCGTCGGCGCTGATTCCTCCCCAAACCGTCCACGAACCGCCACCATAGCTGACGTTTTCTTCAATGCAGCATTGTGCAAAGTGTTCTCCATCACTTCTGTAGACCTTGTTCCTTCCGTCGTTACCATACAGCATAATTTTACACTCATCAGAAAAGAGGACTGTTGTTCCACTGGAGGTATCAATTTAGGTGCTCACGTGCAAAGTCAAGGCGCGCTCTTCGATGGTCTGCAGTTAATTTCGGCCCATTGGCTTGTGCGGTACCTGCAGTCCACGTTCCTTCAACCTTTTTCTAATTGTAGAGTCACTTACAGCCACCCTACGTACAACATGAAGCTGCTGCTGCAGTTGAAAAGCATTAAGGCGTCGATTTCGTAAAGAAGTTGTTACAATAAATCGATCATCTCGCTCAGAAGTGACCCAATTCCTACCAGATCCTGAAGGGCGCGTGAACAAACCAGTCTTCCGATAGCGTTTGTAGACTCTATGAACAGACGACAAGCTTAGATGCAATCTTTCAGCCACAACACGCTGACTAAGTTCAGAATCCAGCAATGCCACCACTTGGGCGGCTTCTGCGGGCGAAGTATCCATATGTTTTAGAAAAAAAACTTTTACAGACGTCCCAAAGTCACAGTACACACACAGTATACAGAACACAGAGCAAAAAGTTTTTAGATAAGCGCAAATTTTTAGTTTTCAAAGGTGAAATGTACTCCAACTCTAAACACACATTTGTCTCAAAACAGTGAATCATTTCATTTCTAGGATAAACAAATGAAATTCGAATTTAGAATTTTCGCTTATCACTGTAATGGCCAAACTGCCAGCTATAAAATCATGTGATTTTTTTCATGGAATGAAAACTCTTTTGTGTTAAATTAGGACATAAACCATAAAAACGGAAGTGTTTCGATTTTTCTGATGAGAAGTGTATATTTATTCCGCTACCACAAACTATACAGATTTGTCAATTTATTTTTCTTAAGGCAAACCTACTTTGGTCATTTGCCTCTTGTCAGCGCCTTAAAGAAGCTCGTTAACACTCCGAATGCTATTAAGTAACCTGCAGTGGCATGGCGAATCGTATGGGAACGTATGAAGCCAAGACTCGCAGCTTAATCACACCCATTTATATTACAAATGCTCTGGACGCTAACGGTTGATTTATTGACTGTTTTATAATTACTTTGGGAGCGGACTCAGTTTTTATACGAATTGCATTTTTGTACGATCTTATGCTTGTGTAATATTGGTCAATACAGGCCTACTTTATATCGGGTTAGGCAAGGGCGTCGCCAAGGGGAGACAGGGAGGGGCAGCTGCCCCAAAAAGATAAAAAAGTACCTCACTTGAATTCGTCCAATTTTATAATTTACCGAACATAACAAACTAAATCAAAATTTGGCAGCAATTGTATATAAATCTAACCGTTGTTGATGTCCTAAAAGGACACACACCGACATCCCGTGCTCGACGGCGAGCACCTCCGCGAAGTAAAGTAACAAAATACTCCCCCCGTCCCTTGAACCCGCCCGCCCGGGCGGCGCAAGCAAACATAAACAATGTCCCTAATAATAACTCACAGATTTATCAAGTTGCTCAGTAGCCGGTAGCGCCCTAAGCCTAGGTTCGAGTCCCACTATGGGACGCCCTTAGCTGTGCTACCTATATAACCTTTTAAGTAAAAGGTGAGAGGCCCTTCTGGCCCCACCGAAGCCCGTTGAAGCAGGGAAAGGTCCACGCGGACCCTTGCAATAAGCCATGTCAAAAAAAAAAAGATGTCCTAAAAGGGGCAAAAACCTTTCTGGAAACGGGAAAAACGTTGAAAATTTTGAGCGCTCTACCGTGCACAACGTGTACAATTCATACTTTTCCCATCCTCTATATATCAACTTGCCCTCCCCTGGTTCATCAGCTGGCGACGCCCTTGGGTAGGCAGAAACTACAGAACGCCACCTGCGACGATACTTACATACTCCTTTTGCTTCGTTCACGTTCATATATCAGCTAGGTAATTGCGTGACATTTACAGTAGCAATGGGTTCCATTTTGACAGTTCAACAACATTCATTGCGTTTTTTACTTTGTTGAGCTGACAATTTTTTCGAACATAGGTATGAAGCAATGGATTAGCAAAATCCTTCAAAATCATTAAGATTGTGATTGAAAGTGTGTTGCTTAATTGCTGGTCGTATGACCAGGGGGTAACCATCACCTCTTATAGCAGTATTATTATAATATTACTTCACAGTGGGAAAGTGATGGAGCTGTACAGGACTTATAGCTCCATCTCTTTCTCACGCTGAAGTAATATTGAAACAATACTGCTTTAACAGGTGATGGTTACCCCCCAGTACTTGCAACCGCACCGACCTGACCTTTCTGAAGAACATCACCAATAAAATCACTATTGCATTTCTGTTTGGGGTGGTGCCCCTAAAACGTCCATGATTATAATCGAGCGAGCACAGAGAGCAGTGCTTAAGGTAGCCCATGCTTTACCATTTTTTCACCCTACCTCTACGTGCAAGGTTCTCACTGTTCGACAACTGTTTATCGTTCAGACAATCTTGCGTAAACATTCTTCGTTGAACTACAACTCATCCTTGCATGCACATAAACGCATTAAGATAAATAATGTATGTTCAACTGAACTATGTAAAAGTAGTCTTTCGCGCTGCAACTTTTGTTTCCTTAGCAGTTATTTATACTACAAAATAAACTGTACTTTAAAAATATACCCTCTTACTAAAGCAAAGTGCAAGCAAGTTCTCACCACGTATCTACTTAATTACGATAGCACTGAAAGCCTCTTAATATTGTTTTCAGCCAACCTATGAAAGGCAAATTTCGCGCCCTCTCGCCCCTAGCCGCCGCAGGAGAGGCCCGGGGCGTCGGGAATCCCGGGCGGATTCCCGGCCACCGTAGGCGCGGGCTTGCGGACGGTGAGCAATGGGTAGCTCACCGTCCGGTAAAGACCAGGCCCGGGTCGACGGCGCGTTGTATTCCACGCGCGCCTCAAAGAGATGTCGTCAGCACAAGTGTAGGGGTCCACTAGGGCCGATGCCTGCCGGGGTCGCGGGAAGGTACTAATGGGTTACCGGGACCCCTGGCAACACAGGCAACGGAAGGAATACGGGTGGGTTTTAGTCAGTAAGAGTTTCGCGGCGGAGCGGGAGAAGTTATATGATGATTTGCCACCCACAAAAAAAAACCTATACACTCTTCGAAATAGAAACAAGAAAATATTAAAATATCTCAACTGTTTTGACTAAAATCGGCTTTTATTTGTTCTTTGCTAGTTGTTACTTATCTATCAATGAAATACTGGCTCCTAAAGTACGGCACCGAGGCATACGTTGAATGTTTCACACAATGAACTATTCGTTAAATTTCTTACGTAATGTTCTGAGAACAACAAAAGTTTCTTATTTGATGTAATGCGAGCTTCATACAACATTTATGATTAGAGCTATTATTGAAATATTGCAAGACTGAGGTTATCGTGGGGTCGAGTCGAGCACGCAACTTCGCATTTCCGAGTGTTGCAACGAAGCAGATTAGGGTTATAGGTGATGAAGTGTAACATCACTAGGGTACTTATTAGAAGTCTGCACGCAAGTAGGATGAATGACTGTTGCCATGGGCGTGAGAAAAACAGGAAAAAAGTCAAGAAGTGTCGTGGGACACCCGGTTTAAACGAAGTTCCTTTCGCTTTATATTATGTATTAATACAGAGCCAACTAAAATGGTCTCAAGTTTCAAGTGTCAAACGTTTATTTTTTTTGTGTGTTAATACAGAATCATCTAGTATAAACTTTTAGCTTGCAAAAAACCTAAAAAACAAAAACTTTGTCACTTGAAACTGACTTTTTCGGGCATAACTCAATTTACGATTTCTGCCAGTTTACTCTTACCACAAGCCGCGTTAAAGAACTTCGTTCCAAAAATATAACGGATATTGGAATTATAATCAAATGTCGATTACTGTTGTACTTGCAATGCATCTCATTCAGTAAATTGAACTAAATTCTTGAGCAATTTTAAATCGCATTCGAATCCATAACGCGTTCCACAAATCAAATGTCAGTTTGACAGCTCAACCCCAATTGCGCGCGGGAGTTGAAATAATACGAAATATGAAAATAATGGAATGTTAATTTTCGGCCAGTCTACTTGTCAAATCATGTCCTAATTATTTCAAGAACCAGTTTCTAACTACTTCACTGAAATCGATACAATGAGCATTTCGTATATAATGTGAAAATAAACTTGATTAAAATTCTTCGCAATCATGGCAATCAATTACAATGCGAATTAAAATTACATCAATCAAATTATGTTTACGTGACATTTTCAATTTTGTACAATCTCTCTTTATGTTATTCGCGTTTAATAATAAATTGTTTATTGCAAACTGTTGCCACATTCTTGAACTATTCGTGACGTCAATACCTAGAGAAGATCAGCTATTCACAAAGAACTTACTATTTTTGTTTAAGTACTATATCCGCATTTTCAATGTCTGAGTAGCTACCAACCTATTTTTTTCCGTTTTGCAGCAGATAGTTTAGGTAGGTACTTACTTGGTCCTAAGAAAAAACCTTTTACAAAAAAAAAAAACCAAAAAAACACCGACCGTCTTCCAAAAAAACACTACCTTTAATTTCGGAAGTCGGTGTATTTGGTTTTGTATTTTATTTTTTTTGCCACCGACTTTCGACACTGCAGTGTTGTTTTTGGAAGTCGGTTGTTTTTAAGTATTTTTTTTTTTCAGTTTCTATTTGTGGGTCCTGCCCCGCACAAATTCGAATACTATCTGCTATGTAAATAACAGTGCTTGGAAATTATTATAACATTATCCACATCTAAGAATAAATGGGAAAAATACGTATTATTGAAGCTAAGTCAAAAACTACCCAAGCAACGTTAATAAAAATTATATGGGACCACCGCGCAAGCTTCCTCTACAAAATCAAAATAGAAGATTTTCCAAAATCGATCCACAATTGCCGACATATCGTTGAACATAAATAAGAAAAAAAAAAACCGGCCTGATGGATGAATGTATCCCAAGAACAAACTTAACATTGTAGTTGAGAAACATATTCCTCATACATTCCAACTGCAAATGTAAGTTTGTACGCACAATATTGAGAGATTTAACATGTTATTTTGAAACCACAGACTTCTTAAAGGTTTTTCTGTAATGTATAAGCAAATAACTATATTAAGTTTTTTTTTTTTTAATTAGCTTGTAGTTCTGGAGAGTGTTAAATACTTTTAAAAGTATTTATTTTAAAATTATAAATAAATGTATCTGCAATCCTAATAATACCTATGTCACACAGTACAGTTTACAAAACTTTTTTTTTCTGATTTGCCTCCCAAAAGTGACCCCCATATTCAAAATGCATTTATTTACGTTACACGTCCGTGTTTGGGTACACACACACAGAAATTCACATTAGTACCAAATTTCAACTTAATCGGTCCAGTAGATTCAGAGTAAATTGGCTGTGACAGACAAACACACAAGTGATCCTATAAGGGTTTCGTTTCTTCCTTTTGATGTTCGGAACCCTAAAAATACACAAACGAACATAGAACCTCCTTCTTTTTTGAACTCGGTTTAAAATTAAAAAACTGCTAACCTATTGAATACAATATAAACGTCTCGAGCGTTTATGCTAGATTGACCGGAAAATACATTACTGCACATGGAAGAGTGGAAAGCTGTGGGAGATACCTTTGCCCAGCAGTGGGACAATACAGTTTAAACCAAAACAAAACTTATTTATTATTTACATTGCCGCCATATAAACATTGGCTTTTAGAAATAGTGGTTCGACATTTTATTGGCACAACCGGTTAATCAAAACAATTCGCCTCGTGAAACTACTGACAATTAAAATGTTTGACGTGTTTCTTGCGCCCGCGCACCCGATTGACTTACTGATCGATTCAAGGTGAATACAATTCGACTGGATTCACGTGATGCTAGTTAGAAATGGTTGTCTACTCGTCGACAACTTTGCAATAAACATTTGTATTTAAAACGATTCATCGCACGCTTTAGTAACCTTACTAATCATCTTGATACAATCCTATAATTAATTTACACACCATCTATAGAAAGCGGGTGGTCATTTTCATGGTCGAGACCACACAGGACCACCCAGTTTTGCACAATACATAATTAAATACACGCATTTTTTCCCACGAAGAAAAAAATATCATACTTTCCTTGCTTGCTCAGTTAATGATCATAAACTTCAAAACAAAATAGTGCGAAAATGACTTTCTATAACTAGGCGTAACCCTGCGAATGAAGCCGGTTTCTGCCTGTAAAAAACCGTAATCTTTTGCTCTCGTTCGCACTTTGTCGGGTTACCGCAAACAATAAGACCTCTCCCAACCGTGACGACATAGCGGTCGGTCGCTTAGACCGGTAAAAAGTCTAAGAACGCATTTTTTTGTACACGTCATCTCGCAGGTCAACCTAGACGGTTGTCGGCTTTTAACCGAGCTATCCTGTGGATGCCTTACCATATTAAGGCAAACCAGCCAGGTCATTCAACTTAAAAACTTAGCGCCTACTCCGTCGCTAAAGGCACCCCCTGTGGGGTACGGACCTCAGCGTAGGGCGTGGCTGGGACAGGCTAGGTCGTATCATTCTCCGAAAGCAAGTTATATCATCCTGTGTAGATTGTACCAGCCATATTTAGTGAACGAAAGAATGAACGCTTAATAAGCATTAATTTATTCAATCACTCAGTGTTAACACGCGTGTAAATTAAATTCTGAAGTACTAACATGCGCTGAATTTGTATGTCTTGATTTAAAAGAAAAATATCCTGCTGTTTGTAAGCGGGGCGCGTGCATTGCGAATTTTGGTTCTGCTGTTTTTTTTATACCTACACTGCGCTTAAACTATACAACGGTATAAGCTTAACTCTATAATAAGCGAAGCGATATTTTTAGTTAGGTATTAGCAAACATTTAGTAAGACAAATCCATGTTTTTAGCTTAAATTCTATGGTCCTGGAACTCAAACAAAAAAAAACTCAATATAAAAGTATCCAAAACACCGTTCTTGCACAAATGACTACAGTAGTCCAGTAACAGCTGCATTCAGTAACCGCCTCCTTGTTTACAACTCAATTATCTTTGGTCATTGTTCGCTTTCGATTTTCAAATTGACCAACACCCATTGGTGATTGATCTGTTCTTACAGTTATGTAAACAGTCATTGTTTTAACACTGCCAGCGTTGAGAGGGTTATGCCATGAAATGTGCCACCTGCTCAAATGGTTGTTTTTTTTTTTTGTTAGTTACCATTTACGCCTTTGCCAATCTTGTAGGTAGTTGTTGTTAAAACTAAAACTAATTAATAAATAAAATGATTAGGTACTCCGTACTTATAACATAGTTTAATATTAATAAGGGTAGGTTTCTGATATTGAAAACGATAGTTTTTGCTTAACATAAGACAAATAATGATGATGAAGAAAATCTGCCACAAAAGTAATGAACATCTAATAATAAAACGAACAAGGCCTAGAAGAAAAAATCTTAGAGAACGGTACGAAAATATATAATCAAATTCAATAGAATTTCTTGTTCACAAAACACCCTTTTTTCCTAATTCTGGATAACAATACAAACATTATAGGTAGAACTTCCTTAATTAAATTCCTCCCATTTATAAATTCCTCAATTTCAACGATGACTAAGATCTTAAAATAAAACTATTCGAGGAATGCACCCGAATGCTTAGAATTCACACAACAAAAGCTGCTTTCGGTCGTGTTTTGAGAGAGGGAAGCTATAAAAAACTCTCCCAATAAACTTAAACGTCCCTATGTAGGTTATGGGATATTTCGTAATAGTTTTCTTGGCAGATGTAGTTGATACTGTTGATACGCCTTCTTTTGGAGTTCCGTCTTTGTTTTAGTAGCTGTTAAACTCTCCGATTGTAGGCAAACTCATAAGCATTTATTTCAATTCAACCATTGACAAGCGCTTTTGAATTATCAAAGTCAGAAATGTCGGTCAGTTAGTCACGAAAGTTGAACCTAGTTGCCCAGTCTAGAACGTAGATCTCTATCCATGGAGAAGAACGGGCAAGAAACTTTTGAAGGATACTCTTTTACTTTAAAACATTTAGGTTCTCTACAACAGACCTCTATAAGGTAAGCAACTTGCTCTCATTTAGAAATCTTTATATTCTAAACGTGTCCTTAACCCTGCATAAAAGTCTTCCTTTTGAGTCAGCAAGTCAGAGCAGAAAGCAGAATTAAAAAAAAAATAGCAGAAGGCGCAGAGATATAGTGGCCCACTCCCCAGGGATTCGAACTGTCTTTGCTAGACGTCAATATGTTACACAATCCACCTACATCTATAATAAACTAAACCGCAAATTAGATATCTATCCCTTGCTGTTATACGATTGTAAAAAAACAATAACTGATTGGCTGAGATCCCTAACATATGAAGTAACAGAAAATATTTTGACAAGAATAACATAAAAAAGGAGAAAAAAAAGATACACACACACAAACATACCTACATACACACACATACATGAGCGCACATATACCGATAGCTGCTAAATGAATGTTTTATTGTATTTTTCTTTTTCTTTAATACTCTCTATTTACTTGTAGCCTCCAACACAAGTACTATTGTGACTTACTGGGGCTGCCTCGATTTATGTATGACACAATGTTTAAGTTGAAATAAATATTTTTGTACATATTTGTATTTTTTTTTGTATGTGAGATCAGTGTAAGAAAAAAACAATATAAAACAATTCAAAACAGTGAATCTTTCTGGAAAATAAATTGCTTACGAAATTTTTTTATTGTATTCTCAATATTAAACAGAATTTGTGAAAGAAAAAGTTAACACCCCGTTTGAAGTTTCGTCTTAAAGAATTATCAATGCGCTGATCATCAAATCCCCTGGAAGTTGTGTGATTGTTTTGCCTTCAAATATTGACGTTTACATTTAAATAATCTTCAATTTTACTAACGTCTCATCATTCTCTTGCCCTCATCACAATGTATTAAATATGATTTGACTAACATTTATAAAATAAAATGTATCTCTACAGATACAGAACCCAGCATCACTGGCTGAAAAAATACTACAACCATTTTCCCATGTTATGAATATAACGTATGGTTTAAATAACGATCGTGTTGATGTTGTAATCAGCCATTTTGTCAGAGATAGTCATCTCCTGCGCCGACGAGACTATTTTAGACATTTTAATGGATATGTAGATACACATGCTCAGTCGGTACAACTTGGAAGTAATTTTGTAAATATTTGTTATATGCTTAACATTTAACCGATCTTATCAAAAGAAAATTGCTCATGTTTGGTGTCATGCTCGAAATTACTTAACTTGTATTCATGAAATTAATGTAGATCTAGTTATATGGTTTGAAGTTGGTTTAAAACACTTATGAACTTTATCGATGCCACAATTCTAGTAGTGTTACTGTGTACTAGCTTCTTCTTCATTATCATAATCGCTTCAAATATGAATCAGTCTAAGGTCAAATTCTAAAAGTATATTTAACTGTAAATACTGTGATGTGACATTACTTTGCAATATTTGGGTGACCATTCATTGCATACCGAGACCCCTCCGTGCCTCGGAAAAGCCTCGATTATACTGGACTGTATAGTCGAGGCTTTTCCGAGGCACGTAATTTGTAGATCTTTGACAGTAGTTACGGGTAGCCAGAAATCCAAAGGCAACCAATGGATATCGTGTTACCCAGTACTTAACTGGGTATTGGAGGTCAGATAGACAGTCGTTCCATGTAACATATTCGTATTCAGCTGCATACAGTTAGACTGTAGCCGACCCCAATACATTTGGGGAAAAGGCTAGACGGATAATGATTACATAACATACATAATCATGTTCCCACTGCTGGGACACAGGCCTCCTCTCTGGGAAAGGGAGTGGGCCGTAATCCACCACGCGGGCGCAGTGCGGGTTGGTAGATGTCACAGTTTTCGATTTTTTGGTTCTAGGACATGCCGGTTTCCTCTCGATGTTTTAATTCACCGTTTTGAGAGCAGTGGTGATGAAATAAGTTACACAAAGTAACACGCCTGTCTGTGTTCGAACCTACGACGTATAACTCGTAAGTCGCGGCCGTTACAACTGGGCCTCCACTGCTCAGATAATGATTACTTTCCAATATTTTTCAAGTTTTTTTTGTGAGCAGTGGTGGCCCAGTGGTAACGGCCGCGACTTACGAGTTGTACGTCGTAGGTTCGAACTCGGACAGGCTTTACTTTGTGTAAATTATTTCATCACCACTGCTCTCAAAAACGGTGAAGGAAAACATCGTGAGGAAACCGGCATGTCCTAGAACCAAAAAATCGAAGACATGTGATATCTACCAACCCGCACTGGGCCCGCGTGGTGATTACGGCCCACTCCCTCTTGCAGAGAGGAGGCCTGTGTCCCAGCAGTGGGAACATTATAGGCTGATTATGTATTTTTCAAAAGATCCCACTAAACTCCTCCGGTGATTAAGTGACAGAGGTCACATAGGCGTGCTCATGTAGCGGATTTCCTTATAAGTTTTCTTTAGGTAAATAATCCTAACTAATATTATAAATGCGATGCTGCTTTACGTCATGTTTACCGCAAATAAACGTATGTTCTTTCTTTATTTCTAAAGTGTGTTTGTTTTATTGTTTGTTTGGTTGTTTGTTACGCTTTCCGGCTATAACGGCTGAACGGATTTGGATGAAATTTGGATGAAATTTGGCACAAGGGTCGGTGATGATGTCGGTTAAGACATAGGATGCTTTTTATCCCGGTAGTACATTCCCGTGGGATAATTTCCGATTTCCACGCAGGCAAAGCCCCGCGCAAAAGCTAATACATAAGTCATAACATATCAATATCATAAAACTCATCTACCGTCCATTTCTATTCCTGTTTAGGAAGTAAATAGCTATATATTTTTAATCCTTGGCCTCGTGCCAATTTCTTCCCCGTTTCCTCGTAGGCACAGTTGTACGAGTATTATAATAAAGTACCTACTGGCATATTTATACTTCCTCTTATAATATTGTTATTGTGAGTCGAAAGGGCAGCTGTTTATTTTTGACTTGGAGGGAAGTCATGCTCTACTAATGATGAGCTTAGTTATTGATTTGGAGGAAAGTCATGATCTACTAATGATGAGCTTAGTTTTTGATTTGGAGAGAAGTCATGCTCTACTAACTATGAGCTTAGTTTTTGACTTGGATGGAAGTCATGCTCTACTAACGATGAGCTTAGTTTTTGACTTGGAAGGAAGTCATGCTATACTAATGATGAGCTTAGTTTTTGACTTGGAGGGAAGTCATGCTCTACTAATGATGAGCTTAGTTTTTGACTTGGAGGGAAGTCACGCTCTACTAACTATGAGCTTAGTTTTTGACTTGGATGGAAGTCATGCTCTACTAACGATGAGCTTAGTTTTTGACTTGGAAGGAAGTCATGCTCTACTAACTATGAGCTTAGTTTTTGACTTGGATGGAAGTCATGCTCTACTAACGATGAGCTTAGTTTTTGACTTGGAAGGAAGTCATGCTCTACTAATGATGAGCTTAGTTTTTGACTTGGAGGGAAGTCATGCTCTACTAATGATGAGCTTAGTTTTTGACTTGGAGGGAAGTCACGCTCTACTAACTATGAGCTTAGTTTTTGACTTGGATGGAAGTCATGCTCTACTAACGATGAGCTTAGTTTTTGACTTGGAAGGAAGTCATGCTCTACTAATGATGAGCTTAGTTATTGATTTGGAGGAAAGTCATGATCTACTAATGATGAGCTTAGTTTTTGATTTGGAGAGAAGTCATGCTCTACTAATGATGAGCTTAGTTATTGATTTGGAGGAAAGTCATGATCTACTAATGATGAGCTTAGTTTTTGATTTGGAGAGAAGTCATGCTCTACTAACTATGAGCTTAGTTTTTGACTTGGATGGAAGTCATGCTCTACTAACGATGAGCTTAGTTTTTGACTTGGAAGGAAGTCATGCTCTACTAATGATGAGCTTAGTTATTGATTTGGAGGAAAGTCATGATCTACTAATGATGAGCTTAGTTTTTGATTTGGAGAGAAGTCATGCTCTACTAACTATGAGCTTAGTTTTTGACTTGGATGGAAGTCATGCTCTACTAACGATGAGCTTAGTTTTTGACTTGGAAGGAAGTCATGCTCTACTAACTATGAGCTTAGTTTTTGACTTGGATGGAAGTCATGCTCTACTAACGATGAGCTTAGTTTTTGACTTGGAAGGAAGTCATGCTCTACTAATGATGAGCTTAGTTTTTGACTTGGAGGGAAGTCATGCTCTACTAATGATGAGCTTAGTTTTTGACTTGGAGGGAAGTCACGCTCTACTAATGATGAGCTTAGTTTTCCTAGTAACATTTTCGCGCGAAATCGCAAGATGCAGGAATTGCAGGACTCATCGTTGTGGCGATGCATGCTTGGCAGCAAATGCAGCAATGAGCCTAAATTGCATTGTATAATTATTATCACTTGCTTAAAAAAACCGTGAAGGAAAACATCGTAAGGAAACCGCCATGCCTGAGAGACATTTCTCGACGGCATATGAAGCCAAGTCAGAGGCCCATGGGCGGCATAAAAACTCTGACACCAGCAGGCTTAGCATGACGCTTTCTATTTCTACTCTACCGTAGAATAGAAATCGCTTGTCTACATTTCTCGGAAAAACTGTCAACTGTCTACACGAAAACGTCATTTTTGTCTACTCCTCCGTCGACAAAACGCTTCTCTACGGTTCTCGTGCTAAGCCTGCAGGTTAGTGACTAACCACACGAAAAGTAAGAAAGCCTAAATTTTGATAATGATGAATAACATGTTCGATAGATACACAGAAACACGCCAATCGTGGTACTGAATCTAGACACACTGAGGCAAATCCTCATGTGTTTGAAGTAAGGTCGAAGAGGATTGAAAATTTATTCTGAAGTTCTTATTAGTCATGTTCCGGATATCCGTATCCGTATCCGCCGATATCCGCGAGAGAAAAAAGATCCGTATCCCTATCCGTTACATTTTTGACGGATCTTTTACCTTATTTTTTTTTATAATACAGCAATAAAATACTATTTAATTTTTATAAAATTATGTTTTCTTTCTAAAAATCTAATATTTGGCATCTTTATTTTGCAAACATTTATCGTAGTGAGTTAACATACCAATAGTACGTAACTTAAAGGATCTAAATCAACTATGTAATATATATTTAAACATTTACTATAAAGGAAGTTATTATAAAATATTAATTAAAAATATTTATAATGAGATCAATTGAGTTTAAATCTTTGTAATATTTTAAATTGCATTTAAATGATTATTCTAATTAGAAAGTTAAGATCCGTATCCGTATCCGCGGATCTTGAAGTCAATGATCCGTATCCGGATCCGTACTTGCGGAGCTACATTTCTAATGATCGGTATGTCCGTACATCACTAGTTCTTGTATCCTAACCATTATACAAATGAGAAAGTGAGTTTCGTTTGTTACGCCTTCACGTTAAAACGGCTGAACGGATTTGGATGAAATTTTGCACATGGGTGGACCATGGCCTGGGTAAGGACATAGGCTATAATATTTCATCCTGGATCGCAGAAGTTGCGGGCAACAGCCTAGCTAGTATTCTATATAAAAAAATGAAATTTCACGATTTCCGAAATCGGTTACAAAAACCAATTTGTCAAATATTGTCTTGTTATTTTGTTGCGTTTTTAGGGTTCCGTACCTCAAAAGGAAAAAACGGAGACCTTATAGGATCACTCGTGTGTCGTCTGTCTGTTCGTCTGTCACAGCCTATTTGCTCCGAATCTACTGGACCGAATAAGCTGAAATTTGATACACATCAATTTGTGTGACCCAAACCCGAACGTGTTAAGTAAATAAATGAATTTTGAATATGGAGGTCACTTTTGGGGGAAAACAGAAACTTAAAAAAATGTTTTGCAAACTCTACCGAAATCTAATGAATCTAATGAAAATTCATTAGTATGTCACATGGTAGAGTTTTCAAAACTTCTTTTAATTGAAAGGAGTTGGTATGAGGATTTCAAATATATATATTTTAAACAGTTTTAAAACAATTTACAACTTTGTGCCCTTTGGCGTCGAGACCTTCGGTCCGTGGGGTCCCAGTGCGCATAAGTTATTTGCGGAAATCGTGAAACGTCTGGTTGATGTAACTGGTGACCGAAAAGCTGGCGGCTTTCTCGCGCAACGCATCAGCATTGCAATTCAGCGAGGAAATGCCGCCAGCATCCTCGGTACAATGCCCCGAGGGTCTTTTTTGGGCTTAACTAAGTTTTAATTTAATTTAGTTAATGTTAATAATCATCTTGTATTTTGGTTATGTAAATAAAATAATTAGTTTTAAAGTTATTAAGTAAAATAGATGAAAATTGACCATTCTCTCCAAAACAGCTGAGCCTAAAATATCGAAAAAACACAGAGAATAGTTCTATACTCATAGATTACAGGAAAACCTATAATAAGCCAATGGTCTTAAAATAACATGGTAACCGATTCAAGTCAAGTCATAATATTTTGCGTAAAAACTTAAATTTGCAGTTTGAATGTAGGTATGGGGAACATGTTTTTCAACCACAATGTTAAGTTTGTTCTTGGGATAAATTCATCCCAACTACGGAACCCACAAAACTGTATGTGAACCGATTCGGACTTCGCCGGTTTTATATATTTTTTTATTAGGTAAATCTATGCAACAACCAGCTCGTAACACGCGGACATCCGACCGGTTGATCTATATCCACGGTTAACGGCTAGCGTTCTACCGGGCAGCCATTAGGTATGTTGTAACAAATAACATAACTCCTTCCGCGTGGGATCAGTGTTGACCAATATACAGGGTGGCAGGACTGGGGAGAACGTCGTCGCGCAAACTGTAACCATGAATTCAGCACATGATTCAGACCCCCATTTTTTTTGAATGGGTGGGAAATTATCAAATAACTTCTCCCGCTCTGGGCGGAGCGGGAGGATGTGCCAGACTCTTACTGACTAAAACCCACCCGTGTTCCTTCCGTTGCCTGTGTTGCCAGGGGCCACGGTAACCCTTTCGGACTTTCCCGCGACCGTGACAGCCATCGGCTCTAGTAGACCCCTACACTTGTGCTGACATCTCTCTCGATCCGAGCCTGGTCCGTATCGGACGGTGAGCTACCCATTGCTCACCGATTCAGACCCCGATAGCGTAGCAATTTGTCGTCGGTTTAAAAAAAATAACGAGCGAACATCAGTAGTCGCAAATGATGTGTAACATCTCACCTTGGTAATAAGCAACAGCAGCGACAGAAATTAACCTCAGAATTAAAAAAAAACTGTGTACTGCAATATTTATTCGAATAATTATGCATTACTACCGCGATGACAACTAATAGAGAAGTATGGAAGAAAGGGACATGTTGCGCCGACCTCAAATAAATTGGGATAAGGGCAGGAGAATGATGATGATGATGCATTACTAATGACCGCCTACTTTTAGAAATTCGACCCCCTCTATTTACAATCTATTTATATAGTACTTACTAATTCCATGAGTACACCAATTTCAATTTAAAGTACTTACTTATTCCATGCTCAAGCTGTCACTTCCTGTCTACACACTTCCGTCCCTTTTCACGATAATCACTCCCCAGAGAGCGAGAGGACAGATAATACACATAAAAATTATTGCTGTTCCATACATTTTGACCGCGTAGGTATTGCACTTTCATAAGAAAAGTCAGATGTTTTTTTTTAATAACCGACGAAAAATCAACACTTCAGAATGCTCGCAATGTTCAGAATGGTGTACTGAATCCATGGTTGCACGTTGATGTCCCCGCCCACCTGTATTGTTCTATAGCTATTCGTATGTAATTTGAGGTTGTTACTTATATAGTATTTGAGAGCTGGCCCAGTGGTAATGGCCCCGACTTACGAACCCAGGCAGGCGCTTCACTTTGTGTAAATGCAATGGCGGGCCGGCACGAGCCGGGTATCGCGGAAGTCGGTAGTCACCAGATCCCATGATCCCCGGTGCAAGTGTGGGGAGGGGAACACCGGGGTGGTCTTTAGTCAGTAACAGTCTGACAGACCGCCTCCGTCCGCCCCAGGGCGGAGGACATACGTAAGGATTTTCCACCCTGGAACAAAAAAAAGGTTAGGTTAGCTTGGTGTGTAAGTAGACACCCTAACGAGCACCAAAAGGTTGTTTTTAAAGGGTGTTTGGCTAAAAATAAAACTTACGTAGGTGTCTTGACCGCCTGTTATCAAGACTAAAGGAGGTCGACGACCTTATTATACTTAATTCCCTCAAGGTTAATTATGATTGGGACTTGTCAGAGAACTTTACTAATCTAGATTACCAATTTATCAATGATCCAAACAGGCTTCTGTGACGTTCTTATTGGCTCTCATAATGTTCTATTTTCTCTTCTATGTCGATTTATCAGGTCGACCGTTAGAAACAATAGTCAATCAAGTTATAATCATATTTATGGCCACGTTAGTAATTATGCACTGCATTGTACATTGTTCATCGACAACAATAAAGTGATACCTGATATACAATTATGTGGGTCATTGTACATACGAGTAAGAGGTGGGATATCTAAAGGTCGTTAACAAACTGTATGAATCGGTGCAAATATAGTTTATTAGCTCGTGGCGTTTGACATCTTTTGGAAATAAACTTCAACCAGCTCCCTAATTCCGTAACACACTATCAAACACAATCTGAATGATTTTGAAAGATATTGCTAAACCATTGCTTCATATACAAGGTGTCGTTTTGCATCCTCGTCATATTTCAGGAGGCTGCTATGAAAGACAACGAGATGATAATCAAATAAAATTACGATACCTGCTCAATAAAATATACATACATACTTGTTTTTTTTAGTTATTTAAGTTTGACAGTATTTTAGAATACACCACTTTCACAGAACAGAATCACCCCGTTGCATATGCGGTAGTGTGTGTGTAAAAGGGCAGCTTATTTTATTATTTGTGTCGAGAGTTTATTATTAGCATAGTTACCTCCTTGAATTTGACGAGGATGCAAAACGACACCTTGTATGTTCGAAAAATTTGTCAACTCGTAAATAACGCAATGAATGTTGTTGAACTGTCAAAATGAAACCCATTGCTACTGTAAGTGTCAAAATCAAAAAATCTAAAGTCATTTATACAAACTAGGCTGAGAATCAGCACTTTTCGGACGTCAATATTACATAAGACAGTCCCCGAAAACGACCACCCTTCACCACTTCCTAGTGGTTTAGCTGGGAAGAAGAAGTGGCGCAACAAACGCCCCAGCAGCACAGCAGTCTGTTCAGTTAGAAAAAAAACACGATTATTTAATTTACATTCTATACAATAGTATGCAAAATAATTTACACTACAAACAAAACAAAACATTAAATTATAAGCCAAATGTCAGCTAGCACACCACTATACCAAAAAAAAAAAACCGTGCATGTTGGACCACGAACAATGAAGGGTTCCGTAGTTGGGAAGTTGGGATGAATTTATCCCAAAAACAAACTTAACATTGTAGTTGAAAAACATGTTCTCCCATACATCGATATATGCCACGGTCAATTCTCCTACTGCAAATTTAAGTTGGTCGACTATTACTCGTTAACTTGTAAAGCTCACTTAGCTGTGATAGTTTTCCTTTTAATTTCATTTTGAATTTTTTCACAGCCAATTAGCTGGCAGGACCCCACCCCCCCTTTGCCAGCTAAATGGCTGTTGTACACTTGACTCTAACAAAAAATTGCACTTTAATGCGCAAGCGGATCCTTGAATCGAAAAGTGCTGTTCACAGACCCGCAATAATTTTGAACGGCCTATCAAACGATACCCCACACCATGGGGTAGACGGGAAAAAAAAAATCCTCCCCACATTACGTGCGTATAAAAATGTTTATCAAGACTTTATTTTAGCACTTTGTCGGCGTGATTAATACGAGTATGTAGGTATACCTATACCAAATTACATCTTTCTGGTACTAAGCGTCTCTGAGCTACAGCGGGGACAGACAGACAGACATGGCGAAACTATAACGGTTCCTTGTTTACTACAGAACTCTAAAAGCATCGAAAACTATACTCAAGCAGAAATAAAAACGTAAACAGAAATTAATACCTAAATCAAAATACTCGTACTTCGTGTAGTACGCAATTACCCAGGATTCAAAGCTGGGTTCAAAAAGTCCTTGCTGATAATAAACAATGCACTTCTAATTACATCCTTTATGAAACGTATGTATCTGTTATATTTTTCCACGTACGAGTATCTTCAGAAAAAGAGACGTTGTAACAATGAGTTACTGGAAAAACTCGGCCATTTTCCGGAAAAATATAAACTTTACAAATTGCATACATGTAGAACTCGCTGCTGCCCACGGCTTCACACGCATGGCTTTTTCTTAAGTAAAAGTACGTTACTCCTTGTAACATCAGCTGTTTGCCAGTGAAAGTCTCGTCAAAATGGGTCCAGCCGTTTCGGAGTACGCTTGACTTAACTTGTATGCCGATGATGAACATGAGTTGGTCAAAAAATGTTCGCACTGACTTACTAAACATAATTGTTGGCATACATTACAACTGCAAAGTGTTTCTATTTCAATAACGTGGCGTTAAATTAACTATTTTCACATCACCACTACTTAACACGTTCAATCGCTGTGAAATTATTTGACATCGTAATCCATTTTTCGTTAGCGTTAACTACTCTGAAAAAAATATATAGCTAATAATAATTTTTTCAATCTTTTCAATAAAGATTGAAAAAACTGAAGTGTTAATAGACTTTTGTCGGTGACTGTATTTATTTTATTTATTTACTAGATGCGCCCCGTGGTTTAACCAGCATAAGTTTTAACCCCGTGGGTATATCGGTTATTCCTGGTTATAAACTATCTGTGTGCCCAATTTCATCCAAATCCGTTCAGTACTTTTTGCGTGAAAGAGTTACAAAGATCCATCCATCCATACTCACAAACATTCGCATTTATAATATTAGTAGAGATTTAACAGTTTATGTACACACATATAAACAGACAAGAAAGGAATAGAAAAATACGTACAAAAAATACTAAAAATTACTACTATAAATTAAAATACCAAACTACTAATACTTAATTACTACAAATTATAACTTGGCTTTCCGTTAGAAAACGACAGTAGGTACGTACAAAAATCGTTATATCCTAATATGGTAGGTATGAGGTATAGGAAGTTGCCTATTGGAAAGTCACGTCATTTAAATGTTAAGACGCTGACAACACCCAAACCGCGGTCACTGTCAGATTGCATAGAAAAGAAAGAGAAGCGCGATGACACAACGCTTGTAATTTATTGCAAAATATGAAGCAATTATCTATTTATTAAAAATTGAGTTGAGTAATCGAAAATAAAAAACAACCAAGTTCTATATTTAATAAGACGTTCTTGTTATTAATTAAATACGTAACGTATGTTCATATTTGATACAGATATTTTGGATTAGAACTCAAAGTAAGAGGTTAGTTTAACGTTAGTTTGTATCGAGATTTTGTTTTCAAAACGTGTTTTGGTAACAACCAAGTTCTGGGAAATATGTTCAAAATTAACATATATTTTTTCCGCTACCACAAACTATACAGATTTGGCAATTTTTTTACTTAAAAGAAGCCTATTTTTATCAATTGGGTCTTGTCAGCCCCTTAAGGTGGATCCACAGTGGTAGCCTGCGTCATTCAAAATTTCTTACGTTTTTTGCAATTTGCAGGTCATCGTGTGGTTGTATCTTGATCAAAATATGATTCGCGACCATAACCAATGTGTATTTACAGAATTAAGTATACCAATTGAAATCTTTAATACATCTCTCTAAGTTAGATTTTTTCCATAAGAACTTTTCCATGGAAATGGTTTCCGTAAGAAAAACATTCGCGGGCTACCACTACGGATCACCCCTAATAAAATTGAAAATCATGTCTTTCTCTAGTTGAAAGTTTGTTTGTACCTGTATCGGATATTACCCCACCGTAACGACTACCACTTTAAAACACAATGAAAAGTGTGGTACCTATTTTGTGTGTATTACGTTAATGTAATCCGTCACACGTGGAAGGGTGCTCAATGAACTAATTATTGTGACCAGGCACCGCGACACTGGCTCACATTCTATTTAAGGCGCTAACAAGAGGCAAATGACCAAAACAGGCTTGTCTTAAGAAAAAATATTGCTAAATCTGTATAGTTTGTGGAAACGAAAAAAATATATGTTAATTTTGAACATATTTCTAAGAACTTGGTTGTTACCTAAACACGATTTGAAAAAAAATCTCGATACAAACTAACGTTAAACTAACCTCTTACTTTGAGTTCCAAACCAAAATATCTGTATTAAATATCAACATACGTTACATATTTAATTAATAACAAAAATGTCTTAATTGAATGCAGAACTTGGTTGTTTTTTATTTTCGATTAGTCGACTCAATTTAGAGTAAATAGATAATTACTTCATATTTTGCAATAAATTACAAGCGTTATGTCATCGCGCTTCTCTTTCTTTTCTATGCCGTCTAACAGTGACAGCGGTTTAGGTGTTGTCAGCGTCTTAACCCTAGATTACGACGCCATTTGTGCAATTATTGACGCTATATGTGAGGTATGGGGTTTTCTAATTACCAACAGCGTAATTACTGGGTCCATGGTTTAGAAAACTTTGTTTTCAGGTGGGTGTCTTCACCTGAAGACTCACACACTCACGTTTATATTCAAATTAGAGCGTTCTAATTTGAACATTATATCCATCCATATACCATCTTTACATACCAGGACCCCACCGTGCCTAGGAAAGCTCGTTAAGCCGTTGGTCCCGGCTGTCATTCGTGGATCTTTGACAGTCGTTACGGGTCGTCAGAAGCCCGAAAGTCTGACAACCATTCTTACCAAGTGGTATCGTAATACCCAGTTACTGGGTTGTGGGGGTCAGGTGGGTAGTCGCTCCATGTAAAATACTGGTGTTCAGCTGCGGTTAGACTAGAAGCCGACCCCAACATAGTTGGGCATCCACAAGATATTATTTTTGTCGAAAGTCAATAAAAATTGACTTGATTTTACTTTCTATACCAACCTACTTTTTTGTTCGCCCATACCTGCGGAAGGCGGAAGACAGGGTGTTGTGGCGCAGCCTGGGATAGGCCTATGTCCAGCAGTAGACTGCGATAGGCTGAGAGGATTGATTGATTGATACCTACACTTCATTTTGTCAATTATGGTTTCACATTTTTTTCATGGTACGTAAATTTTTAATCTGCGGTAAGAAATGTTCGAATTTTGGTCAGTCATCAACTCGTAGCAGTCCGAAGCTTTGGTGTCCTAAGAAAACGGTAAACGGTTGCACAATAACAGCTGTCCATATACAGTGTGCTTTATTTTTTTTGTTTCTTTACATCTTAATGTCGAATAGGTACTGGTTAAAATGACAGATTTTCATGTCGGCCGTTATGATATGACGGAACCGTTTTCCTAGGAAACCAAAGCTTTAAGCTCGTCGCACGTTTTTCATACTTTTTAAATGATACGCTAATGATACGTTTGCGTATCTAAAATTAGGTGAATTGAATGATGTACAGTGTCCTAAAGTGTATTTTACAGTAGTATTTTAGTACAAATAATTGAACATTAAGATTTTTATGTTACATAATATAATTATATTACAGTTACGCCCTTTTTACTCCCATAAAGGCAGCACTGTGCATTGCAGATTCCCTTCGGAAATCATCAGGCATGACGCCTGCGCATGTGTGAATATTATGTAACTCATACAGGGTGATCAATGATCGTCATGCATCCTGTTCGAGTCGTGAACTAATCGCTGAGCGAAGGTTCCGCCGAACCGGAACGAAACCTGTTTCAGTGCACACTGTGGAGGCAAAGAGGAGAAGAGCATCTCTGATCCTGTTCTGAAATATTGAATACTTTTATGTTATTGTATGGGTTCCAAAAGTATCTGATGAAAATAGGTCAGGAAACGTATCTACCTGTGGATGCTAATTTTTTGTGTCACTTAAAAATTCAGTGCTAATTATTTGGTTTCATAAACATGACATTCTAATTTTAAATCACCATGTAATGTTTTTCATTTGTTAGTGAGGTTAACTTTTATACCTATCCTCTATTTTCGTCGAAAAAATTATTAAAAAAAAAAATATCGACGAAAATACAAACAATAATTGTTGGAAAAAGTGGTGAGACGGAAAGCTGAAAGCTTCAAAATACAGGTGAATATGTTACTAATTCCTCAGTGTAAGAATTTAATCTTTTGTTTGTTTACATTTGTTTGTTTACATTGTTATCGGAAACTTTTGGAACTGACTATACGTGGATATCTTTACCTAACTGGTGAAGGTCGGATTTGACAGCGTAAGACCCGGGTGGGTAACTTAATGGCCATGCTTGGAGGATGTTTGGATTAATAAAACCATCTAAATGTTTAAAGATACGTTAGTGTAAAAAATACGATTATTTTGCATTCGGCTCATCCAAAAATGTTTGATTGTATCGTAAACTCAATAACTGAATGCAGTTCTACAATTTTGTTACTTTTTCATTGTTTTAATAGATCCATTAAATGTGCAACCACACTAGGTATCAGCCGAAATCATATCGTTAGTTTATATCTTGAATCGTTATTCCAATATACAGAGTGATTGGTAAAATACTAAAAACCTTTTAAGGGGTCATTGTTCTCATCATTATGAACAACTTTTCCAATGGGACCAAAACTGAAATCGCGGAAAAAAAACTGCTGTTCCCTACATTTATGGCCGCATAACTCGTCAAAATGTAGGAAACAACTAATATTTTTTCGCGATTTCAGGTTTGGTCTCATAGTAAGTTTGTCTGTGGGAACACACCATAAAGCTTAGCTAGTTACGTTCAATTAAATGCTAGCCAAAATACTTTTTAGGGTTCCGTAGTAAACAAGGAACCCTTATAGTTTCGCCATGTCCGTCTGTCTGTCCCTGCTGTAGCTCGGAGACTCTTAGTACTAGAAAGCTGTAATTTGACATAGGTATACAAATTAATCACGCCGACAAAGTACTGCTACACTTTTCAATTCAAAGATCGGCTTGCGTAATATTAAGCATTAGTGCTAATTTTTGTTAGAGTCAAGTGTCCCCCCCCCTGCCAGCTAAATGGTTGGTTATGGAGATGTGAAAAAATCCATGGCAGTACTACAGGCAACGGAACACGGGTGGGTTTTAGTCTGTAAGAGTCTGACACACCATCCCGTGTGTCAGACTCTTACTGACTGAAACCCACCCGTGTTCCTTCCGTTGTCTGTGTTGTCGGTATCCCTTTCGGACTTTCCCACGACCCGGGGACGAGCAGGGGAGCCAAAATGACCTAAACATATTGTTGTTTCGTATCAAAAATAATGACTTGGCTGACATGATAGGCTTTTATTGTCCAAATGCCCTCGTCTGGCTCTCGCCTTCGCCTCATACAGACAATGGATAAGCTTGAGCAAGAGTGATGATCAATATAACCAGACG